>CM072286.1:694082-1294082 GCA_036873955.1 Mergus octosetaceus
TAGAGCGAACACAGAGAGTGCAGTTGCATGTTGGGCAGTGTAAGGGCTCTCCTGGGGAGTTCAGTTGTACCCAACGGCTTCCTTTGGAGGCCAATTTTTATGGGCGAAAGGGGCTCTGTACACCGTTTCTTGGGTCCTATTTTAAATTCATCTAACATTCCGGGAAGGGATGTAGTTAACGGTTGTTCAGAAAGAGCGAACACAGAGAGTCCAGTTGCATGTGGGGCTGTGTAAAGGCTCCCCTGGGGAGTTCAATTGTACCCAAAGGTTTCCTTTCAGGGCAATTTTTGATGGGTGAAAAGGGCTCTGTACGTGATTTCTGGGGTCATATTTTCAATTCCTCTCAGATTCCGGTTAGGGATGTATTTAGGGTTGTTCAGAAAGAGTGAACACAGAGAGTCCAGTTGCATGTGGGTCTGCTTGAAGGCTTCCCTGGGGAGTTCAGTTGTACCCAAAGGCTTCCTTTGGGGCCAATTTTTGATGTGCAAAAGGGGCTTTGTATGCGTTTTCCGGGGTCCTCTTTCTAATTCCTGTCAGACACCGTGTAGGGAGATATATTGGGTTGTTCAGAAAGAGCGAAAACAGAGAGTCCAGTTGCATGTGGGGCTGCGTAAATGCTCCCCTGGGGAGTTCAGTTGTACCCAAACGCTTCCTTTGGGGGCAATTTTTGATGGGTGAAAGTGGCTCTGTACGTGATTTCTGGGCTCATATTTTCAATTCCTCTCAGATTCCGGGAAGGGAGATATTTAGGGTTGTTCAGAAAGAGCGAACACAGAGAGTCCAGGTGTATGTGGGGCTGCGTAAAGGCTCCCCTGGGGAGTTCAGTTGTACCCAAAGGCTTCCTTTGGGGGCAATTTTTGATGGGAGAAAGGGGATTGACGCGATTTCTGGGGTCCTATTTTAAATTCCTCTCAGATTCCGGGTAGGGATGTATTTAGGGTTGTTCAGAAAGAGCGAACACAGAGAGTCCAGTTGCATGTGGGGCTGCGTAAAGGCTCCCCTGGGGAGTTCAGTTGTACCCAAAGGCTTCCTTTCAGGGCAAATTTCATGGGTGAAAAGGGCTCTGTACGTGATATCTGGGGTCGTATTTTCAATTCCTCTCATATTCCGGTTAGAGATGTATTTAGGGTTGTTCAGAAAGAGCGAACACAGAGAGTCCAGTTGCATGTGGGGCTGCGTGAAGGTTCCCCTGGGGAGTTCAGTTGTACCCAAAGGCTTCCTTTGGGGGCCAATTTTGATGGGCGAAAGGGGCTCTGTACGCCGTTTCTTGGGTCCTATTTTAAATTCCTCTCACATTCCGGGAAGGGATGTAGTTACGGTTGTTCAGAAAGAGCGAACACAGAGAGTCCAGTTGCATGTGGGGCTGCGTAAAGGCTCCCCTGGGGAGTTCAGTTTTACCCAAAGGCTTCCTTTGGGGGCAATTTTTGATGGGTGAAAGGGGCTTTGTATGCGTTTTCCGGGGTCCTCTTTTCAATTCCTGTCAGACACCGGGTAGGGAGATATATTGGGTTGTTCAGAAAGAGCGAACACAGAGAGTCCAGTTGCATGTGGGGCTGCGTAAAGGCTCCCCTGGGGAGTTCAATTGTACCCAAAGGCTTCCTTTGGGGGCAATTTTTGATGGGCGAAAGGGACTCTGTACGCCGTTTCTGGGGTCCTATTTTAAATTCCTCTCAGATTCCCGGTAGGGAGATATTTACGGTTTTTAAGAAAGACCGAACACAGAGAGTCCACTTGCATGTGGGGCTGCGTAAAGGCTCCCCTCGGGAGTTCAGTTGTACCTAAAGGCTTCCTTTGGGGGCAATATTTGATGGGTGAAAGGTTCTCTGTACATGTTTTCCAGAGTCCTATTTTAAATACCTCTCAGATTCCGGGAAGGGAGATATTTAGGGTTGTTCAGAAAGAGCGAACACAGAGAGTCCAGTTGCATGTGGGGCTGCGTAAAGGCTCCCCTCGGGAGTTCAGTTGTACCCAAAGGCTTCCTTTCCGGGCAATTTTTCATGGGTGAAAAGGGCTCTGTACGTGATTTCTGGGGTCGTATTTTCAATTCCTCTCATATTCCGGTTAGAGATGTATTTAGGGTTGTTCAGAAAGAGTGAACACAGAGAGTCCAGTTCCATGTGGGACTGCGTGAAGGCTCCCCTGGGGAGTTCAGTTGTACCCAAAGGATACCTTTCGGAGCAATTTTTGATGGGTGAAAGGGGCTCTGTACGTGATTTCTGGGGTCATATTTTCAGTTCCTCTCAGATTCCGGTTAGGGATGTATTTAGGGTTGTTCAGAAAGAGCGAACACAGAGAGTCCAGTTGCATGTGGGGCTGCATAAATGCTCCCCTGGGGAGTTCAGTTGTACCCAAAGGCTTCCTTTGGGGGCGATTTTTCATGGGAGAAAGGGGCTATGTACGTGATTACTGGGGTTGTATTTTCAATTCCTCTCATATTCCGGTTAGGGATGTATTTAGGGTTGTTCAGAAAGAGCGAACACAGAGAGTCCAGTTGCATGTGGGGCTGCGTAAAGGCTCCCCTGGGGAGTTCAGTTGTACTCAAAGGCTTCCTTTGGGGGCAATTTTTGATGTGCAAAAGGGGCTTTGTATGCGTTTCCCGGGGTCCTATTTTCAATTCCTGTCAGACACCGGGTAGGGAGATATATAGGGTTGTTCAGAAAGAGCGAACACAGAGAGTCCAGTTCCATGTGGGGCTGCGTAAGGGCTCCCCTGGGGAGTTCAGTTGTACCCAAAGGCTTCCTTTGGGGGCAATTTTTGATGGGAGAAAGGGGATTGACGCGATTTCTGGGGTCCTATTTTAAATTCCTCTCAGATTCCGGGTAGGGATGTATTTAGGGTTGTTCAGAAAGAGCGAACACAGAGAGTCCAGTTGCATGTGGGGCTGCGTAAAGGCTCCCCTGGGGAGTTCAGTTGTACCCAAAGGCTTCCTTTCAGGGCAAATTTCATGGGTGAAAAGGGCTCTGTACGTGATTTCTGGGGTCGTATTTTCAATTCCTCTCATATTCCGGTTAGAGATGTATTTAGGGTTGTTCAGAAAGAGCGAACACAGAGAGTCCAGTTGCATGTGGGGCTGCGTGAAGGCTCCCCTGGGGAGTTCAGTTGTACCCAAAGGCTTCCTTTGGGGGCCAATTTTGATGGGCGAAAGGGGCTCTGTACGCCGTTTCTTGGGTCCTATTTTAAATTCCTCTCACATTCCGGGAAGGGATGTAGTTACGGTTGTTCAGAAAGAGCGAACACAGAGAGTCCAGTTGCATGTGGGGCTGCGTAAAGGCTCCCCTGGGGAGTTCAGTTGTACCCAAAGGCTTCCTTTGGGGGCAATTTTTGATGGGCGAAAGGGACTCTGTACGCCGTTTCTGGGGTCCTATTTTAAATTCCTCTCAGATTCCCGGTAGGGAGATATTTACGGTTTTTAAGAAAGACCGAACACAGAGAGTCCACTTGCATGTGGGGCTGCGTAAAGGCTCCCCTCGGGAGTTCAGTTGTACCTAAAGGATTCCTTTGGGGGCAATATTTGATGGGTGAAAGGTTCTCTGTACATGTTTTCCAGAGTCCTATTTTAAATACCTCTCAGATTCCGGGAAGGGAGATATTTAGGGTTGTTCAGAAAGAGCGAACACAGAGAGTCCAGTTGCATGTGGGGCTGCGTAAAGGCTCCCCTCGGGAGTTCAGTTGTACCCAAAGGCTTCCTTTCCGGGCAATTTTTCATGGGTGAAAAGGGCTCTGTACGTGATTTCTGGGGTCGTATTTTCAATTCCTCTCATATTCCGGTTAGAGATGTATTTAGGGTTGTTCAGAAAGAGTGAACACAGAGAGTCCAGTTCCATGTGGGGCTGCGTGAAGGCTCCCCTGGGGAGTTCAGTTGTACCCAAAGGATACCTTTCGGAGCAATTTTTGATGGGTGAAAGGGGCTCTGTACGTGATTTCTGGGGTCATATTTTCAGTTCCTCTCAGATTCCGGTTAGGGATGTATTTAGGGTTGTTCAGAAAGAGCGAACACAGAGAGTCCAGTTGCATGTGGGGCTGCGTAAATGCTCCCCTGGGGAGTTCATTTGTACCCAAAGGCTTCCTTTGGGGGCGATTTTTCATGGGAGAAAGGGGCTATGTACGTGATTACTGGGGTTGTATTTTCAATTCCTCTCATATTCCGGTTAGGGATGTATTTAGGGTTGTTCAGAAAGAGCGAACACAGAGAGTCCAGTTGCATGTGGGGCTGCATGAAGGCTCCCCTGGGGAGTTCAGTTGTACTCAAAGGCTTCCTTTGGGGGCAATTTTTGATGTGCAAAAGGGGCTTTGTATGCTTTTCCCGGGGTCCTATTTTCAATTCCTGTCAGACACCGGGTAGGGAGATATATAGGGTTGTTCAGAAAGAGCGAACACAGAGAGTCCAGTTCCATGTGGGGCTGCGTAAGGGCTCCCCTGGGGAGTTCAGTTGTACCCAAAGGCTTCCTTTGGGGGCAATTTTTGATGGGAGAAAGGGGATTGACGCGATTTCTGGGGTCCTATTTTAAATTCCTCTCAGATTCCGGGTAGGGATGTATTTAGGGTTGTTCAGAAAGAGCGAACACAGAGAGTCCAGTTGCATGTGGGGCTGCGTAAAGGCTCCCCTGGGGAGTTCAGTTGTACCCAAAGGCTTCCTTTCAGGGCAAATTTCATGGGTGAAAAGGGCTCTGTACGTGATTTCTGGGGTCGTATTTTCAATTCCTCTCATATTCCGGTTAGAGATGTATTTAGGGTTGTTCAGAAAGAGCGAACACAGAGAGTCCAGTTGCATGTGGGGCTGCGTGAAGGCTCCCCTGGGGAGTTCAGTTGTACCCAAAGGCTTCCTTTGGGGGCCAATTTTGATGGGCGAAAGGGGCTCTGTACGCCGTTTCTTGGGTCCTATTTTAAATTCCTCTCACATTCCGGGAAGGGATGTAGTTACGGTTGTTCAGAAAGAGCGAACACAGAGAGTCCAGTTGCATGTGGGGCTGCGTAAAGGCTCCCCTGGGGAGTTCAGTTGTACCCAAAGGCTTCCTTTGGGGGCAATTTTTGATGGGCGAAAGGGACTCTGTACGCCGTTTCTGGGGTCCTATTTTAAATTCCTATCAGATTCCCGGTAGGGAGATATTTACGGTTTTTAAGAAAGACCGAACACAGAGAGTCCAGTTGCATGTGGGACTGCGTAAAGGCTCCCCTCGGGAGTTCAGTTGTACCCAAAGGCTTCCTTTGGGGGCAATATTTGATGGGTGAAAGGTTCTCTGTACATGTTTTCCAGAGTCCTATTTTAAATACCTCTCAGTTTCCAGGAAGGGAGATATTTAGGGTTGTTCAGAAAGAGCGAACACAGAGAGTCCAGTTGCATGTGGGGCTGCGTAAAGGCTCCCCTGGGGAGTTCAGTTGTACCCAAAGGCTTCCTTTCCGGGCAATTTTTCATGGGTGAAAAGGGCTCTGTACGTGATTTCTGGGGTCGTATTTTCAATTCCTCTCATATTCCGGTTAGAGATGTATTTAGGGTTGTTCAGAAAGAGCGAACACAGAGAGTGCAGTTGCATGTGGGGCTGCGTAAAGGCTCCCCTGGGGAGTTCAGTTGTACCCAAAGGCTACCTTTCGGAGCAATTTTTGATGGGTGAAAGGGGCTCTGTACGTGATTTCTGGGGTCATATTTTCAATTCCTCTCAGATTCCGGTTAGGGATGTATTTAGGGTTGTTCAGAAAGAGCGAACACAGAGAGTCCAGTTGCATGTGGGGCTGCGTAAATGCTCCCCTGGGGAGTTCAGTTGTACCAAAGGCTTCCTTTGGGGGCGATTTTTCATGGGAGAAAGGGGCTATGTACGTGATTACTGGGGTTGTATTTTCAATTCCTCTCATATTCCGGTTAGGGATGTATTTAGGGTTGTTCAGAAAGAGCGAACACAGAGAGTCCAGTTGCATGTGGGGCTGCATGAAGGCTCCCCTGGGGAGTTCAGTTGTACTCAAAGGCTTCCTTTGGGGGCAATTTTTGATGTGCAAAAGGGGCTTTGAATGCGTTTCCCGGGGTCCTATTTTCAATTCCTGTCAGACACCGGGTAGGGAGATATATAGGGTTGTTCAGAAAGAGCGAACACAGAGAGTCCAGTTCCATGTGGGGCTGCGTAAGGGCTCCCCTGGGGAGTTCAGTTGTACCCAAAGGCTTCCTTTGGGGGCAATTTTTGATGGGAGAAAGGGGATTGACGCGATTTCTGGGGTCCTATTTTAAATTCCTCTCAGATTCCGGGTAGGGATGTATTTAGGGTTGTTCAGAAAGAGCGAACACAGAGAGTCCAGTTGCATGTGGGGCTGCGTAAAGGCTCCCCTGGGGAGTTCAGTTGTACCCAAAGGCTTCCTTTCAGGGCAAATTTCATGGGTGAAAAGGGCTCTGTACGTGATTTCTGGGGTCGTATTTTCAATTCCTCTCATATTCCGGTTAGAGATGTATTTAGGGTTGTTCAGAAAGAGCGAACACAGAGAGTCCAGTTGCATGTGGGGCTGCGTGAAGGCTCCCCTGGGGAGTTCAGTTGTACCCAAAGGCTTCCTTTGGGGGCCAATTTTGATGGGCGAAAGGGGCTCTGTACGCCGTTTCTTGGGTCCTATTTTAAATTCCTCTCACATTCCGGGAAGGGATGTAGTTACGGTTGTTCAGAAAGAGCGAACACTGAGAGTCCAGTTGCATGTGGGGCTGCGTAAAGGCTCCCCTGGGGAGTTCAGTTGTACCCAAAGGCTTCCTTTGGGGGCAATTTTTGATGGGCGAAAGGGACTCTGTACGCCGTTTCTGGGGTCCTATTTTAAATTCCTATCAGATTCCCGGTAGGGAGATATTTACGGTTTTTAAGAAAGACCGAACACAGAGAGTCCAGTTGCATGTGGGACTGCGTAAAGGCTCCCCTCGGGAGTTCAGTTGTACCCAAAGGCTTCCTTTGGGGGCAATATTTGATGGGTGAAAGGTTCTCTGTACATGTTTTCCAGAGTCCTATTTTAAATACCTCTCAGTTTCCAGGAAGGGAGATATTTAGGGTTGTTCAGAAAGAGCGAACACAGAGAGTCCAGTTGCATGTGGGGCTGCGTAAAGGCTCCCCTGGGGAGTTCAGTTGTACCCAAAGGCTTCCTTTCCGGGCAATTTTTCATGGGTGAAAAGGGCTCTGTACGTGATTTCTGGGGTCGTATTTTCAATTCCTCTCATATTCCGGTTAGAGATGTATTTAGGGTTGTTCAGAAAGAGCGAACACAGAGAGTGCAGTTGCATGTGGGGCTGCGTAAAGGCTCCCCTGGGGAGTTCAGTTGTACCCAAAGGCTACCTTTCGGAGCAATTTTTGATGGGTGAAAGGGGCTCTGTACGTGATTTCTGGGGTCATATTTTCAATTCCTCTCAGATTCCGGTTAGGGATGTATTTAGGGTTGTTCAGAAAGAGCGAACACAGAGAGTCCAGTTGCATGTGGGGCTGCGTAAATGCTCCCCTGGGGAGTTCAGTTGTACCAAAGGCTTCCTTTGGGGGCGATTTTTCATGGGAGAAAGGGGCTATGTACGTGATTACTGGGGTTGTATTTTCAATTCCTCTCATATTCCGGTTAGGGATGTATTTAGGGTTGTTCAGAAAGAGCGAACACAGAGAGTCCAGTTGCATGTGGGGCTGCATGAAGGCTCCCCTGGGGAGTTCAGTTGTACTCAAAGGCTTCCTTTGGGGGCAATTTTTGATGTGCAAAAGGGGCTTTGAATGCGTTTCCCGGGGTCCTATTTTCAATTCCTGTCAGACACCGGGTAGGGAGATATATAGGGTTGTTCAGAAAGAGCGAACACAGAGAGTCCAGTTGCATGTGGGGCTGCGTAAAGGCTCCCCTGGGGAGTTCAGTTGTACCCAAAGGCTTCCTTTGGGGGCAATTTTTGATGGGCGAAAGGGACTCTGTACGCCGTTTCTGGGGTCCTATTTTAAATTCCTCTCAGTTTCCTGGTATCGAGATATTTAGGGTTTTTAAGAAATAGCGAACACAGAGAGTCCAGTTGCATGTGGGGCTGCGTAAAGGCTCCCCTGGGGAGTTCAGTTGTACCCATAGGCTTCCTTTGGGGGCAATTTTTGATGGGCGAAAGGGGCTTTGTATGCGTTTTCAGAGGTCCTATTTTAAATACCTCTCACATTCCGGGTAGGGATGTATTTAGGATTGTTCAGAAAGAGCGAACCAAGAGAGTCCAGTTGCATGTGGGGCTGCGTAAAGGCTCCCCTGGGGAGTTCAGTTGTGCCCAAAGGCTTCCTTTGGGGGCAATTTTTTATGTGTGAAAGTGGCTCTATACGTGATTTCTGGGGTCCTATTTTAAATTCCTCTCAGATTACGGGTAGGGATGTATTTAGGGTTGTTCAGATAGAGCGAACACAGAGAGTGCAGTTGCATGTTGGGCAGTGTAAGGGCTCTCCTGGGGAGTTCAGTTGTACCCAACGGCTACCTTTGGGGGCAATTTTTGATGGGTGAAAGGGGCTTTGTATGCATTTTCTGGGGTCGTATTTTAAATACCTCTCACATTACGGGTAGGGATGTATTTAGGGTTCTTCAGAAAGAGCGAACAAAGAGAGTCCAGTTGCATGTGGGGCAGCGTAAAGGCTCCCCTGGGGAGTTCAGTTGTACACAAAGGCTTCCTTTGGGGGCAATTTTTGATGGGCGAAAGGGGCTCTGTACGCCGTTTCTGGGGTCCTATTTTCAATTCCTCTCAGCTGCCAGGTAGGGAGGTATTTATGGTTGTTCAGAAAGAGCGAATAAAGAGTCCAGTTGCATGTGGGGCTGCGTAAAGCCTCCCCTGGGGAGTTCAGTTGTACCGAAAGGCTTCCTTTGGGGGCAAAATTTTATGGGCGAAATGGGCTCTGTACGTGATTTCTGGGCTCATAATTTCAATTCCACTCATATTCCGGGTAGGGATGTATTTTGGATTGTTACGAAAGAGCGAACACAGAGAGTCCAGTTGCATGTGGTGCTGCGTAAAGGCTCCCCTGGGGAGTTCAGTTGTACCCAAAGGCTTCCTTTGGCGGTAGTTTTAGATGGGCGAAATGGGCTCTGTACGTGATTTCTGGGCTCTTATCTTCAATTCCTCTTAGTTTCCGGGTAGGGATGTATTTAGGGTTGTTCAGAAAGAGCGAACACAGAGAGTCCAGTTGCATGTGGGGCTGCGTGAAGGCTCCCCTGGGGAGTTCAGTTGTACCCAAAGGCTTCCTTTGGGGGCAATTTTTGATGTGCGAAAGGGGCTCTGTACGCGGTTTCTGGGGTCCTATTTTCAATTCCTCTCAGATTGCAGTAGGGAGATATTTAGGGTTGTTCAGAAAGAGCGAACACAGAGAGTCCAGTTGCATGTGGGGCAGCGTAAGGGCTCCCGTGGGGAGTTCAGTTGTACCCAACGGCTTCCTTTGGGGGCAATTTTTGATGGGCGAAAGGGGCTTTGTATGCGTTTTCTGGGGTCCTATTTTAAATACCTCTCACATTCCGGGTAGGGATGTAGTTAGGGTTCTTCAGAAAGAGCGAACAAAGAGAGTCCAGTTGCATGTGGGGCAGCGTAAAGGCTCCCCTTTGGAGTTCAGTTGTACCCAACGGCTTCCTTTGGGGGCAATTTTTGATGGGCGTAAGGGGCTCTGTACGCCGTTTCTGGGGTCCTATTTTCAATTCCTCTCAGCTTCCAGGTAGGGAGGTATTTAGGGTTGTTCAGAAAGAGCGAACAAAGAGTACAGTTGCATGTGGGGCTGCGTAAAGCCTCCCCTGGGGAGTTCAGTTGTACCCAAAGGCTTCCTTTCGGGGCAATTTTTGATGGGTGAAAGGGGCTCTGTACGTGATTTCTGGGGTCATATTTTCAGTTCCTCTCATATTCCGGTTAGGGATGTATTTAGGATTGTTCAGAAAGAGCGAACACAGAGAGTCCAGTTGCATGTGGGGCTGCGTAAAGGCTCCCCTGGGGAGTTCAGTTGTACCCAAAGGCTTCCTTTGGGGGCAATTTTTTATGTGTGAAAGTGGCTCTATACGCCATTTCTGGGGTCCTATTTTAAATTCCTCTCAGATTACGGGTAGGGATGTATTTAGGGTTGTTCAGATAGAGCGAACACAGAGAGTCCAGTAGCATGTTGGGCAGTGTAAGGGCTCTCCTGGGGAGTTCAGTTGTACCCAACGGCTTCCTTTGGGGGCAATTTTTGATGGGCGAAAGAGGCTCTGTACGTGATTTCTGGGGTCCTATTTTCAAGTCCTCTCAGCTTCCAGGTAGGGAGGTATTTAGGTTTGTTCAGAAAGAGCGAACAAAGAGTCCAGTTGCATGTGGGGCTGCGTAAAGCCTCCCCTGGGGAGTTCAGTTGTACCCAAAGGCTTCCTTTGGGGGCAATATTTTATGGGCGAAATGGGCTCTGTACGTGATTTCTGGGCTCATAGTTTCAGTTCCTCCCATATTCCGGGTAGGGATGTATTTTGGATTGTTACGAAAGAGCGAACACAGAGAGTCCAGTTGCATGTGGGGCTGCGTAAGGGCTCCCCTGCGGAGTTCAGTTGTACCCAAAGGCTTCCTTTCGGGGCAATTTTTGATGGGCGATAAATTCTCTGTACATGTTTTCCAGAGTCCTATTTTAAATACCTCTCATATTCCGGGTAGGGATGTATTTAGGATTGTTCAGAAAGAGCGAACAAAGAGAGTCCAGTTGCATGTGGGGCTGCGTAAAGGCTCCCCTGGGGAGTTCAGTTGTACCCAAAGGCTTCCTTTGGGGGCAATTTTTTATGTGTGAAAGGGGCTCTGTACATGTTTTCCAGGGTGCTATTTTCAATTCCTCTCAGATTCCAGTAGGGATGTATTTAGGGTTGTTCAGAAAGAGCGAACACAGAGAGTCCAGTTGCATGTGTGGCTGCGTGAAGGCTCCCCTGGGGAGTTCAGTTGTACCCAAAGGCTTCCTTTCGGGGCAATTTATAATGGGCGAAAGGGGCTCTTTACCCGGGTTCTGGGGTCCAAGTTTAAATTACTCTCAGATTCCGGGAAGGGATGTATTTAGGTTTTTTACGAAAGAGTGAACACAGAGAGTCCATTTGTATGTGTGGCTGCGTAAAGGCTCCCTTGGGGAGTTCAATTGTACCCAAAGGCTTCCTTTGGCGGCAATTTTAGATGGGCGAAATGGGCTCTGTACGTGATTTCTGGGCTCTTATCTTCAATTCCTCTTGGATTCCGGGTAGGGATGTATTTAGGGTTGTTCAGAAAGAGCGAACACAGAGAGTCCAGTTGCATGTGGGGCTGCGTGAAGGCTCCCCTGGGGAGTTCAGTTGTACACAAAGGCTTCCTTTGGGGGCAATTTTTGATGTGCGAAAGGGGCTCTGAATCCGTTTTATGGGGTCCTATTTTCAATTCCTCTCAGATTCCAGTATGGAGATATTTAGGGTTGTTCAGAAAGAGCGAACACAGAGAGTCCAGTTGCATGTGGGGCAGCGTAAAGACTCCCCTGGGGAGTTCAGTTGTACCCAACGGCTTCCTTTGGGGGCAATTTTTGATGGGCGAAAGGGGCTTTGTATGCGTTTTCTGGGGTCCTATTTTAAATACCTCTCACATTCCGGGTAGGGATGTATTTAGGATTGTTCAGAAAGAGCGAACACAGAGAGTCCAGTTGCATGTGGGGCTGCGTAAAGGCTCCCCTGGGGAGTTCAGTTGTACCCAAAGGCTTCCTTTGGGGGCAATTTTTTATGTGTGAAAGTGGCTCTATACGCCATTTCTGGGGTCCTATTTTAAATTCCTCTCATATTCCGGTTAGGGATGTATTTAGGGTTGTTCAGATAGAGCGAACACAGAGAGTCCAGTTGCATGTGCGGCTGCGTAAAGGCTCCCCTGGGAAGTTCAGTTGTACCCAAAGGCTTCCTTTGGGGGAATTTTTGATGGGCAAAAGTGGCTCTGTACCCCGTTTCTGGGGTCCTATTTTAAATTCCTCTCCGATTCCGGGTAGGGATGTATTTAGGGTTGTTCAAAAAGAGCGAACACAGAGAGTCCAGTTGCATGTGGGGCTGCGTGAAGGCTCCGCTGGGGATTTCAGTTGTACCCAAAGGCTTCCTTTGGGGGAAATTTTTGATGGGTGAAAGGGGCTTTGTATGTGTTTTCAGGGGTCCTATTTTAATTCCTCTCAGAATCCTCGTAGGGAGATATTTAGTGTTGTTCAGAAAGAGCGAACACAGAGAGTCCAGTTGCATGTGGGGCTGCATAAAGGCTCCCCTGGGGAGTGCAGTATGTACCCAAAGGCTTCCTTTGGGGGCAATTTTTGATGTGCGAAAGGGGCTTTGTATACGTTTTCCGGGGTCCTCTTTTCAATTTCTCTCAGATTCCTCGTAGGGAGATATTTAGGGTTGTTCAGAAAGAGCGAACACAGAGAGTCCAGTTGCATGTGGGGCTGCGTAAAGGCTCCCCTGGGGAGTTCAGTTGTACCCAAAGGCTTCCTTTGGGGGAATTTTTGATGGGCAAAAGGGGCTCTGTACGCAGTTTCTGGGGTCCTATTTTAAATTCCTCTCCGATTCCGGGTAGGGATGTGTTTAGGGTTGTTCAAAAAGAGCGAACACAGAGTCCAGTTGCATGTGGGGCTGCGTAAAGGCTCCCCTGGGGAGTTCAGTTGTACCCAAAGGCTTCCTTTCCGGGCAATTTTAGATGGGTGAAATGGGCTCTGTACGTGATTTCTGGGCTCTTATCTTCAATTCCTGTTAGATTCCGGGTAGGGATGTATTTAGGGTTGTTCAGAAAGAGCGAACACAGAGAGTCCATTTGCATGTGGGGCTGCGTAAAGGCTCCCCTGGGGAGTTCAGTTGTACCCAAAGGCTTCCTTTGGCGGCAATTTTAGATGGGCGAAATGGGCTCTGTACGTGATTTCTGGGCTCTTATCTTCAATTCCTCTTAGATTCCGGGTAGGGATGTATTTAGGGTTGTTCAGAAAGAGCGAACACAGAGAGTCCAGTTGCATGTGGGGCAGCGTAAGGGCTCCCCTGGGGAGTTCAGTTGTACCTAAAGGCTTCCTTTCAGGGCAATTTTTCATGGGTGAAAGTGGCTTTGTATGCATTTTCTGGGGTCATATTTTAAATTACTCTCAGATTACGGGTAGGGATGTATTTAGGGTTGTTCAGAAAGAGCGAACACAGAGAGTCCAGTTGCATGTGGGGCTGCGTAAAGGCTCCCCTGGGGAGTTCAGTTGTACCCAAAGGTTTCCTTGGGGGCAATTTTTGATGGGCGAAAGGGTCTCTGTACGCCGTTTCTGGGGTCCTATTTTCAATTTCTCTCAGCTTCCAGGTAGGGAGGTATTTAGGTTTGTTCAGAAAGAGCAAACAAAGAGTCCAGTTGCATGTGGGGCTGCGTAAAGCCTCCCCTGGGGAGTTCAGTTGTACCCAAAGGCTTCCTTTGGGGGCAATATTTTATGGGCGAAATGGGCTCTGTACGTGATTTCTGGGCTCATAGTTTCAATTCCTCTCATATTCCGGGTAGGGATGTATTTTGGATTGTTCAGAAAGAGCGAACACGGAGAGTCCAGTTGCATGTGGGGCTGCGTAAAGGCTCCCCTGGGGAGTTCAGTTGTACCCAAAGGCTTCCTTTCGGGGCAATTTTTGATGGGCGATAAATTCTCTGTACATGTTTTCCAGAGTCCTATTTTAAATACCTCTCATATTCCGGGTAGGGATGTATTTAGGATTGTTCAGAAAGAGCGAACAAAGAGAGTCCAGTTGCATGTGGGGCTGCGTAAAGGCTCCCCTGGGGAGTTCAGTTGTACCCAAAGGCTTCCTTTGGGGGCAATATTTGATGGGTGAAAGGGGCTCTGTACATGTTTTCCAGGGTGCTATTTTAAATTCCTCTCAGATTCCAGGTAGGGATGTATTTAGGGTTGTTAAGAAAGAGCGAACACAGAGAGTCCAGTTGCATGTGTGGCTGCGTAAAGGCTCCCCTGGGGAGTTCAGTTGTACCCAAAGGCTTCCTTTGGGGGCAATTTTTGATGGGCGAAAGGGGCTCTTTACCCGGTTTCTGGGGTCCAAGTTTAAATTCCTCTCAGATTCCGGGAAGGGATGTATTTAGGTTTTTTAAGAAAGAGTGAACACAGAGAGTCCATTTGCATGTGTGGCTGCGTAAAGGCTCCCCTGGGGAGTTCAGTTGTACCCAAAGGCTTCCTTTGGGGGCAATTTTAGATGGGCGAAATGGGCTCTGTACGTGATTTCTGGGCTCTTATCTTCAATTCCTCTTAGATTCCGGATAGGGATGTATTTAGGGTTGTTCAGAAAGAGCGAACACAGAGAGTCCAGTTGCTTGTGGGGCTGCGTAAAGGCATGCCTGGGGAGTTCAGTTGTACCCAAAGGCTTCCTTGGGCGGCAATTTTAGATGGGCGAAATGGGCTCTGTACGTGATTTCTAGGCTCTTATCTTCAATTCCTCTTAGATTCCGGGAAGGGATGTATTTAGGGTTTTTAAGAAAGAGCGAACACAGAGAGTCCAGTTGCATGTGGGGCTGCGTAAAGGCTCCCCTGGGGAGTTCAGTTGTACCCAAAGGCTACCTTTGGCGGCAATTTTAGATGGGCGAAATGGGCTTTGTACGTGATTTCTGGGCTCTTATCTTCAATTCCTCTTAGATTCCGGGTAGGGATGTATTTAGGGTTGTTCAGAAAGAGCGAACACAGAGAGTCCAGTTGCATGTGGAGCAGCGTAAAGGCTCCCCTGGGGAGTTCAGTTGTACCCAAAGGCTTCCTTTGGGGGAAATTTTTGATGGGCGAAAGGGGCTCTGTACGCCGTTTCTGGGGTCCTATTTTCAATTCCTCTCAACTTCCAGGTAGGGAGGTATTTAGGGTTGTTCAGAAGGAGCGAACACAGAGACCAGTTGCATTTGGGGCTGCGTAAAGGCTCCCCTGGGGAGTTCTGTTGTACCCAAAGGCTTCCTTTGGAGGCAATATTTGATGGGCGAAATGGGCTCTGTACGTGAATTCTGGGCTCATATTTTCAATTGCTCTCAAATTCCGGGTAGGGATGTATTTAGGATTGTTCAGAAAGAGCGAACACAGAGAGTCCAGTTGCATGTGGGGCTGCGTAAAGGCTCCCCTGGGGAGTTCAGTTGTACCCAAAGGCTTCCTTTGGGGGCAATTTTTGACGGGTGAAAGGGGCTCTGTACGTGATTTCTGGGCTCATATTTTCAATTCCTCTCATATTCCGGTTAGGGATGTATTTAGGGTTGTTCAGAAATATAGAACTCAGATTGTCCAGTTGCATGTGGGGCTGCGTTAAGGCACCCCTGGGGAGCTCAGTTGTACACAAAGGCTTCCTTTGGGGGCAATATTTGATGGGTGAAAGGGGCTGTGTACATGTTTTCCGGGGTCCTCTTTTCAATTCCTCTCAGATTCCTGGTAGGGAGATATTTAGGGTTGTTCTGAAAGAGCGAACACAGAGAGTCCAGTTGCATGTGGGGCAGCATAAGGGCTCCCCTGGGGAGTTCAGTTGTACCCAACGGCTTCCTTTGGGGGCAATTTTTGATGGGCGAAAGGGGCTTTGTATGCGTTTTCTGGGGTCCTATTTAAATACCTCTCACATTCCAGGTAGGGATGTATTTAGGATTGTTCAGAAAGAGCGAACAAAGAGAATCCAGTTGCATGTGGGGCTGCGTAAAGGCTCCCCTGGGGAGTTCAGTTGTACCCAACGGCTTCCTTTGGGGACTATATTTGATGGGCTAAATGGGCTCTGTACGTGATTTCTGGGCTCATATTTTCAAATCCTCTCATAATCCGGGTAGGGATGTATTTTGGATTGTTACGAAAGAGCGAACACAGAGAGTCCAGTTGCATGTGGTGCTGCGTAAAGGCTCCCCTGGGGAGTTCATTTGTACCCAAAGGCTTCCTTTCGGGGCAGTTTTGATGGGCGAAAGGGGCTCTTTACGCCGTTTCTGGGGTCCTATTTTAAATTCCTCTCAGATTCCAGGTAGGGATGTATTTAGGGTTGTTCAGAAAGAGCGAACACAGAGAGTCCAGTTGCATGTGGGGCTGCGTAAAGGCTCCCCTGGGGAGTTCAGTTGTACCCAAAGGCTTCCTTTCGGGGCAATTTTTGATGGGCGAAACATTCTCTGTACATGTTTTCCAGAGTCCTATTTTAAATACCTCTCACATTCCGGGTAGGGATGTATTTAGGATTGTTGAGAAAGAGCGAACAAAGAGAGTCCAGTAGCATGTGGGGCTGCGTAAAGGCTCCCCTGGGGAGTTCAGCTGTACCCAAAGGCTTCCTTTGGGGGCAATATTTGATGGGTGAAAGGTTCTCTGTACATGTTTTCCAGAGTCCTATTTTAAATTCCTCTCAGATTCCAGGTAGGGATGTATTTAGGGTTGTTCAGAAAGAGCGAACACAGAGAGTCCAGTTGCATGTGGGGCAGCATAAGGGCTCCCCTGGGGAGTTCAGTTGTACACAAAGGCTTCCTTTGGGGGCAATTTTTGATGGGTGAAAGGGGCTTTGTATGCGTTTTCTGGGGTCCTATTTTCAATTCCTCTCAGATTCCGGGAATGGAGTTATATAGGTTTGTTCAGAAAGAGCGAACACAGAGAGTCCAGTTGCATGTGGGGCTGCGTGAAGGCTCCCCTGCGGAGTTCAGTTGTACCCAAAGGCTTCCTTTGGGGGCAATTTTTGATGGGCGAAAGGGGCTCTTTACCTGGTATCTGGGGTCCAAGTTTAAATTCCTCTCAGATTCCGGGAAGGGATGTATTTAGGGTTTTTAAGAAAGAGTGAACACAGAGAGTCCATTTGTATGTGTGGCTGCGTAAAGGCTCCCCTGGGGAGTTCAGTTGTACCCAAAGGCTTCCTTTGGCGGCAATTTTAGATGGGCGAAATGGGCTCTGTACGTGATTTCTGGGCTCTTATCTTCAATTCCTCTTAGATTCCGGGTAGGGATGTATTTAGGGTTGTTCAGAAAGAGCGAACACAGAGAGTCCAGTTGCTTGTGGGGCTGCGTAAACGCTCCACTGGGGTGTTCATTTGTACCCAAAGGCTTCCTTTGGGGGCAATTTTTGACGTGTGAAATGGGCTCTGTACACGTTTTCCAGGGTCCTATTTTAAAATCCTCTCACATTCCGGGACGGTATGTATTTAGGGTTGTTCAGAAAGAGCGAAAACAGAGAGTCCAGTTGCATGTGGGGCTGCGTAAAGGCTCCCCTGGGGAGTTCAGTTGTACCCAAAGGCTTCCTTTGGGGGCAAGTTTTTATGTGTGAAAGTGGCTCTATACGTGATTTCTGGGGTCCTATTTTAAATTCCTCTCAGATTCCCGGTAGGGATGTATTTAGGGTTGTTCAGAAAGAGCGAACACAGAGTCCAGTTGCATGTGGGGCTGCGTAAAGGCTCCCCTGGGGAGTTCAGTTGTACCCAAAGGCTTCCTTTGGGGACAATATTTGATGGGCGTAATGGGCTCTGTACGTGATTTCTGGGCTCATATTTTCAAATCCTCTCATATTCCGGGTACGGATGTATTTTGGATTGTTATGAAAGAGCGAACACAGAGAGTACAGTTGCATGTGGGGCTGCGTGAAGGCTCCCCTGGGGAGTTCAGTTGTACACAAAGGCTTCCTTTGGGGGCAATTTTTGATGTGCGAAAGGGGCTCTGTATGCGGTTTCTGGGTTCCTCTTTTCAATTCCTCTCAGATTCCAGTAGGGAGATATTTAGGGTTGTTCAGAAAGAGCGAACACAGAGAGTCCAGTTGCATGTGGGGCAGTGTAAGGGCTCCCCTGGGGAGTTCAGTTGTACCCAACGGCTTCCTTTGGGGACTATATTTGATGGGCGAAATGGGCTCTGTACGTGATTTCTGGGCTCATATTTTCAAATCCTCTCATATTCCGGGTAGGGATGTATTTTGGATTGTTACGAAAGAGCGAACAAAGAGAGTCCAGTTGCATGTGGGGCTGCGTAAAGGCTCCCCTGGGGAGTTCAGTTGTACCCAAAGGCTTCCTTTCGGGGCAGTTTTTGATGGGCGAAAGGGGCTCTTTACGCCGTTTCTGGGGTCCTATTTTAAATTCCTCTCAGATTCCAGGTAGGGATGTATTTAGGGTTGTTCAGAAAGAGCGAACACAGAGAGTCCAGTTGCATGTGGGGCTGCGTAAAGGCTCCCCTGGGGAGTTCAGTTGTACCCCAAGGCTTCCTTTCGGGGCAATTTTTTATGTGTGAAAGTGGCTCTATACGTGATTTCTGGGGTCCTATTTTAAATTCCTCTCAGATTACAGGTAGGGATGTATTTAGGGTTGTTCAGACAGAGCGAACACAGAGAGTCCAGTTGCATGTTGGGCAGCGTAAGGGCTCTCCTGGGGAGTTCAGTTGTACCCAACGGCTTCCTTTGGGGGCAATTTTTGATGGGTAAAAGGGGCTTTGTATGCATTTTCTGGGGTCGTATTTTAAATACCTCTCACATTTCGGGTAGGGATGTATTTAGGGTTGTTCAGAAAGAGCGAACAAAGAGAGTCCAGTTGCATGTGGGGCAGCGTAAAGGCTCCCCTGGGGTTTTCAGTTTTACCCAAAGGCTTCCTTTGGGGGCAATTTTTAATGGGCGAAAGGGACTCTGTACGCCGTTTCTGGGGTCCTATTTTAAATTCCTCTCAGCTTCCAGGTAGGGAGGTATTTAGGGTTGTTCAGAAAGAGCGAACACAGAGAGTCCAGTTGCATGTGGGGCTGCGTAACGGCTCCCCTGGGGAGTTCAGTTGTACCCAAAGGCTTCCTTTGGGGACAATATTTCATGGGCGAAATGGGCTCTGTACGTGATTTCTGGGCTCATATTTTCAAATCCTCTCATATTCCGGGTAGGGATGTATTTTGGATTGTTACGAAAGAGCGAACACAGAGAGTCCAGTTGCATGTGAGGCTGCGTAAAGGCTCCCCTGGGGAATTCAGTTGTACCCAAAGGCTTCCTTTCGGGGCAGTTTTTGATGGGCGAAAGGGGCTCTTTACGCCGTTTCTGGGGTCCTATTTTCAATTCCTCTCAGATTCCAGGTAGGGATGTATTTAGTGTTGTTCAGAAAGAGCGAACACAGAGAGTCCAGTTGCATGTGGGGCTGCGTAAAGGCTCCCCTCGGGAGTTCAGTTGTACCCAAAGGCTTCCTTTCGGGGCAATTTTTGATGGGTGAAAAATTCTCTGTACATGTTTTCCAGAGTCCTATTTTAAATACCTCTCACATTCCAGGTAGGGATGTATTTAGTGTTGTTCAGAAAGAGCGAACACAGAGAGTCCAGTTGCATGTGGGGCAGCGTAAGGGCTCCCCTTGCGAGTTCAGTTGTACACAAAGGCTTCCTTTGGGGGCAATTTTTGATGGGTGAAAGGGGCTTTGTATACGTTTTCTGGGGTCGTATTTTCAATTCCTCTCAGATTCCGGGAAGGGAGTTATATAGCGTTGTTCAGAAAGAGCGAACACAGAGAGTCCAGTTGCCTGTGGGGCTGCGTGAAGGCTCCCCTGGGGATTTCAGTTGTACCCAAAGGCTTCCTTTGGGGGCAATTTTTGATGGGCGAAAGGGGCTCTTTACCCGGTTTCTGGGGTCCAAGTTTAAATTCCTCTCAGATTCCGGGAAGGGATGTATTTAGGGTTTTTAAGAAAGAGTGAACACAGAGAGTCCATTTGCATGTGTGGCTGCGTAAAGGCTCCCCTGGGGAGTTCAGTTGTACCCAAAGGCTTCCTTTGGCGGCAATTTTAGATGGGCGAAATGGGCTCTGTACGTGATTTCTGGGCTCTTATCTTCAATTCCTCTTAGATTCCGGGTAGGGATGTATTTAGGGTTGTTCAGAAAGAGCGAACACAGAGAGTCCAGTTGCTTGTGGGGCTGCGTAAACGCTCCACTGGGGTGTTCATTTGTACCCAAAGGCTTCCTTTGGGGGCAATTTTTGACGTGTGAAATGGGCTCTGTACACGTTTTCCAGGGTCCTATTTTAAAATCCTCTCACATTCCGGGACGGGATGTATTTAGGGTTGTTCAGAAAGAGCGAACACAGAGAGTCCAGTTGCATGTGGGGCTGCGTAAAGGCTCCCCTGGGGAGTTCAGTTGTACCCAAAGGCTTCCTTTGGGGGCAATATTTGATGGGTGAAAGGGGCTCTGTACATGTTTTCTGGGCTCATATTTTCAAATCCTCTCATATTCCGGGTAGGGATGTATTTTGGATTGTTACGAAAGAGCGAACACAGAGAGTCCAGTTGCATGTGGGGCTTCGTGAAGGCTCCACTGGGGAGTTCAGTTGTACACAAAGGCTTCCTTTGGGGGCAATATTTGATGGGTGAAAGGGGCTCTGTACATGTTTTCCAGGGTTTTATTTTAAATTCCTCTCAGATTCCAGGTATGGATGTATTTAGCGTTGTTCAGAAAGAGCGAACACAGAGAGTCCAGTTGCATGTGGGGCTGCGTGAAGGCTCCCCTCGGGAGTTCAGTTGTACACAAAGGCTTCCTTTCGGGGCAATTTTTGATGTGCGAAAGGGGCTCTGTACGCGGTTTCTGGGGTCCTATTTTCAATTCCTCTCAGATTCCAGGTATGGATGTATTTAGCGTTGTTCAGAAAGAGCGAACACAGAGAGCCCAGTTGCATGTGGGGCTGCGTAAAGGCTCCCCTGAGGAGTTCAGTTGTACCCAAAGGCTTCCTTTGTGGGCAATTTTTGATGGGCGAAAGGGGCTCTGTACGCCGTTTCTGGGGTTCTATTTTCAATTCCTCTCAGCTTCCAGGTAGGGAGGTATTTAGGGTTGTTCAGAAAGAGCGAACACAGAGACCAGTTGCATGTGGGGCTGCGTAAAGGCTCCCCTGGGGAGTTCAGTTGTACCCAACGGCTTCCTTTGGGGGCAATTTTTGATTGGCGAAAGGGGCTCTGTATGCCGTTTCTGGGGTCCTATTTTCAATTCCTCTCAGATTCCAGGTAGGGAGGTATTTAGGGTTGTTCAGAAAGAGCGAACACAGAGTCCAGTTGCATGTGGGGCTGCGTAAAGGCTCCCCTGGGGAGTTCATTTGTACCCAAAGGCTTCCTTTGGGGGCAATTTTTGAAGTGTGAAATGGGCTCTGTACACGTTTTCCAGGGTCCTATTTTAAAATCCTCTCACATTCCGGGACGGGATTTATTTAGGGTTGTTCAGAAAGAGCGAACACAGAGAGTCCAGTTGCATGTGGGGCTGCGTAAAGGCTCACCTGGGGAGTTCAGTTGTACCCAACGGCTTCCTTTGGGGGCAAGTTTTTATGTGTGAAAGTGGCTCTATACGTGATTTCTGGGGTCCTATTTTCAATTCCTCTCAGATTCCGGGAAGGGAGTTATATAGGGTTGTTCAGAAAGAGCGAACACAGAGAGTCCAGTTGCATGTGGGGCTGCGTAAAGGCTCCCCTGGGGAGTTCAGTTGTACTCAAAGGCTTCCTTTGGGGGCAATTTTTTATGTGTGAAAGGGGCTCTGTACGTGATTTCTGGGGTCCTATTTTCAATTCCTCTCAGATTACGGGTAGGGATGTATTTAGGGTTGTTCAGAAAGAGCGAACACAGAGAGTCCAGTTGCATGTGGGGCTGCGTAAAGGCTCCCCTGGGGAGTTCAGTTGTACCCAAAGGCTTCCTTTGGGGGCAATATTTGATGGGTGAAAGGGGCTCTGTACATGTTTTCCAGGGTCCTATTTTAAATTACTCTCAGATTCCAGGTAGGGATGTATTTAGCGTTGTTCAGAAAGAGCGAACACAGAGAGTCCAGCTGCATGTGGGGCTGCGTAAAGGCTCCCCTGGGGAGTTCAGTTGTACCCAAAGGCTTCCTTTGGGGTCAATTTTTGATGGGCGAAAGGGGCTCTTTACCCGGTATCTGGGGTCCTATTTTAAATTCCTCTCAGATTCCGGGAAGGGATGTATTTAGGGTTTTTAAGAAAGAGCGAACACAGAGAGTCCAGTTGCATGTGGGGCTGCGTAAAGGCTCCCCTGAGGAGTTCAGTTGTACCCAAAGGCTTCCTTTGGGGGCAATTTTTGATGAGCGAAATGGGCTCTGTACGTGATTTCTGGGATCATATCTACAATTGCTCTCAGATTCCGGGTTGGGAGATATTTAGGGTTGTTCAGAAAGAGCGAACACAGAGAGTCCAGTTGCATGTGGGGCTGAGTAAACGCTCCACTGGGCTGTTCATTTGTACCCAAAGGCTTCCTTTGGGGGCAATTTTAGATGGGCGAAAGGGGCTTTGTATGCGTTTTCCAGGGTCCTATTTTAAATTCCTCTCACATTCCGGGAAGGGATGTATTTAAGGTTGTTCAGAAGGAGCGAACACAGAGAGTCCAGTTGCATGTGGGGCTGCGTAAAGGCTCCCCTTGGGAGTTCAGTTGTACCCAAGGGCTTCCTTTGGGGGTAATATTTGATGGGCGAAAGGGGTTCTGTACGTGATTTTTGGGGTCTTATTTTCAATTCCTCTCAGATTCCGGTTAGAGATGTATGTAGGGTTGTTCAGAAAGAGCGAACACAGAGAGTCCAGTTGTATGTGGGGCTGCGTAAAGGCTCCCCTGGGGAGTTCAGTTGTACCCAAAGGCTTCCTTTGGGGGCAATTTTTGATGGGCGAAAGGGGCTCTGTACATGATTTCTGGGGTCCTATTTTAAATTCCTCTCAGATTCCAGGTAGGGATGTATTTAGGATTGTTCAGAAAGAGCGAACACAGAGTCCAGTTCCATGTGGGGCTGCGTAAAGGCTCCCCTGGGGAGTTCAGTTGTACCCAAAGGCTTCCTTTGGGGGCAATATTTGATGGGTAAAAGGGGCTTTGTACATGTTTTCCAGGGTCCTATTTTAAATTCCTCTCAGATTCCAGGTAGGGATGTATTTAGGGTTGTTCAGAAAGAGCGAACACAGAGAGTCCAGTTGCATGTGGGGCTGCGTAAAGGCTTCCCTGGGGAGTTCAGTTGTACCCAACAGCTTCCTTTGGGGGCAATTTTTTATGTGTGAAAGGGGCTCTGTACGTGATTTCTGGGGTCCTAGTTTCAATTCCTCTCAGATTACGGGTAGGGATGTATTTAGGGTTGTTCAGAAAGAGCGAACACAGAGAGTCCAGTTGCATGTGGGGCTGCGTAAAGGCTCCCCTGGGGATTTCAGTTGTACCCAAAGGCTTCCTCTTCGGGCACTTTTTATGGGCAAAAGAGGCTTTGAACGCGTTTTCGTTGGAGCTTTTTTGAATTTGTCTGCGATGCCTGGTAGGGCTATATTTCGGGTTGCTTACAAAGAGCAAACACAGAGGGTCCAGATGTATGTGGGACTGCGTGAATGCTTTCCTGGGGAGTTCCGTTGTACCCAAAGACTTCCTTTAACGGCACTTTTTGATGGTCGGAAGTGGTTGGAATGTGTTTTCTGTGGCCGTATTTGGACTTCCTCTCCGATGAGAGGTAGGGTTATGTTTCAAGTTGCTCAGAAAGAGCAAACACAGAGGGTTCATGTGCATGTGGGGCTGCATGAATGCTCCCCTGGGGAGTTCAGTTTTATCCAAAGCCTAACGTTGAGGGCACTTTTTGATGGGCGAAAGGGGCTTTGAATGCGTTTTCTGGGGCCCTATTTGGACTTTTTCTTTTATACTGGATAGGGCTATGTTTCCGGTTGCTCAGAAAGAGCGAATACAGAGGGTCCAGTTGCAAGTGTGGCTGTGTGAAGGCTCCCCTGGGGAGTTCAGTTGTATCCCAAGCCTTCCTTTGAGGGCACATTTTGATGTGCGAAAGGGGCTTGGAATGCGTTTTCTGGGGCCGTATTTGGACTTCCTCTCCGATGACAGGTAGGCTTAAATTATGGGTTGCTCAGAAAGAGCGAACACAGAGGGTCCAGCTCCATGTGGGGCTGAATGAATGCTCTTCTGGGGAGTTCAGTTGTACCCAAAGGCTTCCTTTGGGGGCAATTTTTGATGGGCGAAAGGGGCTCTTTACCCGGTATCTGGGGTCCTATTTTAAATTCCTCTCAGGTTCCGGGAAGGGATGTATTTAGGGTTTTTAAGAAAGAGCGAACACAGAGAGTCCAGTTGCATGTGGGGCTGCGTAAAGGCTCCCCTGGGGAGTTCAGTTGTACCCAAAGGCTTCCTTTGGGGGCAATTTTTGATGAGCGAAATGGGCTCTGTACGTGTTTTCTGGGATCATATCTACAATTCCTCTCAGATTCCGGGTAGGGAGATATTTAGGGTTGTTCAGAAAGAGCGAACACAGAGAGTCCAGTTGCATGTGGGGCTGAGTAAACGCTCCACTGGGCTGTTCATTTGTACCCAAAGGCTTCCTTTAGGGGCAATTTTTGACGGGTGAAAGGGGCTTTGTATGCGTTTTCCAGGGTCCTATTTTAAATTCCTCTCACATTCCGGGAAGGGATGTATTTAAGGTTGTTCAGAAGGAGCGAATACAGAGAGTCCAGTTGCATGTGGGGCTGCGTAAAGGCTCCCCTTGGGAGTTCAGTTGTACCCAAGGGCTTCCTTTGGGGGCAATATTTGATGGGCGAAAGGGGCTCTGTACATGATTTCTGGGGTCCTATTTTAAATACCTCTCACATTCCGGGTAGGGATGTATTTAGGATTGTTAAGAAAGAGCGAACACAGAGTCCAGTTGCATGTGGGGCTGCGTAAAGGCTCCCCTGGGGAGTTCAGTTGTACCCAAAGGCTTCCTTTGGGGGCAATATTTGATGGGTGAAAGGGGCTTTGTACATGTTTTCCAGGGTCCTATTTTAAATTCCTCTCAGATTCCAGGTAGGGATGTATTTAGGGTTGTTCAGAAAGAGCGAACACAGAGAGTCCAGTTGCATGTGGGGCTGCGTAAAGGCTCCCCTGGGGAGTTCAGTTGTACCCAACAGCTTCCTTTGGGGGCAATTTTTTATGTGTGAAAGGGGCTCTGTACGTGATTTCTGGGGTCCTAGTTTCAATTCCTCTCAGATTACGGGTAGGGATGTATTTAGGGTTGTTCAGAAAGAGCGAACACAGAGAGTCCAGTTGCATGTGGGGCTGTGTAAAGGCTCCCCTGGGGATTTCAGTTGTACCCAAAGGCTTCCACTTGGGGCACTTTTTGATGGGCAAAAGAGGCTTTGAACGCGTTTTCGTTGGAGCTTTTTTGAATTTGTCTGCGATGCCTGGTAGGGCTATATTTCGGGTTGCTTACAAAGAGCAAACACAGAGGGTCCAGATGTATGTGGGACTGCGTGAATGCTTTCCTGGGGAGTTCCGTTGTACCCAAAGACTTCCTTTAACGGCACTTTTTGATGGTCGGAAGTGGTTGGAATGTGTTTTCTGTGGCCGTATTTGGACTTCCTCTCCGATGAGAGGTAGGGTTATGTTTCAAGTTGCTCAGAAAGAGCAAACACAGAGGGTTCATGTGCATGTGGGGCTGCATGAATGCTCCCCTGGGGAGTTCAGTTTTATCCAAAGCCTAACGTTGAGGGCACTTTTTGATGGGCGAAAGGGGCTTTGAATGCGTTTTCTGGGGCCCTATTTGGACTTCTTCTTTTATACTGGATAGGGCTATGTTTCCGGTTGCTCAGAAAGAGCGAATACAGAGGGTCCAGTTGCAAGTGTGGCTGTGTGAAGGCTCCCCTGGGGAGTTCAGTTGTATCCCAAGCCTTCCTTTGAGGGCACATTTTGATGTGCGAAAGGGGCTTGGAATGCGTTTTCTGGGGCCGTATTTGGACTTCCTCTCCGATGACAGGTAGGCTTAAATTATGGGTTGCTCAGAAAGAGCGAACACAGAGGGTCCAGCTCCATGTGGGGCTGAATGAATGCTCTTCTGGGGAGTTCAGTTGTACCCAAAGGCTTCCTTTGGGGGCAATTTTTGATGGGCGAAAGGGGTTCTGTACGTGATTTCTGGGGTCTTATTTTCAATTCCTCTCAGATTCCGGTTAGAGATGTATGTAGGGTTGTTCAGAAAGAGCGAACACAGAGAGTCCAGTTGCATGTGGGGCTGCGTAAAGGCTCCCCTGGGGAGTTCAGTTGTACCCAAAGGCTTCCTTTGGGGGCAATATTTGATGGGTGAAAGGGGCTTTGTACATGTTTTCCAGGGTCCT
Source organism: Mergus octosetaceus (assembly GCA_036873955.1). Lineage (NCBI taxonomy): Eukaryota > Metazoa > Chordata > Aves > Anseriformes > Anatidae > Mergus > Mergus octosetaceus. The sequence goes on from CM072286.1 coordinate 720,014, forward strand.
ATTTCAAAATTCCTCTCAGATTCCAGGTAGGGATGTATTTAGGGTTGTTCAGAAAGAGCGAACACAGAGAGTCCAGTTGCATGTGGGGCTGCGTAAAGGCTCCCCTGGGGAGTTCAGTTGTACCCAACAGCTTCCTTTGGGGGCAATTTTTTATGTGTGAAAGGGGCTCTGTACATGTTTTCCAGGGTCCTATTTCAAAATTCCTCTCAGATTCCAGGTAGGGATGTATTTAGGGTTGTTCAGAAAGAGCGAACACAGAGAGTCCAGTTGCATGTGGGGCTGCGTAAAGGCTCCCCTGGGGAGTTCAGTTGTACCCAACAGCTTCCTTTGGGGGCAATTTTTTATGTGTGAAAGGGGCTCTGTACGTGATTTCTGGGGTCCTAGTTTCAATTCCTCTCAGATTACGGGTAGGGATGTATTTAGGGTTGTTCAGAAAGAGCGAACACAGAGAGTCCAGTTGCATGTGGGGCTGCGTAAAGGCTCCCCTGGGGATTTCAGTTGTACCCAAAGGCTTCCTCTTGGGGCACTTTTTGATGGGCAAAAGAGGCTTTGAACGCGTTTTCGTTGGAGCTTTTTTGAATTTGTCTGCGATGCCTGGTAGGGCTATATTTCGGGTTGCTTACAAAGAGCAAACACAGAGGGTCCAGATGTATGTGGGACTGCGTGAATGCTTTCCTGGGGAGTTCCGTTGTACCCAAAGACTTCCTTTAACGGCACTTTTTGATGGTCGGAAGTGGTTGGAATGTGTTTTCTGTGGCCGTATTTGGACTTCCTCTACGATGAGAGGTAGGGTTATGTTTCAAGTTGCTCAGAAAGAGCAAACACAGAGGGTTCATGTGCATGTGGGGCTGCATGAATGCTCCCCTGGGGAGTTCAGTTTTATCCAAAGCCTAACGTTGAGGGCACTTTTTGATGGGCGAAAGGGGCTTTGAATGCGTTTTCTGGGGCCCTATTTGGACTTCTTCTTTTATACTGGATAGGGCTATGTTTCCGGTTGCTCAGAAAGAGCGAATACAGAGGGTCCAGTTGCAAGTGTGGCTGTGTGAAGGCTCCCCTGGGGAGTTCAGTTGTATCCCAAGCCTTCCTTTGAGGGCACATTTTGATGTGCGAAAGGGGCTTGGAATGCGTTTTCTGGGGCCGTATTTGGACTTCCTCTCCGATGACAGGTAGGCTTAAATTATGGGTTGCTCAGAAAGAGCGAACACAGAGGGTCCAGCTCCATGTGGGGCTGAATGAATGGTCTTCTGGGGAGTTCAGTTGTACCAAAGCCTTTCTCTGGGGGCACTTTCTGATGGGTGAAAGGGGCTTTGAATGCGTTTTCTTTGGAGCTTTTTTGAATTCCTCTGTGATGACAGGTAGGGTTATGTATCGGGTTGCTCACAACGAGCAAACACAGAGGGTCCAGTTGCATGTGTGGCTGCGTGATGGCTCCGCTGGGGAGTTCAGCTGTTTCCAAAACCTTCCTTTGAGGGCTAGTTTTGATGGGCAAAAGGGGATTCGAATGCGTTTTGTAGGGCCCTTTTAGGACTACTTCTCCAACACCGGCTAGGGCTATGTTTCAGGTTGCTCAGAAAGAGCGAACACAGAGTCCAGTTGCATGTGGGGCTGCGTAAAAGCTCCCCTGGGGAGTTCAGTTGTACCCAATGCCTTACTTTGAGGGCAATTTTTGATGGGCGAAAGGGGCTTTGAACACGGTTTACTTGGACCTTTTTTGAATTCCTCTCTGATGCCAGTTAGGGCTATGTTTCGGGTTGTTCAGAAAGAGGAAACACAGAGGGTCCACTTTCATGTGTGGCTGCGTGAAGGCTTGCCTGGGGAGTTCAGTTGTACCCAAAGCCTTCCTTTGACGTCAAGTTTTGATGGGCTAAAGGGGCTTGGAATGCGTTTTCTGGGGCCATATTTGGACTTCCTCTCCGATGCCAGGTAGGGCTCTGTTTTGGGTTGCTCAGAAAGAGCAAACACAGAGGGTCCAGTTGCATGTGAGCCTGTGTGAAGGCTCCCCTGGGGAGTTCAGTTGTATCCAAAGCCTTCCTTTGAGGGCATTTTTACATGGGCGAAAGGGGCTTGGAACGCGTTTTCTTTGGACCTTTTTTGAATTCCTCTCCGATGCCGGGTAGGGCTATGTTTCGGGTTGCTGAGAAAGAGCGAACACAGATGGTTCATGTGCATGTGGGGCTGACTGAATGCTCTCCTGGGGAGTTACGTTGTACCCAAAGCCTTCCTCTAGAGGCACTTTTTGATGGGTGAAAGAGGCTTTGAATGCGTTTTCTGGGGCCCTATTTGGACTTCTTCTTTGATACTGTGTAGGGCTATGTTTCCGGTTGCTCAGAAAGAGCGAATACAGAGGGTCCAGTTGCATGTGGGACTGCGTGATTGCTCTCCTCGGGAGTTCAGTTGTACCCAAAGCCTTCCTTTGAGGGCACTTTTTGATGGTCGGAAGGGGTTGGAATGTGTTTTCGGGGGCCCTATTTGGAATTCCACTCCGATGCTGGATAGGGCTATGTTTCGAGTTGCTCAGAAAGAGCGAACACAGAGGGTCCAATTGTATGTGTGGCTGCGTGAAGGCTCCCCTGGGAAGTTCAGTTGTACCCAAAGGCTTCCTTTGGCGGCAATTTTTGATGGGCGAAAGGGGCTCTGTACGCCGTTGCTTGGGTCCTATTTTCAATTATTCTCAGATTCCGGGTAGGGATGTGTTTAGGGTTGTTAAGAAAGAGCGAACACAGAGTCCAGTTGCATGTGGGGCTGCGTAAAGGCTCCCCTGGGGAGTTCAGTTGTACCCAAAGGCTTCCTTTGGCGGCAATTTTAGATGGGCGAAAGAGGCTCTGTACACCGTTTCTGGGGTCCTATTTTAAATTCCTCTCAGATTCCAAGTAGGGAGATATTTAGGGTTTTTAAGAAAGAGCGAACACAGAGAGTCCAGTTGCATGTGGGGCTGCGTAAAGGCTCCCCTGGGGAGTTCAGTTTTACCCAAAGGCTTCCTTTGGGGGCAAGTTTTGATGGTCAAAAGGGACTTTGTACGCGATTTCTGGGGTCCTATTTTCAATTCTTCTCAGAATCCGGGAAGGGATGTATTTAGGGTTGTTCAGAAAGAGCGAACACAGAGAGTCCAGTTGCATGTGGGGCTGCGTGAAGGCTCCCCTGGGAAGTTCAGTTGTACCCAAATGCTTCCTTTGGGGGCAATTTTTGATGTGCGAAAGGGGCTTTGTATGCGTTTTCCGGGGTCGTCTTTTCAATTTCTCTCAGATTCCTCGTAGGGAGATATTTAGGGTTGTTCAGAAAGAGCGAACACAGAGAGTCCAGTTGCATGTGGGGCTGCGTAAAGGCTCCCCTGGGGAGTTCAGTTGTACCCAACGGCTTCCTTTGGGGGCAATTTTTGATGGGTGAAAGGGGCTTTGTATGCATTTTCCAGGGTCCTATTTTAAATTCCTCTCACATTCCGGGTAGGGATGTATTTAGGGTTGTTCAGAAAGAGCGAACACAGAGAGTCCAGTTGCATGTGGGGCTGCGTAAAGGCTCCCCTGGGGAGTTCAGTTTTACCCAAAGGCTTCCTTTGGGGGCAATTTTTGATGTGCGAAAGGGGCTTTGTATACGTTTTCTGGGGTCCTCTTTTCAATTTCTCTTAGATTCCTCGTAGGGAGATATTTAGGGTTGTTCAGAAAGAGCGAACACAGAGAGTCCAGTTGCATGTGGGGCTGCGTAAAGGCTCCCCTGGGGAGTTCAGGTGTACCCAAAGGCTTCCTTTGGGGGAATTTTTGATGGGCAAAAGGGGCTCTGTACGCCGTTTCTGGGGTCCTATTTTAAATTCCTCTCCGATTCCGGGTAGTGATGTGTTTAGGGTTGTTCAAAAAGAGCGAACACAGAGAGTCCAGTTGCATGTGGGGCTGCGTAAAGGCTCCCCTGGGGAGTTCAGTTTTACCGAAAGGCTTCCTTTGGGGGCAATATCTGATGGGTGAAAGGTGCTCTCTTCCTGTTTTCCCTGGTCCTATTTTAAATTGCTCTCAGAGTCCAGGTATGGATGTATTTAGGATTGTTCAGAAAGAGCGAACACAGAGAGTCCAGTTGCATGTGGGGCTGCGTAAAGGCTCCCCTGGGGAGTTCAGTTGTACCCAACGGCTTCCTTTGGGGGCAATTTTTGATGGGTGAAAGGGGCTTTGTATGCATTTTCCAGGGTCCTATTTTAAATTCCTCTCACATTCCGGGTAGGGATGTATTTAGGGTTGTTCAGAAAGAGCGAACACAGAGAGTCCAGTTGCATGTGGGGCTGCGTAAAGGCTCCCCTGGGAAGTTCAGTTGTACCCAAAGGCTTCCTTTGGGGGAATTTTTGATGGGCAAAAGGGGCTCTGTACGCCGTTTCTGGGGTCCTATTTTAAATTCCTCTCCGATTCCGGGTAGGGATGTGTTTAGGGTTGCTCAAAAAGAGCGAACACAGAGAGTCCAGTTGCATGTGGGGCTGCATAAAGGCTCCCCTGGGGAGTTCAGTTGTACCCAAAGGCTTCCTTTGGGGGCAATATCTGATGGGTGAAAGGTGCTCTCTTCATGTTTTCCAGGGTCCTATTTTAAATTGCTCTCAGAGTCCAGGTATGGATGTATTTAGGATTGTTCAGAAAGAGCAAACACAGAGAGTCCAGTTGCATGTGGGGCTGCGTAAAGGCTCCCCTGGGGAGTTCAGGTGTACCCAAAGGCTTCCTTTGGGGGCAATTTTTGATGGGTGAGAGGGGCTTTGTATGCATTTTCTGGGGTCCTATTTTAAATACCTCTCACATTCCGGGTAGGGATGTATTTAGGATTGTTCAGAAAGAGCGAACACAGAGAGTCCAGTTGCATATGGGGCTGCGTAAAGGCTCCACTGGGAAGTTGAGTTGTACCCAAAGGCTTCCTTTGGGGGAATTTTTGATGGGCAAAAGGGGCTCTGTACCCCGTTTCTGGGGTCCTATTTTAAATTCCTCTCCGATTCCGGGTAGGGATGTGTTTAGGGTTGTTCAAAAAGAGCGAACACAGAGAGTCCAGTTGCATGTGGGGCTGCGTGAAGGCTCCCCTGGGGAGTTCAGTTGTACCCAAAGGCTTCCTTTGGGGGCAATTTTTAATGGGTGAAAGGGGCTTTGTATGCATTTTCTGGGGTCCTATTTTAAATTCCTCTCAGAATACTCGTAGGGAGATATTTAGGGTTGTTCAGAAAGAGCGAACACAGAGAGTCCAGTTGCATGTGGGGCTGCGTGAAGGCTCCCCTGGGGAGTTCAGTTGTACCCAAAGGCTTCCTTTGGGGGCAATTTTTAATGGGTGAAAGGGGCTCTGTACGTGATTTCTGGGGTCATATTTTCAATTCGTCTCTTATTCCGGTTAGGGATGTATTTAGGGTTGTTCAGAAAGAGCGAACAAAGAGAGTCCAGTTGCATGTGGGGCTGCGTACAGGCTCCCCTGGGGAGTTCAGTTTTACCCAAAGGCTTCCTTTGGGGGCAATTTTTGATGTGCGAAAGGGGCTTTGTATACGTTTTCCGGGGTCCTCTTTTCAATTTCTCTCAGATTCCTCGTAGGGAGATATTTAGGGTTGTTCAGAAAGAGCGAACACAGAGAGTCCAGTTGCATGTGGGGCTGCGTAAAGGCTCCCCTGGGAAGTTCAGTTGTACCCAAAGGCTTCCTTTGGGGGAATTTTTGATTGGCAAAAGGGGCTCTGTACGCAGTTTCTGGGGTCCTATTTTAAATTCCTCTCCGATTCCGGGTAGGGATGTATTTAGGGTTTTTCAAAAAGAGCGAACACAGAGTCCAGTTGCATGTGGCGCTGCGTAAAGGCTCCCCTGGGGAGTTCAGTTGTACCCAAAGGCTTCCTTTGGGGGAAATTTTTGATGGGTGAGAGGGGCTTTGTATGCATTTTCTGGGGTCCTATTTTAAATACCTCTCACATTCCAGGTAGGGATGTATTTAGGATTGTTCAGAAAGAGCGAACACAGAGAGTCCAGTTGCATGTGCGGCTGCGTAAATGCTCCCCTGGGAAGTTCAGTTGTACCCAAAGGCGTCCTTTGGGGGCAATATCTGATGGGTGAAAGGTGCTCTGTTCATGTTTTCCAGGGTCCTATTTTAAATTCCTCTCAGAGTTCAGGTAGGGATGTATTTAGGATTGTTCAGAAAGAGCGAACACAGAGAGTCCAGTTGCATGTGGGGCTGCGTGAAGGATCCACTGGGGAGTTCAGTTGTACCCAAAGGCTTCCTTTGGGGGCAATTTTATATGGGCGAAAGGGGCTTTGTACGTGATTTCTGGGGTCATATTTTCAATTCCTCTCACATTCCGGTTAGGGATGTATTTAGGGTTGTTCAGAAAGAGCGAACAAAGAGAGTCCAGTTGCATGTGGGGCTGCGTAAAGCCTCCCCTGGGGAGTTCAATTTTACCCAAAGGCTTCCTTTGGGGGCAATTTTTGATGTGCGAAAGGGGATTTGTATACGTTTTCCGGGGTCCTCTTTTCAATTTCTCTCAGATTCCTCGTAGGGAGATATTTAGGGTTGTTCAGAAAGAGCGAACACAGAGAGTCCAGTTGTATGTGTGGCTGCGTAAAGGCTCCCCTGGGAAGTTCAGTTGTACCCAAAGGCTTCCTTTGGGGGAATTTTTGATGGGCAAAAGGGGCTCTGTACGCCGTTTCTGGGGTCCTATTTTAAATTCCTCTCAGATTCCGGGTAGGGATGTGTTTAGGGTTTTTCAAAAAGAGCGAACACAGAGTCCAGTTGCATGTGGGGCTGCGTAAAGGCTCCCCTGGGGAGTTCAGTTGTACCCAAAGGCTTCCTTTGGGGGCAATATCTGATGGGTGAAAGGTGCTCTGTTCATGTTTTACAGGGTCCTATTTTAAATTGCTCTCAGAGTCCAGGTAGGGATGTATTTAGGATTGTTCAGAAAGAGAGAACACAGAGAGTCCAGTTGCATGTGGGGCTGCGTGAAGGATCCGCTGGGGAGTTCAGTTGTACCCAAAGGCTTCCTTTGGGGGCAATTTTAGATGGGCGAAAGGGGCTTTGTACGTGATTTCTGGGGTCATATTTTCAATTCCTCTCACATTCCGGTTAGGGATGTATTTAGGGTTGTTCAGAAAGAGCGAACAAAGAGAGTCCAGTTGCATGTGGGGCTGCGTAAAGGCTCCCCTGGGGAGTTCAGTTGTACACAAAGGCTTCCTTTGGGGGCAATTTTTGATGGGTGAAAGGGGCTTTGTATGCGTTTTCAGGGGTCATATTTTGAATTTCTCTCAGATTCCTCGTAGGGAGATATTTAGGGTTGTTCAGAAAGAGCGAACACAGAGAGTCCAGTTGCATGTGGGGCTGCGTGAAGGCTCCCCTGGGGAGTTCAGTTGTACCCAAAGGCTTCCTTTGGGGGTAATTTTTAATGGGTGAAAGGGGCTTTGTATGCATTTTCTGGGGTCCTATTTTAAATTCCTCTCAGAATACTCGTAGGGAGATATTTAGGGTTGTTCAGAAAGAGCGAACACAGAGAGTCCAGTTGCATGTGGGGCTGCGTGAAGGCTCCCCTGGGGAGTTCAGTTGTACCCAAAGGCTTCCTTTGGGGGCAATTTTTAATGGGTGAAAGGGGCTCTGTACGTGATTTCTGGGGTCATATTTTCAATTCGTCTCTTATTCCGGTTATGGATGTATTTAGGGTTGTTCAGAAAGAGCGAACAAAGAGAGTCCAGTTGCATGTGGGGCTGCGTACAGGCTCCCCTGGGGAGTTCAGTTGTACCCAAAGGCTTCCTTTGGGGGCAATTTTTGATGTGCGAAAGGGGCTTTGTATACGTTTTCCGGGGTCCTCTTTTCAATTTCTCTCAGATTCCTCGTAGGGAGATATTTAGGGTTGTTCAGAAAGAGCGAACACAGAGAGTCCAGTTGCATGTGGGGCTGCGTAAAGGCTCCCCTGGGAAGTTCAGTTGTACCCAAAGGCTTCCTTTGGGGGAATTTTTGATGGGCAAAAGGGGCTCTGTACGCCGTTTCTGGGGTCCTATTTTAAATTCCTCTCAGATTCCGGGTAGGGATGTGTTTAGGGTTTTTCAAAAAGAGCGAACACAGAGTCCAGTTGCATGTGGGGCTGCGTAAAGGCTCCCCTGGGGAGTTCAGTTGTACCCAAAGGCTTCCTTTGGGGGCAATATCTGATGGGTGAAAGGTGCTCTGTTCATGTTTTCCAGGGTCCTATTTTAAATTGCTCTCAGAGTCCAGGTAGGGATGTATTTAGGATTGTTCAGAAAGAGCGAACACAGAGAGTCCAGTTGCATGTGGGGCTGCGTAAAGGCTCCCCTGGGGAGTTCAGTTGTACCCAAAGGCTTCCTTTGGGGGCAATTTTAGATGGGCGAAAGGGGCTTTGTACGTGATTTCTGGGGTCATATTTTCAATTCCTCTCACATTCCGGTTAGGGATGTATTTAGGGTTGTTCAGAAAGAGCGAACAAAGAGAGTCCAGTTGCATGTGGCGCTGCGTAAAGGCTCCCCTGGGGAGTTCAGTTGTACCCAAAGGCTTCCTTTGGGGGAAATTTTTGATGGGTGAGAGGGGCTTTGTATGCATTTTCTGGGGTCCTATTTTAAATACCTCTCACATTCCAGGTAGGGATGTATTTAGGATTGTTCAGAAAGAGCGAACACAGAGAGTCCAGTTGCATGTGCGGCTGCGTAAATGCTCCCCTGGGAAGTTCAGTTGTACCCAAAGGCGTCCTTTGGGGGCAATATCTGATGGGTGAAAGGTGCTCTGTTCATGTTTTCCAGGGTCCTATTTTAAATTGCTCTCAGAGTTCAGGTAGGGATGTATTTAGGATTGTTCAGAAAGAGCGAACACAGAGAGTCCAGTTGCATGTGGGGCTGCGTGAAGGATCCACTGGGGAGTTCAGTTGTACCCAAAGGCTTCCTTTGGGGGCAATTTTAGATGGGCGAAAGGGGCTTTGTACGTGATTTCTGGGGTCATATTTTCAATTCCTCTCACATTCCGGTTAGGGATGTATTTAGGGTTGTTCAGAAAGAGCGAACAAACAGAGTCCAGTTGCATGTGGGGCTGCGTAAAGCCTCCCCTGGGGAGTTCAATTTTACCCAAAGGCTTCCTTTGGGGGCAATTTTTGATGTGCGAAAGGGGATTTGTATACGTTTTCCGGGGTCCTCTTTTCAATTTCTCTCAGATTCCTCGTAGGGAGATATTTAGGGTTGTTCAGAAAGAGCGAACACAGAGAGTCCAGTTGTATGTGTGGCTGCGTAAAGGCTCCCCTGGGAAGTTCAGTTGTACCCAAAGGCTTCCTTTGGGGGAATTTTTGATGGGCAAAAGGGGCTCTGTACGCCGTTTCTGGGGTCCTATTTTAAATTCCTCTCAGATTCCGGGTAGGGATGTGTTTAGGGTTTTTCAAAAAGAGCGAACACAGAGTCCAGTTGCATGTGGGGCTGCGTAAAGGCTCCCCTGGGGAGTTCAGTTGTACCCAAAGGCTTCCTTTGGGGGCAATATCTGATGGGTGAAAGGTGCTCTGTTCATGTTTTACAGGGTCCTATTTTAAATTGCTCTCAGAGTCCAGGTAGGGATGTATTTAGGATTGTTCAGAAAGAGAGAACACAGAGAGTCCAGTTGCATGTGGGGCTGCGTGAAGGATCCGCTGGGGAGTTCAGTTGTACCCAAAGGCTTCCTTTGGGGGCAATTTTAGATGGGCGAAAGGGGCTTTGTACGTGATTTCTGGGGTCATATTTTCAATTCCTCTCACATTCCGGTTAGGGATGTATTTAGGGTTGTTCAGAAAGAGCGAACAAAGAGAGTCCAGTTGCATGTGGGGCTGCGTAAAGGCTCCCCTGGGGAGTTCAGTTGTACACAAAGGCTTCCTTTGGGGGCAATTTTTGATGGGTGAAAGGGGCTTTGTATGCGTTTTCAGGGGTCATATTTTGAATTTCTCTCAGATTCCTCGTAGGGAGATATTTAGGGTTGTTCAGAAAGAGCGAACACAGAGAGTCCAGTTGCATGTGGGGCTGCGTAAAGGCTCCCCTGGGAAGTTCAGTTGTACCCAAAGGCTTCCTTTGGGGGAATTTTTGATGGGCAAAAGGGACTCTATACGCCGTTTCTGGGGTCCTATTTTAAATTCCTCTCCGATTCCGGGTAGGGATGTGTTTAGGGTTGTTCAAAAAGAGCGAACACAGAGTCCAGTTGCATGTGGGGCTGCGTAAAGGCTCCCCTGGAGAGTTCAGTTGTACCCAAAGGCTTCCTTTGGGGGCAATTTTAGATGGGCGAAAGGGGCTTTGTACGTGATTTCTGGGGTCCTATTTTCAATTCCTCTCACATTCCGGTTAGGGATGTATTTAGGGTTGTTCAGAAAGAGCGAACAAAGAGAGTCCAGTTGCATGTGGGGCTGCGTAAAGGCTCCCCTGGGGAGTTCAGTTGTACCCAAAGGCTTCCTTTGGGGGCAATATCTGATGGGTGAAAGGTGCTCTGTTCATGTTTTCCAGGGTCCTATTTTAAATTGCTCTCAGAATCCAGGTATGGATGTATTTAGGATTGTTCAGAAAGAGCGAACACAGAGAGTCCAGTTGCATGTGGGGCTGCGTAAAGGCTCCCCTGGGGAGTTCAGGTGTACCCAAAGGCTTCCTTTGGGGGCAATTTTTGACGGGTGAGAGGGGCTTTGTATGCATTTTCTGGGGTCCTATTTTAAATACCTCTCACATTCCGGGTAGGGATGTATTTAGGATTGTTCAGAAAGAGCGAACACAGAGAGTCCAGTTGCATGTGCGGCTGCGTAAAGGCTCCCCTGGGAAGTTCAGTTGTACCCAAAGGCTTCCTTTGGGGGAATTTTTGATGGGCAAAAGGGGCTCTGTACCCCGTTTCTGGGGTCCTATTTTAAATTCCTCTCCGATTCCGGGTAGGGATGTGTTTAGGGTTGTTCAAAAAGAGCGAAAACAGAGAGTCCAGTTGCATGTGGGGCTGCGTGAAGGCTCCCCTGGGGATTTCAGTTGTACCCAAAGGCTTCCTTTCGGGGCAATTTTTAATGGGTGAAAGGGGTTCTGTACGTGATTTCTGGGGTCATATTTTCAATTCGTCTCTTATTCCTGTTAGGGATGTATTTAGGGTTGTTCAGAAAGAGCGAACAAAGAGAGTCCAGTTGCATGTGGGGCTGCGTAAAGGCTCCCCTGGGGAGTTCAGTTTTACCCAAAGGCTTCCTTTGGGGGCAATTTTTGATGTGCGAAAGGGGCTTTGTATACGTTTTCCGGGGTCCTCTTTTCAATTTCTCTCAGATTCCTCGTAGGGAGATATTTAGGGTTGTTCAGAAAGAGCGAACACAGAGAGTCCAGTTGCATGTGGGGCTGCGTAAAGGCTCCCCTGGGAAGTTCAGTTGTACCCAAAGGCTTCCTTTGGGGGAATTTTTGATGGGCAAAAGGGGCTCTATACGCCGTTTCTGGGGTCCTATTTTAAATTCCTCTCCGATTCCGGGTAGGGATGTGTTTAGGGTTGTTCAAAAAGAGCGAACACAGAGTCCAGTTGCATGTGGGGCTGCGTAAAGGCTCCCCTGGAGAGTTCAGTTGTACCCAAAGGCTTCCTTTGGGGGCAATATTTGATGGGCGAAAGGGGCTTTGTACGTGATTTCTGGGGTCCTATTTTCAATTCCTCTCACATTCCGGTTAGGGATGTATTTAGGGTTGTTCAGAAAGAGCGAACAAAGAGAGTCCACTTGCATGTGGGGCTGCGTAAAGGCTCCCCTGGGGAGTTCAGTTTTACCCAAAGGCTTCCTTTGGGGGAAATTTTTGATGGGTGAGAGGGGCTTTGTATGCATTTTCTGGGGTCCTATTTTAAATACCTCTCACATTCCAGGTAGGGATGTATTTAGGATTGTTCAGAAAGAGCGAACACAGAGAGTCCAGTTGCATGTGCGGCTGCGTAAATGCTCCCCTGGGAAGTTCAGTTGTACCCAAAGGCGTCCTTTGGGGGCAATATCTGATGGGTGAAAGGTGCTCTGTTCATGTTTTCCAGGGTCCTATTTTAAATTGCTCTCAGAGTTCAGGTAGGGATGTATTTAGGATTGTTCAGAAAGAGCGAACACAGAGAGTCCAGTTGCATGTGGGGCTGCGTGAAGGATCCACTGGGGAGTTCAGTTGTACCCAAAGGCTTCCTTTGGGGGCAATTTTAGATGGGCGAAAGGGGCTTTGTACGTGATTTCTGGGGTCATATTTTCAATTCCTCTCACATTCCGGTTAGGGATGTATTTAGGGTTGTTCAGAAAGAGCGAACAAAGAGAGTCCAGTTGCATGTGGGGCTGCGTAAAGCCTCCCCTGGGGAGTTCAATTTTACCCAAAGGCTTCCTTTGGGGGCAATTTTTGATGTGCGAAAGGGGATTTGTATACGTTTTCCGGGGTCCTCTTTTCAATTTCTCTCAGATTCCTCGTAGGGAGATATTTAGGGTTGTTCAGAAAGAGCGAACACAGAGAGTCCAGTTGTATGTGTGGCTGCGTAAAGGCTCCCCTGGGAAGTTCAGTTGTACCCAAAGGCTTCCTTTGGGGGAATTTTTGATGGGCAAAAGGGGCTCTGTACGCCGTTTCTGGGGTCCTATTTTAAATTCCTCTCAGATTCCGGGTAGGGATGTGTTTAGGGTTTTTCAAAAAGAGCGAACACAGAGTCCAGTTGCATGTGGGGCTGCGTAAAGGCTCCCCTGGGGAGTTCAGTTGTACCCAAAGGCTTCCTTTGGGGGCAATATCTGATGGGTGAAAGGTGCTCTGTTCATGTTTTACAGGGTCCTATTTTAAATTGCTCTCAGAGTCCAGGTAGGGATGTATTTAGGATTGTTCAGAAAGAGAGAACACAGAGAGTCCAGTTGCATGTGGGGCTGCGTGAAGGATCCGCTGGGGAGTTCAGTTGTACCCAAAGGCTTCCTTTGGGGGCAATTTTAGATGGGCGAAAGGGGCTTTGTACGTGATTTCTGGGGTCATATTTTCAATTCCTCTCACATTCCGGTTAGGGATGTATTTAGGGTTGTTCAGAAAGAGCGAACAAAGAGAGTCCAGTTGCATGTGGGGCTGCGTAAAGGCTCCCCTGGGGAGTTCAGTTGTACACAAAGGCTTCCTTTGGGGGCAATTTTTGATGGGTGAAAGGGGCTTTGTATGCGTTTTCAGGGGTCATATTTTGAATTTCTCTCAGATTCCTCGTAGGGAGATATTTAGGGTTGTTCAGAAAGAGCGAACACAGAGAGTCCAGTTGCATGTGGGGCTGCGTAAAGGCTCCCCTGGGAAGTTCAGTTGTACCCAAAGGCTTCCTTTGGGGGAATTTTTGATGGGCAAAAGGGACTCTATACGCCGTTTCTGGGGTCCTATTTTAAATTCCTCTCCGATTCCGGGTAGGGATGTGTTTAGGGTTGTTCAAAAAGAGCGAACACAGAGTCCAGTTGCATGTGGGGCTGCGTAAAGGCTCCCCTGGAGAGTTCAGTTGTACCCAAAGGCTTCCTTTGGGGGCAATTTTAGATGGGCGAAAGGGGCTTTGAACGTGATTTCTGGGGTCCTATTTTCAATTCCTCTCACATTCCGGTTAGGGATGTATTTAGGGTTGTTCAGAAAGAGCGAACAAAGAGAGTCCAGTTGCATGTGGGGCTGCGTAAAGGCTCCCCTGGGGAGTTCAGTTGTACCCAAAGGCTTCCTTTGGGGGCAATATCTGATGGGTGAAAGGTGCTCTGTTCATGTTTTCCAGGGTCCTATTTTAAATTGCTCTCAGAATCCAGGTATGGATGTATTTAGGATTGTTCAGAAAGAGCGAACACAGAGAGTCCAGTTGCATGTGGGGCTGCGTAAAGGCTCCCCTGGGGAGTTCAGGTGTACCCAAAGGCTTCCTTTGGGGGCAATTTTTGACGGGTGAGAGGGGCTTTGTATGCATTTTCTGGGGTCCTATTTTAAATACCTCTCACATTCCGGGTAGGGATGTATTTAGGATTGTTCAGAAAGAGCGAACACAGAGAGTCCAGTTGCATGTGCGGCTGCGTAAAGGCTCCCCTGGGAAGTTCAGTTGTACCCAAAGGCTTCCTTTGGGGGAATTTTTGATGGGCAAAAGGGGCTCTGTACCCCGTTTCTGGGGTCCTATTTTAAATTCCTCTCCGATTCCGGGTATGGATGTGTTTAGGGTTGTTCAAAAAGAGCGAAAACAGAGAGTCCAGTTGCATGTGGGGCTGCGTGAAGGCTCCCCTGGGGATTTCAGTTGTACCCAAAGGCTTCCTTTCGGGGCAATTTTTAATGGGTGAAAGGGGTTCTGTACGTGATTTCTGGGGTCATATTTTCAATTCGTCTCTTATTCCTGTTAGGGATGTATTTAGGGTTGTTCAGAAAGAGCGAACAAAGAGAGTCCAGTTGCATGTGGGGCTGCGTAAAGGCTCCCCTGGGGAGTTCAGTTTTACCCAAAGGCTTCCTTTGGGGGCAATTTTTGATGTGCGAAAGGGGCTTTGTATACGTTTTCCGGGGTCCTCTTTTCAATTTCTCTCAGATTCCTCGTAGGGAGATATTTAGGGTTGTTCAGAAAGAGCGAACACAGAGAGTCCAGTTGCATGTGGGGCTGCGTAAAGGCTCCCCTGGGAAGTTCAGTTGTACCCAAAGGCTTCCTTTGGGGGAATTTTTGATGGGCAAAAGGGGCTCTATACGCCGTTTCTGGGGTCCTATTTTAAATTCCTCTCCGATTCCGGGTAGGGATGTATTTAGGGTTGTTCAAAAAGAGCGAACACAGAGTCCAGTTGCATGTGGGGCTGCGTAAAGGCTCCCCTGGAGAGTTCAGTTGTACCCAAAGGCTTCCTTTGGGGGCAATATTTGATGGGCGAAAGGGGCTTTGTACGTGATTTCTGGGGTCCTATTTTCAATTCCTCTCACATTCCGGTTAGGGATGTATTTAGGGTTGTTCAGAAAGAGCGAACAAAGAGAGTCCACTTGCATGTGGGGCTGCGTAAAGGCTCCCCTGGGGAGTTCAGTTTTACCCAAAGGCTTCCTTTGGGGGCAATTTTTGACGGGTGAGAGGGGCTTTGTATGCATTTTCTGGGGTCCTATTTTAAATACCTCTCACATTCCGGGTAGGGATGTATTTAGGATTGTTCAGAAAGAGCGAACACAGAGAGTCCAGTTGCATGTGCGGCTGCGTAAAGGCTCCCCTGGGAAGTTCAGTTGTACCCAAAGGCTTCCTTTGGGGGAATTTTTGATGGGCAAAAGGGGCTCTGTACGCCGTTTCTGGGGTCCTATTTTAAATTCCTCTCCGATTCCGGGTAGGGATGTGTTTAGGGTTGTTCAAAAAGAGCGAACACAGAGAGTCCAGTTGCATGTGGGGCTGCGTGAAGGCTCCCCTGGGGATTTCAGTTGTACCCAAAGGCTTCCTTTCGGGGCAATTTTTAATGGGTGAAAGGGGCTCTGTACGTGATTTCTGGGGTCATATTTTCAATTCGTCTCTTATTCCTTTTAGGGATGTATTTAGGGTTGTTCAGAAAGAGCGAACAAAGAGAGTCCAGTTGCATGTGGGGCTGCGTAAAGACTCCCCTGGGGAGTTCAGTTTTACCCAAAGGCTTCCTTTGGGGGCAATTTTTGATGTGCGAAAGGGGATTTGTATACGTATTCTGGGGTCCTCTTTTCAATTTCTCTCAGATTCCTCGTAGGGAGATATTTAGGGTTGTTCAGAAAGAGCGAACACAGAGAGTCCAGTTGCATGTGGGGCTGCGTAAAGGCTCCCCTGGGAAGTTCATTTGTACCCAAAGGCTTCCTTTGGGGGAATTTTTGATGGGTAAAAGGGGCTCTGTACGCCGTTTCTGGGGTCCTATTTTAAATTCCTCTCAGATTCCGGGTAGGGATGTGTTTAGGGTTTTTCAAAAAGAGCGAACACAGAGTCCAGTTGCATGTGGGGCTGCGTAAAGGCTCCCCTGGGGAGTTCAGTTGTACCCAAAGGCTTCCTTTGGGGGCAATATCTGATGGGTGAAAGGTGCTCTGTTCATGTTTTCCAGGGTCCTATTTTAAATTGCTCTCAGAGTCCAGGTAGGGATGTATTTAGGATTGTTCAGAAAGAGCGAACACAGAGAGTCCAGTTGCATGTGGGGCTGCGTAAAGGCTCCCCTGGGGAGTTCAGTTGTACCCAAAGGCTTCCTTTGGGGGCAAATTTAGATGGGCGAAAGGGGCTTTGTACGTGATTTCTGGGGTCATATTTTCAATTCCTCTCACATTCCGGTTAGGGATGTATTTAGGGTTGTTCAGAAAGAGCGAACAAAGAGAGTCCAGTTGCATGTGGGGCTGCGTAAAGGCTCCCCTGGGGAGTTCAGTTGTACCCAAAGGCTTCCTTTGGGGGCAATTTTTGATGGGTGAGAGGGGCTTTGTATGCATTTTCTGGGGTCCTATTTTAAATACCTCTCACATTCCGGGTAGGGATGTATTTAGGGTTGTTCAGAAACAGCGAACACAGAGAGTCCAGTTGCATGTGGGGCTGCGTAAAGGCTCCCCTGGGGAGTTCAGTTGTACCCAAAGGCTTCCTTTGGGGGAATTTTTGATGGGCAAAAGGGGGTCTGTACGCCGTTTCTGGGGTCCTATTTTAAATTCCTCTCCGATTCCGGGTAGGGATGTGTTTAGGGTTGTTCAAAAAGAGCGAACACAGAGAGTCCAGTTGCATGTGGGGCTGCGTGAAGGCTCCCCTGGGGAGTTCAGTTGTACCCAAAGGCTTCCTTTGGGGGCAATTTTTGATGGGTGAAAGGGGCTTTGTATGCATTTTCTGGGGTCCTATTTTAAATTCCTCTCAGAATACTCGTAGGGAGATATTTAGGGTTGTTCAGAAAGAGCGAACACAGAGAGTCCAGTTGCATGTGGGGCTGCGTGAAGGTTCCCCTGGGGAGTTCAGTTGTACCCAAAGGCTTCCTTTGGGGGCAATTTTTAATGGGTGAAAGGGGCTCTGTACGTGATTTCCGGGGTCATATTTTCAATTCGTCTCTTATTCCTGTTAGGGATGTATTTAGGGTTGTTCAGAAAGAGCGAACAAAGAGAGTCCAGTTGCATGTGGGGCTGCGTAAAGGCTCCCCTGGGGAGTTCAGTTTTACCCAAAGGCTTCCTTTGGGGGCAATTTTTGATGTGCGAAAGGGGCTTTGTATGCGTTTTCCGGGGTCCTCTTTTCGATTTGTCTCAGATTCCTCGTAGGGAGATATTTAGGGTTGTTCAGAAAGAGCGAACACAGAGAGTCCAGTTGCATGTGGGGCTGCGTAAAGGCTCCCCTGGGAAGTTCAGTTGTACCCAAAGGCTTCCTTTGGGGGAATTTTTGATGGGCAAAAGGGGCTTTGTATGCGTTTTCCGGGGTCCTCTTTTCAATTTCTCTCAGATTCCTCGTAGGGAGATATTTTGGGTTGTTCAGAAAGAGCGAACACAGAGAGTCCAGTTGCATGTGGGGCTGCGTAAAGGCTCCCCTGGGGAGTTCAGTTGTACCCAAAGGCTTCCTTTGGGGGCAATATCTGATGGGTGAAAGGTGCTCTCTTCATGTTTTCCAGGGTCCTATTTTAAATTGCTCTCAGAGTCCAGGTATGGATGTATTTAGGATTGTTCAGAAAGAGCGAACACAGAGAGTCCAGTTGCATGTGGGGCTGCGTAAAGGCTCCCCTGGGGAGTTCAGTTGTACCCAAAGGCTTCCTTTGGGGGCAATATCTGATGGGTGAAAGGTGCTCTCTTCATGTTTTCCAGGGTCCTATTTTAAATTGCTCTCAGAGTCCAGGTATGGATGTATTTAGGATTGTTCAGAAAGAGCGAACACAGAGAGTCCAGTTGCATGTGGGGCTGCGTAAAGGCTCCCCTGGGGAGTTCAGGTGTACCCAAAGGCTTCCTTTGGGGGCAATTTTTGATGGGTGAGAGGGGCTTTGTATGCATTTTCTGGGGTCCTATTTTAAATACCTCTCACATTCCGGGTAGGGATGTGTTTAGGATTGTTCAGAAAGAGCGAACACAGAGAGTCCAGTTGCATGTGCGGCTGCGTAAAGGCTCCCCTGGGAAGTTCAGTTGTACCCAAAGGCTTCCTTTGGGGAATTTTTGATGGGCAAAAGGGGCTCTGTACCCCGTTTCTGGGGTCCTATTTTAAATTCCTCTCCGATTACGGGTAGGGATGTGTTTAGGGTTGTTCAAAAAGAGCGAACACAGAGAGTCCAGTTGCATGTGGGGCTGCGTGAAGGCTCCCCTGGGGAGTTCAGTTGTACCTAAAGGCTTCCTTTGGGGGCAATTTTTGATGGGTGAAAGGGGCTTTGTATGCATTTTCTGGGGTCCTATTTTAAATTCCTCTCAGAATACTCGTAGGGAGATGTTTAGGGTTGTTCAGAAAGAGCGAACACAGAGAGTCCAGTTGCATGTGGGGCTGCGTGAAGGCTCCCCTGGGGAGTTCAGGTGTACCCAAAGGCTTCCTTTGGGGGCAATTTTTAATGGGTGAATGGGGCTCTGTACGTGATTTCTGGGGTCATATTTTCAATTCGTCTCTTATTCCTGTTAGGGATGTATTTAGGGTTGTTCAGAAAGAGCGAACAAAGAGAGTCCAGTTGCATGTGGGGCTGCGTAAAGGCTCCCCTGGGGAGTTCAGTTGTACCCAAAGGCTTCCTTTGGGGGCAATATCTGATGGGTGAAAGGTGCTCTCTTCTTGTTTTCCAGGGTCCTATTTTAAATTGCTCTCAGAGTCCAGGTAGGGATGTATTTAGGATTGTTCAGAAAGAGCGAACACAGAGAGTCCAGTTGCATGTGGGGCTGCGTAAAGGCTCCCCTGGGGAGTTCAGGTGTACCCAAAGGCTTCCTTTGGGGGCAATTTTTGATGGGTGAGAGGGGCTTTGTATGCATTTTCTGGGGTCCTATTTTAAATACCTCTCACATTCCGGGTAGGGATGTGTTTAGGATTGTTCAGAAAGAGCGAACACAGAGAGTCCAGTTGCATGTGCGGCTGCGTAAAGGCTCCCCTGGGAAGTTCAGTTGTACCCAAAGGCTTCCTTTGGGGAATTTTTGATGGGCAAAAGGGGCTCTGTACCCCGTTTCTGGGGTCCTATTTTAAATTCCTCTCCGATTACGGGTAGGGATGTGTTTAGGGTTGTTCAAAAAGAGCGAACACAGAGAGTCCAGTTGCATGTGGGGCTGCGTGAAGGCTCCCCTGGGGAGTTCAGTTGTACCTAAAGGCTTCCTTTGGGGGCAATTTTTGATGGGTGAAAGGGGCTTTGTATGCATTTTCTGGGGTCCTATTTTAAATTCCTCTCAGAATACTCGTAGGGAGATGTTTAGGGTTGTTCAGAAAGAGCGAACACAGAGAGTCCAGTTGCATGTGGGGCTGCGTGAAGGCTCCCCTGGGGAGTTCAGGTGTACCCAAAGGCTTCCTTTGGGGGCAATTTTTAATGGGTGAATGGGGCTCTGTACGTGATTTCTGGGGTCATATTTTCAATTCGTCTCTTATTCCTGTTAGGGATGTATTTAGGGTTGTTCAGAAAGAGCGAACAAAGAGAGTCCAGTTGCATGTGGGGCTGCGTAAAGGCTCCCCTGGGGAGTTCAGTTGTACCCAAAGGCTTCCTTTGGGGGCAATATCTGATGGGTGAAAGGTGCTCTCTTCTTGTTTTCCAGGGTCCTATTTTAAATTGCTCTCAGAGTCCAGGTAGGGATGTATTTAGGATTGTTCAGAAAGAGCGAACACAGAGAGTCCAGTTGCATGTGGGGCTGCGTAAAGGCTCCCCTGGGGAGTTCAGGTGTACCCAAAGGCTTCCTTTGGGGGCAATTTTTGATGGGTGAGAGGGGCTTTGTATGCATTTTCTGGGGTCCTATTTTAAATACCTCTCACATTCCGGGTAGGGATGTGTTTAGGATTGTTCAGAAAGAGCGAACACAGAGAGTCCAGTTGCATGTGCGGCTGCGTAAAGGCTCCCCTGGGAAGTTCAGTTGTACCCAAAGGCTTCCTTTGGGGGAATTTTTGATGGGCAAAAGGGGCTCTGTACCCCGTTTCTGGGGTCCTATTTTAAATTCCTCTCCGATTCCGGGTAGGGATGTGTTTAGGGTTTTTCAAAAAGAGCGAACACAGAGTCCAGTTGCATGTGGGGCTGCGTAAAGGCTCCCCTGGGGAGTTCAGTTGTACCCAAAGGCTTCCTTTGGGGGCAAGTTTTGATGGGTGAAAGGGGCTTTGTACGTGATTCCTGGGGTCATATTTTCAATTCCTCTCACATTCCGGTTAGGGATGTATTTAGGGTTGTTCAGAAAGAGCGAACACAGAGAGTCCAGTTGCATGTGGCGCTGCGTAAAGGCTCCCCTGGGGAGTTCAGTTGTACCCAAAGGCTTCCTTTGGGGGCAATTTTTGATGGGTGAGAGGGGCTTTGTATGCATTTTCTGGGGTCCTATTTTAAATTCCTCTCAGAATACTCGTAGGGAGATATTTAGGGTTGTTCAGAAAGAGCGAACACAGAGAGTCCAGTTGCATGTGGGGCTGCGTGAAGGTTCCCCTGGGGAGTTCAGTTGTACCCAAAGGCTTCCTTTGGGGGCAATTTTTAATGGGTGAAAGGGGCTCTGTACGTGATTTCCGGGGTCATATTTTCAATTCGTCTCTTATTCCTGTTAGGGATGTATTTAGGGTTGTTCAGAAAGAGCGAACAAAGAGAGTCCAGTTGCATGTGGGGCTGCGTAAAGGCTCCCCTGGGGAGTTCAGTTTTACCCAAAGGCTTCCTTTGGGGGCAATTTTTGATGTGCGAAAGGGGCTTTGTATGCGTTTTCCGGGGTCCTCTTTTCGATTTGTCTCAGATTCCTCGTAGGGAGATATTTAGGGTTGTTCAGAAAGAGCGAACACAGAGAGTCCAGTTGCATGTGGGGCTGCGTAAAGGCTCCCCTGGGAAGTTCAGTTGTACCCAAAGGCTTCCTTTGGGGGAATTTTTGATGGGCAAAAGGGGCTTTGTATGCGTTTTCCGGGGTCCTCTTTTCAATTTCTCTCAGATTCCTCGTAGGGAGATATTTTGGGTTGTTCAGAAAGAGCGAACACAGAGAGTCCAGTTGCATGTGGGGCTGCGTAAAGGCTCCCCTGGGGAGTTCAGTTGTACCCAAAGGCTTCCTTTGGGGGCAATATCTGATGGGTGAAAGGTGCTCTCTTCATGTTTTCCAGGGTCCTATTTTAAATTGCTCTCAGAGTCCAGGTATGGATGTATTTAGGATTGTTCAGAAAGAGCGAACACAGAGAGTCCAGTTGCATGTGGGGCTGCGTAAAGGCTCCCCTGGGGAGTTCAGTTGTACCCAAAGGCTTCCTTTGGGGGCAATATCTGATGGGTGAAAGGTGCTCTCTTCATGTTTTCCAGGGTCCTATTTTAAATTGCTCTCAGAGTCCAGGTATGGATGTATTTAGGATTGTTCAGAAAGAGCGAACACAGAGAGTCCAGTTGCATGTGGGGCTGCGTAAAGGCTCCCCTGGGGAGTTCAGGTGTACCCAAAGGCTTCCTTTGGGGGCAATTTTTGATGGGTGAGAGGGGCTTTGTATGCATTTTCTGGGGTCCTATTTTAAATACCTCTCACATTCCGGGTAGGGATGTGTTTAGGATTGTTCAGAAAGAGCGAACACAGAGAGTCCAGTTGCATGTGCGGCTGCGTAAAGGCTCCCCTGGGAAGTTCAGTTGTACCCAAAGGCTTCCTTTGGGGAATTTTTGATGGGCAAAAGGGGCTCTGTACCCCGTTTCTGGGGTCCTATTTTAAATTCCTCTCCGATTACGGGTAGGGATGTGTTTAGGGTTGTTCAAAAAGAGCGAACACAGAGAGTCCAGTTGCATGTGGGGCTGCGTGAAGGCTCCCCTGGGGAGTTCAGTTGTACCTAAAGGCTTCCTTTGGGGGCAATTTTTGATGGGTGAAAGGGGCTTTGTATGCATTTTCTGGGGTCCTATTTTAAATTCCTCTCAGAATACTCGTAGGGAGATGTTTAGGGTTGTTCAGAAAGAGCGAACACAGAGAGTCCAGTTGCATGTGGGGCTGCGTGAAGGCTCCCCTGGGGAGTTCAGGTGTACCCAAAGGCTTCCTTTGGGGGCAATTTTTAATGGGTGAATGGGGCTCTGTACGTGATTTCTGGGGTCATATTTTCAATTCGTCTCTTATTCCTGTTAGGGATGTATTTAGGGTTGTTCAGAAAGAGCGAACAAAGAGAGTCCAGTTGCATGTGGGGCTGCGTAAAGGCTCCCCTGGGGAGTTCAGTTGTACCCAAAGGCTTCCTTTGGGGGCAATATCTGATGGGTGAAAGGTGCTCTCTTCTTGTTTTCCAGGGTCCTATTTTAAATTGCTCTCAGAGTCCAGGTAGGGATGTATTTAGGATTGTTCAGAAAGAGCGAACACAGAGAGTCCAGTTGCATGTGGGGCTGCGTAAAGGCTCCCCTGGGGAGTTCAGTTGTACCCAAAGGCTTCCTTTGGGGGCAATTTTTGATGGGTGAGAGGGGCTTTGTATGCATTTTCTGGGGTCCTATTTTAAATACCTCTCACATTCCGGGTAGGGATGTGTTTAGGATTGTTCAGAAAGAGCGAACACAGAGAGTCCAGTTGCATGTGCGGCTGCGTAAAGGCTCCCCTGGTAAGTTCAGTTGTACCCAAAGGCTTCCTTTGGGGGAATTTTTGATGGGCAAAAGGGGCTCTGTACCCCGTTTCTGGGGTCCTATTTTAAATTCCTCTCCGATTCCGGGTAGGGATGTGTTTAGGGTTTTTCAAAAAGAGCGAACACAGAGTCCAGTTGCATGTGGGGCTGCGTAAAGGCTCCCCTGGGGAGTTCAGTTGTACCCAAAGGCTTCCTTTGGGGGCAAGTTTTGATGGGCGAAAGGGGCTTTGTACGTGATTCCTGGGGTCATATTTTCAATTCCTCTCACATTCCGGTTAGGGATGTATTTAGGGTTGTTCAGAAAGAGCGAACACAGAGAGTCCAGTTGCATGTGGCGCTGCGTAAAGGCTCCCCTGGGGAGTTCAGTTGTACCCAAAGGCTTCCTTTGGGGGCAATATTTGATGGGTGAGAGGGGCTTTGTATGCATTTTCTGGGGTCCTATTTTAAATACCTCTCACATTCCGGGTAGGGATGTATTTAGGATTTTTCAGAAAGAGCGAACACAGAGAGTCCAGTTGCATGTGCGGCTGCGTAAAGGCTCCCCTGGGAAGTTCAGTTGTACCCAAAGGCGTCCTTTGGGGGCAATATCTGATGGGTGAAAGGTGCTCTGTTCATGTTTTCCAGGGTCCTATTTTAAATTGCTCTCAGAGTTCAGGTAGGGATGTATTTAGGATTGTTCAGAAAGAGCGAACACAGAGAGTCCAGTTGCATGTGGGGCTGCGTGAAGGATCCGCTGGGGAGTTCAGTTGTACCCAAAGGCTTCCTTTGGGGGCAATTTTAGATGGGCGAAAGGGGCTTTGTACGTGATTTCTGGGGTCATATTTTCAATTCCTCTCACATTCCGGTTAGGGATGTATTTAGGGTTGTTCAGAAAGAGCGAACACAGAGAGTCCAGTTGCATGTGGGGCTGCGTAATGGCTCCCCTGGGAAGTTCAGTTGTACCCAAAGGCTTCCTTTGGGGGAATTTTTGATGGGCAAAAGGGGCTCTATACGCCGTTTCTGGGGTCCTATTTTAAATCCCTCTCCGATTCCGGGTAGGGATGTGTTTAGGGTTGTTCAAAAAGAGCGAACACAGAGTCCAGTTGCATGTGGGGCTGCGTAAAGGCTCCCCTGGGGAGTTCAGTTGTACCCAAATGCTTCCTTTGCGGGCAATATCTGATGGGTGAAAGGTGCTCTGTTCATGTTTTCCAGGGTCCTATTTTAAATTGCTCTCAGAGTCAAGGTAGGGATGTATTTAGGATTGTTCAGAAAGAGCGAACACAGAGAGTCCAGCTGCATGTGGGGCTGCGTAAAGGCTCCCCTGGGGAGTTCAGTTGTACCCAAAGGCTTCCTTTGGGGGAATTTTTGATGGGCAAAAGGGGCTCTGTACCCCGTTTCTGGGGTCCTATTTTCAATTCCTCTCCGATTCTGGGTAGGGATGTATTTAGGGTTGTTCAAAAAGAGCGAACACAGAGAGTCCAGCTGCATGTGGGGCTGCGTGAAGGCTCCGTTGGGGATTTCAGTTGTACCCAAAGGCTTCCTTTGGGGGCAATTTTTGATGGGTGAAAGGGGCTTTGTATGCATTTTCTGGGGTCCTATTTTAAATTCCTCTCAGAATACTCGTAGGGAGATATTTAGGGTTGTTCAGAAAGAGCGAACACAGAGAGTCCAGTTGCATGTGGGGCTGCGTGAAGGCTCCCCTGGGGAGTTCAGTTGTACCCAAAGGCTTCCTTTGGGGGCAATTTTTGATGGGTGAAAGGGGCTTTGTATGCATTTTCTGGGGTCCTATTTTAAATTCCTCTCAGAATACTCGTAGGGAGATATTTAGGGTTGTTCAGAAAGAGCGAACACAGAGAGTCCAGTTGCATGTGGGGCTGCGTGAAGGCTCCCCTGGGGAGTTCAGTTGTACCCAAAGGCTTCCTTTGGGGGCAATTTTTAATGGGTGAATGGGGCTCTGTACGTGATTTCTGGGGTCATATTTTCAATTCCTCTCACATTCCGGTTAGGGATGTATTTAGGGTTGTTCAGAAAGAGCGAACAAAGAGAGTCCAGTTGCATGTGGGGCTGCGTAAAGGCTCCCCTGGGGAGTTCAGTTTTACCCAAAGGCTTCCTTTGGGGGCAATTTTTGATGTGCGAAAGGGGCTTTGTATACGTTTTCCGGGGTCCTCTTTTCAATTTCTCTCAGATTCCTCGTAGGGAGATATTTAGGGTTGTTCAGAAAGAGCGAACACAGAGAGTCCAGTTGCATGTGGGGCTGCGTAAAGGCTCCCCTGGGAAGTTCAGTTGTACCCAAAGGCTTCCTTTGGGGGAATTTTTGATGGGCAAAAGGGGCTCTGTACGCCGTTTCTGGGGTCCTATTTTAAATTCCTCTCAGATTCCGGGTAGGGATGTGTTTAGGGTTTTTCAAAAAGAGCGAACACAGAGTCCAGTTGCATGTGGGGCTGCGTAAAGGCTCCCCTGGGGAGTTCAGTTGTACCCAAAGGCTTCCTTTGGGGGCAATTTTAGATGGGCGAAAGGGGCTTTGTACGTGATTTCTGGGGTCATATTTTCAATTCCTCTCACATTCCGGTTAGGGATGTATTTAGGGTTGTTCAGAAAGAGCGAACAAAGAGAGTCCAGTTGCATGTGGGGCTGCGTAAAGGCTCCCCTGGGGAGTTCAGTTGTACCCAAAGGCTTCCTTTGGGGGCAATTTTTGATGGGTGAGAGGGGCTTTGTATGCATTTTCTGGGGTCCTATTTTAAATACCTCTCACATTCCGGGTAGGGATGTATTTAGGGTTGTTCAGAAACAGCGAACACAGAGAGTCCAGTTGCATGTGGGGCTGCGTAAAGGCTCCCCTGGGGAGTTCAGTTGTACCCAAAGGCTTCCTTTGGGGGAATTTTTGATGGGCAAAAGGGGGTCTGTACGCCGTTTCTGGGGTCCTATTTTAAATTCCTCTCCGATTCCGGGTAGGGATGTGTTTAGGGTTGTTCAAAAAGAGCGAACACAGAGAGTCCAGTTGCATGTGGGGCTGCGTGAAGGCTCCCCTGGGGAGTTCAGTTGTACCCAAAGGCTTCCTTTGGGGGCAATTTTTGATGGGTGAAAGGGGCTTTGTATGCATTTTCTGGGGTCCTATTTTAAATTCCTCTCAGAATACTCGTAGGGAGATATTTAGGGTTGTTCAGAAAGAGCGAACACAGAGAGTCCAGTTGCATGTGGGGCTGCGTGAAGGTTCCCCTGGGGAGTTCAGTTGTACCCAAAGGCTTCCTTTGGGGGCAATTTTTAATGGGTGAAAGGGGCTCTGTACGTGATTTCCGGGGTCATATTTTCAATTCGTCTCTTATTCCTGTTAGGGATGTATTTAGGGTTGTTCAGAAAGAGCGAACAAAGAGAGTCCAGTTGCATGTGGGGCTGCGTAAAGGCTCCCCTGGGGAGTTCAGTTTTACCCAAAGGCTTCCTTTGGGGGCAATTTTTGATGTGCGAAAGGGGCTTTGTATGCGTTTTCCGGGGTCCTCTTTTCGATTTGTCTCAGATTCCTCGTAGGGAGATATTTAGGGTTGTTCAGAAAGAGCGAACACAGAGAGTCCAGTTGCATGTGGGGCTGCGTAAAGGCTCCCCTGGGAAGTTCAGTTGTACCCAAAGGCTTCCTTTGGGGGAATTTTTGATGGGCAAAAGGGGCTTTGTATGCGTTTTCCGGGGTCCTCTTTTCAATTTCTCTCAGATTCCTCGTAGGGAGATATTTTGGGTTGTTCAGAAAGAGCGAACACAGAGAGTCCAGTTGCATGTGGGGCTGCGTAAAGGCTCCCCTGGGGAGTTCAGTTGTACCCAAAGGCTTCCTTTGGGGGCAATATCTGATGGGTGAAAGGTGCTCTCTTCATGTTTTCCAGGGTCCTATTTTAAATTGCTCTCAGAGTCCAGGTATGGATGTATTTAGGATTGTTCAGAAAGAGCGAACACAGAGAGTCCAGTTGCATGTGGGGCTGCGTAAAGGCTCCCCTGGGGAGTTCAGTTGTACCCAAAGGCTTCCTTTGGGGGCAATATCTGATGGGTGAAAGGTGCTCTCTTCATGTTTTCCAGGGTCCTATTTTAAATTGCTCTCAGAGTCCAGGTATGGATGTATTTAGGATTGTTCAGAAAGAGCGAACACAGAGAGTCCAGTTGCATGTGGGGCTGCGTAAAGGCTCCCCTGGGGAGTTCAGGTGTACCCAAAGGCTTCCTTTGGGGGCAATTTTTGATGGGTGAGAGGGGCTTTGTATGCATTTTCTGGGGTCCTATTTTAAATACCTCTCACATTCCGGGTAGGGATGTGTTTAGGATTGTTCAGAAAGAGCGAACACAGAGAGTCCAGTTGCATGTGCGGCTGCGTAAAGGCTCCCCTGGGAAGTTCAGTTGTACCCAAAGGCTTCCTTTGGGGAATTTTTGATGGGCAAAAGGGGCTCTGTACCCCGTTTCTGGGGTCCTATTTTAAATTCCTCTCCGATTACGGGTAGGGATGTGTTTAGGGTTGTTCAAAAAGAGCGAACACAGAGAGTCCAGTTGCATGTGGGGCTGCGTGAAGGCTCCCCTGGGAGTTCAGTTGTACCTAAAGGCTTCCTTTGGGGGCAATTTTTGATGGGTGAAAGGGGCTTTGTATGCATTTTCTGGGGTCCTATTTTAAATTCCTCTCAGAATACTCGTAGGGAGATGTTTAGGGTTGTTCAGAAAGAGCGAACACAGAGAGTCCAGTTGCATGTGGGGCTGCGTGAAGGCTCCCCTGGGGAGTTCAGGTGTACCCAAAGGCTTCCTTTGGGGGCAATTTTTAATGGGTGAATGGGGCTCTGTACGTGATTTCTGGGGTCATATTTTCAATTCGTCTCTTATTCCTGTTAGGGATGTATTTAGGGTTGTTCAGAAAGAGCGAACAAAGAGAGTCCAGTTGCATGTGGGGCTGCGTAAAGGCTCCCCTGGGGAGTTCAGTTGTACCCAAAGGCTTCCTTTGGGGGCAATATCTGATGGGTGAAAGGTGCTCTCTTCTTGTTTTCCAGGGTCCTATTTTAAATTGCTCTCAGAGTCCAGGTAGGGATGTATTTAGGATTGTTCAGAAAGAGCGAACACAGAGAGTCCAGTTGCATGTGGGGCTGCGTAAAGGCTCCCCTGGGGAGTTCAGGTGTACCCAAAGGCTTCCTTTGGGGGCAATTTTTGATGGGTGAGAGGGGCTTTGTATGCATTTTCTGGGGTCCTATTTTAAATACCTCTCACATTCCGGGTAGGGATGTGTTTAGGATTGTTCAGAAAGAGCGAACACAGAGAGTCCAGTTGCATGTGCGGCTGCGTAAAGGCTCCCCTGGTAAGTTCAGTTGTACCCAAAGGCTTCCTTTGGGGGAATTTTTGATGGGCAAAAGGGGCTCTGTACCCCGTTTCTGGGGTCCTATTTTAAATTCCTCTCCGATTCCGGGTAGGGATGTGTTTAGGGTTTTTCAAAAAGAGCGAACACAGAGTCCAGTTGCATGTGGGGCTGCGTAAAGGCTCCCCTGGGGAGTTCAGTTGTACCCAAAGGCTTCCTTTGGGGGCAAGTTTTGATGGGCGAAAGGGGCTTTGTACGTGATTCCTGGGGTCATATTTTCAATTCCTCTCACATTCCGGTTAGGGATGTATTTAGGGTTGTTCAGAAAGAGCGAACACAGAGAGTCCAGTTGCATGTGGCGCTGCGTAAAGGCTCCCCTGGGGAGTTCAGTTGTACCCAAAGGCTTCCTTTGGGGGCAATTTTTGATGGGTGAGAGGGGCTTTGTATGCATTTTCTGGGGTCCTATTTTAAATACCTCTCACATTCCGGGTAGGGATGTATTTAGGATTTTTCAGAAAGAGCGAACACAGAGAGTCCAGTTGCATGTGCGGCTGCGTAAAGGCTCCCCTGGGAAGTTCAGTTGTACCCAAAGGCGTCCTTTGGGGGCAATATCTGATGGGTGAAAGGTGCTCTGTTCATGTTTTCCAGGGTCCTATTTTAAATTGCTCTCAGAGTTCAGGTAGGGATGTATTTAGGATTGTTCAGAAAGAGCGAACACAGAGAGTCCAGTTGCATGTGGGGCTGCGTGAAGGATCCGCTGGGGAGTTCAGTTGTACCCAAAGGCTTCCTTTGGGGGCAATTTTAGATGGGCGAAAGGGGCTTTGTACGTGATTTCTGGGGTCATATTTTCAATTCCTCTCACATTCCGGTTAGGGATGTATTTAGGGTTGTTCAGAAAGAGCGAACACAGAGAGTCCAGTTGCATGTGGGGCTGCGTAATGGCTCCCC
Source organism: Mergus octosetaceus (assembly GCA_036873955.1). NCBI lineage: Eukaryota > Metazoa > Chordata > Aves > Anseriformes > Anatidae > Mergus > Mergus octosetaceus. The sequence continues at coordinate 748,737 of CM072286.1, forward strand.
TGGGAAGTTCAGTTGTACCCAAAGGCTTCCTTTGGGGGAATTTTTGATGGGCAAAAGGGGCTCTATACGCCGTTTCTGGGGTCCTATTTTAAATCCCTCTCCGATTCCGGGTAGGGATGTGTTTAGGGTTGTTCAAAAAGAGCGAACACAGAGTCCAGTTGCATGTGGGGCTGCGTAAAGGCTCCCCTGGGGAGTTCAGTTGTACCCAAATGCTTCCTTTGCGGGCAATATCTGATGGGTGAAAGGTGCTCTGTTCATGTTTTCCAGGGTCCTATTTTAAATTGCTCTCAGAGTCAAGGTAGGGATGTATTTAGGATTGTTCAGAAAGAGCGAACACAGAGAGTCCAGCTGCATGTGGGGCTGCGTAAAGGCTCCCCTGGGGAGTTCAGTTGTACCCAAAGGCTTCCTTTGGGGGAATTTTTGATGGGCAAAAGGGGCTCTGTACCCCGTTTCTGGGGTCCTATTTTCAATTCCTCTCCGATTCTGGGTAGGGATGTATTTAGGGTTGTTCAAAAAGAGCGAACACAGAGAGTCCAGCTGCATGTGGGGCTGCGTGAAGGCTCCGTTGGGGATTTCAGTTGTACCCAAAGGCTTCCTTTGGGGGCAATTTTTGATGGGTGAAAGGGGCTTTGTATGCATTTTCTGGGGTCCTATTTTAAATTCCTCTCAGAATACTCGTAGGGAGATATTTAGGGTTGTTCAGAAAGAGCGAACACAGAGAGTCCAGTTGCATGTGGGGCTGCGTGAAGGCTCCCCTGGGGAGTTCAGTTGTACCCAAAGGCTTCCTTTGGGGGCAATTTTTGATGGGTGAAAGGGGCTTTGTATGCATTTTCTGGGGTCCTATTTTAAATTCCTCTCAGAATATTCGTAGGGAGATATTTAGGGTTGTTCAGAAAGAGCGAACACAGAGAGTCCAGTTGCATGTGGGGCTGCGTGAAGGCTCCCCTGGGGAGTTCAGTTGTACCCAAAGGCTTCCTTTGGGGGCAATTTTTAATGGGTGAATGGGGCTCTGTACGTGATTTCTGGGGTCATATTTTCAATTCCTCTCACATTCCGGTTAGGGATGTATTTAGGGTTGTTCAGAAAGAGCGAACAAAGAGAGTCCAGTTGCATGTGGGGCTGCGTAAAGGCTCCCCTGGGGAGTTCAGTTTTACCCAAAGGCTTCCTTTGGGGGCAATTTTTGATGTGCGAAAGGGGCTTTGTATACGTTTTCCGGGGTCCTCTTTTCAATTTCTCTCAGATTCCTCGTAGGGAGATATTTAGGGTTGTTCAGAAAGAGCGAACACAGAGAGTCCAGTTGCATGTGGGGCTGCGTAAAGGCTCCCCTGGGAAGTTCAGTTGTACCCAAAGGCTTCCTTTGGGGGAATTTTTGATGGGCAAAAGGGGCTCTGTACGCCGTTTCTGGGGTCCTATTTTAAATTCCTCTCAGATTCCGGGTAGGGATGTGTTTAGGGTTTTTCAAAAAGAGCGAACACAGAGTCCAGTTGCATGTGGGGCTGCGTAAAGGCTCCCCTGGGGAGTTCAGTTGTACCCAAAGGCTTCCTTTGGGGGCAATTTTAGATGGGCGAAAGGGGCTTTGTACGTGATTCCTGGGGTCATATTTTCAATTCCTCTCACATTCCGGTTAGGGATGTATTTAGGGTTGTTCAGAAAGAGCAAACAAAGAGAGTCCAGTTGCATGTGGCGCTGCGTAAAAGCTCCCCTGGGGAGTTCAGTTGTACCCAAAGGCTTCCTTTGGGGGCAATTTTTGATGGGTGAGAGGGGCTTTGTATGCATTTTCTGGGGTCCTATTTTAAATACCTCTCACATTCCGGGTAGGGATGTATTTAGGATTGTTCAGAAAGAGCGAACACAGAGAGTCCAGTTGCATGTGCGGCTGCGTAAAGGCTCCCCTGGGAAGTTCAGTTTTACCAAAAGGCGTCCTTTGGGGGCAATATCTGATGGGTGAAAGGTGCTCTGTTCATGTTTTCCAGGGTCCTATTTTAAATTGCTCTCAGAGTTCAGGTACGGATGTATTTAGGATTGTTCAGAAAGAGCGAACACAGAGAGTCCAGTTGTATGTGGGGCTGCGTGAAGGATCCGCTGGGGAGTTCAGTTGTACCTAAAGGCTTCCTTTGGGGGCAATTTTAGATGGGCGAAAGGGGCTTTGTACGTGATTTCTGGGGTCATATTTTCAATTCCTCTCACATTCCGGTTAGGGATGTATTTAGGGTTGTTCAGAAAGAGCGAACAAAGAGAGTCCAGTTGCATGTGGGGCTGCGTAAAGGCTCCCCTGGGGAGTTCAGTTGTACCCAAAGGCTTCCTTGGGGGCAATTTTTGATGGGTGAGAGGGGCTTTGTATGCATTTTCTGGGGTCCTATTTTAAATACCTCTCACATTCCGGGTAGGGATGTATTTAGGATTGTTCAGAAAGAGCGAACACAGAGAGTCCGGTTGCATTGGCGGCTGCGTAAAGGCTCCCCTGGGAAGTTCAGTTGTACCCAAAGGGTTCCTTTGGGGGAATTTTTGATGGGCAAAAGGGGCTCTGTACCCCGTTTCTGGGGTCCTATTTTAAATTCCTCTCCGATTCCGGGTAGGGATGTGTTTAGGGTTGTTCAAAAAGAGCGAACACAGAGAGTACAGTTGCATGTGGGGCTGCGTGAAGGCTCCGCTGGGAATTTCAGTTGTACCCAAAGGCTTCCTTTGGGGGCAATTTTTGATGGGTGAAAGGGGCGTTGTATGCGTTTTCAGGGGTCCTATTTTGAATTTCTCTCAGATTCCTCGTAGGGAGATATTTAGGGTTGTTCAGAAAGAGCGAACACAGAGAGTCCAGTTGCATGTGGGGCTGCGTAAAGGCTCCCCTGGGAAGTTCAGTTGTACCCAAAGGCTTCCTTTGGGGGAATTTTTGATGGGCAAAAGGGGCTCTATACGCCGTTTCTGGGGTCCTATTTTAAATTCCTCTCCGATTCCGGGTAGGGATGTGTTTAGGGTTGTTCAAAAAGAGCGAACACAGAGTCCAGTTACATGTGGGGCTGCGTAAAGGCTCCCCTGGGGAGTTCAGTTGTACCCAAAGGCTTCCTTTGGGGGCAATTTTAGATGGGCGAAAGGGGCTTTGTACGTGATTTCTGGAGTCCTATTTTCAATTCCTCTCACATTCCGGTTAGGGATGTATTTAGGGTTGTTCAGAAAGAGCGAACACAGAGAGTCCAGTTGCATGTGGGGCTGCGTAAAGGCTCCCCTGGGGAGTTCAGTTGTACCCAAAGGCTTCCTTTGGGGGCAATTTTAGATGGGCGAAAGGGGCTTTGTACGTGATTTCTGGGGTCATATTTTCAATTCCTCTCACATTCCGGTTAGGGATGTATTTAGGGTTGTTCAGAAAGAGCGAACAAAGAGAGTCCAGTTGCATGTGGGGCTGCGTAAAGGCTCCCCTGGGGAGTTCAGTTGTACCCAAAGGCTTCCTTTGGGGGCAATTTTTGATGGGTGAGAGGGGCTTTGTATGCATTTTCTGGGGTCCTATTTTAAATACCTCTCACATTCCGGGTAGGGATGTATTTAGGATTGTTCAGAAAGAGCGAACAGAGAGAGTCCAGTTGCATGTGCGGCTGCGTAAAGGCTCCCCTGGGAAGTTCAGTTGTACCCAAAGGCTTCCTTTGGGGGCAATTTTTGATGGGCAAAAGGGGCTCTGTACCCCGTTTCTGGGGTCCTATTTTCAATTCCTCTCCGATTACGGGTAGGGATGTATTTAGGGTTGTTCAAAAAGAGCGAACACATAGAGTCCAGTTGCATGTGGGGCTGCATAAAGGCTCCCCTGGGGAGTTCAGTTGTACCCAAAGGCTTCCTTTGGGGGCAATTTTTGATGTGCGAAAGGGGCTTTGTATACTTTTTCAGGGGTCCTCTTTTCAATTTCTCTCAGATTCCAAGTAGGGAGATATTTAGGGTTGTTCAGAAAGAGCGAACACAGAGAGTCCAGTTGCATGTGGGGCTGCGTGAAGGCTCCCCTGGGGAGTTCAGTTGTACCCAAAGGCTTCCTTTGGGGGCAATTTTAGATGGGCGAAAGGGGCTTTGTACGTGATTTCTGGGGTCATATTTTCAATTCCTCTCAGATTCCGGTTACGGATGTATTTAGGGTTGTTCAGAAAGAGCGAACACAGAGAGTCCAGTTGCATGTGGGGCTGCGTAAAGGCTCACCTGGGGAGTTCAGTTGTACCTAAAGGCTTCCTTTGGGGGCAATTTTTGATGGGTGAGAGGGGCTTTGTATGCATTTTCTGGGGTCCTATTTTAAATACCTCTCACATTCCGGGTAGGGATGTATTTAGGATTGTTCAGAAAGAGCGAACACAGAGAGTCCAGTTGCATGTGCGGCTGCGTAAAGGCTCCCCTGGGAAGTTCAGTTGTACCCAAAGGCTTCCTTTGGGGGAATTTTTGATGGGCAAAAGGGGCTCTGTACCCCGTTTCTGGGGTCCTATTTTAAATTCCTCTCCGATTCCGGGTAGGGATGTGTTTAGGGTTGTTCAAAAAGAGCGAACACAGAGTCCAGTTGCATGTGGGGCTGCGTAAAGGCTCCCCTGGGGAGTTCAGTTGTACCCAAAGGCTTCCTTTGGGGGCAATATCTGATGGGTGAAAGGTGCTCTGTTCATGTTTTCCAGGGTCCTATTTTAAATTGCTCTCAGAGTCCAGGTAGGGATGTATTTAGGATTGTTCAGAAAGAGCGAACACAGAGAGTCCAGTTGCATGTGGGGCTGCGTGAAGGCTCCCCTGGGGAGTTCAGTTGTACCCAAAGGGTTCCTTTGGGGGAATTTTTGATCGGCAAAAGGGGCTCTGTACGCCGTTTCTGGGGTCCTATTTTAAATTCCTCTCCGATTCCGGGTAGGGATGTGTTTAGGGTTGTTCAGAAAGAGCGAACACAGAGTCCAGTTGCATGTGGGGCTGCGTAAAGGCTCCCCTGGGGAGTTCAGTTGTACCCAAAGGCTTCCTGTGGGGGCAATTTTAGATGGGCGAAAGACGCTCTGTAGGTGATTTCTTGGGTCATATTTTCAATTCCTCTCATATTCCGGTTAGGGATGTATTTAGGGTTGTTCAGAAAGAGCGAACACAGAGAGTCCAGTTGCATGTGGGGCTGTGTAAAGGCTCCCCTGGGGAGTTCAGTTGTACCCAAAGGCTTCCTTTGGGGGCAATTTTTGATGGGCGAAAGGGGCTCTTTACGCCGTTTCTGGGGTCGTATTTTAAATTCCTCTCAGATTCCAAGTAGGGAGATATTTAGGGTTTTTAAGAAAGAGCGAACACAGAGAGTCCAGTTGCATGTGGGGCTGCGTAAAGGCTCCTCTGGGGAGTTCAGTTGTACCCAAAGGCTTCCTTTGGGAGCAAATTTTGATGGTCAAAAAAGACTTTGTACGCGATTTCTGGAGTCCTATTTTCAATTCTTCTCAGAATCCGGGAAGGGATGTATTTAGGGATTTTCAGAAAGAGCGAACACAGAGAGTCCAGTTGCATGTGGGGCAGCGTAAAGGCTCTCCTGGGGAGTTCAGTTGTACCCAGCGTCTTCCTTTGGGGGCAATTTTTGATGGGTTAAAGGTGCTTTGTAAGCATTTTCTGGGGTCCTATTTTAAATTCCTCTCACATTCCGGGTAGGGATGTATTTAGGGTTGTTCAGAAAGAGCGAACACAGAGAGTCCAGTTGCATGTGGGGCTGCGTAAAGGCTCCCCTGGGGAGTTCAGTTGTACCCAAAGGCTTCCTTTGGGGGCAATTTTTGATGGGCGAAAGGGGCTCTGTACGCCGTTGCTTGGGTCTTATTTTCAATTCCTCTCAGATTCCCGGTAGGGATGTATTTAGGGTTGTTCAGAAAGAGCGAACAAAGAGAGTCCAGTTGCATGTGGGGCTGCGTAAAGCCTCCCCTGCGGAGTTCAGTTGTACCCAAAGGCTTCCTTTGGGGGCAATTTTTGATGTGCGAAAGGGGCTTTGTATACGTTTTCCGGGGTCCTCTTTTCAATTTCTCTCAGATTCCTCGTAGGGAGATATTTAGGGTTGTTCAGAAAGAGCGAACACAGAGAGTCCAGTTGCATGTGGGGCTGCGTGAAGGCTCCTGTGGGGAGTTCAGTTGTACCCAAAGGCTTCCTTTGGGGGCAATATTTGATGGGTGAAAGGGGCTCTGTACATGTTTTCCAGGGTCCTATGTTAAATTCCTCTCAGATTCCAGGTAGGGATGTATTAAGCGTTGTTCAGAAAGAGCGAACACAGAGAGTCCAGTTGCATGTGGGGCTGCGTAAAGGCTCCCCTGGGGAGTTCAGTTGTACCCAAAGGCTTCCTTTGGGGGCAATTTTTGATGGGCGAAAGGGGCTCTGTACGTGATTTCTGGGGTCATATTTTCAATTCCTCTCACATTCCGGTTAGGGATGTATTTAGGGTTGTTCAGAAAGAGCGAACACAGAGAGTCCAGTTGCATGTGGGGCTGCGTAATGGCTCCCCTGGGGAGTTCAGTTGTACCCAAAGGCTTCCTTTGGGGGCAATTTTTGATGGTCAAAAGGGACTTTGTACGCGATTTCTGGGGTCCTATTTTCAATTCTTCTCAGAATCCGGGTAGGGAGATATTTAGGGTTGTTCAGAAAGAGCGAACAAAGAGAGTCCAGTTGCATGTGGGGCTGCGTAAAGGCTCCCCTGGGGAGTTCAGTTGTACCCAAAGGCTTCCTTTGGGGGCAATTTTTGATGGGCGAAAGGGGCTTTTTATACGTTTTCCAGAGTCCTCTTTTCAATTTCTCTCAGATTCCTCGTAGGGAGATATTTAGGGTTGTTCAGAAAGAGCGAACACAGAGAGTCCAGTTGCATGTGGGGCTGCGTAAAAGCTCCCCTGGGGAGTTCAGTTGTACCCAACGGCTTCCTTTGGGGGCAATTTTTGATGGGCGAAAGGGGCTTTTTATACGTTTTCCAGAGTCCTCTTTTCAATTTCTCTCAGATTCCTCGTAGGGAGATATTTAGGGTTGTTCAGAAAGAGCGAACACAGAGAGTCCAGTTGCATGTGGGGCTGCGTAAAGGCTCCCCTGAAGAGTTCAGTTGTACCCAAAGGCTTCCTTTGGGGGCAATTTTGATGGGCGAAAGGGGCTCTGTACGTGATTTCTGGGGTCATATTTTCAATTCCTCTCACATTCCGGTTAGGGATGTATTTAGGTTTGTTCAGAAAGAGCGAACACAGAGAGTCCAGTTGCATGTGGGGCTGCGTAAAGGCTCCCCTGGGGATTTCAGTTGTACCCAAGGCTTCCTTTGGGGTCAATTTTTGATGGGCGAAAGGGGCTCTGTACGCTGTTTCTGGGGTCCTATTTTAAATTCCTCTCAGATTCCAAGTAGGGAGATATTTAGGGTTTTTAAGATAGAGCGAACACAGAGAGTCCAGTTGCATGTGGGGCTGCGTAAAGGCTCCCCTGGGAAGTTCAGTTGTACCCAAAGGCTTCCTTTGGGGGAATTTTCGATGGGCAAAAGGGGCTCTGTACGCCGTTTCTGGGGTCCTATTTTAAATTCCTCTCCGATTCCGGGTAGGGATGTGTTTCGGGTTGTTCAGAAAGAGCTAACACATAGTCCAGTTGCATGTGGGGCTGCGTAAAGGCTCCCCTGGGGAGTTCAGTTGTACCCAAAGGCTTCCTTTGGGGGCAATATTTGATGGGTGAAAGGTGCTCTGTTCATGTTTTCCAGGGTCCTATTTTAAATTCCTCTCAGAGTCCAGGTAGGGATGTATTTAGGGTTGTTCAGAAAGAGCGAACACAGAGAGTCCAGTTGCATGTGGGGCTGCGTAAAGGCTCCTCTGGGGATTTCAGTTGTACCCAAAGGCTTCCTTTGGGGGCAATTTTAGATGGGCGAAAGGGGCTCTGTACGTGATTTCTGGGGTCATATTTTCAATTCCTCTCACATTCCGGTTAGGGATGTATTTAGGGTTGTTCAGAAAGAGCGAACACAGAGAGTCCTGTTGCATGTGGGGCTGCGTAAAGGCTCCCCTGGGGAGTTCAGTTGTACCCAAAGGCTTCCTTTGGGGGAATTTTCGATGGGTGAAAGGGGCTCTGTACGCCGTTTCTGGGGTCCTATTTTAAATTCCTCTCCGATTCCGGGTACGGATGTGTTTCGGGTTGTTCAGAAAGAGCTAACACAGAGTCCAGTTGCATGTGGGGCTGCGTAAAGGCTCCCCTGGGAAGTTCAGTTGTACCCAAAGGCTTCCTTTGGGGGCAATATTTGATGGGTGAAAGGTGCTCTGTTCATGTTTTCCAGGGTCCTATTTTAAATTCCTCTCAGAGTCCAGGTAGGGATGTATTTAGGGTTGTTCAGAAAGAGCGAACACAGAGAGTCCAGTTGCATGTGGGGCTGCGTAAAGGCTCCTCTGGGGAGTTCAGTTGTACCCAAAGGCTTCCTTTGGGGGCAATTTTTGATGGGCGAAAGGGGCTTTGTACGTGATTTCTGGGGTCATATTTTCAATTCCTCTCACATTCCGGCTAAGGATGTATTTAGGGTTGTTCAGAAAGAGCGAACACAGAGAGTCCAGTTGCATGTGGGGCTGCGTAAAGGCTCCCCTGGGGAGTTCAGTTGTACCCAACGGCTTCCTTTGGAGGCAATTTTTGATGGGTGAAAGGGGCTCTGTACGTGATTTCTGGGGTCCTATTTTCAATTCCTCTCAGATTACGGGTAGGGATGTATTTAGGGTTGTTCAGAAAGAGTGAACACAGAGAGTCCAGTTGCATGTGGGGCTGCGTGAAGGCTCCGCTGGGGAGTTCAGTTGTACCCAAAGGCTTCCTTTGGGGGCAATTTTTGATGTGCGAAATGGGCTTCGTATACGTTTTCCGGGGTCCTCTTTTCAATTTCTCTCAGATTCCTCGTAGGGAGATATTTAGGGTTGTTCAGAAAGAGCGAACACAGAGAGTCCAGTTGCATGTGGGGATGCGTAAAAGCTCCCCTGGGAAGTTCAGTTGTACCCAACGGCTTCCTTTGGGGGCAATTTTTGATGGGTGAAAGGGGCTTTTTATACGTTTTCCAGGGTCCTCTTTTCAATTTCTCTCAGATTCCTCGTAGGGTGATATTTAGGGTTGTTCAGAAAGAGCGAACACAGAGAGTCCAGTTGCATGTGGGGCTGCGTAAAGGCTCCCCTGGGAAGTTCAGTTGTACCCAACGGCTTCCTTTGGGGGCAATTTTTGATGGGCGAAAGGGGCTCTGTACGCCGTTTCTGGGGTCATATTTTCAATTCCTCTCACATTCCGGTTAGGGATGTATTTAGGGTTGTTCGGAAAGAGCGAACACAGAGAGTCCAGTTGCATGTGGGGCTGCGTAATGGCTCCCCTGGGGAGTTCAGTTGTACCCAAAGGCTTCCTTTCGGGGCAATTTTAGATGGGCGAAAGGGGCTATGTACGTGATTTCTGGGGTCATATTTTCAATTCCTCTCACATTCCGGTTAGGGATGTATTTAGGTTTGTTCAGAAAGAGCGAACACAGAGAGTCCAGTTGCATGTGGGGCTGCGTAAAGGCTCCACTGGGGATTTCATTTGTACCCAAGGCTTCCTTTGGGGTCAATTTTTGATGGGTGAAAGGGGCTCTGTACGCCGTTTCTGGGGTCCTATTTTAAATTCCTCTCAGATTCCAAGTAGGGAGATATTTAGGGTTTTTAAGATAGAGCGAACACAGAGAGTCCAGTTGCATGTGGGGCTGCGTAAAGGCTCCCCTGGGAAGTTCAGTTGTACCCAAAGGCTTCCTTTGGGGGAATTTTCGATGGGTGAAAGGGGCTCTGTACGCCGTTTCTGGGGTCCTATTTTCAATTCCTCTCCGATTCCGGGTAGGGATGTTTTTCGGGTTGGTCAGAAAGAGCTAACACAGAGTCCAGTTGCATGTGGGGCTGCGTAAAGGCTCCCCTGGGGAGTTCAGTTGTACCCAAAGTCTTCCTTTGGGGGCAATTTTAGATGGGCGAAAGGGGCTTTGTACGTGATTTCTGGGGTCATATTTTCAATTCCTCTCACGTTCCGGTTATGGATGTATTTAGGGTTGTTCAGAAAGAGCGAACAAAGAGAGTCCAGTTGCATGTGGGCTGCGTAAAGGCTCCCCTGGGGAGTTCAGTTGTACCCAAAGGCTTCCTTTGGGGGCAATTTTTGATGGGCGAAAGGGGCTCTGTACGTGATTTCTGGGGTCATATTTTCAATTCCTCTCACGTTCCGGCTATGGATTTATTTAGGGTTGTTCAAAAAGAGCGAACACAGAGTCCAGTTGCATGTGGGGCTGCGTAAAGGCTCCCCTGGGGAGTTCAGTTGTACCCAAAGGCTTCCTTTGGGGGCAATTTTTGATGGGTGAAAGGGGCTCTGTACGTGATTTCTGGGGTCCTATTTTCAATTCCTCTCAGATTACGGGTAGGGATGTATTTAGGGTTGTTCAGAAAGAGCGAACACAGAGAGTCCAGTTGCATGTGGGGCTGCGTAAAGGCTCCCCTGGGGAGTTCAGTTGTACCCAAAGGCTTCCTTTGGGGGCAATTTTAGATGGGTGAAAGGGGCTTTTTATACGTTTTCCACGGTCCTCTTTTCAAGTTCTCTCAGATTCCTCGTAGGGAGATATTTAGGGTTGTTCAGAAAGAGCGAACACAGAGAGTCCAGTTGCATGTGGGGATGCGTAAAAGCTCCCCTGGGAAGTTCAGTTGTACCCAACGGCTTCCTTTGGGGGCAATTTTTGATGGGTGAAAGGGGCTTTTTATACGTTTTCCAGGGTCCTCTTTTCAATTTCTGTCAGATTCCTCGTAGGGTGATATTTAGGGTTGTTCAGAAAGAGCGAACACAGAGAGTCCAGTTGCATGTGGGGCTGCGTAAAGGCTCCCCTGGGGAGTTCAGTTGTACCCAACGGCTTCCTTTGGGGGCAATTTTTGATGGGCGAAAGGGGCTCTGTACGCCGTTTCTGGGGTCATATTTTCAATTCCTCTCACATTCCGGTTAGGGATGTATTTAGGGTTGTTCGGAAAGAGCGAACACAGAGAGTCCAGTTGCATGTGGGGCTGCGTAATGGCTCCCCTGGGGAGTTCAGTTGTACCCAAAGGCTTCCTTTCGGGGCAATTTTAGATGGGCGAAAGGGGCTATGTACGTGATTTCTGGGGTCATATTTTCAATTCCTCTCACATTCCGGTTAGGGATGTATTTAGGTTTGTTCAGAAAGAGCGAACACAGAGAGTCCAGTTGCATGTGGGGCTGCGTAAAGGCTCCACTGGGGATTTCATTTGTACCCAAGGCTTCCTTTGGGGTCAATTTTTGATGGGTGAAAGGGGCTCTGTACGCCGTTTCTGGGGTCCTATTTTAAATTCCTCTCAGATTCCAAGTAGGGAGATATTTAGGGTTTTTAAGATAGAGCGAACACAGAGAGTCCAGTTGCATGTGGGGCTGCGTAAAGGCTCCCCTGGGAAGTTCAGTTGTACCCAAAGGCTTCCTTTGGGGGAATTTTCGATGGGTGAAAGGGGCTCTGTACGCCGTTTCTGGGGTCCTATTTTCAATTCCTCTCCGATTCCGGGTAGGGATGTTTTTCGGGTTGGTCAGAAAGAGCTAACACAGAGTCCAGTTGCATGTGGGGCTGCGTAAAGGCTCCCCTGGGGAGTTCAGTTGTACCCAAAGGCTTCCTTTGGGGGCAATTTTAGATGGGTGAAAGGGGCTTTGTACGTGATTTCTGGGGTCATATTTTCAATTCCTCTCACGTTCCGGTTATGGATGTATTTAGGGTTGTTCAGAAAGAGCGAACAAAGAGAGTCCAGTTGCATGTGGGCTGCGTAAAGGCTCCCCTGGGGAGTTCAGTTGTACCCAAAGGCTTCCTTTGGGGGCAATTTTTGATGGGCGAAAGGGGCTCTGTACGTGATTTCTGGGGTCATATTTTCAATTCCTCTCACGTTCCGGCTATGGATTTATTTAGGGTTGTTCAAAAAGAGCGAACACAGAGTCCAGTTGCATGTGGGGCTGCGTAAAGGCTCCCCTGGGGAGTTCAGTTGTACCCAAAGGCTTCCTTTGGGGGCAATTTTTGATGGGTGAAAGGGGCTCTGTACGTGATTTCTGGGGTCCTATTTTCAATTCCTCTCAGATTACGGGTAGGGATGTATTTAGGGTTGTTCAGAAAGAGCGAACACAGAGAGTCCAGTTGCATGTGGGGCTGCGTAAAGGCTCCCCTGGGGAGTTCAGTTGTACCCAAAGGCTTCCTTTGGGGGCAATTTTAGATGGGTGAAAGGGGCTTTTTATACGTTTTCCACGGTCCTCTTTTCAAGTTCTCTCAGATTCCTCGTAGGGAGATATTTAGGGTTGTTCAGAAAGAGCGAACACAGAGAGTCCAGTTGCATGTGGGGCTGCGTAAAAGCTCCCCTGGGAAGTTCAGTTGTACCCAACGGCTTCCTTTGGGGGCAAGTTTTGATGGGTGAAAGGTGCTTTTTATACGTTTTCCAGGGTCCTCTTTTCAATTTCTCTCAGATTCCTCGTAGGGAGATATTTAGGGTTGTTCAGAAAGAGCGAACACAGAGAGTCCAGTTGCATGTGGGGCTGCGTAAAGGCTCCCCTGGGGAGTTCAGTTGTACCCAACGGCTTCCTTTGGGGGCAATTTTTGATGGGCGAAAGGGGCTCTGTACGCCGTTTCTGGGGTCATATTTTCAATTCCTCTCACATTCCGGTTAGGGATGTATTTAGGGTTGTTCAGAAAGAGCGAACACAGAGAGTCCAGTTGCATGTGGGGCTGCGTAATGGCTCCCCTGGGGAGTTCAGTTGTACCCAAAGGCTTCCTTTCGGGGCAATTTTAGATGGGCGAAAGGGGCTATGTACGTGATTTCTGGGGTCATATTTTCAATTCCTCTCACATTCCGGTTAGGGATGTATTTAGGGTTGTTCAGAAAGAGCGAACACAGAGAGTCCAGTTGCATGTGGGGCTGCGTAATGGCTCCCCTGGGGAGTTCAGTTGTACCCAAAGGCTTCCTTTGGGGGCAATTTTTGATGGGTGAAAGGTGCTCTGTTCATGTTTTCCAGGGTCCTATTTTAAATTCCTCTCAGAGTCCAGGTAGGGATGTATTTAGGGTTGTTCAGAAAGAGCGAACACAGAGAGTCCAGTTGCATGTGGGGCTGCGTAAAGGCTCCTCTGGGGAGTTCAGTTGTACCCAAAGGCTTCCTTTGGGGGCAATTTTTGATGGGCGAAAGGGTCTTTGTACGTGATTTCTGGGGTCATATTTTCAATTCCTCTCACATTCCGGTTAGGGATGTATTTAGGGTTGTTCAGAAAGAGCGAACACAGAGAGTCCAGTTGCATGTGGGGCTGCGTAAAGGCTCCCCTGGGGAGTTCAGTTGTACCCAAAGGCTTCCTTTGGGGGCAATATTTGATGGGTGAAAGGGGCTCTGTACATGTTTTCCAGGGTCCTATGTTAAATTCCTCTCACATTCCAGGTAGGGATGTATTTAGGGTTGTTCAGAAAGAGCGAACACAGAGTCCGGTTACATGTGGGGCTGCGTAAAGACTCCCCTGGCGAGTTCAGTTGTACCCAACGGCTTCCTTTGGGGCAATTTTTTATGTGTGAAAGGGGCTCTGTACGTGATTTCTGGGGTCATATTTTCAATTCCTCTCACATTCCGGGTAGGGATGTATTTAGGATTGTTCAGAAAGAGCGAACACAGAGAGTCCAGCTGCATGTGGGGCTGTGTAAAGGCTCCCCTGGGAAGTTCAGTTGTACCCAAAGGCTTCCTTTGGGGGAATTTTCGATGGGCAAAAGGGGCTCTGTACGCCGTTTCTGGGGTCCTATTTTAAATTCCTCTCCGATTCCGGGTAGGGATGTGTTTCGGGTTGTTCAGAAAGAGCTAACACAGAGTCCAGTTGCATGTGGGGCTGCGTAAATGCTCCCCTGGGGAGTTCAGTTGTACCCAAAGGCTTCCTTTGGGGGCAATTTTAGATGGGCGAAAGGGGCTATGTACGTGATTTCTGGGGTCATATTTTAAATTCCTCTCACATTTCGGTTAGGGATGTATTTAGGGTTGTTCAGAAAGAGCGAACACAGAGAGTCCTGTTGCATGTGGGGCTGCGTAAAGGCTCCCCTGGGGAGTGCAGTTGTACCCAAAGGCTTCCTTTGGGGGCAATTTTTGATGGGTGAAAGGGGCTTTGTATGCCTTTTCAAGGGTCCTATTTTAAATTCCTCTCACATTCCGGGTAGGGATGTATTTAGGGTTGTTCAGAAAGAGCGAACACAGAGTCCAGTTGCATGTGGGGCTGCGTAAAGGCTCCCCTGGGGAGTTAAGTTGTACCCAGAGGTTTCCTTTGGGGGCAATTTTTGATTGGCGAAAGGGGCTTTGTATGCGTTTTCCGGGGTCCTCTTTTCAATTCCTCTCAGATTCCTGGTAGGGAGATATTTAGTGTTGTTTAGAAAGAGCGAACACAGAGAGTCCAGTTGCGTGTGGGGCAGCGTAAAGGCTCCCCTGGGGAGTTCAGTTGTACCCAAAGGCTTCCTTTGGTGGCAATTTTTGATGGGTGAAAGGGGCTTTGTATGCGTTTTCAGGGGTCCTATTTTAAATTCCTCTCACATTCCGGGTAGGGATGTATTTAGGGTTGTTCAGAAAGAGCGAACACAGAGAGTCCAGTTGCATGTGGGGCTGCGAAAATGCTCTCCTGGGGAGTTCAGTTGTACCCAAAGGCTTCCTTTGGGGGCAATTTTTGATGGGTGAAAGGGGCTCTGTACATGTTTTCCAGGGTCCTATGTTAAATTCCTCTCCGATTCGGGGTAGGGATGTATTTAGGGTTGTTCAGAAACAACGAACACAGAGAGTCCATTTGCATGTGTGGCTGCGTGAAGGCTCCCCTGGGGAGTTCAGTTGTACCGAAAGGCTTCCTTTGGGGGCAATTTTTGATGGGCGAAAGGGGTTCTGTACGCCGTTGCTTGGGTCCTATTTTCAATTACTCTCTGCTTCTGGGTAGGGATGTGTTTAGGTTTGTTCAGAAAGAGCGAACAAAGACATTCCAGTTGCATGTGGGGCTGCGTAAAGGCTCCCCTGGGGAGTTCAGTTGTACCCAAAGGCTTCCTTTGGGGGCAAGTTTTGATGGTCAAAAGGGACTTTTTACGTGATTTCTGGGGTCCTATTTTCAATTCTTCTCAGAATCCTGGAAGGGATGTATTTAGGCTTGTTCAGAAAGAGCAAACACAGGGAGTCCAGTTGCATGTGGGGCAGCGTAAAGGCTCCCCTGGGGAGTTCAGTTGTACCCAACGGCTTCCTTTGGGGCAATTTTTGATGGGTGAAAGGGGCTTTGTATGCGTTTTCAGGGGTCCTATTTTAAATTCCTCTCACATTCCGGGTAGGGATGTATTTAGGGTTGTTCAGAAAGAGCGAACACAGAGTCCAGTTGCATGTGGGGCTGCGTAAAGGCTCCCCTGGGGAGTTCAGTTGTACCCAAAGGTTTCCTTTGGGGGCAATTTTTGATTGGCGAAAGGGGCTTTGTATGCGTTTTCCGGGGTCCTCTTTTCAATTCCTCTCAGATTCCTGGTAGGGAGATATTTAGTGTTGTTTAGAAAGAGCGAACACAGAGAGTCCAGTTGCATGTGGGGCAGCGTAAAGGCTCCCCTGGGGAGTTCAGTTGTACCCAAAGGCTTCCTTTCAGGGCAATTTTTGATGGGTGAAAGGGGCTTTGTATGCGTTTTCAGGGGTCCTATTTTAAATTCCTCTCAGATTCCTGGTAGGGATGTATTTAGGGTTGTTCAGAAAGAGCGAACACAGAGAGTCCAGTTGCATGTGGGGCTGCGAAAATGCTCTCCTGGGGAGTTCAGTTGTACCCAAAGGCTTCCTTTGGTGGCAATTTTTGATGGGTGAAAGGGGCTCTGTACATGTTTTCCAGGGTCCTATGTTAAATTCCTCTCAGATTCTAGGTAGGGATGTATTTAGGGTTGTTCAGAAACAGCGAACACAGAGAGTCCAGTTGCATGTGTGGCTGCGTGAAGGCTCCCCTGGGAAGTTCAGTTGTACCCAAAGGCTTCCTTTGGGGGCAATTTTTGATGGGCGAAAGGGGTTCTGTACGTGAATTCTGGGGTATTATTTTCAATTCCTCTAATATTCTGGTTAGAGATGTATGTAGGGTTGTTCAGAAAGAGCGAACACAGAGAGTCCAGTAGCATGTGGGGCTGCGTAAAGGCTCCCCTGGGGAGTTCAGTTGTACCCAAAGGCTACCTTTGGGGGCAATTTTTGATAGGCGAAAGGGGCTCTGTACGCCGTTGCTTGGGTCCTATTTTCAATTACTCTCAGATTCTGGGTAGGGATGTGTTTAGGGTTGTTCAGAAAGAGCGAACAAAGAGATTCCAGTTGCATGTGGGGCTGCGTAAAGGCTCCCCTGGGGAGTTCAGTTGTACCCAAAGGCTTCCTTTGGGGGCAAGTTTTGATGGTCAAAAGGGACTTTTTACGTGATTTCTGGGGTCCTATTTTCAATTCTTCTCAGAATCCTGGAAGGGATGTATTTAGGGTTGTTCAGAAAGAGCAAACACAGGGAGTACAGTTGCATGTGGGGCTGCGTAAAGGCTCCCCTGGGGAGTTCAGTTGTACCCAACGGCTTCCTTTGGGGGCAATTTTTGATGGGTGAAAGGGGCTTTGTATGCATTTTCTGGGGTCCTATTTTAAATTCCTCTCACATTCCGGGTAGGGATGTATTTAGGGTTGTTCAGAAAGAGCGAACACAGAGAGTCCAGTTGCATGTGGGGCTGCGTAAAGGCTCCCCTGGGGAGTTCAGTTGTACCCAAAGGCTTCCTTTGGGGGCAATTTTAGATGGGCGAAAGGGGCTTTGTATGTGATTTCTGGGGTCATATTTTCAATTCCTCTCAGATTCCGGTTAGGGATGTATTTAGGGTTGTTCAGAAAGAGCGAACAAAGAGAGTCCATTTGCATGTGGGGCTGCGTAAAGGCTCCCCTGGGGAGTTCAGTTGTACCCAAAGGCTTCCTTTGGGGGCAATTTTTGATGGGCGAAAGGGGCTTTGTATGCGTTTTCAGGGGTCCTATTTTAAATACCTCTCACATTCCGGGTAGGGATGTATTTAGGATTGTTCAGAAAGAGCGAACACAGAGAGTCCCGTTGCATGTGGGGCTGCGTGAAGGCTCCGCTGGGAATTTCAGTTGTACCCAAAGGCTTCCTTTGGGGGCAATTTTTGATGGGTGAAAGGGGCTTTGTATGCGTTTTCAGGGGTCCTATTTTGAATTACTCTCAGATTCCTCGTAGGGAGATATTTAGGGTTGTTCAGAAAGAGCGAACAAAGAGAGTCCAGTTGCATGTGCGGCTGCGTAAAGGCTCCCCTGGGAAGTTCAGTTGTACCCAAAGGCTTCCTTTGGGGGCAATATCTGATGGGTGAAAGGTGCTCTGTTCATGTTTTCCAGGGTCCTATTTTAAATTGCTCTCAGAGTCCAGGTAGGGATGTATTTAGGATTGTTCAGAAAGAGCGAACACAGAGAGTCCAGTTGCATGTGGGGCTGCGTAAAGGCTCCCCTGGGGAGTTCAGTTCTACCCAAAGGCTTCCTTTGGGGGCAATTTTAGATGGGCGAAAGGGGCTTTGTACGTGATTTCTGGGGTCATATTTTCAATTCCTCTCACATTCCGGTTAGGGATGTATTTAGGGTTGTTCAGAAAGAGCGAACAAAGAGAGTCCAGTTGCATGTGGGGCTGCGTAAAGGCTCCCCTGGGGAGTTCAGTTGTACCCAAAGGCTTTCTTTGGGGGCAATTTTTGATGGGTGAGAGGGGCTTTGTATGCATTTTCTGGGGTCCTATTTTAAATACCTCTCACATTCCGGGTAGGGATGTATTTAGGGTTGTTCAGAAAGAGCGAACACAGAGAGTCCAGTTGCATGTGGGGCTGCGTAAAGGCTCCCCTGGGGAGTTCAGTTGTACCCAAAGGCTTCCTTTGGGGGCAATTTTTGATGGGCGAAAGGGGCTTTGTACGTGATTTCTGGGGTCATATTTTCAATTCCTCTCAGATTCCGGTTAGGGATGTATTTAGGGTTGTTCAGAAAGAGCGAACAAAGAGAGTCCAGTTGCATGTGGGGCTGCGTAAAGGCTCCCCTGGGGAGTTCAGTTGTACCCAAAGTCTTCCTTTGGGGGCAATTTTTGATGGGCGAAAGGGGATTTGTATGCATTTTCTGGTGTCCTCTTTTCAATTTCTCTCAGATTCCTCGTAGGGAGATATTTAGCGTTGTTCAAAAAGAGCGAACACAGAGAGTCCCGTTGCATGTGGGGCTGCGTGAAGGCTCCCCTGGGAATTTCAATTGTACCCAAAGGCTTCCTTTGGGGGCAATTTTTGATGGGTGAAAGGGGCTTTGTATGCGTTTTCAGGGGTCCTATTTTGAATTACTCTCAGATTCCTCGTAGGGAGATATTTAGGGTTGTTCAGAAAGAGCGAACAAAGAGAGTCCAGTTGCATGTGCGGCTGCGTAAAGGCTCCCCTGGGAAGTTCAGTTGTACCCAAAGGCTTCCTTTGGGGGCAATATCTGATGGGTGAAAGGTGCTCTGTTCATGTTTTCCAGGGTCCTATTTTAAATTGCTCTCAGAGTCCAGGTAGGGATATATTTAGGATTGTTCAGAAAGAGCGAACACAGAGAGTCCAGTTGCATGTGGGGCTGCGTAAAGGCTCCCCTGGGGAGTTCAGTTGTACCCAAAGGCTTCCTTTGGGGGCAATTTTAGATGGGCGAAAGGGGCTTTGTACGTGATTTCTGGGGTCATATTTTCAATTCCTCTCACATTCCGGTTAGGGATGTATTTAGGGTTGTTCAGAAAGAGCGAACAAAGAGAGTCCAGTTGCATGTGGGGCTGCGTAAAGGCTCCCCTGGGGAGTTCAGTTGTACCCAAAGGCTTTCTTTGGGGGCAATTTTTGATGGGTGAGAGGGGCTTTGTATGCATTTTCTGGGGTCCTATTTTAAATACCACTCACATTCCGGGTAGGGATGTATTTAGGGTTGTTCAGAAAGAGCGAACACAGAGAGTCCAGTTGCATGTGGGGCTGCGTAAAGGCTCCCCTGGGGAGTTCAGTTGTACCCAAAGGCTTCCTTTGGGGGCAATTTTTGATGGACGAAAGGGGATTTGTATGCATTTTCTGGTGTCCTCTTTTCAATTTCTCTCAGATTCCTCGTAGGGAGATATTTAGCGTTGTTCAAAAAGAGCGAACACAGAGAGTCCA
The DNA here is from genome assembly GCA_036873955.1 of Mergus octosetaceus. Lineage (NCBI taxonomy): Eukaryota > Metazoa > Chordata > Aves > Anseriformes > Anatidae > Mergus > Mergus octosetaceus. The sequence continues at coordinate 767,846 of CM072286.1, forward strand.
GTTGCATGTGGGGTTGCGTGAAGGCTCCCCTGGGGAGTTCAGTTGTACCCAAAGGCTTCCTTTGGGGGAAATTTTTGATGGGTGAAAGGGGCTTTGTATGTGTTTTCAGGGGTCCTATTTTAATTCCTCTCAGAATCCTCGTAGGGAGATATTTAGGGTTGTTCAGAAAGAGCGAACACAGAGAGTCCAGTTGCATGTGGGGCTGCATAAAGGCTCCCCTGGGGAGTGCAGTATGTACCCAAAGGCTTCCTTTGGGGGCAATTTTTGATGTGCGAAAGGGGCTTTGTATACGTTTTCCGGGGTCCTCTTTTCAATTTCTCTCAGATTCCTCGTAGGGAGATATTTAGGGTTGTTCAGAAAGAGCGAACACAGAGAGTCCAGTTGCATGTGGGGCTGCGTAAAGGCTCCCCTGGGGAGTTCAGTTGTACCCAAAGGCTTCCTTTGGGGAATTTTTGATGGGCAAAATGGGCTCTGTACGCAGTTTCTGGGGTCCTATTTTAAATTCCTCTCCGATTCCGGGTAGGGATGTGTTTAGGGTTGTTCAGAAAGAGCGAACACAGAGAGTCCAGTTGCATGTGGGGCTGCATAAAGGCTCCCCTGGGGAGTTCAGTTGTACCCAAAGGCTTCCTTTGGGGGCAATTTTAGATGGGCGAAAGGGGCTTTGTACGTGATTTCTGGGGTCCTATTTTCAATTCCTCTCACATTCCGGTTAGGGATGTGTTTAGGGTTGTTCAGAAAGAGCGAACACAGAGAGTCCAGTTGCATGTGGGGCTGCGTAAAGGCTCCCCTGGGGAGTTCAGTTGTACCCAAAGGCATCCTTTGGGGGCAATTTTTGATGGGTGAGAGGGGCTTTGTATGCATTTTCTGGGGTCCTATTTTAAATACCTCTCACATTCCGGTTAGGGATGTATTTAGGATTGTTCAGAAAGAGCGAACACAGAGAGTCCAGTTGCATGTGCGACTGCGTAAAGGCTCCCCTGGGAAGTTCAGTTGTACCCAAAGGCTTCCTTTGGGGGAATTTTTGATGGGCAAAAGGGGCTCTGTACCCCGTTTCTGGGGTCCTATTTTAAATTCCTCTCCGATTCCGGGTAGGGATGTGTTTAGGGTTGTTCAAAAAGAGCGAACACAGAGAGTCCAGTTGCATGTGGGGCTGCGTGAAGGCTCCCCTGGGGAGTTCAGTTGTACCCAAAGGCTTCCTTTGGGGGCAATTTTTAATGGGTGAAAGGGGCTCTGTACGTGATTTCTGGGGTCATATTTTCAATTCCTCTCAGATTCCGGGTAGGGATGTATTTAGGGTTGTTCAGAAAGAGCGAACACAGAGAGTCCAGTTGCATGTGGGGCAGAGTAAAGGCTCCCCTGGGGAGTTCAGCTGTACCCAAAGGCTTCCTTTGGGGGCAATTTTGGATGGGTGAAAGGGGCTCTGTACGCCGTTGCTTGGGTCCTATTTTCAATTCCTCTCAGATTCCGGGTAGGGATGTGTTTAGGGTTGTTCAGAAAGAGCGAACAAAGAGAGTCCAGTTGCATGTGGGGCTGCGTAAAGGCTCCCCTGGGGAGTTGAGTTGTACCTAAAGGCTTCCTTTGGGGGCAAATTTTTGATGGGCAAAAGGGGCTCTGTACGCCGTTTCTGGGTTCCTATTTTAAATTCCTCTCCGATTCCGGGTAGGGATGTGTTTAGGGTTGTTCAGAAAGAGCGAACACAGAGTCCAGTTGCATGTGGGGCTGCGTAAAGGCTCCCCTGGGGAGTTCAGTTGTACCCAAAGGCTTCCCGTGGGGGCAATTTTAGATGGGCGAAAGAGGCTCTGTACGTGATTTCTGGGATCATATTTTCAATTCCTCTCATATTCCGGGAAGGGATGTATTTAGGGTTGTTCAGAAAGAGCGAACACAGAGAGTCCAGTTGCATGTGGGGCTGTGTAAAGGCTCCCCTGGGGAGTTCAGTTGTACCCAAAGACTTCCTTTGGGGGCAATTTTTGATGGGCAAAAGTGGCTCTTTACGCCGTTTCTGGGGTCGTATTTTAAATTCCTCTCAGATTCCAAGTAGGGAGATATTTAGGGTTTTTAAGAAAGAGCGAACACAGAGAATCCAGTTGCATGTGGGGCTGCGTAAAGGCTCCCCTGGGGAGTTCAGTTGTACCCAGCGGCTTCCTTTGGGAGCAAATTTTGATGGTCAAAAAAGACTTTGGACAGGATTTCTGGAGTCCTATTTTCAATTCTTCTCAGAATCCGGGAAGGGATGTATTTAGGGATTTTCAGAAAGAGCGAACACAGAGAGTCCAGTTGCATGTGGAGCAGCGTAAAGGCTCTCCTGGGGAGTTCAGTTGTACCCAAAGGCTTCCTTTGGGGGCAATTTTTGATGGGTGAAAGGGGCTTTGTATGCATTTTCTGGGGTCCTGTTTTAAATTCCTCTCACATTCCGGGTAGGGATGTATTTAGGGTTGTTCAGAAAGAGCGAACACAGAGAGTCCAGTTGCATGTGGGGCTGCGTAAAGGCTCCCCTGGGGAGTTCAGTTGTACCCAAAGGCTTCCTTTGGGGGCAATTTTTGATGGGCGAAAGGGGCTTTGTATACGTTTTCCGGGGTCCTCTTTTCAATTTCTCTCAGATTCCTCGTAGGGAGATATTTAGGGTTGTTCAGAAAGAGCGAACACAGAGAGTCCAGTTGCATGTGGGGCAGCGTGAAGGCTCCTCTGGGGAGTTCAGTTGTACCCAAAGGCTTCCTTTGGGGGCAATATTTGATGGGTGAAAGGGGCTCTGTACATGTTTTCCAGGGTCCTATGTTAAATTCCTCTCAGATTCCAGGTAGGGATGTATTAAGCGTTGTTCAGAAAGAGCGAACACAGAGAGTCCAGTTGCATGTGGGGCTGCGTAAAGGCTCCCCTGGGAAGTTCAGTTCTACCCAAAGGCTTCCTTTGGGGGAATTTTTGATGGGCAAAAGGGGCTCTGTACGCCGTTTCTGGGGTCCTATTTTAAATTCCTCTCCGATTCGGGGTAGGGATGTGTTTAGGGTTGTTCAGAAAGAGCGAACACAGAGAGTCCAGTTGCATGTGGGGCAGCGTGAAGGCTCCCCTGGGGAGTTCAGTTGTACCCAAAGGCTTCCTTTGGGGGCAATTTTAGATGGGCGAAAGGGGCTTTCTACGTGATTTCTGGGGTCATATTTTCAATTCCTCTCACGTTCCGGTTATGGATATATTTATGGTTGTTCAGAAAGAGCGAACACAGAGTCCAGTTGAATGTGGGGCTGCGTAAAGGCTCCCCTGGGGAGTTCAGTTGTACCCAAAGGCTTCCTTTGGGGGCAATTTTTGATGGGCGAAAGGGGCTCTGTACGTGATTTCTGGGGTCATATTTTCAATTCCTCTCACATTCCGGTTATGGATGTATTTAGGGTTGTTCAGAAAGAGCGAACACAGAGAGTCCAGTTGCATGTGGGGCTGCGTAAAGGCTCCCCTGGGGAGTTCAGTTGTACCCAAAGGCTTCCTTTGGGGGCAATTTTTGATGGGCGAAAGGGGCTTTTTATACGTTTTCCAGGGTTTGTTTTCAATTTCTCTCAGATTCCTCGTAGGGAGATATTTAGGGTTGTTCAGAAAGAGCGAACACTGAGAGTCCAGTTGCATGTGGGGCTGCGTAAAGGCTCCCCTGGGGAGTTCAGTTGTACCCAACGGCTTCCTTTGGGGGCAATATTTGATGGGTGAAAGGTGCTCTGTTCATGTTTTCCAGGGTCCTATTTTAAATTCCTCTCAGAGTCCAGGTAGGGATGTATTTAGGGTTGTTCAGAAAGAGCGAACACAGAGAGTCCAGTTGCATGTGGGGCTGCGTAAAGGCTCCTCTGGGGATTTCAGTTGTACCCAAAGGCTTCCTTTGGGGGCAATTTTTGATGGTCAAAAGTTACTTTGTACGCGATTTCTGGGGTCCTATTTTCAATTCTTGTCGGAATCCGGGTAGGGATGTATTTAGGGTTGTTCAGAAAGAGCGAACACAGAGAGTCCAGTTGCATGTGGGGCTGCGTAAAGGCTCCCCTGGGGAGTTCAGTTGTACCCAACGGCTTCCTTTGGAGGCAATTTTTGATGGGTGAAACGGGCTCTATACGTGATTTCTGGGGTCCTATTTTCAATTCCTCTCAGATTACGGGTAGGGATGTATTTAGGGTTGTTCAGAAAGAGTGAACACAGAGAGTCCAGTTGCATGTGGGGCTGCGTGAAGGCTCCGCTGGGGAGTTCAGTTGTACCCAAAGGCTTCCTTTGGGGGCAATTTTTGATGTGCGAAATGGGCTTCGTATACGTTTTCCGGGGTCCTCTTTTCAATTTCTCTCAGATTCCTCGTAGGGAGATATTTATGATTGTTCAGAAAGAGCGAACACAGAGAGTCCAGTTGCATGTGGGGCTGCGTGAAGGCTCCGCTGGGGAGTTCAGTTGTACCCAAAGGCTTCCTTTGGGGGCAATTTTTGATGTGCGAAATGGGCTTCGTATACGTTTTCCGGGGTCCTCTTTTCAATTTCTCTCAGATTCCTCGTAGGGAGATATTTAGGATTGTTCAGAAAGAGCGAACACAGAGAGTCCAGTTGCATGTGGGGCTGCGTGAAGGCTCCCCTGGGGAGTTCAGTTGTACCCAAAGGCTTCCTTTGGGGGCAATTTTTGATGGGCGAAAGGGGCTCTGTACGTGATTTCTGGGGTCATATTTTCAATTCCTCTCACGTTCCGGTTAGGGATGTATTTAGGGTTGTTCAGAAAGAGCGAACACAGAGAGTCCAGTTGCATGTGGGGCTGCGTAAAGGCTCCCCTGGGGAGTTCAGTTGTACCCAAAGGCTTCCTTTGGGGGCAATTTTTGATTGTCAAAATGGACTTTGTATGCGATTTCTGGGGTCCTATTTTCAATTCTTCTCAGAATCCGGGTAGGGAGATATTTAGGGTTGTTCAGAAAGAGCGAACACAGAGAGTCCAGTTGCATGTGGGGCTGCGTAAAGGCTCCCCTGGGGAGTTCAGTTGTACCCAAAGGCTTCCTTTGGGGGCAATTTTAGATGGGCGAAAGGGGCTTTTTATACGTTTTCCAGGGTCCTCTTTTCAAGATCTCTCAGATTCCTCGTAGGGAGATATTTAGGGTTGTTCAGAAAGAGCGAACACAGAGAGTCCAGTTGCATGTGGGGCTGCGTAAAAGCTCCCCTGAGAAGTTCAGTTGTACCCAAAGGCTTCCTTTGGGGGCAATTTTTGATGGGTGAAAGGGGCTTTGTATACGTTTTCCAGGGTCCTCTTTTCAATTTCTCTCAGATTCCTCGTAGGGAGATATTTAGGGTTGTTCAGAAAGAGCGAACACAGAGAGTCCAGTTGCATGTGGGGCTGCGTAAAGGCTCCCCTGGGGAGTTCAGTTGTACCCAACGGCTTCCTTTGGGGGCAATTTTTGATGGGCGAAAGGGGCTCTGTACGTGATTTCTGGGGTCCTATTTTCAATTCCTCTCACATTCCGGTTAGGGATGTATTTAGGGTTGTTCAGAAAGAGCGAACACAGAGAGTCCAGTTGCATGTGGGGCAGCGTGAAGGCTCCCCTGGGGAGTTCAGTTGTACCCAAAGGCTTCCTTTGGGGGCAATTTTTGATGGGCGAAAGGGGCTCTGTACGTGATTTCTTGGGTCATATTTTCAATTCCTCTCACATTCCGGTTAGGGATGTATTTAGGGTTGTTCAGAAAGAGCGAACACAGAGAGTCCAGTTGCATGTGGGGCTGCGTAAAGGCTCCCCTGGGGAGTTCAGTTGTACCCAAAGGCTTCCTTTGGGGGCAATTTTTGATGGGCGAAAGGGGCTTTTTATACGTTTTCCAGAGTCCTCTTTTCAATTTCTCTCAGATTCCTCGTAGGGAGATATTTAGGGTTGTTCAGAAAGAGCGAACACAGAGATTCCAGTTGCATGTGTGGCTGCGTAAAAGCTCCCCTGGGGAGTTCAGTTGTACCCAACGGCTACCTTTGGGGGCAATTTTTGATCGGCGAAAGGGGCTTTTTATACGTTTTCCAGGGTCTTCTTTTCAATTTCTCTCAGATTCCTCGTAGGGAGATATTTAGGGTTGTTCAGAAAGAGCGAACACAGAGAGTCCAGTTGCATGTGGGGCTGCGTAAAGGCTCCCCTGGGGAGTTCAGTTGTACCCAACGGCTTCCTTTGGTGGCAATATTTGATGGGTGAAAGGTGCTCTGTTCATGTTTTCCAGGGTCCTATTTTAAATTCCTCTCAGAGTCCAGGTAGGGATGTATTTAGGGTTGTTCAGAAAGAGCGAACACAGAGAGTCCAGTTGCATGTGGGGCTGCGTAAAGGCTCCTCTGGGGATTTCAGTTGTACCCAAAGGCTTCCTTTGGGGGCAATTTTAGATGGGCGAAAGGGGCTCTGTATGTGATTTCTGGGGTCATATTTTCAATTCCTCTCACATTCCGGTTAGGTATGTATTTAGGGTTGTTCAGAAAGAGCGAACACAGAGAGTCCTGTTGCATGTGGGGCTGCGTAAAGACTCCCCTGGGGAGTTCAGTTGTACCCAAAGGCTTCCTTTGGGGGCAATTTTTGATGGTCAAAAGTTACTTTGTACGCGATTTCTGGGGTCCTATTTTCAATTCTTCTCGGAATCCGGGTAGGGAGATATTTAGGGTTGTTCAGAAAGAGCGAACACAGAGAATCCAGTTGCATGTGGGGCTGCGTAAAGACTCCCCTGGCGAGTTCAGTTGTACCCAAAGGCTTCCTTTGGGGGCAATATTTGATGGGCGAAAGGGGTTCTGTACGTGATTTCTGGGGTCCTATTTTCAATTCCTCTCCGATTCCGGGTAGGGATGTATTTAGGGTTGTTCAGAAAGAGCGAACACAGAGAGTCCAGTTGCATGTGGGGCTGCGTAAAGGCTCCCCTGGGGAGTTCAGTTGTACCCAACGGCTTCCTTTGGAGGCAATTTTTGATGGGTGAAACGGGCTCTATACGTGATTTCTGGGGTCCTATTTTCAATTCCTCTAAGATTACGGGTAGGGATGTATTTAGGGTTGTTCAGAAAGAGTGAACACAGAGAGTCCAGTTGCATGTGGGGCTGCGTGAAGGCTCCGCTGGGGAGTTCAGTTGTACCCAAAGGCTTCCTTTGGGGGCAATTTTTGATGTGCGAAATGGGCTTCGTATACGTTTTCCGGGGTCCTCTTTTCAATTTCTCTCAGATTCCTCGTAGGGAGATATTTAGGATTGTTCAGAAAGAGCGAACACAGAGAGTCCAGTTGCATGTGGGGCTGCGTGAAGGCTCCCCTGGGGAGTTCAGTTGTACCCAAAGGCTTCCTTTGGGGGCAATTTTTGATGGGCGAAAGGGGCTCTGTACGTGATTTCTGGGGTCATATTTTCAATTCCTCTCACGTTCCGGTTAGGGATGTATTTAGGGTTGTTCAGAAAGAGCGAACACAGAGAGTCCAGTTGCATGTGGGGCTGCGTAAAGGCTCCCCTGGGGAGTTCAGTTGTACCCAAAGGCTTCCTTTGGGGGCAATATTTGATGGTCAAAATGGACTTTGTATGCGATTTCTGGGGTCCTATTTTCAATTCTTCTCAGAATCCGGGTAGGGAGATATTTAGGGTTGTTCAGAAAGAGCGAACACAGAGAGTCCAGTTGCATGTGGGGCTGCGTAAAGGCTCCCCTGGGGAGTTCAGTTGTACCCAAAGGCTTCCTTTGGGGGCAATTTTAGATGGGCGAAAGGGGCTTTTTATACGTTTTCCAGGGTCCTCTTTTCAAGATCTCTCAGATTCCTCGTAGGGAGATATTTAGGGTTGTTCAGAAAGAGCGAACACAGAGAGTCCAGTTGCATGTGGGGCTGCGTAAAAGCTCCCCTGAGAAGTTCAGTTGTACCCAAAGGCTTCCTTTGGGGGCAATTTTTGATGGGTGAAAGGGGCTTTGTATACGTTTTCCAGGGTCCTCTTTTCAATTTCTCTCAGATTCCTCGTAGGGAGATATTTAGGGTTGTTCAGAAAGAGCGAACACAGAGAGTCCAGTTGCATGTGGGGCTGCGTGAAGGCTCCGCTGGGGAGTTCAGTTGTACCCAAAGGCTTCCTTTGGGGGCAATTTTTGATGTGCGAAATGGGCTTCGTATACGTTTTCCGGGGTCCTCTTTTCAATTTCTCTCAGATTCCTCGTAGGGAGATATTTAGGATTGTTCAGAAAGAGCGAACACAGAGAGTCCAGTTGCATGTGGGGCTGCGTGAAGGCTCCCCTGGGGAGTTCAGTTGTACCCAAAGGCTTCCTTTGGGGGCAATTTTTGATGGGCGAAAGGGGCTCTGTACGTGATTTCTGGGGTCATATTTTCAATTCCTCTCACGTTCCGGTTAGGGATGTATTTAGGGTTGTTCAGAAAGAGCGAACACAGAGAGTCCAGTTGCATGTGGGGCTGCGTAAAGGCTCCCCTGGGGAGTTCAGTTGTACCCAAAGGCTTCCTTTGGGGGCAATTTTTGATGGTCAAAATGGACTTTGTATGCGATTTCTGGGGTCCTATTTTCAATTCTTCTCAGAATCCGGGTAGGGAGATATTTAGGGTTGTTCAGAAAGAGCGAACACAGAGAGTCCAGTTGCATGTGGGGCTGCGTAAAGGCTCCCCTGGGGAGTTCAGTTGTACCCAAAGGCTTCCTTTGGGGGCAATTTTAGATGGGCGAAAGGGGCTTTTTATACGTTTTCCAGGGTCCTCTTTTCAAGATCTCTCAGATTCCTCGTAGGGAGATATTTAGGGTTGTTCAGAAAGAGCGAACACAGAGAGTCCAGTTGCATGTGGGGCTGCGTAAAAGCTCCCCTGAGAAGTTCAGTTGTACCCAAAGGCTTCCTTTGGGGGCAATTTTTGATGGGTGAAAGGGGCTTTGTATACGTTTTCCAGGGTCCTCTTTTCAATTTCTCTCAGATTCCTCGTAGGGAGATATTTAGGGTTGTTCAGAAAGAGCGAACACAGAGAGTCCAGTTGCATGTGGGGCTGCGTAAAGGCTCCCCTGGGGAGTTCAGTTGTACCCAACGGCTTCCTTTGGGGGCAATTTTTGATGGGCGAAAGGGGCTCTGTACGTGATTTCTGGGGTCCTATTTTCAATTCCTCTCACATTCCGGTTAGGGATGTATTTAGGGTTGTTCAGAAAGAGCGAACACAGAGAGTCCAGTTGCATGTGGGGCAGCGTGAAGGCTCCCCTGGGGAGTTCAGTTGTACCCAAAGGCTTCCTTTGGGGGCAATTTTTGATGGGCGAAAGGGGCTCTGTACGTGATTTCTTGGGTCATATTTTCAATTCCTCTCACATTCCGGTTAGGGATGTATTTAGGGTTGTTCAGAAAGAGCGAACACAGAGAGTCCAGTTGCATGTGGGGCTGCGTAAAGGCTCCCCTGGGGAGTTCAGTTGTACCCAAAGGCTTCCTTTGGGGGCAATTTTTGATGGGCGAAAGGGGCTTTTTATACGTTTTCCAGAGTCCTCTTTTCAATTTCTCTCAGATTCCTCGTAGGGAGATATTTAGGGTTGTTCAGAAAGAGCGAACACAGAGATTCCAGTTGCATGTGGGGCTGCGTAAAAGCTCCCCTGGGGAGTTCAGTTGTACCCAACGGCTACCTTTGGGGGCAATTTTTGATCGGCGAAAGGGGCTTTTTATACGTTTTCCAGGGTCTTCTTTTCAATTTCTCTCAGATTCCTCGTAGGGAGATATTTAGGGTTGTTCAGAAAGAGCGAACACAGAGAGTCCAGTTGCATGTGGGGCTGCGTAAAGGCTCCCCTGGGGAGTTCAGTTGTACCCAACGGCTTCCTTTGGGGGCAATATTTGATGGGTGAAAGGTGCTCTGTTCATGTTTTCCAGGGTCCTATTTTAAATTCCTCTCAGAGTCCAGGTAGGGATGTATTTAGGGTTGTTCAGAAAGAGCGAACACAGAGAGTCCAGTTGCATGTGGGGCTGCGTAAAGGCTCCTCTGGGGATTTCAGTTGTACCCAAAGGCTTCCTTTGGGGGCAATTTTAGATGGGCGAAAGGGGCTCTGTATGTGATTTCTGGGGTCATATTTTCAATTCCTCTCACATTCCGGTTAGGTATGTATTTAGGGTTGTTCAGAAAGAGCGAACACAGAGAGTCCTGTTGCATGTGGGGCTGCGTAAAGACTCCCCTGGGGAGTTCAGTTGTACCCAAAGGCTTCCTTTGGGGGCAATTTTTGATGGTCAAAAGTTACTTTGTACGCGATTTCTGGGGTCCTATTTTCAATTCTTCTCGGAATCCGGGTAGGGAGATATTTAGGGTTGTTCAGAAAGAGCGATCACAGAGTCCAGTTGCATGTGGGGCTGCGTAAAGACTCCCCTGGCGAGTTCAGTTGTACCCAAAGGCTTCCTTTGGGGGCAATATTTGATGGGCGAAAGGGGTTCTGTACGTGATTTCTGGGGTCCTATTTTCAATTCCTCTCCGATTCCGGGTAGGGATGTATTTAGGGTTGTTCAGAAAGAGCGAACACAGAGAGTCCAGTTGCATGTGGGGCTGCGTAAAGGCTCCCCTGGGGAGTTCAGTTGTACCCAACGGCTTCCTTTGGAGGCAATTTTTGATGGGTGAAACGGGCTCTATACGTGATTTCTGGGGTCCTATTTTCAATTCCTCTCAGATTACGGGTAGGGATGTATTTAGGGTTGTTCAGAAAGAGTGAACACAGAGAGTCCAGTTGCATGTGGGGCTGCGTGAAGGCTCCGCTGGGGAGTTCAGTTGTACCCAAAGGCTTCCTTTGGGGGCAATTTTTGATGTGCGAAATGGGCTTCGTATACGTTTTCCGGGGTCCTCTTTTCAATTTCTCTCAGATTCCTCGTAGGGAGATATTTAGGGTTGTTCAGAAAGAGCGAACACAGAGAGTCCAGTTGCATGTGGGGCTGCGTGAAGGCTCCCCTGGGGAGTTCAGTTGTACCCAAAGGCTTCCTTTGGGGGCAATTTTTGATGGGCGAAAGGGGCTCTGTACGTGATTTCTGGGGTCATATTTTCAATTCCTCTCACGTTCCGGTTAGGGATGTATTTAGGGTTGTTCAGAAAGAGCGAACACAGAGAGTCCAGTTGCATGTGGGGCTGCGTAAAGGCTCCCCTGGGGAGTTCAGTTGTACCCAAAGGCTTCCTTTGGGGGCAATTTTTGATGGTCAAAAGGGACTTTGTATGCTATTTCTGGGGTCCTATTTTCAATTCTTCTCAGAATCCGGGTAGGGAGATATTTAGGGTTGTTCAGAAAGAGCGAACACAGAGAGTCCAGTTGCATGTGGGGCTGCGTAAAGGCTCCCCTGGGGAGTTCAGTTGTACCCAAAGGCTTCCTTTGGGGGCAATTTTTGATGGGCGAAAGGGGCTTTTTATACGTTTTCCAGGGTCCTCTCTTCAAGTTCTCTCAGATTCCTCGTAGGGAGATATTTAGGGTTGTTCATAAAGAGCGAACACAGAGAGTCCAGTTGCATGTGGGGCTGCGTAAAAGCTCCCCTGGGAAGTTCAGTTGTACCCAAAGTCTTCCTTTGGGGGCAATTTTTGATGGGTGAAAGGGGCTTTTTATACGTTTTCCAGGGTCCTCTTTTCAATTTCTCTCAGATTCCTCGTAGGGAGATATTTAGGGTTGTTCAGAAAGAGCAAACACAGAGAGTCCAGTTGCATGTGGGGCTGCGTAAAGGCTCCCCTGGGGAGTTCAGTTGTACCCAACGGCTTCCTTTGGGGGCAATTTTTGATGGGCGAAAGGGGCTCTGTACGTGATTTCTGGGGTCATATTTTCAATTCCTCTCACGTTCCGGTTAGGGATGTATTTAGGGTTGTTCAGAAAGAGCGAACACAGAGAGTCCAGTTGCATGTGGGGCTGCGTAATGGTTCCTCTGGGGAGTTCAGTTGTACCCAAAGGCTTCCTTTGGGGGCAATTTTTGATGGGTGAAAGGGGCTCTGTACGTGATTTCTGGGGTCATATTTTCAATTCCTCTCACATTCCGGTTAGGGATGTATTTAGGGTTGTTCAGAAAGAGCGAACACAGAGAGTCCAGTTGCATGTGGGGCTGCGTAAAGGCTCCCCTGGGGAGTTCAGTTGTACCCAACGGCTTCCTTTGGGGGCAATTTTTGATGGGCGAAAGGGGCTCTGTACGTGATTTCTGGGGTCATATTTTCAATTCCTCTCACATTCCGGTTAGGGATGTATTTAGGGTTGTTCAGAAAGAGCGAACACAGAGAGTCCAGTTGCATGTGGGGCTGCGTAATGGTTCCTCTGGGGAGTTCAGTTGTACCCAAAGGCTTCCTTTGGGGGCAATTTTTGATGGGTGAAAGGGGCTCTGTACGTGATTTCTGGGGTCATATTTTCAATTCCTCTCACATTCCGGTTAGGGATGTATTTAGGGTTGTTCAGAAAGAGCGAACAAAGAGAGTCCAGTTGCATGTGGGGCTGCGTAAAGGCTCCCCTGGGGATTTCAGTTGTACCCAAGGCTTCCTTTGGGGTCAATTTTTGATGGGCGAAAGGGGCTGTGTACGCCGTTTCTGGGGTCCTATTTTAAATTCCTCTCAGATTCCAAGTAGGGAGATATTTAGGGTTTTTAAGATAGAGCGAACACAGAGAGTCCAGTTGCATGTGGGGCTGCGTAAAGGCTCCCCTGGGAAGTTCAGTTGTACCCAAAGGCTTCCTTTGGGGGAATTTTCGATGGGCAAAAGGGGCTCTGTACGCCGTTTCTGGGGTCCTATTTTCAATTCCTCTCCGATTCCGGATAGGGATGTGGTTCGGGTTGGTCAGAAAGAGCTAACACAGAGTCCAGTTGCATGTGGGGCTGCGTAAAGGCTCCCCTGGGGAGTTCAGTTGTACCCAACGGCTTCCTTTGGGGGCAATATTTGATGGGTGAAAGGTGCTCTGTTCATGTTTTCCAGGGTCCTATTTTAAATTCCTCTCAGAGTCCATGTAGGGATGTATTTAGGGTTGTTCAGAAAGAGCGAACACAGAGAGTCCAGTTGAATGTGGGGCTGCGTAAAGGCTCCTCTGGGGAGTTCAGTTGTACCAAAAGGCTTCCTTTGGGGGCAATTTTTTATGGGCGAAAGGGGCTTCGTACGTGATTTCTGGGGTCATATTTTCAATTCCTCTCACATTCCGGGTAGGGATGTATTTAGGGTTGTTCAGAAAGAGCGAACATAGAGAGTCCAGTTGCATGTGGGGCTGCGTAAAGCTCCCCTGGGGAGTTCAGTTGTACCCAAAGGCTTCCTTTGGGGGTAATTTTTATGGGTGAAAGGGGCTTTGTATGCATTATCTGGGGTCCTATTTTCAATTCCTCTCAGATTCTGGGTAGGTATGTGTTTAGGGTTGTTCAGAAAGAGCGAACACAGAGAGTCCAGTTGCATGTGGGGCAGCATGAAGGCTCCTCTGGGGAGTTCAGTTGTACCCAAAGGCTTCCTTTGGGGGCAATATTTGATGGGTGAAAGGGGCTCTGTACATGTTTTCCAGGGTCCTATGTTAAATTCCTCTCACATTCCAGGTAGGGATGTATTTAGGGTTGTTCAGAAAGAGCTAACACAGAGTCCAGTTGCATGTGGGGCTGCGTAAAGGCTCACCTGGGGAGTTCAGTTGTACCCAAAGGCTTCCTTTGGGGGCAATTTTTGATGGGTGAAAGGGGCCTTGTATGCATTTTCTGGGGTCCTAGTTTAAATTACTCACATTCCGGGAAGGGATGTATTTAGGGTTGTTCAGAAAGAGCGAACACAGAGAGTCCAGTTGCATGTGGGGCTGCGTAAAGGCTCCCCTGGGGATTTCAGTTGTACCCAAAGGCTTCCTTTGGGGGTAATTTTTGATGGGTGAAAGGGGCTCTGTACGCGGTTTCTGGGGTCCTATTTTAAATTCCTCTCAGATTCCAGGTATGGAAATTTTATAGGGTTGTTCAGAAACAGCGAACACAGAGAATCCAGTTGCATGTGGGGCTGCGTAAAGGCTTCCCTGGGGAGTTAAGTTGTACCCAAAGGTTTCCTTTGGGGGCAATTTTTGATTGGCGAAAGGGGCTTTGTATGCGTTTTCCGGGGTCCTATTTTAAATTCCTCTCACATTCCGGGAAGGGATGTATTTAGGGTTGTTCAGAAAGAGCGAACACAGAGGGTCCAAATGCATGTGGGGCTGCGTAAAGGCTCCCCTGGGGAGTTCAGTTTTACCCAAAGGCTTCCTTTGGGGGTAATTTTTGATGGCAAAAGGGGATTGTACGCGATTTCTGGGATCCTATTTTAAATTCCTCTCAGATTCTGGGTAGGGATGTATTTAGGGTTGTTCAGAAAGAGCGAACACAGAGAATCCAGTTGTATGTGGGGCTGCGTAAAGGCTCCCCTGGGGAGTTGAGTTGTACCCAACGGCTTCCTTTGGGGGCAATTTTTGATGGGTGAAAGGGGCTTTTTATACGTTTTCCAGGGTCCTCTTTTCAATTTCTCTCAGATTCCTCGTAGGGAGATATTTAGGGTTGTTCAGAAAGAGCGAACACAGAGAGTCCAGTTGCATGTGGGGCTGCGTAAAGGCTCCCCTGGGGAGTTCAGTTGTACCCAACGGCTTCCTTTGGGGGCAATTTTTGATGGGCGAAAGGGGCTCTGTACGTGATTTCTGGGGTCATATTTTCAATTCCTCTCACATTCCGGTTAGGGATGTATTTAGGGTTGTTCAGAAAGAGCGAACACAGAGAGTCCAGTTACATGTGGGGCTGCGTAATGGTTCCCCTGGGGAGTTCAGTTGTACCCAAAGGCTTCCTTTGGGGGCAATTTTTGATGGGTGAAAGGGGCTCTGTACGTGATTTCTGGGGTCATATTTTCAATTCCTCTCACATTCCGGTAAGGGATGTATTTAGGTTTGTTCAGAAAGAGCGAACACAGAGAGTCCAGTTGCATGTGGGGCTGCGTAAATGCTCCCCTGGGGATTTCAGTTGTACCCAAGGCTTCCTTTGGGGGCAATTTTTGATAGGCGAAAGGGGCTCTGTACGCCGTTTCTGGGGTCCTATTTTAAATTCCTCTCAGATTCCAAGTAGGGAGATATTTAGGGTTTTTAAGATAGAGCGAACACAGAGAGTCCAGTTGCATGTGGGGCTGCGTAAAGGCTCCCCTGGGAAGTTCAGTTGTACCCAAAGGCTTCCTTTGGGGGAATTTTCGATGGGCAAAAGGGGCTCTGTACGCCGTTTCTGGGGTCCTATTTTCAATTCCTCTCCGATTCCGGATAGGGATGTGTTTCGGGTTGGTCAGAAAGAGCGAACACAGAGAGTCCAGTTGAATGTGGGGCTGCGTAAAGGCTCCTCTGGGGAGTTCAGTTGTACCAAAAGGCTTCCTTTGGGGGCAATATTTGATGGGTGAAAGGTGCTCTGTTCATGTTTTCCAGGGTCCTATTTTAAATTCCTCTCAGAGTCCATGTAGGGATGTATTTAGGGTTGTTCAGAAAGAGCGAACACAGAGAGTCCAGTTGAATGTGGGGCTGCGTAAAGGCTCCTCTGGGGAGTTCAGTTGTACCAAAAGGCTTCCTTTGGGGGCAATTTTTTATGGGCGAAAGGGGCTTTGTACGTGATTTCTGGGGTCATATTTTCAATTCCTCTCACATTCCGGGTAGGGATGTATTTAGGGTTGTTCAGAAAGAGCGAACACAGAGAGTCCTGTTGCATGTGGGGCTGCGTAAAGGCTCCCCTGGGGAGTTCAGTTGTACCCAAAGGCTTCCTTTGGGGGCAATTTTTGATGGGTGAAAGGTGCTTTGTATGCATTTTCTCGGGTCCTATTTTAAATTCCTCTCACATTCCGGCTAAGGATGTATTTAGGGTTGTTCAGAAAGAGCGAACATAGAGAGTCCAGTTGCATGTGGGGCTGCGTAAAGCTCCCCTGGGGAGTTCAGTTGTACCCAAAGGCTTCCTTTGGGGGTAATTTTTATGGGTGAAAGGGGCTTTGTATGCATTATCTGGGGTCCTATTTTCAATTCCTCTCAGATTCTGGGTAGGTATGTGTTTAGGGTTGTTCAGAAAGAGCGAACACAGAGAGTCCAGTTGCATGTGGGGCAGCATGAAGGCTCCTCTGGGGAGTTCAGTTGTACCCAAAGGCTTCCTTTGGGGGCAATATTTGATGGGTGAAAGGGGCTCTGTACATGTTTTCCAGGGTCCTATGTTAAATTCCTCTCACATTCCAGGTAGGGATGTATTTAGGGTTGTTCAGAAAGAGCTAACACAGAGTCCAGTTGCATGTGGGGCTGCGTAAAGGCTCACCTGGGGAGTTCAGTTGTACCCAAAGGCTTCCTTTGGGGGCAATTTTTGATGGGTGAAAGGGGCCTTGTATGCATTTTCTGGGGTCCTAGTTTAAATTACTCACATTCCGGGAAGGGATGTATTTAGGGTTGTTCAGAAAGAGCGAACACAGAGAGTCCAGTTGCATGTGGGGCTGCGTAAAGGCTCCCCTGGGGATTTCAGTTGTACCCAAAGGCTTCCTTTGGGGGTAATTTTTGATGGGTGAAAGGGGCTCTGTACGCGGTTTCTGGGGTCCTATTTTAAATTCCTCTCAGATTCCAGGTATGGAAATTTTATAGGGTTGTTCAGAAACAGCGAACACAGAGAATCCAGTTGCATGTGGGGCTGCGTAAAGGCTTCCCTGGGGAGTTAAGTTGTACCCAAAGGTTTCCTTTGGGGGCAATTTTTGATTGGCGAAAGGGGCTTTGTATGCGTTTTCCGGGGTCCTCTTTTCAATTCCTCTCAGATTCCTGGTAGGGAGATATTTAGTGTTGCTTAGAAAGAGCGAACACAGAGAGTCCAGTTGCATGTGGGGCAGCGTAAAGGCTCCCCTGGGGAGTTCAGTTTTACCCAAAGGCTTCCTTTGGGGGTAATTTTTGATGGCAAAAGGGGATTGTACGCGATTTCTGGGATCCTATTTTAAATTCCTCTCAGATTCTGGGTAGGGATGTATTTAGGGTTGTTCAGAAAGAGCGAACACAGAGAATCCAGTTGTATGTGGGGCTGCGTAAAGGCTCCCCTGGGGAGTTGAGTTGTACCCAACGGCTTCCTTTGGGGGCAATTTTTGATGGGTGAAAGGGGCTTTTTATACGTTTTCCAGGGTCCTCTTTTCAATTTCTCTCAGATTCCTCGTAGGGAGATATTTAGGGTTGTTCAGAAAGAGCGAACACAGAGAGTCCAGTTGCATGTGGGGCTGCGTAAAGGCTCCCCTGGGGAGTTCAGTTGTACCCAACGGCTTCCTTTGGGGGCAATTTTTGATGGGCGAAAGGGGCTGTGTACGCCGTTTCTGGGGTCCTATTTTAAATTCCTCTCAGATTCCAAGTAGGGAGATATTTAGGGTTTTTAAGATAGAGCGAACACAGAGAGTCCAGTTGCATGTGGGGCTGCGTAAAGGCTCCCCTGGGAAGTTCAGTTGTACCCAAAGGCTTCCTTTGGGGGAATTTTCGATGGGCAAAAGGGGCTCTGTACGCCGTTTCTGGGGTCCTATTTTCAATTCCTCTCCGATTCCGGATAGGGATGTGGTTCGGGTTGTTCAGAAAGAGCTAACACAGAGTCCAGTTGCATGTGGGGCTGCGTAAAGGCTCCCCTGGGGAGTTCAGTTGTACCCAAAGGCTTCCTTTGGGGGCAATTTTTGATGGGTGAAAGGTGCTCTGTTCATGTTTTCCAGGGTCCTATTTTAAATTCCTCTCAGAGTCCATGTAGGGATGTATTTAGGGTTGTTCAGAAAGAGCGAACACAGAGAGTCCAGTTGAATGTGGGGCTGCGTAAAGGCTCCTCTGGGGAGTTCAGTTGTACCAAAAGGCTTCCTTTGGGGGCAATTTTTGATGGGCGAAAGGGGCTTTGTACGTGATTTCTGGGGTCATATTTTCAATTCCTCTCACATTCCGGGTAGGGATGTATTTAGGGTTGTTCAGAAAGAGCGAACACAGAGAGTCCTGTTGCATGTGGGGCTGCGTAAAGGCTCCCCTGGGGAGTTCAGTTGTACCCAAAGGCTTCCTTTGGGGGCAATTTTTGATGGGTGAAAGGTGCTTTGTATGCGTTTTCTCGGGTCCTATTTTAAATTCCTCTCACATTCCGGCTAAGGATGTATTTAGGGTTGTTCAGAAAGAGCGAACATAGAGAGTCCAGTTGCATGTGGGGCTGCGTAAAGCTCCCCTGGGGAGTTCAGTTGTACCCAAAGGCTTCCTTTGGGGGTAATTTTTATGGGTGAAAGGGGCTTCGTATGCATTATCTGGGGTCCTATTTTCAATTCCTCTCAGATTCTGGGTAGGTATGTGTTTAGGGTTGTTCAGAAAGAGCGAACACAGAGAGTCCAGTTGCATGTGGGGCAGCATGAAGGCTCCTCTGGGGAGTTCAGTTGTACCCAAAGGCTTCCTTTGGGGGCAATATTTGATGGGTGAAAGGGGCTCTGTACATGTTTTCCAGGGTCCTATGTTAAATTCCTCTCACATTCCAGGTAGGGATGTATTTAGGGTTGTTCAGAAAGAGCTAACACAGAGTCCAGTTGCATGTGGGGCTGCGTAAAGGCTCACCTGGGGAGTTCAGTTGTACCCAAAGGCTTCCTTTGGGGGCAATTTTTGATGGGTGAAAGGGGCCTTGTATGCATTTTCTGGGGTCCTAGTTTAAATTACTCACATTCCGGGAAGGGATGTATTTAGGGTTGTTCAGAAAGAGCGAACACAGAGAGTCCAGTTGCATGTGGGGCTGCGTAAAGGCTCCCCTGGGGATTTCAGTTGTACCCAAAGGCTTCCTTTGGGGGTAATTTTTGATGGGTGAAAGGGGCTCTGTACGCGGTTTCTGGGGTCCTATTTTAAATTCCTCTCAGATTCCAGGTATGGAAATTTTATAGGGTTGTTCAGAAACAGCGAACACAGAGAATCCAGTTGCATGTGGGGCTGCGTAAAGGCTTCCCTGGGGAGTTAAGTTGTACCCAAAGGTTTCCTTTGGGGGCAATTTTTGATTGGCGAAAGGGGCTTTGTATGCGTTTTCCGGGGTCCTCTTTTCAATTCCTCTCAGATTCCTGGTAGGGAGATATTTAGTGTTGCTTAGAAAGAGCGAACACAGAGAGTCCAGTTGCATGTGGGGCAGCGTAAAGGCTCCCCTGGGGAGTTCAGTTTTACCCAAAGGCTTCCTTTGGGGGTAATTTTTGATGGCAAAAGGGGATTGTACGCGATTTCTGGGATCCTATTTTAAATTCCTCTCAGATTCTGGGTAGGGATGTATTTAGGGTTGTTCAGAAAGAGCGAACACAGAGAATCCAGTTGTATGTGGGGCTGCGTAAAGGCTCCCCTGGGGAGTTGAGTTGTACCCAACGGCTTCCTTTGGGGGCAATTTTTGATGGGTGAAAGGGGCTTTTTATACGTTTTCCAGGGTCCTCTTTTCAATTTCTCTCAGATTCCTCGTAGGGAGATATTTAGGGTTGTTCAGAAAGAGCGAACACAGAGAGTCCAGTTGCATGTGGGGCTGCGTAAAGGCTCCCCTGGGGAGTTCAGTTGTACCCAACGGCTTCCTTTGGGGGCAATTTTTGATGGGCGAAAGGGGCTCTGTACGTGATTTCTGGGGTCATATTTTCAATTCCTCTCACATTCCGGTTAGGGATGTATTTAGGGTTGTTCAGAAAGAGCGAACACAGAGAGTCCAGTTACATGTGGGGCTGCGTAATGGTTCCCCTGGGGAGTTCAGTTGTACCCAAAGGCTTCCTTTGGGGGCAATTTTTGATGGGTGAAAGGGGCTCTGTACGTGATTTCTGGGGTCATATTTTCAATTCCTCTCACATTCCGGTAAGGGATGTATTTAGGTTTGTTCAGAAAGAGCGAACACAGAGAGTCCAGTTGCATGTGGGGCTGCGTAAATGCTCCCCTGGGGATTTCAGTTGTACCCAAGGCTTCCTTTGGGGTCAATTTTTGATAGGCGAAAGGGGCTCTGTACGCCGTTTCTGGGGTCCTATTTTAAATTCCTCTCAGATTCCAAGTAGGGAGATATTTAGGGTTTTTAAGATAGAGCGAACACAGAGAGTCCAGTTGCATGTGGGGCTGCGTAAAGGCTCCCCTGGGAAGTTCAGTTGTACCCAAAGGCTTCCTTTGGGGGAATTTTCGATGGGCAAAAGGGGCTCTGTACGCCGTTTCTGGGGTCCTATTTTCAATTCCTCTCCGATTCCGGATAGGGATGTGTTTCGGGTTGGTCAGAAAGAGCGAACACAGAGAGTCCAGTTGAATGTGGGGCTGCGTAAAGGCTCCTCTGGGGAGTTCAGTTGTACCAAAAGGCTTCCTTTGGGGACAATTTTTGATGGGCGAAAGGGGCTTTGTACGTGATTTCTGGGGTCATATTTTCAATTCCTCTCACATTCCGGGTAGGGATGTATTTAGGGTTGTTCAGAAAGAGCGAACACAGAGAGTCCTGTTGCATGTGGGGCTGCGTAAAGGCTCCCCTGGGGAGTTCAGTTGTACCCAAAGGCTTCCTTTGGGGGCAATTTTTGATGGGTGAAAGGTGCTTTGTATGCATTTTCTCGGGTCCTATTTTAAATTCCTCTCACATTCCGGCTAAGGATGTATTTAGGGTTGTTCAGAAAGAGCGAACATAGAGAGTCCAGTTGCATGTGGGGCTGCGTAAAGCTCCCCTGGGGAGTTCAGTTGTACCCAAAGGCTTCCTTTGGGGGTAATTTTTATGGGTGAAAGGGGCTTTGTATGCATTATCTGGGGTCCTATTTTCAATTCCTCTCAGATTCTGGGTAGGTATGTGTTTAGGGTTGTTCAGAAAGAGCGAACACAGAGAGTCCAGTTGCATGTGGGGCAGCATGAAGGCTCCTCTGGGGATTTCAGTTGTACCCAAAGGCTTCCTTTGGGGGCAATATTTGATGGGCGAAAGGGGCTCTGTACGCCGTTTCTGGGGTCCTATTTTAAATTCCTCTCAGATTCCAAGTAGGGAGATATTTAGGGTTTTTAAGATAGAGCGAACACAGAGAGTCCAGTTGCATGTGGGGCTGTGTAAAGGCTCCCCTGGGAAGTTCAGTTGTACCCAAAGGCTTCCTTTGGGGGAATTTTCGATGGGCAAAAGGGGCTCTGTACGCCATTTCTGGGGTCCTATTTTCAATTCCTCTCCGATTCCGGATAGGGATGTGTTTCGGGTTGGTCAGAAAGAGCTAACACAGAGTCCAGTTGCATGTGGGGCTGCGTAAAGGCTCCCCTGGGGAGTTCAGTTGTACCCAAAGGCTTCCTTTGGGGGCAATTTTTGATGGGTGAAAGGTGCTCTGTTCATGTTTTCCAGGGTCCTATTTTAAATTCCTCTCAGAGTCCAGGTAGGGATGTATTTAGGGTTGTTCAGAAAGAGCGAACACAGAGAGTCCAGTTGCATGTGGGGCTGCGTAAAGGCTCCCCTGGGGAGTTCAGTTGTACCCAACGGCTTCCTTTGGGGGCAATTTTTGATGGGTGAAAGGGGCTTTGTATGCATTATCTGGGGTCCTAGTTTAAATTACTCACATTCCGGGAAGGGATGTATTTAGGGTTGTTCAGAAAGAGCGAACACAGAGAATCCAGTTGCATGTGGGGCTGCGTAAAGGCTCCCCTGGGGAGTTCAGTTGTACCCAAAGGCTTCCTTTGGGGGCAATTTTTGATGGGCGAAAGTGCCTTTGTATGCGTTTTCCGGGGTCCTCTTTTCAATTCCTCTCAGATTCCTGGTAGGGAGATATTTAGTGTTGTTTAGAAAGAGCGAACAGAGAGAGTCCAGTTGCATGTGGGGCAGCGTAAAGGCTCCCATGGGGAGTTCAGTTGTACCCAAAGGCTTCCTTTGGGGGCAATTTTTGATGGGTGAAAGGGGCTTTGTATGCGTTTTCAGGGGTCCTATTTTAAATTTCTCTCAGATTCCTCGTAGGGAGATATTTAGGGTTGTTCAGAAAGAGCGAACACAGAGAGTCCAGTTGCATGTGGGGCTGCGTAAAGGCTCCTCTGGGGAGTTCAGTTGTACCCAACGGCTTCCTTTGGGGGCAATTTTTGATGGGCGAAAGGGGCTCTGTACGTGATTTCTGGGGTCATATTTTCAATTCCTCTCACATTCCTGTTAGGGATGTATTTAGGGTTGTTCAGAAAGAGCGAACACAGAGAGTCCAGTTGCATGTGGGGCTGCCTAATGGTTCCCCTGGGGAGTTCAGTTGTACCCAAAGGCTTCCTTTGGGGGCAATTTTTGATGGGTGAAAGGGGCTCTGTACGTGATTTCTGGGGTCATATTTTCAATTCCTCTCACATTCCGGTTAGGGATGTATTTAGGTTTGTTCAGAAAGAGCGAACACAGAGAGTCCAGTTGCATGTGGGGCTGCGTAAATGCTCCCCTGGGGATTTCAGTTGTACCCAAGGCTTCCTTTGGGGTCAATTTTTGATGGGCGAAAGGGGCTCTGTACGCCGTTTCTGGGGTCCTATTTTAAATTCCTCTCAGATTCCAAGTAGGAAGATATTTAGGGTTTTTAAGATAGAGCGAACCAAGAGAGTCCAGTTGCATGTGGGGCTGCGTAAAGGCTCCCCTGGGAAGTTCAGTTGTACCCAAAGGCTTCCTTTGGGGGAATTTTAGATGGGCAAAAGGGGCTCTGTACGCCGTTTCTGGGGTCCTATTTTAAATTCCTCTCCGATTCCGGATAGGGATGTGTTTCGGGTTGGTCAGAAAGAGCTAACACAGAGTCCAGTTGCATGTGGGGCTGCGTAAAGGCTCCCCTGGGGAGTTCAGTTGTACCCAAAGGCTTTCTTTGGGGGCAATTTTTGATGGGTGAAAGGTGCTCTGTTCATGTTTTCCAGGGTCCTATTTTAAATTCCTCTCAGAGTCCAGGTAGGGATGTATTTAGGGTTGTTCAGAAAGAGCGAACACAGAGAGTCCAGTTGAATGTGGGGCTGCGTAAAGGCTCCTCTGGGGAGTTCAGTTGTACCAAAAGGCTTCCTTTGGGGGCAATTTTTGATGGGCGAAAGGGGCTTTGTACGTGATTTCTGGGGTCATATTTTCAATTCCTCTCACATTCCGGGTAGGGATGTATTTAGGGTTGTTCAGAAAGAGCGAACACAGAGAGTCCTGTTGCATGTGGGGCTGCGTAAAGGCTCCCCTGGGGAGTTCAGTTGTACCCAAAGGCTTCCTTTGGGGGCAATTTTTGATGGGTGAAAGGTGCTTTGTATGCATTTTCTCGGGTCCTATTTTCAATTCCTCTCACATTCCGGTTAGGGATGTATTTAGGGTTGTTCAGAAAGAGCGAACATAGAGAGTCCAGTTGCATGTGGGGCTGCGTAAAGCTCCCCTGGGGAGTTCAGTTGTACCCAAAGGCTTCCTTTGGGGGTAATTTTTATGGGTGAAAGGGGCTTTGTATGCATTATCTGGGGTCCTATTTTCAATTCCTCTCAGATTCTGGGTAGGTATGTGTTTAGGGTTGTTCAGAAAGAGCGAACACAGAGAGTCCAGTTGCATGTGGGGCAGCATGAAGGCTCCTCTGGGGAGTTCAGTTGTACCCAAAGGCTTCCTTTGGGGGCAATATTTGATGGGTGAAAGGGGCTCTGTACATGTTTTCCAGGGTCCTATGTTAAATTCCTCTCACATTCCAGGTAGGGATGTATTTAGGGTTGTTCAGAAAGAGCTAACACAGAGTCCAGTTGCATGTGGGGCTGCGTAAAGGCTCCCATGGGGAGTTCAGTTGTACCCAAAGGCTTCCTTTGGGGGCAATTTTTGATGGGTGAAAGGGGCCTTGTATGCATTTTCTGGGGTCCTAGTTTAAATTACTCACATTCCGGGAAGGGATGTATTTAGGGTTGTTCAGAAAGAGCGAACACAGAGAGTCCAGTTGCATGTGGGGCTGCGTAAAGGCTCCCCTGGGGATTTCAGTTGTACCCAAAGGCTTCCTTTGGGGGTAATTTTTGATGGGTGAAAGGGGCTCTGTACGCGGTTTCTAGGGTCCTATTTTAAATTCCTCTCAGATTCCAGGTATGGAAATTTTATAGGGTTGTTCAGAAACAGCGAACACAGAGAATCCAGTTGCATGTGGGGCTGCGTAAAGGCTTCCCTGGGGAGTTAAGTTGTACCCAAAGGTTTCCTTTGGGGGCAATTTTTGATTGGCGAAAGGGGCTTTGTATGCGTTTTCCGGGGTCCTCTTTTCAATTCCTCTCAGATTCCTGGTAGGGAGATATTTAGTGTTGCTTAGAAAGAGCGAACACAGAGAGTCCAGTTGCATGTGGGGCAGCGTAAAGGCTCCCCTGGGGAGTTCAGTTTTACCCAAAGGCTTCCTTTGGGGGTAATTTTTGATGGCAAAAGGGGATTGTACGCGATTTCTGGGATCCTATTTTAAATTCCTCTCAGATTCTGGGTAGGGATGTATTTAGGGTTGTTCAGAAAGAGCGAACACAGAGAATCCAGTTGTATGTGGGGCTGCGTAAAGGCTCCCCTGGGGAGTTCAGTTGTATCCAAAGGCTTCCTTTGGGGGCAATTTTTGATGGTCAAAAGGGACTTTGTACGCGATTTCTGGGGTCCTACTTTCAATTCCTCTCAGATTCCGGTTAGGGAGATATTTAGGGTTGTTCAGAAAGAGCGAACACAGAGAGTCCAGTTGCATGTGGGGCTGCGTAAAGGCTCCCCTGGGGAGTTCAGTTGTACCCAACGGCTTCCTTTGGGGGCAATTTTTGATGGGCGAAAGGGGCTCTGTACGTGATTTCTGGGGTCATATTTTCAATTCCTCTCACATTCCTGTTAGGGATGTATTTAGGGTTGTTCAGAAAGAGCGAACACAGAGAGTCCAGTTGCATGTGGGGCTGCCTAATGGTTCCCCTGGGGAGTTCAGTTGTACCCAAAGGCTTCCTTTGGGGGCAATTTTTGATGGGTGAAAGGGGCTCTGTACGTGATTTCTGGGGTCATATTTTCAATTCCTCTCACATTCCGGTTAGGGATGTATTTAGGTTTGTTCAGAAAGAGCGAACACAGAGAGTCCAGTTGCATGTGGGGCTGCGTAAATGCTCCCCTGGGGATTTCAGTTGTACCCAAGGCTTCCTTTGGGGTCAATTTTTGATGGGCGAAAGGGGCTCTGTACGCCGTTTCTGGGGTCCTATTTTAAATTCCTCTCAGATTCCAAGTAGGAAGATATTTAGGGTTTTTAAGATAGAGCGAACCAAGAGAGTCCAGTTGCATGTGGGGCTGCGTAAAGGCTCCCCTGGGAAGTTCAGTTGTACCCAAAGGCTTCCTTTGGGGGAATTTTCGATGGGCAAAAGGGGCTCTGTACGCCGTTTCTGGGGTCCTATTTTAAATTCCTCTCCGATTCCGGATAGGGATGTGTTTCGGGTTGGTCAGAAAGAGCTAACACAGAGTCCAGTTGCATGTGGGGCTGCGTAAAGGCTCCCCTGGGGAGTTCAGTTGTACCCAAAGGCTTCCTTTGGGGGCAATTTTTGATGGGTGAAAGGTGCTCTGTTCATGTTTTCCAGGGTCCTATTTTAAATTCCTCTCAGAGTCCAGGTAGGGATGTATTTAGGGTTGTTCAGAAAGAGCGAACACAGAGAGTCCAGTTGAATGTGGGGCTGCGTAAAGGCTCCTCTGGGGAGTTCAGTTGTACCAAAAGGCTTCCTTTGGGGGCAATTTTTGATGGGCGAAAGGGGCTTTGTACGTGATTTCTGGGGTCATATTTTCAATTCCTCTCACATTCCGGGTAGGGATGTATTTAGGGTTGTTCAGAAAGAGCGAACACAGAGAGTCCAGTTGCATGTGGGGCTGCGTAAAGGCTCCCCTGGGGATTTCAGTTGTACCCAAAGGCTTCCTTTGGGGGTAATTTTTGATGGGTGAAAGGGGCTCTGTACGCGGTTTCTAGGGTCCTATTTTAAATTCCTCTCAGATTCCAGGTATGGAAATTTTATAGGGTTGTTCAGAAACAGCGAACACAGAGAATCCAGTTGCATGTGGGGCTGCGTAAAGGCTTCCCTGGGGAGTTAAGTTGTACCCAAAGGTTTCCTTTGGGGGCAATTTTTGATTGGCGAAAGGGGCTTTGTATGCGTTTTCCGGGGTCCTCTTTTCAATTCCTCTCAGATTCCTGGTAGGGAGATATTTAGTGTTGCTTAGAAAGAGCGAACACAGAGAGTCCAGTTGCATGTGGGGCAGCGTAAAGGCTCCCCTGGGGAGTTCAGTTTTACCCAAAGGCTTCCTTTGGGGGTAATTTTTGATGGCAAAAGGGGATTGTACGCGATTTCTGGGATCCTATTTTAAATTCCTCTCAGATTCTGGGTAGGGATGTATTTAGGGTTGTTCAGAAAGAGCGAACACAGAGAATCCAGTTATGTGGGGCTGCGTAAAGGCTCCCCTGGGGAGTTCAGTTGTATCCAAAGGCTTCCTTTGGGGGCAATTTTTGATGGTCAAAAGGGACTTTGTACGCGATTTCTGGGGTCCTACTTTCAATTCCTCTCAGATTCCGGTTAGGGAGATATTTAGGGTTGTTCAGAAAGAGCGAACACAAAGAGTCCAGTTGCATGTGGGGCTGCGTAAAGGCTCCCCTGGGGAGTTCAGTTGTACCCAAAGGCTTCCTTTGGGGGCAATTTTTGATGGGCGAAAGGGAATCTGTATGCGTTTTCTGGGGTCCTCTTTTCAATTTCTCTCAGATTCCTCGTAGGGAGATATTTAGGGTTGTTCAGAAAGAGCGAACACAGAGAGTCCAGTTGCATGTGGGGCTGCGTAAAGGCTCCCCTGGGGAGTTCAGTTGTACCCAACGGCTTCCTTTGGGGGCAATTTTTGATGGGTGAAAGGGGCTTTGTATGCATTATCTGGGGTCCTAGTTTAAATTACTCACATTCCGGGAAGGGATGTATTTAGGGTTGTTCAGAAAGAGCGAACACAGAGAATCCAGTTGCATGTGGGGCTGCGTAAAGGCTCCCCTGGGGAGTTCAGTTGTACCCAAAGGCTTCCTTTGGGGGCAATTTTTGATGGGCGAAAGTGCCTTTGTATGCGTTTTCCGGGGTCCTCTTTTAAATTCCTCTCAGATTCCTGGTAGGGAGATATTTAGTGTTGTTTAGAAAGAGCGAACAGAGAGAGTCCAGTTGCATGTGGGGCAGCGTAAAGGCTCCCCTGGGGAGTTCAGTTGTACCCAAAGGCTTCCTTTGGGGGCAATTTTTGATGGGTGAAAGGGGCTTTGTATGCGTTTTCAGGGGTCCTATTTTAAATTTCTCTCAGATTCCTCGTAGGGAGATATTTAGGGTTGTTCAGAAAGAGCGAACACAGAGAGTCCAGTTGCATGTGGGGCTGCGTAAAGGCTCCCCTGGGGAGTTCAGTTGTACCCAACGGCTTCCTTTGGGGGCAATTTTTGATGGGCGAAAGGGGCTCTGTACGTGATTTCTGGGGTCATATTTTCAATTCCTCTCACATTCCTGTTAGGGATGTATTTAGGGTTGTTCAGAAAGAGCGAACACAGAGAGTCCAGTTGCATGTGGGGCTGCCTAATGGTTCCCCTGGGGAGTTCAGTTGTACCCAAAGGCTTCCTTTGGGGGCAATTTTTGATGGGTGAAAGGGGCTCTGTACGTGATTTCTGGGGTCATATTTTCAATTCCTCTCACATTCCGGTTAGGGATGTATTTAGGTTTGTTCAGAAAGAGCGAACACAGAGAGTCCAGTTGCATGTGGGGCTGCGTAAATGCTCCCCTGGGGATTTCAGTTGTACCCAAGGCTTCCTTTGGGGTCAATTTTTGATGGGCGAAAGGGGCTCTGTACGCCGTTTCTGGGGTCCTATTTTAAATTCCTCTCAGATTCCAAGTAGGAAGATATTTAGGGTTTTTAAGATAGAGCGAACCAAGAGAGTCCAGTTGCATGTGGGGCTGCGTAAAGGCTCCCCTGGGAAGTTCAGTTGTACCCAAAGGCTTCCTTTGGGGGAATTTTCGATGGGCAAAAGGGGCTCTGTACGCCGTTTCTGGGGTCCTATTTTAAATTCCTCTCCGATTACGGATAGGGATGTGTTTCGGGTTGGTCAGAAAGAGCTAACACAGAGTCCAGTTGCATGTGGGGCTGCGTAAAGGCTCCCCTGGGGAGTTCAGTTGTACCCAAAGGCTTCCTTTGGGGGCAATTTTTGATGGGTGAAAGGTGCTCTGTTCATGTTTTCCAGGGTCCTATTTTAAATTCCTCTCAGAGTCCAGGTAGGGATGTATTTAGGGTTGTTCAGAAAGAGCGAACACAGAGAGTCCAGTTGAATGTGGGGCTGCGTAAAGGCTCCTCTGGGGAGTTCAGTTGTACCAAAAGGCTTCCTTTGGGGGCAATTTTTGATGGGCGAAAGGGGCTTTGTACGTGATTTCTGGGGTCATATTTTCAATTCCTCTCACATTCCGGGTAGGGATGTATTTAGGGTTGTTCAGAAAGAGCGAACACAGAGAGTCCTGTTGCATGTGGGGCTGCGTAAAGGCTCCCCTGGGGAGTTCAGTTGTACCCAAAGGCTTCCTTTGGGGGCAATTTTTGATGGGTGAAAGGTGCTTTGTATGCATTTTCTCGGGTCCTATTTTCAATTCCTCTCACATTCCGGTTAGGGATGTATTTAGGGTTGTTCAGAAAGAGCGAACATAGAGAATCCAGTTGCATGTGGGGCTGCGTAAAGGCTCCCCTGGGGAGTTCAGTTGTACCCAAAGGCTTCCTTTGGGGGCAATTTTTGATGGGCGAAAGTGCCTTTGTATGCGTTTTCCGGGGTCCTCTTTTCAATTCCTCTCAGATTCCTGGTAGGGAGATATTTAGTGTTGTTTAGAAAGAGCGAACAGAGAGAGTCCAGTTGCATGTGGGGCAGCGTAAAGGCTCCCCTGGGGAGTTCAGTTGTACCCAAAGGCTTCCTTTGGGGGCAATTTTTGATGGGTGAAAGGGGCTTTGTATGCGTTTTCAGGGGTCCTATTTTAAATTTCTCTCAGATTCCTCGTAGGGAGATATTTAGGGTTGTTCAGAAAGAGCGAACACAGAGAGTCCAGTTGCATGTGGGGCTGCGTAAAGGCTCCCCTGGGGAGTTCAGTTGTACCCAACGGCTTCCTTTGGGGGCAATTTTTGATGGGCGAAAGGGGCTCTGTACGTGATTTCTGGGGTCATATTTTCAATTCCTCTCACATTCCTGTTAGGGATGTATTTAGGGTTGTTCAGAAAGAGCGAACACAGAGAGTCCAGTTGCATGTGGGGCTGCCTAATGGTTCCCCTGGGGAGTTCAGTTGTACCCAAAGGCTTCCTTTGGGGGCAATTTTTGATGGGTGAAAGGGGCTCTGTACGTGATTTCTGGGGTCATATTTTCAATTCCTCTCACATTCCGGTTAGGGATGTATTTAGGTTTGTTCAGAAAGAGCGAACACAGAGAGTCCAGTTGCATGTGGGGCTGCGTAAATGCTCCCCTGGGGATTTCAGTTGTACCCAAGGCTTCCTTTGGGGTCAATTTTTGATGGGCGAAAGGGGCTCTGTACGCCGTTTCTGGGGTCCTATTTTAAATTCCTCTCAGATTCCAAGTAGGAAGATATTTAGGGTTTTTAAGATAGAGCGAACCAAGAGAGTCCAGTTGCATGTGGGGCTGCGTAAAGGCTCCCCTGGGAAGTTCAGTTGTACCCAAAGGCTTCCTTTGGGGGAATTTTCGATGGGCAAAAGGGGCTCTGTACGCCGTTTCTGGGGTCCTATTTTAAATTCCTCTCCGATTCCGGATAGGGATGTGTTTCGGGTTGGTCAGAAAGAGCTAACACAGAGTCCAGTTGCATGTGGGGCTGCGTAAAGGCTCCCCTGGGGAGTTCAGTTGTACCCAAAGGCTTCCTTTGGGGGCAATTTTTGATGGGTGAAAGGTGCTCTGTTCATGTTTTCCAGGGTCCTATTTTAAATTCCTCTCAGAGTCCAGGTAGGGATGTATTTAGGGTTGTTCAGAAAGAGCGAACACAGAGAGTCCAGTTGAATGTGGGGCTGCGTAAAGGCTCCTCTGGGGAGTTCAGTTGTACCAAAAGGCTTCCTTTGGGGGCAATTTTTGATGGGCGAAAGGGGCTTTGTACGTGATTTCTGGGGTCATATTTTCAATTCCTCTCACATTCCGGGTAGGGATGTATTTAGGGTTGTTCAGAAAGAGCGAACACAGAGAGTCCTGTTGCATGTGGGGCTGCGTAAAGGCTCCCCTGGGGAGTTCAGTTGTACCCAAAGGCTTCCTTTGGGGGCAATTTTTGATGGGTGAAAGGTGCTTTGTATGCATTTTCTCGGGTCCTATTTTCAATTCCTCTCACATTCCGGTTAGGGATGTATTTAGGGTTGTTCAGAAAGAGCGAACATAGAGAGTCCAGTTGCATGTGGGGCTGCGTAAAGCTCCCCTGGGGAGTTCAGTTGTACCCAAAGGCTTCCTTTGGGGGTAATTTTTATGGGTGAAAGGGGCTTTGTATGCATTATCTGGGGTCCTATTTTCAATTCCTCTCAGATTCTGGGTAGGTATGTGTTTAGGGTTGTTCAGAAAGAGCGAACACAGAGAGTCCAGTTGCATGTGGGGCAGCATGTAGGCTCCCCTGGGGAGTTCAGTTGTACCCAAAGGCTTCCTTTGGGGGCAATATTTGATGGGTGAAAGGGGCTCTGTACATGTTTTCCAGGGTCCTATGTTAAATTCCTCTCACATTCCAGGTAGGGATGTATTTAGGGTTGTTCAGAAAGAGCTAACACAGAGTCCAGTTGCATGTGGGGCTGCGTAAAGGCTCCCATGGGGAGTTCAGTTGTACCCAAAGGCTTCCTTTGGGGGCAATTTTTGATGGGTGAAAGGGGCCTTGTATGCATTTTCTGGGGTCCTAGTTTAAATTACTCACATTCCGGGAAGGGATGTATTTAGGGTTGTTCAGAAAGAGCGAACACAGAGAGTCCAGTTGCATGTGGGGCTGCGTAAAGGCTCCCCTGGGGATTTCAGTTGTACCCAAAGGCTTCCTTTGGGGGTAATTTTTGATGGGTGAAAGGGGCTCTGTACGCGGTTTCTAGGGTCCTATTTTAAATTCCTCTCAGATTCCAGGTATGGAAATTTTATAGGGTTGTTCAGAAACAGCGAACACAGAGAATCCAGTTGCATGTGGGGCAGCGTAAAAGCTCCCCTGGGGAGTTCAGTTTTACCCAAAGGCTTCCTTTGGGGGTAATTTTTGATGGCAAAAGGGGATTGTACGCGATTTCTGGGATCCTATTTTAAATTCCTCTCAGATTCTGGGTAGGGATGTATTTAGGGTTGTTCAGAAAGAGCGAACACAGAGAATCCAGTTGTATGTGGGGCTGCGTAAAGGCTCCCCTGGGGAGTTCAGTTGTACCCAACGGCTTCCTTTGGGGGCAATTTTTGATGGATGAAAGGGGCTTTTTATGCATTTTCGGGAGTCCTATTTTAAATTCCTCTCACATTCCGGGTAGGGATGTATTTAGGGTTGTTCAGAAAGAGCGAACACAGAGAGTCCAGTTGCATGTGGGGCTGCGTAATTGCTCCCCTGGGGAGTTCAGTTGTACCCAAAGGCTTCCTTTGGGGGCAATTTTTGATGTGCGTAAGGGGCTTTGTATGCCTATTACGGGGTCCTCTTTTCAATTTCTCTCAGATTCCTCGTAGAGACATATATAGTGTTGTTCAGAAATAGCAAACACAGAGAGTCCAGTTGCATGTGGGGCAGCGTAAAGGCTCCCCTGGGGAGTTCAGTTGTACCCAACGGCTTCCTTTGGGGGCAATTTTTGATGGGCGAAAGGGGCTTTGTATGCATTTTCTGGGGTTCTATTTTAAATTCCTCTCACATTCCGGGTAGGGATGTATTTAGGGTTGTTCAGAAAGAGTGAACACAGAGAGTCTAGCTGCATGTGGTGCTGTGTAAAGGCTCCCCTGGGGAGTTCAGTTTTACCCAAAGGCTTCCTTTGGGGGCAATTTTTGATGAGCGAAAGGGGCTTTGTATGCGTTTTCCGTGGTCCTCTTTTCAATTTCTCTACGTTTCGTCGTAGGGAGATATTTAGGGTTGTTCAGAAAGAGCGAACACAGAGAATCCAGTTGCATGTGGTGCAGCGTAAAGGCTCCCCTGGGGAGTTCAGTTGTACCCAACGGCTTCCTTTGGGGGCAATTTTTGATGGGTGAAAGGGGCTTTGTATGCATTATCTGGGGTCCTAGTTTAAATTACTCACATTCCGGGAAGGGATGTATTTAGGGTTGTTCAGAAAGAGCGAACACAGAGAATCCAGTTGCATGTGGGGCTGCATAAAGGCTCCCCTGGGGAGTTCAGTTGTACCCAAAGGCTTCCTTTGGGGGCAATTTTTGATGGGCGAAAGTGCCTTTGTATGCGTTTTCCGGGGTCCTCTTTTCAATTCCTCTCAGATTCCTCGTAGGGAGATATTTAGTGTTGTTTAGAAAGAGCGAACAGAGAGAGTCCAGTTGCATGTGGGGCAGCGTAAAGGCTCCCATGGGGAGTTCAGTTGTACCCAAAGGCTTCCTTTGGGGGCAATTTTTGATGGGTGAAAGGGGCTTTGTATGCGTTTTCAGGGGTCCTATTTTAAATTCCTCTCACATTCCGGGAAGGGATGTATTAAGGTTGTTCAGAAAGAGCGAACACAGAGAGTCCAGTTGCATGTGGGGCAGCGTAAAGGCTCCCCTGGGGAGTGCAGTTGTACCCAAAGGCTTCCTTTGGGGGCAATTTTTGATGGGCGAAAGGGGCTCTGTTCGCGGCTTCTGGGGTCCTATTTTAAATTCCTCTCAGATTCCGGGTAGGGAGTTATATAGGGTTGTTCAGAAAGAGCGAACACAGAGAATCCAGTTGCATGTGGGGCAGCGTAAAAGCTCCCCTGGAGAGTTCAGTTGTACCCAAAGTCTTCCTTTGAGGGCAATTTCTGATGGGTGAAAGGGGCTTTGTATGCGTTTTAAGGGGTCCTATTTTCAATTCCTCTCAGATTCCGGGTAGAGAGTTACATAGGGTTTTTCAAGAGCGAACACAGAGAGTCCAGTTGCATGTGGGGCAGCCTAAAGGCTCCCCTGGGGAGTACAATTGTACCCAAAGGCTTCCTTTCGGGGCAATTTTTGATGGGCGAAAGGGGCTCTGTATGTGATTTCTGGGGTCCTATGTTAAATTCCTCGCAGATTCCAGGTAGGGATGTATTTAGCGTTGTTCAGAAAGAGTGAACACAGAGAGTCCAGTTGCATGTGGGGCTGCGTGAAGGCTCCGCTGGGGAGTTCAGTTGTACCCAAAGGCTTCCTTTGGGGGCAATTTTTTATGGGCGAAAGGGGCTTCGTATACGTTTTCCGGGGTCCTCTTTTCAATTTCTCTCAGATTCCTCGTAGGGAGATATTTAGGATTGTTCAGAAAGAGCGAACACAGAGAGTCCAGTTGCATGTGGGGCAGCGTAAAGGCTCCCCTGGGGAGTTCAGTTGTACCCAAAGGCTTCCTTTGGGGGCAATTTTTGATGGGTGAAAGGTGCTTTGTATGCATTTTCTCGGGTCCTATTTTAAATTCCTCTCACATTCCGGCTAAGGATGTATTTAGGGTTGTTCAGAAAGAGCGAACACAGAGAGTCCAGTTGCATGTGGGGCAGCGTAAAGGCTCCCCTGGGGAGTACAATTGTACCCAAAGGCTTCCTTTGGGGGCAATTTTTGATGGGCGAAAGGGGCTCTGTACGAGATTTCTGGGGTCCTATGTTAAATTCCTCTCAGATTCCAGGTAGGGATGTATTTAGCGTTGTTCAGAAAGAGCGAACACAGAGAGTCCAGTTGCATGTGGGGCTGCGTAAAGGCTCCCCTGGGGAGTTCAGTTGTACCCAACAGCTTCCTTTGGGGGCAATTTTTTATGTGTGAAAGGGGCTCTGTACGTGATTTCTGGGGTCCTATTTTCAATTCCTCTCAGATTACGGGTAGGGATGTATTTAGGGTTGTTCAGAAAGAGTGAACACAGAGAGTCCAGTTGCATGTGGGGCTGCGTGAAGGCTCCGGTGGGGAGTTCAGTTGTACCCAAAGGCTTCCTTTGGGGGCAATTTTTTATGGGCGAAAGGGGCTTCGTATACGTTTTCCGGGGTCCTCTTTTCAATTTCTCTCAGATTCCTCGTAGGGAGATATTTAGGATTGTTCAGAAAGAGCGAACACAGAGAGTCCAGTTGCATGTGGGGCAGCGTGAAGGCTCCTCTGGGGAGTTCAGTTGTACCCAAAGGCTTCCTTTGGGAGTAATTTTTGATGGGAGAAAGGGGCTTTGTACGCGATTTCTGGGGTCCTATTTTCAATTCCTCCCCAATTCCCGGTAGGGAGATATATAGGGTTGTTCAGAAAGAGCGAACACAGAGAGTGCAGTTGCATGTGGGGCAGCGTAAAGGCTCCCCTGGGGAGTTCAGTTGTACCCAAAGACTTCCTTTGGGGGCAATTTTTGACGTGCTAAAGGGGCTTTGTATGCATTTTCCGGGGTCCTCTTTTCAACTCCTCTCAGATTCCGGGTAGGGAGATTTTTAGGGTTGTTCAGAAAGAGCGAACACAGAGAGTCCAGTTGCATGTGGGGCAGCGTAAAGGCTCCTCTGGGTAGTTCAGTTGTACCCAAAGGCTTCCTTTGGGGGCAATTTTTGATGTGCTAAAGGGGCTTTGTATGCATTTTCCGGGGTCCTAGTTTAAATTACTCACATTCTGGGAAGGGATGTATTTAGGGTTGTTCAGAAAGAGCGAACACAGAGAGTCCAGTTGCATGTGGGGCTGCGTAAAGGCTCCCCTGGGGAGTTCAGTTGTACCCATAGGCTTCCTTTGGGGGCAATTTTTGATGGGAGAAAGGGGCTCTATTCACGGTTTCTGGGGTCCTATTTTAAATTCCTCTCAGATTCCGGGTAGGGAGTTATATAGGGTTGTTCAGAAAGAGCGAACACAGAGAATCCAGTTGCATGTGGGGCAGCGTAAAGGCTCCCCTGGGGAGTTCAGTTGTACCCAAAGTCTTCCTTTGAGGGCAATTTCTGATGGGTGAAAGGGGCTTTGTATGCGTTTTAAGGGGTCCTATTTTCAATTCCTCTCAGATTCCAGGTAGGGAGTTATATAGGGTTTTTCAAGAGCGAACACAGAGAGTCCAGTTGCATGTGGGGCAGCGTAAAGGGTCCTGGGGAGTTCAGTTGTACCCAAAGACTTCCTTTGGGGGCAATTTTTGATGTGCTAAAGGGGCTTTGTATGCATTTTCCGGGGTCCTCTTTTCAACTCCTCTAAGATTCCGGGTAGGGAGATTTTTAGGGTTGTTCAGAAAGAGCGAACACAGAGAGTCCAGTTGCATGTGGGGCAGCGTAAAGGCTCCTCTGGGGAGTTCAGTTGTACCCAAAGGCTTCCTTTGGGGGCAATTTTTGATGTGCTAAAGGGGCTTTGTATGCATTTTCCGGGGTCCTAGTTTAAATTACTCACATTCCGGGAAGGGATGTATTTACGGTTGTTCAGAAAGAGCGAACACAGAGAGTCCAGTTGCATGTGGGGCTGCGTAAAGGCTCCCCTGGGGATTTCAGTTGTACCCAAAGGCTTCCTTTGGGGTCAATTTTTGATGGGCGAAAGGGGCTCTGTACGACGTTTCTGGGGTCCTATTTTAAATTCCTCTCAGATTCCAAGTAGGGAGATATTTAGGGTTGTTCAGAAAGAGCGAACACAGAGAGTCCAGTTGCATGTGGGGCTGCATAAAGGCTCCCCTGGGGATTTCAGTTGTACCCAAAGGCTTCCTTTGGGGGAATTTTCGATGGGCAAAAGGGGCTCTGTACGCCGTTTCTGGGGTCCTATTTTCAATTCCTCTCCGATTCCGGATCGGGATGTGTTTCGGTTTGTTCAGAAAGAGCGAACACAGAGAATCCAGTTGCATGTGGGGCTGCGTAAAGGCTCCCCTGGGGAGTTCAGTTGTACCCAAAGGCTTCCTTTGGGGGCAATATTTGATGGGTGAAAGGTGCTCTGTTCATGTTTTCCAGGGTCCTATTTTAAATTCCTCTCAGAGTCCAGGTAGGGATGTATTTAGGGTTGTTCAGAAAGAGCGAACACAGAGAGTCCAGTTGCATGTGGGGCTGCGTAAAGTCTCCTCTGGGGAGTTCAGTTGTACCCAAAGGCTTCCTTTGAGGGCAATTTTTGATGGGCGAAAGGGGCTTTGTACGTGATTACTGGGGTCATATTTTCAATTCCTCTCACATTCCGGGTAAGGATGTATTTAGGGTTGTTCAGATAGAGCGAACACATAGAGTCCTGTTGCATGTGGGGCTGCGTAAAGGCTCCCCTGGGGAGTTCAGTTGTACCCAAAGTCTTCCTTTGGGGGCAATTTTTGATGGGTGAAAGGGGCCTTGTATGCATTTTCTGGGGTCCTAGTTTAAATTACTCACATTCCGGGAAGGGATGTATTTAGGGTTGTTCAGAAAGAGCGAACACAGAGAGTCCAGTTGCATGTGGGGCTGCGTAATTGCTCCCCTGGGGAGTTCAGTTGTACCCAAAGGCTTCCTTTGGGGGCAATTTTTGATGTGCGTAAGGGGCTTTGTATGCCTATTACGGGGTCCTCTTTTCAATTTCTCTCAGATTCCTCGTAGAGACATATATAGTGTTGTTCAGAAATAGCAAACACAGAGAGTCCAGTTGCATGTGGGGCAGCGTAAAGGCTCCCCTGGGGAGTTCAGTTGTACCCAACGGCTTCCTTTGGGGGCAATTTTTGATGGGCGAAAGGGGCTTTGTATGCATTTCCGGGGTTCTATTTTAAATTCCTCTCACATTCCGGGTAGGGATGTATTTAGGGTTGTTCAGAAAGAGTGAACACAGAGAGTCCAGCTGCATGTGGTGCTGTGTAAAGGCTCCCCTGGGGAGTTCAGTTTTACCCAAAGGCTTCCTTTGGGGGCAATTTTTGATGAGCGAAAGGGGCTTTGTATGCGTTTTCCGGGGTCCTCTTTTCAATTTCTCTCCGTTTCGTCGTAGGGAGATATTTAGGGTTGTTCCGAAAGAGCGAACACAGAGAATCCAGTTGCATGTGGTGCAGCGTAAAGGCTCCCCTGGGGAGTTCAGTTGTACCCAACGGCTTCCTTTGGGGGCAATTTTTGATGGGTGAAAGGGGCTTTGTATGCATTATCTGGGGTCCTAGTTTAAATTACTCACATTCCGGGAAGGGATGTATTTAGGGTTGTTCAGAAAGAGCGAACACAGAGAATCCACTTGCATGTGGGGCTGCGTAAAGGCTCCCCTGGGGAGTTCAGTTGTACCCAAAGGCTTCCTTTGGGGGCAATTTTTGATGGGCGAAAGTGCCTTTGTATGCGTTTTCCGGGGTCCTCTTTTCAATTCCTCTCAGATTCCTGGTAGGGAGATATTTAGTGTTGTTTAGAAAGAGCGAACAGAGAGAGTCCAGTTGCATGTGGGGCAGCGTAAAGGCTCCTCTGGGGAGTTCAGTTGTACCCAAAGGCTTCCTTTGGGGGCAATTTTTGATGGGTGAGAGGGGCTTTGTATGCGTTTTCAGGAGTCCTATTTTAAATTCCACTCACATTCCTGGAAGGGATGTATTAAGGTTGTTCAGAAAGAGCGAACACAGAGAGTCCAGTTGCATGTGGGGCAGCGTAAAGGCTCCCCTGGGGAGTTCAGTTGTACCCATAGGCTTCCTTTGGGGGCAATTTTTGATGGGCGAAAGGGGCTCTATTCGCTGTTTCTGGGGTCCTATTTTAAATTCCTCTCAGATTCCGGGTAGGGAGTTATATAGGGTTGTTCAGAAAGAGCGAACACAGAGAATCCAGTTGCATGTGGGGCAGCGTAAAGGCTCCCCTGGGGAGTTCAGTTGTACCCAAAGTCTTCCTTTGAGGGCAATTTCTGATGGGTGAAAGGGGCTTTGTATGTGTTTTAAGGGGTCCTATTTTCAATTCCTCTCAGATTCCAGGTAGGGAGTTATATAGGGTTTTTCAAGAGCGAACACAGAGAGTCCAGTTGCATGTGGGGCAGCGTAAAGGCTCCCCTGGGGAGTTCAGTTGTACCCAAAGGCTTCCTTTGGGGGCAATTTTTGATGGGTGAAAGGGGCTCTATACGTGATTTCTGGGGTCCTATTTTCAATTCCTCTCAGATTACGGGTAGGGAGTTATATAGGGTTGTTCAGAAAGAGCGAACACAGAGAGTCCAGTTGCATGTGGGGCAGCGTAAAGGCTCCCCTGGGGAGTTCAGTTGTACCCAAAGGCTTCCTTTGGGGGCAATATTTGATGGGAGAAACGGGCTTTGTACGCGATTTCTGGGGTCCTATTTTCAATTCCTCCCCGATTCCCGGTAGGGAGATATATAGGGTTGTTCAGAAAGAGCGAACACAGAGAGTCCAGTTGCATGTGGGGCAGCGTAAAGGCTCCCCTGGGGAGTTCAGTTGTACCCAAAGGCTTCCTTTGGGGACAATTTTTGATGTGCTAAAGAGGCTTTCTATGCATTTTCCGGGGTCCTCTTTTCAACTCCTCTCAGATTCCGGGTAGGAAGAGATTTAGGGTTTTTAAGAAAGAGCGAACACAGAGAGTCCAGTTGCATGTGGGGCTGCGTACAGGCTCCCCTGGGGAGTTCAGTTGTACCCAAAGGCTTCCTTTGGGGGCAATTTTAGATGGGCGAAAGGGGCTTTGTACGTGATTTCTGGGGTCCTATTTTAAATTCCTCTCACATTCCGGGAAGGGATGTATTTGGGGTTGTTCAGAAAGAGCGAACACAGAGAGTCCAGTTGCATGTGGGGCTGCGTAAAGGCTCCCCTGGGGAGTTCAGTTGTACCCAACGGCTTCCTTTGGGGGCAATTTTTGATGTGCGAAAGGGGCTCTGTACGTGATTTCTGGGGTCATATTTTCAATTCCTCTCACGTTCCGGTTATGGATTTATTTAGGGTTGTTCAAAAAGAGCGAACACAGAGTCCAGTTGCATGTGGGGCTGCGTAAAGGCTCCCCTGGGGAGTTCAGTTGTACCCAAAGGCTTCCTTTGGGGGCAATTTTTGATGGTCAAAAGGGACTTTGTATGCGATTTCTGGGGTCCTATTTTCAATTCTTCTCAGAATCCGGGTAGGGAGATATTTAGGGTTGTTCAGAAAGAGCGAACACAGAGAGTCCAGTTGCATGTGGGGCTGCGTAAAGGCTCCCCTGGGGAGTTCAGTTGTACCCAAAGGCTTCCTTTGGGGGCAATTTTTGATGGGCGAAAGGGGCTTTTTATACGTTTTCCAGGGTCCTCTTTTCAAGTTCTCTCAGATTCCTCGTAGGGAGATATTTAGGGTTGTTCAGAAAGAGCGAACACAGAGAGTCCAGTTGCATGTGGGGCTGCGTAAAAGCTCCCCTGGGGAGTTCAGTTGTACCCAACGGCTTCCTTTGGGGGCAATTTTTGATGGACGAAAGGGGCTCTGTACGTGATTTCTGGGGTCATATTTTCAATTCCTCTCACATTCCGGTTAGGGATGTATTTAGGTTTGTTCAGAAAGAGCGAACACAGAGAGTCCAGTTGCATGTGGGGCTGCATAAAGGCTCCCCTGGGGATTTCAGTTGTACCCAAAGGCTTCCTTTGGGGGAATTTTCGATGGGCAAAAGGGGCTCTGTACGCCGTTTCTGGGGTCCTATTTTCAATTCCTCTCCGATTCCGGATCGGGATGTGTTTCGGTTTGTTCACAAAGAGCGAACACAGAGAATCCAGTTGCATGTGGGGCTGCGTAAAGGCTCCCCTGGGGAGTTCAGTTGTACCCAAAGGCTTCCTTTGGGGGCAATATTTGATGGGTGAAAGGTGCTCTGTTCATGTTTTCCAGGGTCCTATTTTAAATTCCTCTCAGAGTCCAGGTAGGGATGTATTTAGGGTTGTTCAGAAAGAGCGAACACAGAGAGTCCAGTTGCATGTGGGGCTGCGTAAAGTCTCCTCTGGGGAGTTCAGTTGTACCCAAAGGCTTCCTTTGAGGGCAATTTCTGATGGGCGAAAGGGGCTTTGTACGTGATTACTGGGGTCATATTTTCAATTCCTTTCACATTCCGGGTAGGGATGTATTTAGGGTTGTTCAGAAAGAGCGAACACATAGAGTCCTGTTGCATGTGGGGCTGCGTAAAGGCTCCCCTGGGGAGTTCAGTTGTACCCAAAGTCTTCCTTTGGGGGCAATTTTTGATGGGTGAAAGGGGCCTTGTATGCATTTTCTGGGGTCCTAGTTTAAATTACTCACATTCCGGGAAGGGATGTATTTAGGGTTGTTCAGAAAGAGCGAACACAGAGAGTCCAGTTGCATGTGGGGCTGCGTAAAGTCTCCTCTGGGGAGTTCAGTTGTACCCAAAGGCTTCCTTTGAGGGCAATTTTTGATGGGCGAAAGGGGCTTTGTACGTGATTACTGGGGTCATATTTTCAATTCCTTTCACATTCCGGGTAGGGATGTATTTAGGGTTGTTCAGAAAGAGCGAACACATAGAGTCCTGTTGCATGTGGGGCTGCGTAAAGGCTCCCCTGGGGAGTTCAGTTGTACCCAAAGTCTTCCTTTGGGGGCAATTTTTGATGGGTGAAAGGGGCCTTGTATGCATTTTCTGGGGTCCTAGTTTAAATTACTCACATTCCGGGAAGGGATGTATTTAGGGTTGTTCAGAAAGAGCGAACACAGAGAGTCCAGTTGCATGTGGGGCTGCGTAAAGGCTCCCCTGGGGAGTTCAGTTGTATCCAAAGGCTTCCTTTGGGGGCAATTTTTGATGGTCAAAAGGGACTTTGTACGCGATTTCTGGGGTCCTACTTTCAATTCCTCTCAGATTCCGGTTAGGGAGATATTTAGGGTTGTTCAGAAAGAGCGAACACAGAGAGTCCAGTTGCATGTGGGGCTGTGTAAAGGCTCCCCTGGGGAGTTCAGTTGTACCCAAAGGCTTCCTTTGGGGGCAAATTTTGATGGGCGAAAGAGGCTTTGTACGCGATTTCTGGGGTTCTATTTTAAATTCCTCTCAGATTCCCAGCAGGAATGTATTTAGGGTTGTTCAGAAAGAGCGAACACAGAGAGTCCAGTTGCATGTGGGGCTGCGTAATTGCTCCCCTGGGGAGTTCAGTTGTACCCAAAGGCTTCCTTTGGGGGCAATTTTTGATGTGCGTAAGGGGCTTTGTATGCCTATTACGGGGTCCTCTTTTCAATTTCTCTCAGATTCCTCGTAGAGACATATATAGTGTTGTTCAGAAATAGCAAACACAGAGAGTCCAGTTGCATGTGGGGCAGCGTAAAGGCTCCCCTGGGGAGTTCAGTTGTACCCAACGGCTTCTTTGGGGGCAATTTTTGATGGGCGAAAGGGGCTTTGTATGCATTTTCTGGGGTCCTATTTTAAAATCCTCTCACATTCCGGGTAGGGATGTATTTAGGGTTGTTCAGAAAGAGTGAACACAGAGAGTCCAGCTGCATGTGGTGCTGTGTAAAGGCTCCCCTGGGGAGTTCAGTTTTACCCAAAGGCTTCCTTTGGGGGCAATTTTTGATGAGCGAAAGGGGCTTTGTATGCGTTTTCCGGGGTCCTCTTTTCAATTTCTCTCCGTTTCGTCGTAGGGAGATATTTAGGGTTGTTCCGAAAGAGCGAACACAGAGAATCCAGTTGCATGTGGTGCAGCGTAAAGGCTCCCCTGGGGAGTTCAGTTGTACCCAACGGCTTCCTTTGGGGGCAATTTTTGATGGGTGAAAGGGGCTTTGTATGCATTATCTGGGGTCCTAGTTTAAATTACTCACATTCCGGGAAGGGATGTATTTAGGGTTGTTCAGAAAGAGCGAACACAGAGAATCCACTTGCATGTGGGGCTGCGTAAAGGCTCCCCTGGGGAGTTCAGTTGTACCCAAAGGCTTCCTTTGGGGGCAATTTTTGATGGGCGAAAGTGCCTTTGTATGCGTTTTCCGGGGTCCTCTTTTCAATTCCTCTCAGATTCCTGGTAGGGAGATATTTAGTGTTGTTTAGAAAGAGCGAACACAGAGAGTCCAGTTGCATGTGGGGCAGCGTAAAGGCTCCCCTGGGGAGTTCAGTTGTACCCAAAGGCTTCCTTTGGGGGCAATTTTTGATGGGCGAAAGGGGCTCTGTTCGCGGTTTCTGGGGTCCTATTTTAAATTCCTCTCAGATTCCGGGTAGGGAGTTATATAGGGTTGTTCAGAAAGAGCGAACACAGAGAATCCAGTTGCATGTGAGGCAGCGTAAAAGCTCCCCTGGAGAGTTCAGTTGTACCCAAAGTCTTCCTTTGAGGGCAATTTCTGATGGGTGAAAGGGGCTTTGTATGTGTTTTAAGGGGTCCTATTTTCAATTCCTCTCAGATTCCGGGTAGGGAGTTATATAGGGTTTTTCAAGAGCGAACACAGAGAGTCCAGTTGCATGTGGGGCAGCGTAAAGGCTCCCCTGGGGAGTACAATTGTACCCAAAGGCTTCCTTTGGGGGCAATTTTTGATGGGCGAAAGGGGCTCTGTACGTGATTTCTGGGGTCCTATGTTAAATTCCTCTCAGATTCCAGGTAGGGATGTATTTAGCGTTGTTCAGAAAGAGCGAACACAGAGAATCCAGTTTCATGTGGGGCAGCGTAAAGGCTCCCCTGGGGAGTTCAGTTGTACCCAAAGTCTTCCTTTGAGGGCAATTTCTGATGGGTGAAAGGGGCTTTCTATGCGTTTTAAGGGGTCCTATTTTCAATTCCTCTCAGATTCCAGGTAGGGAGTTATATAGGGTTTTTCAAGAGCGAACACAGAGAGTCCAGTTGCATGTGGGGCAGCGTAAAGGCTCCTCTGGGGAGTACAATTGTACCCAAAGGCTTCCTTTGGGGGCAATTTTTGATGGGCGAAAGGGGCTCTGTACGTGATTTCTGGGGTCCTATTTTCAATTCCTCTCAGATTACGGGTAGGGATGTATTTAGGGTTGTTCAGAAAGAGTGAACACAGAGAGTCCAGTTGCATGTGGGGCTGCGTGAAGGCTCCGCTGGGGAGTTCAGTTGTACCCAAAGGCTTCCTTTGGGGGCAATTTTTGATGTGCTAAAGGGGCTTTGTATGCATTTTCCGGGGTCCT
This sequence comes from Mergus octosetaceus, assembly GCA_036873955.1. Lineage (NCBI taxonomy): Eukaryota > Metazoa > Chordata > Aves > Anseriformes > Anatidae > Mergus > Mergus octosetaceus. The sequence goes on from CM072286.1 coordinate 810,587, forward strand.
CTTTTCAAATCCTCTCAGATTCCTGGTATGGAGATATTTAGGGTTGTTCAGAAAGAGCGAACACAGAGAGTCCAGTTGCATGTGGGGCAGCGTAAAGGCTCCTCTGGGGAGTTCAGTTGTACCAAAAGGCTTCCTTTGGGGGCAATTTTTGATGGGTGAAAGGGGCCTTGTATGCATTTTCTGGGGTCCTAGTTTAAATTACTCACATTCCGGGAAGGGATGTATTTAGGGTTGTTCAGAAAGAGCGAACACAGAGAGTCCAGTTGCATGTGGGGCAGCGTAAAGGCTCCCCTGGGGATTTCAGTTGTACCCAAAGGCTTCCTTTGGGGGCAATTTTTGATGGGCGAAAGGGGCTCTGTACGCGGTTTCTGGGGTCCTATTTTAAATTCCTCTCAGATTCCGGGAATGGAAATTTTATAGGGTTGTTCAGAAACAGCGAACACAGAGAATCCAGTTGCATGTGGGGCTGCGTAAAGGCTCCCCTGGCGAGTTCAGTTGTACCCAAAGGTTTCCTTTGGGGGCAATTTTTGATTGGCGAAAATGGCTTTGTATGCGTTTTCCGGGGTCCTATTTTAAATTCCTCTCACATTCCGGCTAGGGATGTATTTAGGGTTGTTCAGAAAGAGCGAACACAGAGAGTCCAGTTGCATGTGGGGCTGCGTAAATGGTCCCCTGGGGAGTTCAGTTGTACCCAAAGGCTTCCTTTGGGGGCAATTTTTGATGGGTGAACGGGGCTCTCTACATGCTTTCCAGGGTCCTATTTTAAATTCCTCTCAGATTCTGGGTAGGGATGTATTTAGGGTTGTTCAGAAAGAGCGAACACAGAGAGTCCAGTTGCATGTGAGGCTGCGTAAAGGCTCCCATGGGGAGTTCAGTTTTACCCAAAGGCTTCCTTTGGGGGTAATTTTTGATGGGCAAAAGGGGATTGTACGCGATTTCTGGGATCCTATTTTAAATTCCTCTCAGATTCCGGGTAGGGAGATTTTTAGGGTTGTTCAGAAAGAGCGAACACAGAGAATCCAATTGTATGTGGGGATGCGTAAAGGCTCCCCTGGGGAGTTCAGTTGTACCCAACGGCTTCCTTTGGGGGCAATTTTTGATGGGTGAAAGGGGCTTTTCATGCATTTTCTGGAGTCTTATTTTAAATTCATCTCACATTCCGGGTAGGGATGTATTTAGGGTTGTTCAGAAAGAGCGAACACAGAGAGTCCAGCTGCATTTGGGCTGTGTAAAGGCTCCCCTGGGGAGTTCATTTGTACCCAAAGGCTTCCTTTGGGGGCAATTTTTGATGGGCAAAAGAGGCTTTGTACGCGATTTCTGGGGTCCTATTTTAAATTCCTCTCAGATTCCCAGCAAGAATGTATATAGGGTTGTTCAGAAAGAGCGAACACAGAGAGTCCAGTTGCATGTGGGGCTGCGTAAAGGCTCCCCTGGGGAGTTCAGTTGTACCCAAAGGCTTCCTTTTGGGGCAATTTTTGATGGGCGAAAGGGGCTCTGTTCGCGGTTTCTGGGGTCCTATTTTAAATTCCTCTCAGATTCCGGGTATGGAGATTTTTAGGGTTGTTCAGAAAGAGCGAACACAGAGAATCCAGTTGCATGTGGGGCTGCGTAAAGGCTCCCCTGGGGAGTTCAGTTGTACCCAAAGGCTTCCTTTGGGGGCAATTTTTGATGGGCAAAAGTGCCTTTGTATGCGTTTTCCGGCGTCCTCTTTTCAATTCCTCTCAGAATCATGGTAGGGAGATATTTATTGTTGTTTAGAAAGAGCGAACACAGAGAGTCCAGCTGCATGTGGGGCAGCGTAAAGGCTCCCCTGGCGAGTATAATTGTACCCAAAGGCTTCCTTTGGGGGCAATTTTTGATGCGTGAAAGGGGTTTGTATACGTTTTCAGGGGTCCTAATTTAAATTCCTCTCACATTCCGGGAAGGGATGTATTAAGGTTGTTCAGAAAGAGCGAACACAGAGAGTCCAGTTGCATGTGGGGCTGCGTAAAGGCTCCCCTGGGGAGTTCAGTTGTACCCAAAGGCTTCCTTTGGGGGCAATTTTTGATGGGTGAAAGGGCTCTGTTCGCGGTTTCTGGGGTCCTATTTTAAATTCCTCTCAGATTCCGGGTAGGGAGTTATATAGGGTTGTTCAGAAAGAGCGAACACAGAGAGTCCAGTTGCATGTGGGGCAGCGTAAACTCTCCCCTGCGGAGTTTAGTTGTACCCAAAGGCTTCCTTTGGGGCAATTTTTGATGGGTGAAAGGGTCTCTGTATGTGATTTCTGGGGTCATATTTTCAGTTCCTCTTAGATTCCAGTTAGGGATGTATTTATGGTTGTTCAGAAAGAGCAAACACAGAGAGTCCAGTTGCATGTGGGGCTGCGTGAAGGCACCCCTGAGGAGTTCAGTTGTACCCAAAGGCTTCCTTTCAGGGCAATTTTTGATGGGTGAAAGGGGCTTTGTACGTGATTTCTGGGGTCCTACTTTCAATTCCTCTCAGATTCCGGGTAGGGAGATATATAGTGTTGTTCAGAAAGAGCGAACACAGAGAGTCCAGTTGCATGTGGGGCAGCGTAAAGGCTCCCCTGGGGAGTTCAGTTGTACCCAAAGGCTTCCTTTGGGGGCAATTTTTGATGTGCGTAAGGGGCTTTGTATGCCTATTCCAGGGTCTTCTTTCCATTTTCTCTCAGATTCCTCGTAGAGACATATTTAGGGTTGTTCAGAAAGAGCGAACACAGAGAGTCCAGTTGCATGTGGGGCAGCGTGAAGGCTCCCCTGGGGAGTTCAGTTGTACCCAACGGCTTCCTTTGGGGGCAATTTTTGATGGGTGAAAGGGGCTTTGTATGCATTTTCTGGGGTCCTATTTTAAATTCCTCTCAGATTCCGGGTAGGGAGTTATATAGGGTTTTTCAAGAGCGAACACAGAGAGTCCAGTTGCATGTGGGGCAGCGTAAAGGCTCCCCTGGGGAGTACAATTGTACCCAAAGGCTTCCTTTGGGGGCAATTTTTGATGGGCGAAAGGGGCTCTGTACGTGATTTCTGGGGTCCTATTTTCAGTTCCTCTCACATTCCGGGTAGGGAGATATTTAGGGTTATTCAGAAAGAGCGAACACAGAGAGTCCAGTTGCATGTGGGGCAGCGTAAACTCTCCCCTGCGGAGTTTAGTTGTACCCAAAGGCTTCCTTTGGGGCAATTTTTGATGGGTGAAAGGGGCTCTGTATGTGATTTCTGGGGTCATATTTTCAGTTCCTCTTAGATTCCGGTTAGGGATGTATTTATGGTTGTTCAGAAAGAGCGAACACAGAGAGTCCAGTTGCATGTGGGGCTGCGTGAAGGCACCCCTGAGGAGTTCAGTTGTACCCAAAGTCTTCCTTTCAGGGCAATTTTTGATGGGTGAAAGGGGCTTTGTACGTGATTTCTGGGGTCCTTCAGTCAATTCCTCTCAGATTCCGGGTAGGGAGATATATAGTGTTGTTCAGAAAGAGCGAACACAGAGAGTCCAGTTGCATGTGGGGCTGCGTAAAGGCTCCCCTGGGGAGTTCAGTTGTACCCAAAGGCTTCCTTTGGGGGCAATTTTTGATGTGCGTAAGGGGCTTTGTATGCCTATTCCAGGGTCCTCTTTTCATTTTCTCTCAGATTCCTCGTAGAGACATATTTAGGGTTGTTCAGAAAGAGCGAACACAGAGAGTCCAGTTGCATGTGGGGCAGCGTAAAGGCTCCCCTGGGGAGTTCATTTGTACCCAAAGGCTTCCTTTGGGGGCAATTTTTGATGGGTGAAAGGGGCTTTGTATGCGTTTTCAGGGGTCCTATTTTAAATTCCTCTCACATTCCGTGAAGGGAGATTTTTAGGGTTGTTCAGAAAGAGCGAACACAGAGAATCCAGTTTCATATGGGGCTGCGTTTATGCTCCCATGGGGAGTTCAGTTGTACCCAAAGGCTTCCTTTGGGGGTAATTATTGATTGGCAAAAGGGGCTTTGTATGCGTTTTCCGGGGTCCTCTTTTCAATTTCTCTCAGATTCCTCGTAGGGAGATATTTAGCGTTGTTCAAAAAGAGCGAACACAGAGAGTCCCGTTGCATGTGGGGCTGCGTGAAGGCTCCCCTGGGGAGTTCAGTTGTACCCAACGGCTTCCTTTGGGGGCAATTTTTGATGGGTGAAAGGGGCTTTGTATGCATTTTCTGGGGTCCTATTTTAAATTCCTCTCACATTCCGTGTAGGGAGATTTTTAGGGTTGTTCAGAAAGAGCGAACACAGAGAATCCAGTTGCATGTGGGGCTGCGTAAAGGCTCCCCTGGGGAGTTCAGTTGTACCCAACGGCTTCCTTTGGGGGCAATTTTTGATGGGCGAAAGGGGCTTTGTATGCGTTTTCCGGGGTCCTCTTTTCAATTTCTCTCAGATTCCTCGTAGGGAGATATTTAGGTTTATTCAGAAAGAGCGAACACAGAGAGTCCAGTTGCATGTGGGGCAGCGTAAAGGTCCCCTGGGGAGTTCAGTTGTACCCAACGGCTTCCTTTGGGGGCAATATTTGATGGGTGAAAGGGGCTCTGTACGTGATTTCTGGGGTCCTATTTTCAGTTCCTCTTAGATTCCGGTTAGGGATGTATTTATGGTTGTTCAGAAAGAGCGAACACAGAGAGTCCAGCTGCATGTGGGGCTGCGTAAAGGCTCCCCTGGGGAGTTCAGTTGTACCCAAAGGCTTCCTTTGAGGGCAATTTCTGATGGGTGAAAGGGGCTTTGTATGCGTTTTAAGGGGTCCTATTTTCAATTCCTCTCAGATTCCCGGTAGGGATGTATTTAGGGTTGTTCAGAAAGAGCGAACACAGAGAATCCAGTTGCATGTGGGGCTGCGTAAAGTCTCCCCTGGGGAGTTCAGTTGTACCCAAAGGCTTCCTTTGGGGCAATTTTTGATGGGTGAAAGGGGCTCTGTATGTGATTTCTGGGGTCATATTTTCAGTTCCTCTCAGATTCCGGTTAGGGATGTTATAAGGTTGTTCAGAAAGAGTGAACACAGAGAGTCCAGTTGCATGTGGGGCTGCGTGAAGGCTCCCCTGGGGAGTTCAGCTGTACCCAAAGGCTTCCTTTCAGGGCAATTTTTTATGGGTGAAAGGGGCTTTGTACGTGAATTCTGGGGTCCTACTTTCAATTCCTCTCAGATTCTGGGAAGGGAGATATATAGTGTTGTTCAGAAAGAGCGAACACAGAGAGTCCAGTTGCATGTGGGGCTGCGTAAAGGCTCCCCTGGGGAGTTCAGTTGTACCCAACGGCTTCCTTTGGGGGCAATTTTTGATGGGTAAAAGGGGCTTTGTATGCATTTTCTGGGGTCCTAGTTTAAATTCCTCTCAAATTCCGGGTAGGGAGATTTTTAGGGTTGTTCAGAAAGAGCGAACACAGAGAATCCAGCTGCATGTGAGGCTGCGTAAAGGCTCCCCTGGGGAGTTCAGTTGTACCCAAAGGCTTCCTTTGGGGGCAATTTTTGATGGGCGAAAGGGGCTCCGTACGTGATTTCTGGGGTCTTATTTTCAATTCCTCTCAGATTCTGGGTAGGGATGTATTTAGGGTTGTTCAGAAAGAGCGAACACAGAGAGTCCAGTTGCATGTGGGGCTCCGTAAAGGCTCCCCTGGGGAGTTCAGTTGTACCCAAAGGCTTCCTTTGGGGGCAATTTTTGATGGGTGAAAGGGGCTTTGTATGCATTATCTGGGGTCCTAGTTTAAATTACTCACATTCCGGGAAGGGATGTGTTTAGGGTTGTTCAGAAAGAGCGAACACAGAGAGTCCAGTTGCATGTGGGGCTGCGTAAAGGCTCCCCTGGGGAGTTCAGTTGTACCCAAAGGCTTCCTTTGGGGGCAATTTTTGATGGGCGAAAGGGGCTTTGTATGCGTTTTCCGGGGTCCTCTTTTCAATTCCTCTCAGATTCCTGGTAGGGAGATATTTAGGGTTGTTTAGAAAGAGCGAACACAGAGAGTCCAGTTGCATGTGGGGCAGCGTAAACTCTCCCCTGCGGAGTTTAGTTGAACCCAAAGGCTTCCTTTGGGGCAATTTTTGATGAGTGAAAGGGTCTCTGTATGTGATTTCTGGGGTCATATTTTCAGTTCCTCTTAGATTCCGGTTAGGGATGTATTTATGGTTGTTCAGAAAGAGCAAACACAGAGAGTCCAGTTGCATGTGGGGCTGCGTGAAGGCACCCCTGAGGAGTTCAGTTGTACCCAAAGGCTTCCTTTCAGGGCAATTTTTGATGGGTGAAAGGGGCTTTGTACGTGATTTCTGGGGTCCTACTTTCAATTCCTCTCAGATTCCGGGTAGGGAGATATATAGTGTTGTTCAGAAAGAGCGAACACAGAGAGTCCAGTTGCATGTGGGGCAGCGTAAAGGCTCCCCTGGGGAGTTCAGTTGTACCCAAAGGCTTCCTTTGGGGGCAATTTTTGATGGGCGTAAGGGGCTTTGTATGCCTATTCCAGGGTCTTCTTTCCATTTTCTCTCAGATTCCTCGTAGAGACATATTTAGGGTTGTTCAGAAAGAGCGAACACAGACAGTCCAGTTGCATGTGGGGCAGCGTAAAGGCTCCATGGGGAGTTCAGTTGTACCCAACGGCTTCCTTTGGGGGCAATTTTTGATGGGTGAAAGGGGCTTTGTATGCATTTTCTGGGGTCCTATTTTAAATTCCTCTCAGATTCCGGGTAGGGAGTTATATAGGGTTTTTCAAGAGCGAGCACAGAGAGTCCAGTTGCATGTGGGGCAGCGTAAAGGCTCCCCTGGGGAGTACAATTGTACCCAAAGGCTTCCTTTGGGGGCAATTTTTGATGGGCGAAAGGGGCTCTGTACGTGATTTCTGGGGTCCTATTTTCAGTTCCTCTCACATTCCGGGTAGGGAGATATTTAGGGTTATTCAGAAAGAGCGAACACAGAGAGTCCAGTTGCATGTGGGGCAGCGTAAACTCTCCCCTGCGGAGTTTAGTTGTACCCAAAGGCTTCCTTTGGGGCAATTTTTGATGGGTGAAAGGGGCTCTGTATGTGATTTCTGGGGTCATATTTTCAGTTCCTCTTAGATTCCGGTTAGGGATGTATTTATGGTTGTTCAGAAAGAGCAAACACAGAGAGTCCAGTTGCATGTGGGGCTGCGTGAAGGCACCCCTGAGGAGTTCAGTTGTACCCAAAGTCTTCCTTTCAGGGCAATTTTTGATGGGTGAAAGGGGCTTTGTACGTGATTTCTGGGGTCCTTCAGTCAATTCCTCTCAGATTCCGGGTAGGGAGATATATAGTGTTGTTCAGAAAGAGCGAACACAGAGAGTCCAGTTGCATGTGGGGCTGCGTAAAGGCTCCCCTGGGGAGTTCAGTTGTACCCAAAGGCTTCCTTTGGGGGCAATTTTTGATGGGCGAAAGGGGCTTTGTATGCCTATTCCAGGGTCCTCTTTTCATTTTCTCTCAGATTCCTCGTAGAGACATATTTAGGGTTGTTCAGAAAGAGCGAACACAGAGAGTCCAGTTGCATGTGGGGCAGCGTAAAGGCTCCCCTGGGGAGTTCATTTGTACCCAAAGGCTTCCTTTGGGGGCAATTTTTGATGGGTGAAAGGGGCTTTGTATGCGTTTTCAGGGGTCCTATTTTAAATTCCTCTCACATTCCGTGAAGGGAGATTTTTAGGGTTGTTCAGAAAGAGCGAACACAGAGAATCCAGTTTCATATGGGGCTGCGTTTATGCTCCCATGGGGAGTTCAGTTGTACCCAAAGGCTTCCTTTGGGGGTAATTATTGATTGGCAAAAGGGGCTTTGTATGCGTTTTCCGGGGTCCTCTTTTCAATTTCTCTCAGATTCCTCGTAGGGAGATATTTAGCGTTGTTCAAAAAGAGCGAACACAGAGAGTCCCGTTGCATGTGGGGCTGCGTGAAGGCTCCCCTGGGGAGTTCAGTTGTACCCAACGGCTTCCTTTGGGGGCAATTTTTGATGGGTGAAAGGGGCTTTGTATGCATTTTCTGGGGTCCTATTTTAAATTCCTCTCACATTCCGTGTAGGGAGATTTTTAGGGTTGTTCAGAAAGAGCGAACACAGAGAATCCAGTTGCATGTGGGGCTGCGTAAAGGCTCCCCTGGGGAGTTCAGTTGTACCCAACGGCTTCCTTTGGGGGCAATTTTTGATGGGCGAAAGGGGCTTTGTATGCGTTTTCCGGGGTCCTCTTTTCAATTTCTCTCAGATTCCTCGTAGGGAGATATTTAGGTTTATTCAGAAAGAGCGAACACAGAGAGTCCAGTTGCATGTGGGGCAGCGTAAAGGTCCCCTGGGGAGTTCAGTTGTACCCAACGGCTTCCTTTGGGGGCAATATTTGATGGGTGAAAGGGGCTCTGTACGTGATTTCTGGGGTCCTATTTTCAGTTCCTCTTAGATTCCGGTTAGGGATGTATTTATGGTTGTTCAGAAAGAGCGAACACAGAGAGTCCAGCTGCATGTGGGGCTGCGTAAAGGCTCCCCTGGGGAGTTCAGTTGTACCCAAAGGCTTCCTTTGAGGGCAATTTCTGATGGGTGAAAGGGGCTTTGTATGCGTTTTAAGGGGTCCTATTTTCAATTCCTCTCAGATTCCCGGTAGGGATGTATTTAGGGTTGTTCAGAAAGAGCGAACACAGAGAATCCAGTTGCATGTGGGGCTGCGTAAAGTCTCCCCTGGGGAGTTCAGTTGTACCCAAAGGCTTCCTTTGGGGCAATTTTTGATGGGTGAAAGGGGCTCTGTATGTGATTTCTGGGGTCATATTTTCAGTTCCTCTCAGATTCCGGTTAGGGATGTTATAAGGTTGTTCAGAAAGAGTGAACACAGAGAGTCCAGTTGCATGTGGGGCTGCGTGAAGGCTCCCCTGGGGAGTTCAGTTGTACCCAAAGGCTTCCTTTCAGGGCAATTTTTTATGGGTGAAAGGGGCTTTGTACGTGAATTCTGGGGTCCTACTTTCAATTCCTCTCAGATTCTGGGAAGGGAGATATATAGTGTTGTTCAGAAAGAGCGAACGCAGAGAGTCCAGTTGCATGTGGGGCTGCGTAAAGGCTCCCCTGGGGAGTTCAGTTGTACCCAAAGACTTCCTTTGGGGGCAATATTTGATGTGCGTAAGGGGCTTTGTATGCGTTTTCCGGGGTCCTCTTTTCAATTTCTCTCAGATACGTCGTAGGGAGATATTTAGGGTTCTTCAAAAAGAGCGAACACAGAGAGTCCCGTTGCATGTGGGGTTGCGTAAAGGCTCCCCTGGGGAGTTCAGTTGTACCCAACGGCTTCCTTTGGGGGCAATTTTTGATGGGTAAAAGGGGCTTTGTATGCATTTTCTGGGGTCCTAGTTTAAATTCCTCTCACATTCCGGGTAGGGAGATTTTTAGGGTTGTTCAGAAAGAGCGAACACAGAGAATCCAGCTGCATGTGAGGCTGCGTAAAGGCTCCCCTGGGGAGTTCAGTTGTACCCAAAGGCTTCCTTTGGGGGCAATTTTTGATGGGCGAAAGGGGCTCCGTACGTGATTTCTGGGGTCTTATTTTCAATTCCTCTCAGATTCTGGGTAGGGATGTATTTAGGGTTGTTCAGAAAGAGCGAACACAGAGAGTCCAGTTGCATGTGGGGCTCCGTAAAGGCTCCCCTGGGGAGTTCAGTTGTACCCAAAGGCTTCCTTTGGGGGCAATTTTTGATGGGTGAAAGGGGCTTTGTATGCATTATCTGGGGTCCTAGTTTAAATTACTCACATTCCGGGAAGGGATGTGTTTAGGGTTGTTCAGAAAGAGCGAACACAGAGAGTCCAGTTGCATGTGGGGCTGCGTAAAGGCTCCCCTGGGGAGTTCAGTTGTACCCAAAGGCTTCCTTTGGGGGCAATTTTTGATGGGCGAAAGGGGCTTTGTATGCGTTTTCCGGGGTCCTCTTTTCAATTCCTCTCAGATTCCTGGTAGGGAGATATTTAGGGTTGTTTAGAAAGAGCGAACACAGAGAGTCCAGTTGCATGTGGGGCAGCGTAAACTCTCCCCTGCGGAGTTTAGTTGTACCCAAAGGCTTCCTTTGGGGCAATTTTTGATGAGTGAAAGGGGCTCTGTATGTGATTTCTGGGGTCATATTTTCAGTTCCTCTTAGATTCCGGTTAGGGATGTATTTATGGTTGTTCAGAAAGAGCAAACACAGAGAGTCCAGTTGCATGTGGGGCTGCGTGAAGGCACCCCTGAGGAGTTCAGTTGTACCCAAAGGCTTCCTTTCAGGGCAATTTTTGATGGGTGAAAGGGGCTTTGTACGTGATTTCTGGGGTCCTACTTTCAATTCCTCTCAGATTCCGGGTAGTGAGATATATAGTGTTGTTCAGAAAGAGCGAACACAGAGAGTCCAGTTGCATGTGGGGCAGCGTAAAGGCTCCCCTGGGGAGTTCAGTTGTACCCAAAGGCTTCCTTTGGGGGCAATTTTTGATGTGCGTAAGGGGCTTTGTATGCCTATTCCAGGGTCCTCTTTTCATTTTCTCTCAGATTCCTCGTAGAGACATATTTAGGGTTGTTCAGAAAGAGCGAACACAGAGAGTCCAGTTGCATGTGGGGCAGCGTAAAGGCTCCATGGGGAGTTCAGTTGTACCCAAAGGCTTCCTTTGGGGGCAATTTTTGATGGGTGAAAGGGGCTTTGTATGCATTTTCTGGGGTCCTATTTTAAATTCCTCTCAGATTCCGGGTAGGGAGTTATATAGGGTTTTTCAAGAGCGAACACAGAGAGTCCAGTTGCATGTGGGGCAGCGTAAAGGCTCCCCTGGGGAGTACAATTGTACCCAAAGGCTTCCTTTGGGGGCAATTTTTGATGGGCGAAAGGGGCTCTGTACGTGATTTCTGGGGTCCTATTTTCAGTTCCTCTCACATTCCGGGTAGGGAGATATTTAGGGTTATTCAGAAAGAGCGAACACAGAGAGTCCAGTTGCATGTGGGGCAGCGTAAACTCTCCCCTGCGGAGTTTAGTTGTACACAAAGGCTTCCTTTGGGGCAATTTTTGATGGGTGAAAGGGGCTCTGTATGTGATTTCTGGGGTCATATTTTCAGTTCCTCTTAGATTCCGGTTAGGGATGTATTTATGGTTGTTCAGAAAGAGCGAACACAGAGAGTCCAGTTGCATGTGGGGCTGCGTGAAGGCACCCCTGAGGAGTTCAGTTGTACCCAAAGTCTTCCTTTCAGGGCAATTTTTGATGGGTGAAAGGGGCTTTGTACGTGATTTCTGGGGTCCTTCAGTCAATTCCTCTCAGATTCCGGGTAGGGAGATATATAGTGTTGTTCAGAAAGAGCGAACACAGAGAGTCCAGTTGCATGTGGGGCTGCGTAAAGGCTCCCCTGGGGAGTTCATTTGTACCCAAAGGCTTCCTTTGGGGGCAATTTTTGATGGGTGAAAGGGGCTTTGTATGCGTTTTCAGGGGTCCTATTTTAAATTCCTCTCACATTCCGTGAAGGGAGATTTTTAGGGTTGTTCAGAAAGAGCGAACACAGAGAATCCAGTTTCATATGGGGCTGCGTTTATGCTCCCATGGGGAGTTCAGTTGTACCCAAAGTCTTCCTTTGAGGGCAATTTCTGATGGGTGAAAGGGGCTTTGTATGCATTTTCTGGGGTCCTATTTTAAATTCCTCTCACATTCCGTGTAGGGAGATTTTTAGGGTTGTTCAGAAAGAGCGAACACAGAGAATCCAGTTGCATGTGGGGCTGCGTAAAGGCTCCCCTGGGGAGTTCAGTTGTACCCAAAGGCTTCCTTTGGGGGCAATTTTTGATGGGCGAAAGGGGCTTTGTATGCGTTCTCCGGGGTCCTCTTTTCAATTTCTCTCAGATTCCTCGTAGGGAGATGTTTAGGTTTGTTCAGAAAGAGCGAACACAGAGAGTCCAGTTGCATGTGGGGCAGCGTAAAGGTCCCCTGGGGAGTTCAGTTGTACCCAACGGCTTCCTTTGGGGGCAATATTTGATGGGTGAAAGGGGCTCTGTACGTGATTTCTGGGGTCCTATTTTCAGTTCCTCTTAGATTCCGGTTAGGGATGTATTTAGGGTTGTTCAGAAAGAGCGAACACAGAGAGTCCAGCTGCATGTGGGGCTGCGTAAAGGCTCCCCTGGGGAGTTCAGTTGTACCCAAAGGCTTCCTTTGAGGGCAATTTCTGATGGGTGAAAGGGGCTTTGTATGCGTTTTAAGGGGTCCTATTTTCAATTCCTCTCAGATTCCCGGTAGGGATGTATTTAGGGTTGTTCAGAAAGAGCGAACACAGAGAATCCAGTTGCATGTGGGGCTGCGTAAAGTCTCCCCTGGGGAGTTCAGTTGTACCCAAAGGCTTCCTTTGGGGCAATTTTTGATGGGTGAAAGGGGCTCCGTACGTGATTTCTGGGGTCTTATTTTCAATTCCTCTCAGATTCTGGGTAGGGATGTATTTAGGGTTGTTCAGAAAGAGCGAACACAGAGAGTCCAGTTGCATGTGGGGCTCCGTAAAGGCTCCCCTGGGGAGTTCAGTTGTACCCAACGGCTTCCTTTGGGGGCAATTTTTGATGGGTGAAAGGGGCTTTGTATGCATTATCTGGGGTCCTAGTTTAAATTACTCACATTCCGGGAAGGGATGTGTTTAGGGTTGTTCAGAAAGAGCGAACACAGAGAGTCCAGTTGCATGTGGGGCTGCGTAAAGGCTCCCCTGGGGAATTCAGTTGTACCGAAAGGCTTCCTTTGGGGGCAATTTTTGATGGGCGAAAGGGGCTTTGTATGCGTTTTCCGGGGTCCTCTTTTCAATTCCTCTCAGATTCCTGGTAGGGAGATATTTAGGGTTGTTTAGAAAGAGCGAACACAGAGAGTCCAGTTGCATGTGGGGCAGCGTAAACTCTCCCCTGCGGAGTTTAGTTGTACCCAAAGGCTTCCTTTGGGGCAATTTTTGATGAGTGAAAGGGGCTCTGTATGTGATTTCTGGGGTCATATTTTCAGTTCCTCTTAGATTCCGGTTAGGGATGTATTTATGGTTGTTCAGAAAGAGCAAACACAGAGAGTCCAGTTGCATGTGGGGCTGCGTGAAGGCACCCCTGAGGAGTTCAGTTGTACCCAAAGGCTTCCTTTCAGGGCAATTTTTGATGGGTGAAAGGGGCTTTGTACGTGATTTCTGGGGTCCTACTTTCAATTCCTCTCAGATTCCGGGTAGGGAGATATATAGTGTTGTTCAGAAAGAGCGAACACAGAGAGTCCAGTTGCATGTGGGGCAGCGTAAAGGCTCCATGGGGAGTTCAGTTGTACCCAACGGCTTCCTTTGGGGGCAATTTTTGATGGGTGAAAGGGGCTTTGTATGCATTTTCTGGGGTCCTATTTTAAATTCCTCTCAGATTCCGGGTAGGGAGTTATATAGGGTTTTTCAAGAGCGAACACAGAGAGTCCAGTTGCATGTGGGGCAGCGTAAAGGCTCCCCTGGGGAGTACAATTGTACCCAAAGGCTTCCTTTGGGGGCAATTTTTGATGGGCGAAAGGGGCTCTGTACGTGATTTCTGGGGTCCTATTTTCAGTTCCTCTCACATTCCGGGTAGGGAGATATTTAGGGTTATTCAGAAAGAGCGAACACAGAGAGTCCAGTTGCATGTGGGGCAGCGTAAACTCTCCCCTGCGGAGTTTAGTTGTACCCAAAGGCTTCCTTTGGGGCAATTTTTGATGGGTGAAAGGGGCTCTGTATGTGATTTCTGGGGTCATATTTTCAGTTCCTCTTAGATTCCGGTTAGGGATGTATTTATGGTTGTTCAGAAAGAGCGAACACAGAGAGTCCAGTTGCATGTGGGGCAGCGTAAAGGCTCCCCTGGGGAGTTCATTTGTACCCAAAGGCTTCCTTTGGGGGCAATTTTTGATGGGTGAAAGGGGCTTTGTATGCGTTTTCAGGGGTCCTATTTTAAATTCCTCTCACATTCCGTGAAGGGAGATTTTTAGGGTTGTTCAGAAAGAGCGAACACAGAGAATCCAGTTTCATATGGGGCTGCGTTTATGCTCCCATGGGGAGTTCAGTTGTACCCAAAGGCTTCCTTTGGGGGTAATTATTGATTGGCAAAAGGGGCTTTGTATGCGTTTTCCGGGGTCCTCTTTTCAATTTCTCTCAGATTCCTCGTAGGGAGATATTTAGCGTTGTTCAAAAAGAGCGAACACAGAGAGTCCCGTTGCATGTGGGGCTGCGTGAAGGCTCCCCTGGGGAGTTCAGTTGTACCCAACGGCTTCCTTTGGGGGCAATTTTTGATGGGTGAAAGGGGCTTTGTATGCATTTTCTGGGGTCCTATTTTAAATTCCTCTCACATTCCGTGTAGGGAGATTTTTAGGGTTGTTCAGAAAGAGCGAACACAGAGAATCCAGTTGCATGTGGGGCTGCGTAAAGGCTCCCCTGGGGAGTTCAGTTGTACCCAACGGCTTCCTTTGGGGGCAATTTTTGATGGGCGAAAGGGGCTTTGTATGCGTTTTCCGGGGTCCTCTTTTCAATTTCTCTCAGATTCCTCGTAGGGAGATATTTAGGTTTATTCAGAAAGAGCGAACACAGAGAGTCCAGTTGCATGTGGGGCAGCGTAAAGGTCCCCTGGGGAGTTCAGTTGTACCCAACGGCTTCCTTTGGGGGCAATATTTGATGGGTGAAAGGGGCTCTGTACGTGATTTCTGGGGTCCTATTTTCAGTTCCTCTTAGATTCCGGTTAGGGATGTATTTAGGGTTGTTCAGAAAGAGCGAACACAGAGAGTCCAGCTGCATGTGGGGCTGCGTAAAGGCTCCCCTGGGGAGTTCAGTTGTACCCAAAGGCTTCCTTTGGGGGCAATTTTTGATGTGCGTAAGGGGCTTTGTATGCCTATTCCAGGGTCCTCTTTTCATTTTCTCTCAGATTCCTCGTAGAGACATATTTAGGGTTGTTCAGAAAGAGCGAACACAGAGAGTCCAGTTGCATGTGGGGCAGCGTAAAGGCTCCCCTGGGGAGTTCAGTTGTACCCAAAGGCTTCCTTTCAGGGCAATTTTTTATGGGTGAAAGGGGCTTTGTACGTAAATTCTGGGGTCCTACTTTCAATTCCTCTCAGATTCTGGGAAGGGAGATATATAGTGTTGTTCAGAAAGAGCGAACGCAGAGAGTCCAGTTGCATGTGGGGCTGCGTAAAGGCTCCCCTGGGGAGTTCAGTTGTACCCAAAGGCTTCCTTTGGGGGCAATTTTTGATGGGCGAAAGGGGCTCCGTACGTGATTTCTGGGGTCTTATTTTCAATTCCTTTCACATTCCGGGTAGGGATGTATTTAGGGTTGTTCAGAAAGAGCGAACACATAGAGTCCTGTTGCATGTGGGGCTCCGTAAAGGCTCCCCTGGGGAGTTCAGTTGTACCCAACGGCTTCCTTTGGGGGCAATTTTTGATGGGTGAAAGGGGCTTTGTATGCATTATCTGGGGTCCTAGTTGAAATTACTCACATTCCGGGAAGGGATGTGTTTAGGGTTGTTCAGAAAGAGCGAACACAGAGAGTCCAGTTGCATGTGGGGCTGCGTAAAGGCTCCCCTGGGGAGTTCAGTTGTACCCAAAGGCTTCCTTTGGGGGTAATTTTTGATGGACGAAAGGGGCTTTGTATGCGTTTTCCGGGGTCCTCTTTTCAATTTCTCTCAGATACGTCGTAGGGAGATATTTAGGGTTGTTCAAAAAGAGCGAACACAGAGAGCCCCGTTGTATGTGGGGCTGCGTAAAGGCTCCCCTGGGGAGTTCAGTTGTACCCAACGGCTTCCTTTGGGGGCAATTTTTGATGGGTGAAAGGGGCTTTGTATGCATTTTCTGGGGTCCTAGTTTAAATTCCTCTCACATTTCGGGTAGGGAGATTTTTAGGGTTGTTCAGAAAGAGCGAACACAGAGAGTCCAGTTGCATGTGGGGCAGCGTAAAGGCTCCCCTGGGGAGTTCAGTTGTACCCAACGGCTTCCTTTGGGGGCAATTTTTGATGTGCGAAAGGGGATTTGTTTGCGTTTTCCGGGGTCCTCTTTTCAATTTCTCTCAGATTCCTCGTAGGGAGACATTTAGGTTTGTTCAGAAAGAGCGAACAGAGAGAGTCCAGTTGCATGTGGGGCAGCGTAAAGGCTCCCCTGGGGAGTTCAGTTGTACCCAACAGCTTCCTTTGGGGGCAATTTTTGATGGGTGAAAGGGGCTCTGTACGTGATTTCTGGGGTCCTATTTTCAATTCCTCTCACATTCCGGGTAGGGATGTATTTTGGGTTGTTCAGAAAGAGCGAACACAGAGAGTCCAGCTGCATGTGGGGCTGTGTAAAGGCTCCCCTGGGGAGTTCAGTTGTACCCAAAGGCTTTCTTTGGGGGCAATTTTTGATGGGCGAAAGGGGCTTTGTACGCGATTTCTGGGGTCCTATTTTAAATTCCTCTCAGATTCCCAGCAGGGATGTGTTTAGGGTTGTACAGAAAGAGCGAACACAGAGAATCCAGTTGCATGTGGGGCAGCGTAAAGGCTCCCCTGGGGAGTTAAGTTGTACCCAAAGGCTTCCTTTGAGGGCAATTTCTGATGGGTGAAAGGGGCTTTGTATACGTTTTAAGGGGTCCTCTTTTCAATTTCTCTCAGATTCCCGGTAGGGATGTATTTAGGGTTGTTCAGAAAGAGCGAACACAGAGAATCCAGTTGCATGTGGGGCTGCGTAAAGTCTCCCCTGGGGAGTTCAGTTTTACTCAAAGGCTTCCTTTGGGGCAATTTTTGATGGCTGAAAGGGGCTCTGTATATGATTTCTGGGGTCATATTTTCAGTTCCTCTCAGATTCCGGTTAGGGATGTATTTATGGTTCTTCAGAAAGAGCGAACACAGAGAGTCCAGTTGCATGTGGGGCAGCGTAAAGGCTCCATGGGGAGTTCAGTTGTACCCAACGGCTTCCTTTGGGGGCAATTTTTGATGGGCGAAAGGGGCTTTGTATGCATTTTCTGGGGTCCTATTTTAAATTCCTCTCACATTCCGGGTAGGGATGTATTTAGGGTTGTTCACAAAGAGTGAACACAGAGAGTCCAGCTGTATGTGGTGCTGTGTAAAGGCTCCCCTGGGGAGTTCAGTTGTACCCAAAGGCTTCCTTTGGGTGCAATTTTTGATGAGTGAAAGGGGCTTTGTATGCGTTTTCCGTGGTCCTCTTTTCAATTTCTCTCAGTTTCTTCGTAGGGAGATATTTAGGGTTGTTCAGAAAGAGCGAATACAGAGAGTCCAGTTGCATGTGGTGCAGCGTAAAGGCTCCCCTGGGGAGTTCAGTTGTACCCAACGGCTTCCTTTGGGGGCAATTTTTGATGGGTGAAAGGGGCTTTGTATGCATTATCAGGGGTCCTAATTTAAATTACTCACATTCCGGGAAGGGATGTATTTAGGGTTGTTCAGAAAGAGCGAACACAGAGAGTCCAGTTGCATGTGGGGCAGCGTAAAGGCTCCCCTGGGGAGTTCAGTTGTACCCAACGGCTTCCTTTGGGGGCAATTTTTGATGGGTGAAAGGGGCTTTGTATGCGTTTTCCGGGGTCCTCTTTTCAATTTCTCTCAGATACGTCGTAGGGAGATATTTAGGGTTGTTCAGAAAGAGCGAACACAGAGAGTCCCGTTGCATGTGGGGCTGCGTAAAGGCTCCCCTGGGGAGTTCAGTTGTACCCAAAGGCTTCCTTTGGGGGTAATTTTTGATTGGCGAAAGGGGCTTTGTATGCGTTTTCCGGGGTCCTCTTTTCAATTCCTCTCAGATTCTTCGTAGGAAGATATTTAGTGTTGTTCAAAAAGAGCGAACACAGAGAGTCCCGTTGCATGTGGGGCTGCGTAAAGGCTCCCCTGGGGAGTTCAGTTGTACCCAACGGCTTCCTTTGGGGGCAATTTTTGATGGGTGAAAGGGGCTTTGTATGCATTTTCTGGGGTCCTAGTTCAAATTCCTCTCACATTCCGGGTAGGGAGATTTTTTGGGTTGTTCAGAAAGAGCGAACACAGAGAGTCCAGTTGCATGTGGGGCTGCGTAAAGGCTCCCCTGGGGATTTCAGTTGTATCCAAAGGCTTCCTTTGGGGGCAATTTTTGATGTTCAAAAGGGACTTTGTACGTGATTTCTGGGGTCCTACTTTCAATTCCTCTCAGATTCCTGGTAGGGAGATATTTACGGTTGTTCAGATAGAGCGAACACAGAGAGTCCAGTTGCATGTGGGGCTGCGTAAAGGCTCCCCTGGGGAGTTCAGTTGTACCCAAAGGCTTCCTTTGGGGGCAATTTTTGATGTGCGAAATTGCTTTGTATGCGTTTTCCGGGGTCCTCTTTTCAATTTCTCTCAGATACGTCGTAGGGAGATATTTAGGGTTGTTCAGAAAGAGCGAACACAGAGAGTCCCGTTGCATGTGGGGCTGCGTAAAGGCTCCCCTGGGGAGTTCAGTTGTACCCAAAGGCTTCCTTTGGGGGTAATTTTTGATGGGCGAAAGGGGCTTTGTATGCGTTTTCCGGGGTCCTCTTTTCAATTCCTCTCAGATTCTTCGTAGGAAGATATTTAGTGTTGTTCAAAAAGAGCGAACACAGAGAGTCCCGTTGCATGTGGGGCTGCGTAAAGGCTCCCCTGGGGAGTTCAGTTGTACCCAACGGCTTCCTTTGGGGGCAATTTTTGATGGGTGAAAGGGGCTTTTTATGCATTTTCTGGGGTCCTAGTTTAAATTCCTCTCACATTCCGGGTAGGGAGATTTTTAGGGTTGTTCAGAAAGAGCGAACAGAGAGAATCCAGTTGCATGTGAGGCTGCGTAAAGGCTCCCCTGGGGAGTTCAGTTGTACCCAAAGTCTACCTTTGGGGGCAATTTTTGATGTGCGAAAGGGGCTTTGTATGCGTTTTCCGGGGTCCTCTTTTCAATTTCTCTCAGATTCCTCGTAGGGAGATATTTAGGTTTGTTCAGAAAGAGCGAACACAGAGAGTCCAGTTGCATGTGGGGCAGCGTAAAGGTCCCCTGGGGAGTTCAGTTGTACCCAACGGCTTCCTTTGGGGGCAATTTTTGATGGGTGAAAGGGGCTCTGTACGTGATTTCTGGGGTCCTATTTTCAATTCCTCTAACATTCCGGGTAGGGATGTATTTAGGGTTGTTCAGAAAGAGCGAACACAGAGAGTCCAGCTGCATGTGGGGCTGCGTAAAGGCTCCTCTGGGGAGTTCAGTTGTACCCAAATGCTTCCTTTGGGGGCAATTTTTGATGGGCGAAAGGGGCTTTGTACGCGATTTCTGGGGTCCTATTTTAAATTCCTCTCAGATTCCGGGTAGGGAGTTATATAGGGTTTTTCAGAAAGAGCGAACACAGATAGTCCAGTTGCATGTGGGGCTGCGTAAAGTCTCCCCTGGGGAGTTCAGTTGTACCCAAAGGCTTCCTTTGGGGCAATTTTTAATGGGTGAAAGGGGTCTGTATGTGATTTCTGGGGTCGTATTGTCATTTCCTCTCAGATTCCGGTTAGGGATGTATTTATGGTTGTTCAGAAAGAGCGAACACAGAGAGTCCAGTTGCATGTGGGGCTGCGTGAAGGCTCCCCTGAGGAGTTCAGTTGTACCCAAAGGCTTCCTTTCAGGGCAATTTTTGATGGGTGAAAGGGGCTTTGTACGTGATTTCTGGGGTCCTACTTTCAATT
This sequence comes from Mergus octosetaceus, assembly GCA_036873955.1. Taxonomy (NCBI): domain Eukaryota; kingdom Metazoa; phylum Chordata; class Aves; order Anseriformes; family Anatidae; genus Mergus; species Mergus octosetaceus. The sequence continues at coordinate 830,113 of CM072286.1, forward strand.
CCTCTCAGATTCTGGGAAGGGAGATATATAGTGTTGTTCAGAAAGAGCAAACACAGAGAGTCCAGTTGCATGTGGGGCTGCGTAAAGGCTCCCCTGGGGAGTTCAGTTGTACCCAAAGGCTTCCTTTGGGGGCAATTTTTGATGGGCGAAAGGGGCTTTGTATGCATTTTCTGGGGTCCTATTTTAAAGTCCTCTCAAATTCCGTGTAGGGAGTTATATAGGGTTGTTCACAAAGGGTGAACACAGAGAGTCCAGCTGCATGTGGTGCTGTGTAAAGGCTCCCCTGGGGAGTTCAGTTGTACCCAAAGGCTTTCTTTGGGGGCAATTTTTGATGGGCGAAAGGGGCTTTGTACGCGATTTCTGGGGTCCTATTTTCAATTCCTCTCAGATTCCGGGTAGGGAGATATTTAGGGTTGTTCAGAAATAGCGAACACAGAGAGTCCAGTTGCATGTGGGGCTGCGTAAAGGCTCCCCTGGGGAGTTCAGTTGTACCCAAAGGCTTCCTTTGGGGGCAATTTTTGATGGGCGAAAGGGGCTTTGTATGCATTTTCCGGGGTCCTCTTTTCAATTTCTCTCAGATTCCTCATAGAGAGATATTTAGGGTTGTTCAGAAAGAGCGAACACAGAGAGTCCAGTTGCATGTGGGGCAGCGTAAAGGTCCCCTGGGGAGTTCAGTTGTACCCAACGGCTTCCTTTGGGGGCAATTTTTGATGGGTGAAAGGGGCTTTGTATGTATTTTCTGGAGTCCTACTTTAAATTCCTCTCACATTCCGGGTAGGGATATATTTAGGGTTGTTCAGAAAGAGCGAACACAGAGAGTCCAGCTGCATGTGGGGCTGTGTAAAGGCTCCCCTGGGGAGTTCAGTTGTACCCAAAGGCTTCCTTTGGGGGCAATTTTTGATGGGCAAAAGGGGCTTTGTACGTGATTTCTGGGGTCCTATTTTAAATTCCTCTCAGATTCCGGGTAGGGAGTTATATAGGGTTGTTTAGAAAGAGCGAACACAGAGAGTCCCGTTGCATGTGGGGCTGCGTAAATGCTCCCCTGGGGAGTTCAGTTGTACCCAAAGGCTTCCTTTGGGGGCTATTTTTGATGGGTGAAAGAGGCTCTGTACATGTTTTCCAGGGTCCTATTTTAAATTCCTCTCAGATTCTGGGTAGGGATGTATTTAGGGTTGTTCAGAAAGAGCGAACACAGAGAGTCCAGTTGCATGTGGGGCTGCGTAAAGGCTCCCCTGGGGAGTTCAGTTGTACCCAAAGGCTTCCTTTGGGGGCAATTTTTGATGTGCGAAATTGCTTTGTATGCGTTTTCCGGGGTCCTCTTTTCAATTTCTCTCAGATTCCTCGTAGGGACATATTTAGGGTTGTTCAGAAAGAGCTAACACAGAGAGTCCAGTTTCATGTGGGGCTGCGTAAAGGCTCCCCTGAGGAGTTCAGTTGTACCCAAAGGCTTCCTTTCAGGGCAATTTTTGATGGGTGAAAGGGGCTTTATACATGATTTCTGTGGTCCTACTTTCAATTCCTCTCAGATTCCGGGTATTGAGATTTTTAGGGTTGTTCAGAAAGAGCGAACACAGAGAGTCCAGTTGCATGTGGGGCTGCGTAAAGGCTCCCCTGGGGAGTTCAGTTGTACCCAAAGGCTTCCTTTGGGGGCAATTTTTGATGGGCGAAAGGGGCTTTGTACGCCGTTACTTGGGTCCTATTTTAAATTCCTCTCAGATTCCCAGTAAGGATTTGTTTAGGGTTGTTCGGAAAGAACGAACATAGAGAGTCCAGTTGCATGTGGGGCAGCGTAAAGGCTCCCCTGGGGAGTTCAGTTGTACCCAAAGGCTTCCTTTGGGGGCAATTTTTGATGGGCGAAAGGGGCTTTGTATGCGTTTTCCGGGGTCCTCTTTTCAGTTTCTCTCAGATTCCTCATAGGGAGATATTTAGGGTTATTCAGAAAGAGCGAACACAGAGAGTCCAGTTGCATGTGGGGCAGCGTAAAGGCTCCCCTGGGGAGTTCAGTTGTACCCAAAGGCTTCCTTTGAGGGCAATTTCTTTTGGGTGAAAGGGGCTTTGTATGCGTTTTAAGGCGTCCTATTTTCAATTCCTATCAGATTCCGGGTAGGGAGTTATATACGGTTTTTCAGAAAGAGCGAACACAGAGAGTCCAGTTGCATGTGGGGCTGCGTAAAGGCTCCCCTGGGGAGTTCAGTTGTACCCAAAGGCTTCCTTTGGGGGCAATTTTTGATGTGCGAAAGGGGCTTTGTATGCGTTTTCCGGGGTCCTCTTTTCAATTTCTCTCAGATACGTCGTAGGGAGATATTTGGGGTTGTTCAGAAAGAGCGAACACAGAGAGTCCCGTAGCATGTGGGGCTGCGTAAAGGCTCCCCTGGGGAGTTCAGTTGTACCCAACGGCTTCCTTTGGGGGCAATTTTTGATGGGTGAAAGGGGCTTTGTATGCATTTTCTGGGGTCCTAATTTAAATTCCTCTCACATTCCGGGTAGGGATGTATTTAGGGTTGTTCTGAAAGAGCGAACACAGAGAGTCCCGTTGCATGTGGGGCTGCGTAAATGCTCCCCTGGGGAGTTCAGTTGTACCCAAAGGCTTCCTTTGGGGGCTATTTTTGATGGGTGAAAGAGGCTCTGTACATGTTTTCCAGGGTCCTATTTTAAATTCCTCTCAGATTCTGGGTAGGGATGTATTTAGGGTTGTTCAGAAAGAGCGAACACAGAGAGTCCAGTTGCATGTGGGGCTGCGTAAAGGCTCCCCTGGGGAGTTCAGCTGTACCCAAAGGCTTCCTTTGGGGGCAATTTTTGATGTGCGAAATTGCTTTGTATGCGTTTTCCGGGGTCCTCTTTTCAATTTCTCTCAGATTCCTCGTAGGGACATATTTAGGGTTGTTCAGAAAGAGCGAACACAGAGAGTCCAGTTTCATGTGGGGCTGCGTAAAGGCTCCCCTGAGGAGTTCAGTTGTACCCAAAGGCTTCCTTTCAGGGCAATTTTTGATGGGTGAAAGGGGCTTTATACATGATTTCTGGGGTCCTACTTTCAATTCCTCTCAGATTCCGGGTATTGAGATTTTTAGGGTTGTTCAGAAAGAGCGAACACAGAGAGTCCAGTTGCATGTGGGGCTGCGTAAAGGCTCCCCTGGGGAGTTCAGTTGTACCCAAAGGCTTCCTTTGGGGGCAATTTTTGATGGGCGAAAGGGGCTCTGTACGCGGTTTCTGGGCTCATATTTTCAATTCCTCTCAGATTCCGGGTATGGAGATTTTTAGGGTTGTTCAGAAAGAGCGAACACAGAGAATCCAGTTGCATGTGGGGCTGTGTAAAGGCTCCCCTGGGGAGTTCAGTTGTACCCAAAGGCTTCCTTTGGGGGCAATTTTTGATGGGCGAAAGGGGCTTTGTATGCGTTTTCAGGGGACCTCTTTTCAATTCCTCTCAGATTCCTGGTAGGGAGATATTTAGGGTTGTTTAGAAAGAGCGAACACAGAGAGTCCAGTTGCATGTGGGGCTGCGTAAAGGCTCCCCTGGGGAGTTCAGTTGTACCCAACGGCTTCCTTTGGGGGCAATTTTTGATGGGTGAAAGGGGCTTTGTATGCGTTTTCAGGGGTCCTATTTTAAATTCCTCTCACATTCCGGGAAGGGATGTATTTAGGGTTGTTCAGAAAGAGCGAACACGGAGAGTCCAGTTGCATGTGGGGCTGCGTAAAGGCTCCCCTGGGGATTTCAGTTGTACCCAAAGGCTTCCTTTGGGGGCAATTTTTGATGGGCAAAAGGGGCTCTGCACGAGGTTTCTGGGGTCCTATTTTAAATTCCTCTCATATTCCGAGTATGGAGATTTTTAGGGTTGTTCAGAAAGAGCGAACACAGAGAATCCAGTTGCATGTGGGGCTGCGTAAAGGCTCCCCTGGGGAGTTCAGTTGTACCCAAAGGCTTCCTTTGGGGGCAATTTTTGATGTGCGAAAGGGGCTTTGTATGCGTTTTCCGGGGTCCTCTTTTCAATTTCTCTCAGATACGTCGTAGGGAGATATTTAGGGTTGTTCAGAAAGGGCGAACACAGAGAGTCCCGTAGCATGTGGGGCTGCGTAAAGACTCCCCTGGGGAGTTCAGTTTTACCCAACGGCTTCCTTTGGGGGCAATTTTTGATGGGTGAAAGGGGCTTTGTATGCGTTTTCAGGGGTCCTATTTTAAATTCCTCTCACATTCCGGGAACGATGTATTTAGGGTTGTTCAGAAAGAGCGAACACAGAGAGTCCAGTTGCATGTGGGGCTGCGTAAATGCTCCCCTGGGGATTTCAGTTGTACCCAAAGGCTTCCTTTGGGGGCAATTTTTGATGGGCAAAAGGGGCTCTGCACGAGGTTTCTGGGGTCCTATTTTAAATTCCTCTCATATTCCGAGTATGGAGAATTTTAGGGTTGTTCAGAAAGAGCGAACACAGAGAATCCAGTTGCATGTGGGGCAGCGTAAATGCTCCCCTGGGGAGTTCAGTTGTACCCAAAGGCTTCCTTTGGGGGCAATTTTTGATGGGCGAAAGGGGCTTTGTATGCGTTTTCCGGGGTCCTCTTTTCAATTCCTCTCAGATTCCAAGTAAGGAGATATTTAGGGTTGTTTAGAAAGAGCGAACACAGAGAGTCCAGTTGCATGTGGGGCAGCGTAAAGGCTCCCCTGGGGAGTGCAGTTGTACCCAAAGGCTTCCTTTGGGGGCAAGTTTTGATGGGTGAAAGGGGCTTTGTATGCGTTTTCAGGGGTCCTATTTTAAATTCTTCTCACATTCCGGGAAGGGATGTATTTAGGGTTGTTCAGAAAGAGCGAACACAGAGAGTCCAGTTGCATGTGGGGCTGCGTAAAGGCTCCCCTGGGGAGTTCAGTTGTACCCAAAGGCTTCCTTTGGGGGCAATTTTTGATTGGCGAAAGGGGCTCTGTACGCGGTTTCTGGGCTCATATTTTCAATTCCTCTCAGATTCCGGGTATGGAGATTTTTAGGGTTGTTCAGAAAGAGCGAACACAGAGAATCCAGTTGCATGTGGGGCTGTGTAAAGGCTCCCCTGGGGAGTTCAGTTGTACCCAAAGGCTTCCTTTGGGGGCAATTTTTGATGGGCGAAAGGGGCTTTGTATGCGTTTTCTGGGGACCTCTTTTCAATTCCTCTCAGATTCCTGGTAGGGAGATATTTAGGGTTGTTTAGAAAGAGCGAACACAGAGAGTCCAGTTGCATGTGGGGCAGCGTAAAGGCTCCCCTGGGGAGTTCAGTTGTACCCAACGGCTTCCTTTGGGGGCAATTTTTGATGGGTGAAAGGGGCTTTGTATGCGTTTTCAGGGGTCCTATTTTAAATTCCTCTCACATTCCGGGAAGGGATGTATTTAGGGTTGTTCAGAAAGAGCGAACACAGAGAGTCCAGTTGCATGTGGGGCTGCGTAAAGGCTCCCCTGGGGATTTCAGTTGTACCCAAAGGCTTCCTTTGGGGGCAATTTTTGATGGGCAAAAGGGGCTCTGCACGAGGTTTCTGGGGTCCTATTTTAAATTCCTCTCATATTCCGAGTATGGAGATTTTTACGGTTGTTCAGAAAGAGCGAACACAGAGAATCCAGTTGCATGTGGGGCTGCGTAAAGGCTCCCCTGGAGAGTTCAGTTGTACCCAAAGGCTTCCTTTGGGGGCAATTTTTGATGGGCGAACGGGGCTTTGTATGCGTTTTCCGGGGTCCTCTTTTCAATTCCTCTCAGATTCCTGGTAGGGAGATATTTAGGGTTGTTCAGAAAGAGCGAACACAGAGAGTCCAGTTGCATGTGGGGCAGCGTAAAGGCTCCCCTGGGGAGTGCAGTTGTACCCAAAGGCTTCCTTTGGGGGCAATTTTTGATGGGTGAAAGGGGCTTTGTATGCGTTTTCAGGGGTCCTATTTTAAATTCTTCTCACATTCCGGGAAGGGATGTATTAAGGTTGTTCAGAAAGAGCGAACACAGAGAGTCCAGTTGCATGTGGGGCTGCGTAAAGGCTCCCCTGGGGAGTTCAGTTGTACCCAAAGGCTTCCTTTGGGGGCAATTTTTGATGTGCGAAAGGGGCTTTGTATGCGTTTTCCGGGGTCCTCTTTTCAATTTCTCTCAGATACGTCGTAGGGAGATATTTAGGGTTGTTCAGAAAGGGCGAACACAGAGAGTCCCGTAGCATGTGGGGCTGCGTAAAGGCTCCCCTGGGGAGTTCAGTTGTACCCAACGGCTTCCTTTGGGGGCAATTTTTGATGGGCGAAAGGGGCTCAGTACGCGGTTTCTGGGGTTCTATTTTATATTCCTCTCAGATTCCGGGTATGGAGATTTTTACGGTTGTTCAGAAAGAGCGAACACAGATAATCCAGTTGCATGTGGGGCAGCGTAAAGGCTCCCCTCGGGAGTTCAGTTGTACCCAAAGGCTTCCTTTGGGGGCAATTTTTGATGGGCGAAAGGGGCCTTGTATGCATTTTCCGGGGTCCTCTTTTCAATTCCTCTCAGATTCCTGGTAGGGAGATATTTAGGGTTTTTTAGAAAGAGCGAACACAGAGAGTCCAGTTGCATGTGGGGCAGCGTAAAGGCTCCCCTGGGGAGTGCAGTTGTACCCAAAGGCTTCCTTTGGGGGCAATTTTTGATGGGTGAAAGGGGCTTTGTATGCATTTTCAGGGGTCCTATTTTAAATTCTTCTCACATTCCGGGAAGGGATGTATTTAGGGTTGTTCAGAAAGAGAGAACACAGAGAGTCCAGTTGCATGTGGGGCTGCGTAAAGGCTCCCCTGGGGAGTTCAGTTGTACCCAAAGGCTTCCTTTGGGGGCAATTTTTGATGGGCGAAAGGGGCTCTGTACGCGGTTTCTGGGCTCATATTTTCAATTCCTCTCAGATTCCGGGTATGGAGATTTTTAGGGTTGTTCAGAAAGAGCGAACACAGAGAATCCAGTTGCATGTGGGGCTGCGTAAAGGCTCCCCTGGGGAGTTCAGTTGTACCCAAAGGCTTCCTTTGGGGGCAATTTTTGATGGGCGAAAGGGGCTTTGTATGCGTTTTCTGGGGACCTCTTTTCAATTCCTCTCAGATTCCTGGTAGGGAGATATTTAGGGTTGTTTAGAAAGAGCGAACACAGAGAGTCCAGTTGCATGTGGGGCTGCGTAAAGGCTCCCCTGGGGAGTGCAGTTGTACCCAACGGCTTCCTTTGGGGGCAATTTTTGATGGGCGAAAGGGGCTTTGTATGCGTTTTCAGGGGTCCTATTTTAAATTCCTCTCACATTCCGGGAACGATGTATTTAGGGTAGTTCAGAAAGAGCGAACACAGAGAGTCCAGTTGCATGTGGGGCTGCGTAAAGGCTCCCCTGGGGATTTCAGCTGTACCCAAAGGCTTCCTTTGGGGGCAATTTTTGATGGGCAAAAGGGGCTCTGCACGAGGTTTCTGGGCTCCTATTTTAAATTCCTCTCATATTCCGAGTATGGAGAATTTTAGGGTTGTTCAGAAAGAGCGAACAGAGAGAATCCAGTTGCATGTGGGGCAGCGTAAAGGCTCCCCTGGGGAGTTCAGTTGTACCCAAAGGCTTCCTTTGGGGGCAATTTTTGATGGGCGAAAGGGGCTTTGTATGCGTTTTCCGGGGTCCTATTTTGAATTCCTCTCAGATTCCGGGTAGGGAGTTATAAAGGGTTTTTCAGAAAGAGCGAACACAGAGAGTCCCGTTGCATGTGGGGCTGCGTAAAGGCTCCCCTGGGGAGTTCAGTTGTACCCAAAGGCTTCCTTTGGGGCAATTTTTGATGTGTGAAAGGGGCTCTGTATGTGATTTCTGGGGTCATATTTTCACTTCCTCTCAGATTCCGGTTAGGGATTTATTTATGGTTGTTCAGAAAGAGCGAACACAGAGAGTCCAGTTGCATGTGGGGCTGCGTGAAGGCTCCCCTGAGGAGTTCAGTTGTACCCAAAGGCTTCCTTTGGGGGCAATTTTTGATAGGCGAACGGGGCTTTGTATGCGTTTTCCGGGGTCCTCTTTTCAATTCCTCTCAGATTCCAAGTAAGGAGATATTTAGGGTTGTTTAGAAAGAGCGAACACAGAGAGTCCAGTTGCATGTGGGGCAGCGTAAAGGCTCCCCTGGGGAGTGCAGTTGTACCCAAAGGCTTCCTTTGGGGGCAATATTTGATGGGTGAAAGGGGCTTTGTATGCGTTTTCAGGGGTCCTATTTTAAATTCTTCTCACATTCCGGGAAGGGATGTATTAAGGTTGTTCAGAAAGAGCGAACACAGAGAGTCCAGTTGCATGTGGGGCTGCGTGAAGACTTCCCTGGGGAGTTCAGTTGTACCCAAAGGCTTCCTTTGGGGGCAATTTTTGATGGGCGAAAGGGGCTTTGTATGCGTTTTCTGGGGACCTCTTTTCAATTCCTCTCAGATTCCTGGTAGGGAGATATTTAATGTTGTTTAGAAAGAGCGAACACAGAGAGTCCAGTTGCATGTGGGGCTGCGTAAAGGCTCCCCTGGGGAGTTCAGTTGTACCGAACGGCTTCCTTTGGGGGCAATTTTTGATGGGTGAAAGGGGCTCTGTATGCGTTTTCAGGGGTCCTATTTTAAATTCCTCTCACATTCCGGGAAGGGATGTATTTAGGGTTGTTCAGAAAGAGCGAACACAGAGAGTCCAGTTGCATGTGGGGCTGCGTAAAGGCTCCCCTGGGGAGTTCAGTTGTACCCAAAGGCTTCCTTTGGGGGCAATTTTTGATGGGCGAAAGGGGCTCTGTACGCGGTTTCTGGGCTCATATTTTCAATTCCTCTCAGATTCCGGGTATGGAGATTTTTAGGGTTGTTTAGAAAGAGCGAACACAGAGAATCCAGTTGCATGTGGGGCTGTGTAAAGGCTCCCCTGGGGAGTTCAGTTGTACCCAAAGGCTTCCTTTGGGGGCAATTTTTGATGGGCGAAAGGGGCTTTGTATGCGTTTTCTGGGGACCTCTTTTCAATTCCTCTCAGATTCCTGGTAGGGAGATATTTAGGGTTGTTTAGAAAGAGCGAACACAGAGAGTCCAGTTGCATGTGGGGCTGCGTAAAGGCTCCCCTGGGGAGTTCAGTTGTACCCAACGGCTTCCTTTGGGGGCAATTTTTGATGGGTGAAAGGGGCTTTGTATGCGTTTTCAGGGGTCCTATTTTAAATTCCTCTCACATTCCGGGAAGGGATGTATTTAGGGTTGTTCAGAAAGAGCGAACACAGAGAGTCCAGTTGCATGTGGGGCTGCGTAAAGGCTCCCCTGGGGATTTCAGTTGTACCCAAAGGCTTCCTTTGGGGGCAATTTTTGATGGGCAAAAGGGGCTCTGCACGAGGTTTCTGGGGTCCTATTTTAAATTCCTCTCATATTCCGAGTATGGAGATTTTTAGGGTTGTTCAGAAAGAGCGAACACAGAGAATCCAGTTGCATGTGGGGCTGCGTAAAGGCTCCCCTGGGGAGTTCAGTTGTACCCAAAGGCTTCCTTTGGGGGCAATTTTTGATGTGCGAAAGGGGCTTTGTATGCGTTTTCCGGGGTCCTCTTTTCAATTTCTCTCAGATACGTCGTAGGGAGATATTTAGGGTTGTTCAGAAAGGGCGAACACAGAGAGTCCCGTAGCATGTGGGGCTGCGTAAAGACTCCCCTGGGGAGTTCAGTTTTACCCAACGGCTTCCTTTGGGGGCAATTTTTGATGGGTGAAAGGGGCTTTGTATGCGTTTTCAGGGGTCCTATTTTAAATTCCTCTCACATTCCGGGAACGATGTATTTAGGGTTGTTCAGAAAGAGCGAACACAGAGAGTCCAGTTGCATGTGGGGCTGCGTAAATGCTCCCCTGGGGATTTCAGTTGTACCCAAAGGCTTCCTTTGGGGGCAATTTTTGATGGGCAAAAGGGGCTCTGCACGAGGTTTCTGGGGTCCTATTTTAAATTCCTCTCATATTCCGAGTATGGAGAATTTTAGGGTTGTTCAGAAAGAGCGAACACAGAGAATCCAGTTGCATGTGGGGCAGCGTAAAGGCTCCCCTGGGGAGTTCAGTTGTACCCAAAGGCTTCCTTTGGGGGCAATTTTTGATGGGCGAAAGGGGCTTTGTATGCGTTTTCCGGGGTCCTCTTTTCAATTCCTCTCAGATTCCAAGTAAGGAGATATTTAGGGTTGTTTAGAAAGAGCGAACACAGAGAGTCCAGTTGCATGTGGGGCAGCGTAAAGGCTCCCCTGGGGAGTGCAGTTGTACCCAAAGGCTTCCTTTGGGGGCAAGTTTTGATGGGTGAAAGGGGCTTTGTATGCGTTTTCAGGGGTCCTATTTTAAATTCTTCTCACATTCCGGGAAGGGATGTATTTAGGGTTGTTCAGAAAGAGCGAACACAGAGAGTCCAGTTGCATGTGGGGCTGCGTAAAGGCTCCCCTGGGGAGTTCAGTTGTACCCAAAGGCTTCCTTTGGGGGCAATTTTTGATTGTCGAAAGGGGCTCTGTACGCGGTTTCTGGGCTCATATTTTCAATTCCTCTCAGATTCCGGGTATGGAGATTTTTAGGGTTGTTCAGAAAGAGCGAACACAGAGAATCCAGTTGCATGTGGGGCTGTGTAAAGGCTCCCCTGGGGAGTTCAGTTGTACCCAAAGGCTTCCTTTGGGGGCAATTTTTGATGGGCGAAAGGGGCTTTGTATGCGTTTTCTGGGGACCTCTTTTCAATTCCTCTCAGATTCCTGGTAGGGAGATATTTAGGGTTGTTTAGAAAGAGCGAACACAGAGAGTCCAGTTGCATGTGGGGCTGCGTAAAGGCTCCCCTGGGGAGTTCAGTTGTACCCAACGGCTTCCTTTGGGGGCAATTTTTGATGGGTGAAAGGGGCTTTGTATGCGTTTTCAGGGGTCCTATTTTAAATTCCTCTCACATTCCGGGAAGGGATGTATTTAGGGTTGTTCAGAAAGAGCGAACACAGAGAGTCCAGTTGCATGTGGGGCTGCGTAAAGGCTCCCCTGGGGATTTCAGTTGTACCCAAAGGCTTCCTTTGGGGGCAATTTTTGATGGGCAAAAGGGGCTCTGCACGAGGTTTCTGGGGTCCTATTTTAAATTCCTCTCATATTCCGAGTATGGAGATTTTTACGGTTGTTCAGAAAGAGCGAACACAGAGAATCCAGTTGCATGTGGGGCTGCGTAAAGGCTCCCCTGGAGAGTTCAGTTGTACCCAAAGGCTTCCTTTGGGGGCAATTTTTGATGGGCGAAAGGGGCTTTGTATGCGTTTTCCGGGGTCCTCTTTTCAATTCCTCTCAGATTCCTGGTAGGGAGATATTTAGGGTTGTTCAGAAAGAGCGAACACAGAGAGTCCAGTTGCATGTGGGGCAGCGTAAAGGCTCCCCTGGGGAGTGCAGTTGTACCCAAAGGCTTCCTTTGGGGGCAAGTTTTGATGGGTGAAAGGGGCTTTGTATGCGTTTTCAGGGGTCCTATTTTAAATTCTTCTCACATTCCGGGAAGGGATGTATTAAGGTTGTTCAGAAAGAGCGAACACAGAGAGTCCAGTTGCATGTGGGGCTGCGTAAAGGCTCCCCTGGGGAGTTCAGTTGTACCCAAAGGCTTCCTTTGGGGGCAATTTTTGATTGGCGAAAGGGGCTCTGTACGCGGTTTCTGGGCTCATATTTTCAATTCCTCTCAGATTCCGGGTATGGAGATTTTTAGGGTTGTTCAGAAAGAGCGAACACAGAGAATCCAGTTGCATGTGGGGCTGTGTAAAGGCTCCCCTGGGGAGTTCAGTTGTACCCAAAGGCTTCCTTTGGGGGCAATTTTTGATGGGCGAAAGGGGCTTTGTATGCGTTTTCTGGGGACCTCTTTTCAATTCCTCTCAGATTCCTGGTAGGGAGATATTTAGGGTTGTTTAGAAAGAGCGAACACAGAGAGTCCAGTTGCATGTGGGGCTGCGTAAAGGCTCCCCTGGGGAGTTCAGTTGTACCCAACGGCTTCCTTTGGGGGCAATTTTTGATGGGTGAAAGGGGCTTTGTATGCGTTTTCAGGGGTCCTATTTTAAATTCCTCTCACATTCCGGGAAGGGATGTATTTAGGGTTGTTCAGAAAGAGCGAACACAGAGAGTCCAGTTGCATGTGGGGCTGCGTAAAGGCTCCCCTGGGGATTTCAGTTGTACCCAAAGGCTTCCTTTGGGGGCAATTTTTGATGGGCAAAAGGGGCTCTGCACGAGGTTTCTGGGGTCCTATTTTAAATTCCTCTCATATTCCGAGTATGGAGATTTTTACGGTTGTTCAGAAAGAGCGAACACAGAGAATCCAGTTGCATGTGGGGCTGCGTAAAGGCTCCCCTGGAGAGTTCAGTTGTACCCAAAGGCTTCCTTTGGGGGCAATTTTTGATGGGCGAAAGGGGCTTTGTATGCGTTTTCCGGGGTCCTCTTTTCAATTCCTCTCAGATTCCTGGTAGGGAGATATTTAGGGTTGTTCAGAAAGAGCGAACACAGAGAGTCCAGTTGCATGTGGGGCAGCGTAAAGGCTCCCCTGGGGAGTGCAGTTGTACCCAAAGGCTTCCTTTGGGGGCAATTTTTGATGGGTGAAAGGGGCTTTGTATGCGTTTTCAGGGGTCCTATTTTAAATTCTTCTCACATTCCGGGAAGGGATGTATTAAGGTTGTTCAGAAAGAGCGAACACAGAGAGTCCAGTTGCATGTGGGGCTGCGTAAAGGCTCCCCTGGGGAGTTCAGTTGTACCCAAAGGCTTCCTTTGGGGGCAATTTTTGATGTGCGAAAGGGGCTTTGTATGCGTTTTCCGGGGTCCTCTTTTCAATTTCTCTCAGATACGTCGTAGGGAGATATTTAGGGTTGTTCAGAAAGGGCGAACACAGAGAGTCCCGTAGCATGTGGGGCTGCGTAAAGGCTCCCCTGGGGAGTTCAGTTGTACCCAACGGCTTCCTTTGGGGGCAATTTTTGATGGGCGAAAGGGGCTCAGTACGCGGTTTCTGGGGTTCTATTTTATATTCCTCTCAGATTCCGGGTATGGAGATTTTTACGGTTGTTCAGAAAGAGCGAACACAGAGAGTCCAGTTGCATGTGGGGCAGCGTAAAGGCTCCCCTGGGGAGTGCAGTTGTACCCAAAGGCTTCCTTTGGGGGCAATTTTTGATGGGTGAAAGGGGCTTTGTATGCATTTTCAGGGGTCCTATTTTAAATTCTTCTCACATTCCGGGAAGGGATGTATTTAGGGTTGTTCAGAAAGAGAGAACACAGAGAGTCCAGTTGCATGTGGGGCTGCGTAAAGGCTCCCCTGGGGAGTTCAGTTGTACCCAAAGGCTTCCTTTGGGGGCAATTTTTGATGGGCGAAAGGGGCTCTGTACGCAGTTTCTGGGCTCATATTTTCAATTCCTCTCAGATTCCGGGTATGGAGATTTTTAGGGTTGTTCAGAAAGAGCGAACACAGAGAATCCAGTTGCATGTGGGGCTGCGTAAAGGCTCCCCTGGGGAGTTCAGTTGTACCCAAAGGCTTCCTTTGGGGGCAATTTTTGATGGGCGAAAGGGGCTTTGTATGCGTTTTCTGGGGACCTCTTTTCAATTCCTCTCAGATTCCTGGTAGGGAGATATTTAGGGTTGTTTAGAAAGAGCGAACACAGAGAGTCCAGTTGCATGTGGGGCTGCGTAAAGGCTCCCCTGGGGAGTGCAGTTGTACCCAACGGCTTCCTTTGGGGGCAATTTTTGATGGGCGAAAGGGGCTTTGTATGCGTTTTCAGGGGTCCTATTTTAAATTCCTCTCACATTCCGGGAACGATGTATTTAGGGTAGTTCAGAAAGAGCGAACACAGAGAGTCCAGTTGCATGTGGGGCTGCGTAAAGGCTCCCCTGGGGATTTCAGTTGTACCCAAAGGCTTCCTTTGGGGGCAATTTTTGATGGGCAAAAGGGGCTCTGCACGAGGTTTCTGGGGTCCTATTTTAAATTCCTCTCATATTCCGAGTATGGAGAATTTTAGGGTTGTTCAGAAAGAGCGAACAGAGAGAATCCAGTTGCATGTGGGGCAGCGTAAAGGCTCCCCTGGGGAGTGCAGTTGTACCCAAAGGCTTCCTTTGGGGGCAATTTTTGATGGGTGAAAGGGGCTTTGTATGCGTTTTCAGGGGTCCTATTTTAAATTCTTCTCAAATTCCGGGAAGGGATGTATTAAGGTTGTTCAGAAAGAGCGAACACAGAGAGTCCAGTTGCATGTGGGGCTGCGTAAAGGCTCCCCTGGGGAGTGCAGTTGTACCCAAAGGCTTCCTTTGGGGGCAATTTTTGATGGGCGAAAGGGGCTTTGTATGCGTTTTCCGGGGTCCTCTTTTCAATTTCTCTCTGATACGTCGTAGGGAGATATTTAGGGTTGTTCAGAAAGGGCGAACACAGAGAGTCCCGTAGCATGTGGGGCTGCGTAAAGGCTCCCCTGGGGAGTTCAGTTGTACCCAATGGCTTCCTTTGGGGGCAATTTTTGATGGGCGAAAGGGGCTCTGTACGCGGTTTCTGGGGTTCTATTTTAAAATTCCTCTCAGATTCCGGGTATGGAAATTTTTACGGTTGTTCAGAAAGAGCGAACACAGATAATCCAGTTGCATGTGGGGCAGCGTAAAGGCTCCCCTGGGGAGTTCAGTTGTACCCAAAGGCTTCCTTTGGGGGCAATTTTTGATGGGCGAAAGGGGCCTTGTATGCATTTTCCGGGGTCCTCTTTTCAATTCCTCTCAGATTCCTGGTAGGGAGATATTTAGGGTTGTTTAGAAAGAGCGAACACAGAGAGTCCAGTTGCATGTGGGGCAGCGTAAAGGCTCCCCTGGGGAGTGCAGTTGTACCCATAGGCTTCCTTTGGGGGCAATATTTGATGGGTGAAATGGGCTTTGTATGCGTTTTCAGGGGTCCTATTTTAAATTCTTCTCACATTCCGGGAAGGGATGTATTTAGGGTTGTTTAGAAAGAGCGAACAGAGAGAGTCCAGTTGCATGTGGGGCTGCGTAAAGGCTCCCCTGGGGAGTTCAGTTGTACCCAAAGGCTTCCCTTGGGGGCAATTTTTGATGGGTGAAAGGGGCTTTGTATGCATTTTCTGGGGACCTCTTTTCAATTCCTCTCAGATTCCTGGTAGGGAGATATTTAGGGTTGTTTAGAAAGAGCGAACACAGAGAGTCCAGTTGCATGTGGGGCTGCGTAAAGGCTCCCCTGGGGAGTGCAGTTGTACCCAACGGCTTCCTTTGGGGGCAATTTTTGATGGGTGAAAGGGGCTTTGTATGCGTTTTCAGGGGTCCTATTTTAAATTCCTCTCACATTCCGGGAAGGGATGTATTTAGGGTTGTTCAGAAAGAGCGAACACAGAGAGTCCAGTTGCATGTGGGGCAGCGTAAAGGCTCCCCTGGGGAGTTCAGTTGTACCCAAAGGCTTCCTTTGGGGGCAATTTTTGATGGGCGAACGGGGCTTTGTATGCGTTTTCCGGGGTCCTCTTTTCAATTCCTCTCAGATTCCTGGTAGGGAGATATTTAGGGTTGTTCAGAAAGAGCGAACACAGAGAGTCCCGTTGCATGTGGGGCTGCGTAAAGGCTCCCCTGGGGAGTTCAGTTGTACCCAAAGGCTTCCTTTGGGGGCAATTTTTGATGGGCGAAAGGGGCTCTGTACGCGGTTTCTGGGCTCATATTTTCAATTCCTCTCAGATTCCGGGTATGGAGATTTTTAGGGTTGTTCAGAAAGAGCGAACACAGAGAATCCAGTTGCATGTGGGGCTGCGTAAAGGCTCCCCTGGGGAGTTCAGTTGTACCCAAAGGCTTCCTTTGGGGGCAATTTTTGATGGGCGAAAGGGGCTTTGTATGCGTTTTCTGGGGACCTCTTTTCAATTCCTCTCAGATTCCTGGTAGGGAGATATTTAGGGTTGTTTAGAAAGAGCGAACACAGAGAGTCCAGTTGCATGTGGGGCTGCGTAAAGGCTCCCCTGGGGAGTGCAGTTGTACCCAACGGCTTCCTTTGGGGGCAATTTTTGATGGGCGAAAGGGGCTTTGTATGCGTTTTCAGGGGTCCTATTTTAAATTCCTCTCACATTCCGGGAACGATGTATTTAGGGTAGTTCAGAAAGAGCGAACACAGAGAGTCCAGTTGCATGTGGGGCTGCGTAAAGGCTCCCCTGGGGATTTCAGTTGTACCCAAAGGCTTCCTTTGGGGGCAATTTTTGATGGGCAAAAGGGGCTCTGCACGAGGTTTCTGGGGTCCTATTTTAAATTCCTCTCATATTCCGAGTATGGAGAATTTTAGGGTTGTTCAGAAAGAGCGAACAGAGAGAATCCAGTTGCATGTGGGGCAGCGTAAAGGCTCCCCTGGGGAGTTCAGTTGTACCCAAAGGCTTCCTTTGGGGGCAATTTTTGATGGGCGAAAGGGGCTTTGTATGCGTTTTCCAGGGTCCTCTTTTCAATTCCTCTCAGATTCCTGGTAGGGAGATATTTAGGGTTGTTCAGAAAGAGCGAACACAGAGAGTCCAGTTGCATGTGGGGCAGCGTAAAGTCTCCCCTGGGGAGTGCAGTTGTACCCAAAGGCTTCCTTTGGGGGCAATTTTTGATGGGTGAAAGGGGCTTTGTATGCGTTTTCAGGGGTCCTATTTTAAATTCTTCTCAAATTCCGGGAAGGGATGTATTAAGGTTGTTCAGAAAGAGCGAACACAGAGAGTCCAGTTGCATGTGGGGCTGCGTAAAGGCTCCCCTGGGGAGTGCAGTTGTACCCAAAGGCTTCCTTTGGGGGCAATTTTTGATGGGCGAAAGGGGCTTTGTATGCGTTTTCCGGGGTCCTCTTTTCAATTTCTCTCTGATACGTCGTAGGGAGATATTTAGGGTTGTTCAGAAAGGGCGAACACAGAGAGTCCCGTAGCATGTGGGGCTGCGTAAAGGCTCCCCTGGGGAGTTCAGTTGTACCCAATGGCTTCCTTTGGGGGCAATTTTTGATGGGCGAAAGGGGCTCTGTACGCGGTTTCTGGGGTTCTATTTTAAAATTCCTCTCAGATTCCGGGTATGGAAATTTTTACGGTTGTTCAGAAAGAGCGAACACAGATAATCCAGTTGCATGTGGGGCAGCGTAAAGGCTCCCCTGGGGAGTTCAGTTGTACCCAAAGGCTTCCTTTGGGGGCAATTTTTGATGGGCGAAAGGGGCCTTGTATGCATTTTCCGGGGTCCTCTTTTCAATTCCTCTCAGATTCCTGGTAGGGAGATATTTAGGGTTGTTTAGAAAGAGCGAACACAGAGAGTCCAGTTGCATGTGGGGCAGCGTAAAGGCTCCCCTGGGGAGTGCAGTTGTACCCATAGGCTTCCTTTGGGGGCAATATTTGATGGGTGAAATGGGCTTTGTATGCGTTTTCAGGGGTCCTATTTTAAATTCTTCTCACATTCCGGGAAGGGATGTATTTAGGGTTGTTTAGAAAGAGCGAACAGAGAGAGTCCAGTTGCATGTGGGGCTGCGTAAAGGCTCCCCTGGGGAGTTCAGTTGTACCCAAAGGCTTCCCTTGGGGGCAATTTTTGATGGGTGAAAGGGGCTTTGTATGCATTTTCTGGGGACCTCTTTTCAATTCCTCTCAGATTCCTGGTAGGGAGATATTTAGGGTTGTTTAGAAAGAGCGAACACAGAGAGTCCAGTTGCATGTGGGGCTGCGTAAAGGCTCCCCTGGGGAGTGCAGTTGTACCCAACGGCTTCCTTTGGGGGCAATTTTTGATGGGTGAAAGGGGCTTTGTATGCGTTTTCAGGGGTCCTATTTTAAATTCCTCTCACATTCCGGGAAGGGATGTATTTAGGGTTGTTCAGAAAGAGCGAACACAGAGAGTCCAGTTGCATGTGGGGCAGCGTAAAGGCTCCCCTGGGGAGTTCAGTTGTACCCAAAGGCTTCCTTTGGGGGCAATTTTTGATGGGCGAACGGGGCTTTGTATGCGTTTTCCGGGGTCCTCTTTTCAATTCCTCTCAGATTCCTGGTAGGGAGATATTTAGGGTTGTTCAGAAAGAGCGAACACAGAGAGTCCCGTTGCATGTGGGGCAGCGTAAAGGCTCCCCTGGGGAGTTCAGTTGTACCCAAAGGCTTCCTTTGGGGGCAATTTTTGATGGGCGAAAGGGGCTTTGTATGCGTTTTCTGGGGTCCTCTTTTCAATTCCTTTCAGATTCCTGGTAGGGAGATATTTAGGGTTGTTTAGAAAGAGCGAACACAGAGAGTCCAGTTGCATGTGGGGCAGCGTAAAGGCTCCCCTGGGGAGAGCAGTTGTACCCAAAGGCTTCCTTTGGGGGCAATTTTTGATGGGTGAAAGGGGCTTTGTATGCGTTTTCAGGGGTCCTATTTTAAATTCTTCTCACATTCCGGGAAGGGATGTATTTAGGGTTGTTCAGAAAGAGCGAACACAGAGAGTCCAGCTGCATGTGGGGCTGCGTAAAGGCTCCCCTGGGGAGTTCAGTTGTACCCAACGGCTTCCTTTGGGGGCAATTTTTGATGGGTGAAAGGGGCTTTGTATGCGTTTTCAGGGGTCCTATTTTAAATTCCTCTCACATTCCGGGAAGGGATGTATTTAGGGTTGTTCAGAAAGAGCGAACACAGAGAGTCCAGTTGCATGTGGGGCTGCGTAAAGGCTCCCCTGGGGAGTTCAGTTGTACCCAAAGGCTTCCTTTGGGGGCAATTTTTGATGGGCGAAAGGGGCTCTGCACAAGGTTTCTGGGGTCCTATTTTAAATTCCTCTCATATTCCGAGTATGGAGATTTTTAGGTTTGTTCAGAAAGAGCGAACACAGAGAATCCAGTTGCATGTGGGGCAGCGTAAAGGCTCCCCTGGGGAGTTCAGTTGTACCCAAAGGCTTCCTTTGGGGGCAATTTTTGATGGGCGCAAGGGGCCTAGTATGCGTTTTCTGGGGTCCTCTTTTCAATTCCTCTCAGATTCCTGGTAGGGAGATATTTAGGGTTGTTTAGAAAGAGCGAACACAGAGAGTCCAGTTGCATGTGGGGCAGCGTAAAGGCTCCCCTGGGGAGTTCAGTTGTACCCAAAGGCTTCCTTTGGGGGCAATTTTTGATGGGTGAAAGGGGCTTTGTATGCGTTTTCAGGGGTCCTATTTTAAATTCTTCTCACATTCCGGGAAGGGATGTATTAAGGTTGTTCAGAAAGAGCGAACACAGAGAGTCCCGTTGCATGTGGGGCTGCGTAAAGACTTCCCTGGGGAGTTCAGTCGTACCCAAAGGCTTCCTTTGGGGGCAATTTTTCATGTGGCAAAGGGGCTTTCTTTGCGTTTTCCAGGGTCTTAGTTTAAATTTCTCTCACATTCCGGGTAGGGAGATTTTTAGGGTTGTTCAGAAAGAGCGAACACAGAGAGTCCCGTTGCATGTGGGGCTGCGTAAAGGTTCCCCTGGGGAGTTCAGTTGTATCCAAAGGCTTCCTTTGGGGGTAATTTTTGATGCTCAAAAGGGAATTTGTATGCGTTTTCCAGGGTCCTCTTTGCAATTTCTCTCAGATTCCTCGTAGGGAGATATTTAGTGTTGTTCAGAAAGAGCGAACACAAAGAGTCCAGTTGCATGTGGGGCTGCGTAAAGGCTCCCCTGGGGAGTTCAGTTGTACCCAACGGCTTCCTTTGGGGGCAATTTTTTATGGGTGAAAGGGGCTTTGTATGCATTTTCTGGAGTCCTATTTTAAATTCCTCTCACATTCCGGATAGGGATGTATTTAGGGTTGTTCAGAAAGAGCGAACACAGAGAGTCCAGCTGCATGTGGGGCTGTGTAAAGGCTCCCCTGGGGAGTTCAGTTGTACCCAAAGGCTTCCTTTGGGGGCAATTTTTGATGGGCGAAAGGGGCTCTGTACGCCGTTACTTGGGTCCTATTTTAAATTCCTCTCAGATTCCCAGTAAGGATTTGTTTAGGGTTGTTCAGAAAGAGCGAACACAGAGAGTCCAGTTGCATGTAGGGCTGCGTAAAGGCTCCCCTGGGGAGTTAAGTTGTACCCAAAGGCTTCCTTTGGGGGCAATTTTTGATGGGCGAAAGGGGCTCTGTACGCCGTTTCTGGGCTCATATTTTCAATTCCTCTCAGATTCCGGGTATGGAGATTTTTAGGGTTGTTCAGGAAGAGCGAACACAGAGAATCCAGTTGCATGTGGGGCTGCGTAAAGGCTCCCCTGGGGAGTTCAGTTGTACCCAAAGGCTTCCTTTTGGGCAATTTTTGATGGGTGAAAGCGGATCTGTATGTGATTTCTGGGGTCATATTTTTAGTTCCTCTCAGATTCCGGTTAGGCATGTATTTATTGTTGTTCAGAAAGAGTGAACACAGAGAGTCCAGTTGCATGTGGGGCTGGGTGAAGGCTCCTCTGGGGAGTTCAGTTGTACCCAAAGGCTTCCTTTGGGGGCAATTTTTGATGGGCGAACGAGGCTTTGTATGCGTTTTCCGGGGTCCTCTTTTCAATTCCTCTCAGATTCCAAGTAGGGAGATATTTAGGGTGGTTCAGAAAGAGCGAACACAGAGAGTCCCGTTGCATGTGGGGCTGCGTAAAGGCTCCCCTGGGGAGTTCAGTTTTACCCAAAACCTTCCTTTGGGGGCAATTTTTGATGGGTGAAAGGGGCTTTGTATGCATTATCTGGAGTCCTAATTTAAATTACTCACATTCCGGGAAGGGATGTATTTAGGGTTGTTCAGAAAGAGCGAACACAGAGAGTCCAGTTGCATGTGGGGCTGTGTAAAGGCTCCCCTGGGGAGTTCAGTTGTACCCAAAGGCTTCCTTTGGGGGCAATTTTTGATGGGCGAATGGGGCTCTGTACGCGGTTTCTGGGCACATATTTTCAATTCCTCTCAAATTCTGGGTATGGAGATTTTTAGGGTTGTTCAGAAAGAGCGAACACAGAGAATCCAGTTGCATGTGGGGCTGCGTAAAGGCTCCCCTGGGGAGTTCAGTTGTACCCAAAGGCTTCCTTTGGGGGCAATTTTTGATGGGTGAAAGGGGCTTTGTATGCGTTTTCAGGGGTCCTGTTTTAAATTCTTCTCACATTCCGGGAAGGGATGTATTAAGGTTGTTCAGAAAGAGCGAACACAGAGAGTCCAGTTGCATGTGGGGCTGCGTAAAGGCTCCCCTGGGAAGTTCAGTTGTACCCAAAGGCTTCCTTTGGGGGCAATTTTTGATGTGCGAAAGGGGCTTTGTATGCGTTTTCCGGCGTCCTCTTTTTAATTTCTCTCAGATATGTCGTAGGGAGATATTTAGGGTTGTTCAGAAAGAGTGAACACAGAGAGTCCATTTGCATGTGGGGCTGTGTAAAGGCTCCCCTGGGGAGTTCAGTTGTACCCAAAGGCTTCCTTTGGGGGCAATTTTTGATGGGCGAATGGGGCTCTGTACGCGGTTTCTGGGCTCATATTTTCAATTCCTCTCAAATTCTGGGTATGGAGATTTTTAGGGTTGTTCAGAAAGAGCGAACACAGAGAATCCAGTTGCATGTGGGGCTGCGTAAAGGCTCCCCTGGGGAGTTCATTTGTACCGAACGGCTTCCTTTGAGGGCAAGTTTTGATGGGCGAAAAGGGCCCTGTACGCGGTTTCTGGGGTTCTATTTTATATTCCTCTCAGATTCCGGGTATGGAGATTTTTACGGTTGTTCAGAAAGAGCGAACACAGAGAATCCAGTTGCATGTGGGGCTGCGTAAAGGCTCCCCTGGGGAGTGCAGTTGTACCCAAAGGCTTCCTTTGTGGGCAATTTTTGATGGGTGAAAGGGGCTTTGTATGCGTTTTCAGGGGTCCTATTTTAAATTCCTCTCACATTCCGGGAAGGGATGTATTTAGGGTTGTTCAGAAAGAGCGAACACAGAGAGTCCAGTTGCATGTGGGGCTGCGTAAAGGCTCCCCTGGGGAGTTCAGTTGTACCCAAAGGCTTCCTTTGGGGGCAATTTTTGATGGGTGAAAGGGGCTTTGTATGCGTTTTCCGGGGTCCTCTTTTCAATTCCTCTCAGATTCCTGGTAGGGAGATATTTAGGGTTGTTTAGAAAGAGCGAACACAGAGAGTCCAGTTGCATGTGGGGCTGCGTAAAGGCTCCCCTGGGGAGTTCAGTTGTACCCAAAGGCTTCCTTTGGGGGCAATTTTTGATGGGCGAAAGGGGCTCTGTATGCGTTTTCCGGGGTCCTCTTTTCAATTTCTCTCAGATACGTCGTAGGGAGATATTTAGGGTTGTTCAGAAAGAGCGAACACAGAGAGTCCCGTAGCATGTGGGGCTGCGTAAAGGCTCCCCTGGGGAGTTCAGTTGTACCCAAAGGCTTCCTTTGGGGGCAATTTTTGATGGGCGAACGGGGCTTTGTATGCGTTTTCCGGGGTCCTCTTTTCAATTCCTCTCAGATTCCTGGTAGGGAGATATTTAGGGTTGTTCAGAAAGAGCGAACACAGAGAGTCCCGTTGCATGTGGGGCTGCGTAAAGGCACCCCTGGGGAGTTCAGTTGTACCGAACGGCTTCCTTTGGGGGCAAGTTTTGATGGGCGAAAGGGGCTCTGCACGAGGTTTCTGGAGTTCTATTTTATATTCCTCTCAGATTCCGGGTATGGAGATTTTTACGGTTGTTCATAAAGAGCGAACACAGAGAATCCAGTTGCATGTGGGGCAGCGTAAAGGCTCCCCTGGGGAGTTCAGTTGTACCCAAAGTCTTCCATTGGGGGCAATTTTTGATGGGCGAAAGGGGCCTTGTATGCGTTTTCCGGGGTCCTATTTTAAATTCCTCTCAGATTCCTGGTAGGGAGATATTTAGTGTTGTTTAGAAAGAGCGAACACAGAGAGTCCAGTTGCATGTGGGGCTGCGTAAAGGCTCCCCTGGGGAGTTCAGTTGTACCCAAAGGCTTCCTTTGGGGGCAATTTTTGATGGGTGAAAGGGGCTTTGTATGCGTTTTCCGGGGTCCTCTTTTCAATTCCTCTCAGATTCCTGGTAGGGAGATATTTAGGGTTGTTTAGAAAGAGCGAACACAGAGAGTCCAGTTGCATGTGGGGCAGCGTAAGGGCTCCCCTGGGGAGTGCAGTTGTACCCAAAGGCTTCCTTTGGGGGCAATTTTTGATGGGTGAAAGGGGCTTTGTATGCGTTTTCAGGGTTCCTGTTTTAAATTCTTCTCACATTCCGGGAAGGGATGTATTAAGGTTGTTCAGAAAGAGCGAACACAGAGAGTCCAGTTGCATGTGGGGCTGCGTAAAGGCTCCCCTGGGGAGTTCAGTTGTACCCAAAGGCTTCCTTTGGGGGCAATTTTTGATGGGCGAAAGGGGCTCTGTATGCGTTTTCCGGGGTCCTCTTTTCAATTTCTCTCAGATACGTCGTAGGGAGATATTTAGGGTTGTTCAGAAAGAGCGAACACAGAGAGTCCCGTTGCATGTGGGGCTGCGTAAAGGCTCCCCTGGGGAGTTCAGTTGTACCCAACGGCTTCCTTTGGGGGCAAGTTTTGATGGGCGAAAGGGGCTCTGCACGAGGTTTCTGGAGTTCTATTTTATATTCCTCTCAGATTCCGGGTATGGAGATTTTTACGGTTGTTCAGAAAGAGCGAACACAGAGAATCCAGTTGCATGTGGGGCTGCGTAAAGGCTCCCCTGGGGAGTTCAGTTGTACCCAAAGTCTTCCATTGGGGGCAATTTTTGATGGGCGAAAGGGGCCTTGTATGCGTTTTCCGGGGTCCTCTTTTCAATTCCTCTCAGATTCCTGGTAGGGAGATATTTAGGGTTGTTTAGAAAGAGCGAACACAGAGAGTCCAGTTGCATGTGGGGCAGCGTAAGGGCTCCCCTGGGGAGTTCAGTTGTACCCAAAGGCTTCCTTTGGGGGCGATTTTTGATGGGCGAAAGGGGCTTTGTATGCGTTTTCAGGGGTCCTCCATTCAATTTCGCTCAGATTCCTCGTAGGGAGATATTTAGGGTCGTTCAGAAAGAGCGAACACAGAGAGTCCCGTTGCATGTGGGGCTGCGTAAAGGCTCCCCTGGGGAGTTCAGTTGTACCCAACGGCTTCCTTTGGGGGCAATTTTTGATGGGTGAAAGGGGTTTTGTATGCATTTTCTGGGGTCCTGTTTTAAAATCTTCTCACATTCCGGGAAGGGATGTATTTAGGGTTGTTCAGAAAGTGCGAACACAGAGAGTCCAGTTGCATGTGGGGCTGCATAAAGGCTCCCCTGGGGAGTTCAGTTGTACCCAAAGGCTTCCTTTGGGGGCAATTTTTGATGGGCGAAAGGGGCTCTGTACGTGATCTCTGGGGTCTTATTTTCAATTCCTCTCAGATTCTGGGTAGGGATGTATTTAGGGTTGTTCAGAAAGAGCGAACACAGAGAGTCCAGTTGCATGTGGGGCTGCGTAAAGGCCCCCCTGGGGATTTCAGTTGTACCCAAAGGCTTCCTTTGGGGGCAATTTTTGATGGGCGAAAGGAGCTCTGTACGCCGTTTCTGGGGTCCTATTTTAAATTCCTCTCAGATTCCAAGTAGGGAGATATTTAGGGTGTTTAAGAAAGAGCGAACACAGAGAGTCCAGTTGCGTGTGGGGCTGCGTAAAGGCTCCCCTGGGGAGTTCAGTTGTATCCAAACGCTTCCTTTGGGGGTAATTTTTGATGCTCAAAAGGGAATTTGTATGCGTTTTCCGGGGTCCTCTTTGCAATTTCTCTCAGATTCCTCGTAGGGAGATATTTAGGGTTGTTCAGAAAGAGCGAACACAGAGAGTCCAGTTGCATGTGGGGCAGCGTAAAGGCTCCCCTGGGGAGTTCAGTTGTACCCAACGGCTTCCTTTGGGGGCAATTTTTTATGGGTGAAAGGGGCTCTGTATGCATTTTCTGGAGTCCTATTTTAAATTCCTCTCACATTCCGGATAGGGATGTATTTAGGGTTGTTCAGAAAGAGCGAACACAGAGAGTCCAGTTGCATGTGGGGCAGCGTAAAGGCTCCTCTGGGGAGTTCAGTTGTACCCAAAGGCTTCCTTTGGGGGCAATTTTTGATGGGCGAAAGGGGCTCTGTACGCCGTTACTTGGGTCCTATTTTAAATTCCTCTTAGATTCCCAGTAAGGATTTGTTTAGGGTTGTTCAGAAAGAGCGAACACAGAGAGTCCAGTTGCATGTGGGGCTGCGTAAAGGCTCCCCTGGGGAGTTCAGTTGTACCCAAAGGCTTCCTTTGGGGGCAATTTTTGATGGGTGAAAGGGGCTTTGTATGCGTTTTGCGGGGTCCTCTTTTCAATTCCTCTCAGATTCCTGGTAGGGAGATATTTAGGGTTGTTCAGAAAGAGCGAACACAGAGAGTCCCGTTGCATGTGGGGCTGCGTAAAGGCTCCCCTGGGGAGTTCAGTTGTACCCAACGGCTTCCTTTGGGGGCAATTTTTGATGGGCGAAAGGGGCTCTGTACGCGGTTTCTGGGGTTCTATTTTATATTCCTCTCGGATTCCGGGTATGGAGATTTTTACGGTTGTTCAGAAAGAGCGAACACAGAGAATCCAGTTGCATGTGGGGCTGCGTAAAGGCTCCCCTGGGGAGTTCAGTTGTACCCAAAGGCTTCTTTTGGGGGCAATTTTTGATGGGCGAATGGGGCTTTGTATGCGTTTTCCGGGGTCCTCTTTTCAATTCCTCTCAGATTCCTGGTAGGGAGATATTTAGGGTTGTTCAGAAAGAGCGAACACAGAGAGTCCCGTTGCATGTGGGGCTGCGTAAAGGCTCCCCTGGGGAGTTCAGTTGTACCCAACGGCTTCCTTTGGGGGCAATTTTTGATGGGCGAAAGGGGCTCTGTATGCGGTTTCTGGGGTTCTATTTTATATTCCTCTCAGATTCCGGGTATGGAGATTTTTACGGTTGTTCAGAAAGAGCGAACACAGAGAATCCAGTTGCATGTGGGGCTGCGTAAAGGCTCCCCTGGGGAGTTCAGTTGTACAAAAAGGCTTCCTTTGGGGGCAATTTTTGATGGGTGAAAGGGGCTTTGTATGCGTTTTCAGGGGTCCTATTTTAAATTCTTCTCACATTCCGGGAAGGGATGTATTAAGGTTGTTCAGAAAGAGCGAACACAGAGAGTCCAGTTGCATGTGGGGCTGCGTGAAGACTTCCCTGGGGAGTTCAGTTGTACCCAAAGGCTTCCTTTGGGGGCAATTTTTGCTGTGCCAAATGGGCTTTGTATGCGTTTTCCGGGGTCCTCTTTTCAATTTCTCTCAGATTCCTCGTAGGGAGATATTTAGGGTCGTTCAGAAAGAGCGAACACAGAGAGTCCCGTTGCATGTGGGGCTGCGTAAAGGCTCCCCTGGGGAGTTCAGTTGTACCCAACGGCTTCCTTTGGGGGCAATTTTTGATGGGTGAAAGGGGCTTTGTATGCATTTTCTGGGTTCCTAGTTTAAATTCCTCTCACATTCCGGGTAGGGAGATTTTTAGGGTTGTTCAGAAAGAGCGAACACAGAGAATCCAGCTGCATGTGGGGCTGTGTAAAGGCTCCCCTGGGGAGTTCAGTTGT
The DNA here is from genome assembly GCA_036873955.1 of Mergus octosetaceus. Classification (NCBI taxonomy): domain Eukaryota; kingdom Metazoa; phylum Chordata; class Aves; order Anseriformes; family Anatidae; genus Mergus; species Mergus octosetaceus. The sequence continues at coordinate 856,423 of CM072286.1, forward strand.
ACCCAAAGGCTTCCTTTGGGGGCAATTTTTGATGGGCGAAAGGGGCTCTGTACGCCGTTACTTGGGTCCTATTTTAAATTTCTCTCAGATTCCCAGTAAGGATTTTTTTAGGGTTGTTCAGAAAGAGCGAACACAGAGAGTCCAGTTGCATGTGGGGCTGCGTAAAGGCTCCCCTGGGGAGTTCAGTTGTACCCAAAGGCTTCCTTTGGGGGCAATTTTTGATGGGCGAAAGGGGCTCTGTTCGCGGTTTTTTGGGTCCTATTTTAAATTCCTCTCAGATTCCGGGTAGGGAGTTATATAGGGTTGTTCAGAAAGAGCGAACACAGAGAATCCAGTTGCATCTGTGGCAGCGTAAAGGCTCCCCTGGGGAGTTCAGTTGTACCCAAAGGCTTCCTTTGAGGGCAATTTCTGATGGGTGAAAGGGGCTTTGTACGCATTTTAAGGGGTCCTATTTTCAATTCCTCTCAGATTCCTGGTAGGGAGATATTTAGGGTTGTTTAGAAAGAGCGAACACAGAAAGTCCAGTTGCATGTGGGGCAGCGTAAAGGCTCCCCTGGGGAGTTCAGTTGTACCCAAAGGCTTCCTTTGGGGGCAATTTTTGATGGGCGAAAGGGGCTTTGTATGCTTTTTCCGGGGTCCTCTATTCAATTTCGCTCAGATTCCTCGTAGGGAGATATTTAGGGTCGTTCAGAAAGAGCGAACACAGAGAGTCCCGTTGCATGTGGGGCTGCGTAAAAGCTCCCCTGGGGAGTTCATTTGTACCCAACGGCTTCCTTTGGGGGCAATTTTTGATGGGTGAAAGGGGTTTTGTATGCATTTTCTGGGGTCCTAGTTTAAATTCCTCTCACATTCCGGGAAGGGATGTATTTAGGGTTGTTCAGAAAGTGCGAACACAGAGAGTCCAGTTGCATGTGGGGCTGCGTAAAGGCCCCCCTGGGGATTTCAGTTGTACCCAAAGGCTTCCTTTGGGGGCAATTTTTGATGGGCGAAAGGAGCTCTGTACGCCGTTTCTGGGGTCCTATTTTAAATTCCTCTCAGATTCCAAGTAGGGAGATATTTAGGGTGTTTAAGAAAGAGCGAACACAGAGAGTCCAGTTGCGTGTGGGGCTGCGTAAAGGCTCCCCTGGGGAGTTCAGTTGTATCCAAACGCTTCCTTTGGGGGTAATTTTTGATGCTCAAAAGGGAATTTGTATGCGTTTTCCGGGGTCCTCTTTGCAATTTCTCTCAGATTCCTCGTAGGGAGATATTTAGGGTTGTTAAGAAAGAGCGAACACAGAGAGTCCCGTTGCATGTGGGGCAGCGTAAAGGCTCTCCTGGGGAGTTCAGTTGTACCCAACGGCTTCCTTTGGGGGCAATTTTTGATGGGTGAAAGGGGCTTTGTATGCATTTTCTGGAGTCCTATTTTAAATTCCTCTCACATTCCGGATAGGGATGTATTTAGGGTTGTTCAGAAAGAGCGAACACAGAGAGTCCAGTTGCATGTGGGGTAGCGTAAAGGCTCCTCTGGGGAGTTCAGTTGTACCCAAAGGCTTCCTTTGGGGGCAATTTTTGATGGGCGAAAGGGGCTCTGTACGCCGTTACTTGGGTCCTATTTTAAATTCCTCTTAGATTCCCAGTAAGGATTTGTTTAGGTTTGTTCAGAAAGAGCGAACACAGAGAGTCCAGTTGCATGTAGGGCTGCGTAAAGGCTCCCCTGGGGAGTTCAGTTGTACCCAAAGGCTTCTTTTGGGGGCAATTTTTGATGGGCGAACGGGGCTTTGTATGCGTTTTCCGGGGTCCTCTTTTCAATTCCTCTCAGATTCCTGGTAGGGAGATATTTAGGGTTGTTCAGAAAGAGCGAACACAGAGAGTCCCGTTGCATGTGGGGCTGCGTAAAGGCTCCCCTGGGGAGTTCAGTTGTACCCAAAGGCTTCCTTTGGGGGCAATTTTTGATGGGCGAAAGGGGCTCTGTACGCGGTTTCTGGGGTTCTATTTTATATTCCTCTCAGATTCCGGGTATGGAGATTTTTACGGTTGTTCAGAAAGAGCGAACACAGAGAATCCAGTTGCATGTGGGGCTGCGTAAAGGCTCCCCTGGGGAGTTCAGTTGTACCCAAAGGCTTCCTTTGGGGGCAATTTTTGATGGGTGAACGGGGCTTTGTATGCGTTTTCCGGGGTCCTCTTTTCAATTCCTCTCAGATTCCTGGTAGGGAGATATTTAGGGTTGTTCAGAAAGAGCGAACACAGAGAGTCCCGTTGCATGTAGAGCTGCGTAAAGGCTCCCCTGGGGAGTTCAGTTGTACCCAACGGCTTCCTTTGGGGGCAATTTTTGATGGGCGAAAGGGGCTCTGTACGCGGTTTCTGGGGTTCTATTTTATATTCCTCTCAGATTCCGGGTATGGAGATTTTTACGGTTGTTCAGAAAGAGCGAACACAGAGAATCCAGTTGCATGTGGGGCTGCGTAAAGGCTCCCCTGGGGAGTTCAGTTGTACCCAACGGCTTCCTTTGGGGGCAGTTTTTGATGGGTGAAAGGGGCTTTGTATGCGTTTTCAGGGGTCCTATTTTAAATTCTTCTCACATTCCGGGAAGGGATGTATTAAGGTTGTTCAGAAAGAGCGAACACAGAGAGTCCAGTTGCATGTGGGGCTGCGTGAAGACTTCCCTGGGGAGTTCAGTTGTACCCAAAGGCTTCCTTTGGGGGCAATTTTTGATGTGCCAAAGGGGCTTTGTATGCGTTTTCCGGGGTCCTCTTTTCAATTTCTCTCAGATTCCTCGTAGGGAGATATTTAGGGTCGTTCAGAAAGAGCGAACACAGAGAGTCCCGTAGCATGTGGGGCTGCGTAAAGGCTCCCCTGGGGAGTTCAGTTGTACCCAACGGCTTCCTTTGGGGGCAATTTTTAATGGGTGAAAGGGGCTTTGTATGCATTTTATGGGGTCCTAGTTTAAATTCCTCTCACATTCCGGGTAGGGAGATTTTTAGGGTTGTTCAGAAAGAGCGAACACAGAGAATCCAGCTGCATGTGGGACTGTGTAAAGGCTCCCCTGGGGAGTTTAGTTGTACCCAAAGGCTTCCTTTGGGGGCAATTTTTGATGGGCGAAAGGGGCTCTGTACGCCGTTACTTGGGTCCTATTTTAAATTCCTCTCAGATTTCCAGTAAGGATTTGTTTAGGGTTGTTCAGAAAGAGCGAACACAGAGAGTCCAGTTGCATGTAGGGATGCGTAAAGGCTCCCCTGGGGATTTCAGTTGTACCCAAAGGCTTCCTTTGGGGGCAATTTTTGATGGGCGAAAGGGGCTCTGTTCGCGGTTTTTTGGGTCGTATTTTAAATTCCTCTCAGATTCCAAGTAGGGAGTTTTATAGGGTTGTTCAGAAAGAGCGAACACAGAGAATCCAGTTGCATGTGGGGCAGCATAAAGGCTCCCCTGGGGAGTTCAGTTGTACCCAAAGGCTTCCTTTGGGGGCAATTTTTGATGGGCGAGCGGGGCTTTGTACACCTTTTAAGGGGTCCTATTTTCAATTCCTCTCAGATTCCTGGTAGGAAGTTGTATAGGGTTTTTCAGAAAGAGCGAACACAGAGAGTCCAGTTGCATGTGGGGCTGCGTAAAGTCTATCCTGGGGAGTTCAGTTGTACCCAAAGGCTTCCTTTGGGGCAATTTCTGATGTGTGAAATGGGCTTTGTATGCATTTTCTGGGGTCATCTTTTCAATTTCTCTCAGATTCCTCGTAGAGACTTATTTAGGGTTGTTCAGAAAGAGCAAACACAGAGAGTCCAGTTGCATGTGGGGCTGCGTAAAGGCTCCCCTGGGGAGTTCAGTTGTACCCAATGGCTTCCTTTGGGGGCAATTTTTGATGGGTGAAAGGGGCTTTGTATGCGTTTTCAGGGGTCCTGTTTTAAATTCTTCTCACATTCCGGGAAGGGATGTATTAAGGTTGTTCAGAAAGAGCGAACACAGAGAGTCCAGTTGCATGTGGGGCTGCGTAAAGGCTCCCCTGGGGAGTTCAGTTGTACCCAACGGCTTCCTTTGGGGGCAATTTTTGATGGGTGAAAGGGGCTTTGTATGCATTTTCTGGGGTCCTAGTTTAAATTCCTCTCACATTCCGGGTAGGGAGATTTTTAGGGTCATTCAGAAAGAGAGAACACAGAGAATCCAGCTGCATGTGGGGCTGCGTAAAGGCTCCCCTGGGGAGTTCAGTTGTACCCAACGGCTTCCTTTGGGGGCAATTTTTGATGGGTGAAAGGGGCTCTGTACGCCATTTCTGGGGTCCTATTTTAAATACCTCTCAGATTCTGGGTAGGGATGTATTTAGGGTTGTTCAGAAAGAGCGAACACGAAGAGTCCCGTTGCATGTGGGGATGCGTAAAGGCTCCCCTGGGGATTTCAGTTGTACCCAAAGGCTTCTTTTGGGGGCAATTTTTGATGGGCGAAAGGAGCTCTGTACGCCGTTTCTGGGGTCCTATTTTAAATTCCTCTCAGATTCCAAGTAGGGAGATATTTAGGATTTTTAAGAAAGAGCGAACACAGAGAGTCCAGTTACATGTGGGGCTACGTAGAGGCTCCCCTGGGGAGTTCAGTTGTATCCAAAGGCTTCCTTTGGGGGTAATTTTTGATGCTCAAAAGGGAATCTGTATGCGTTTTCTGGGGTCCTCTTTGCAATTTCTCTCAGATTCCTCGTAGGGAGATATTTAGGGTTGTTCAGAAAGAGCGAACACAGAGAGTCCCGTAGCATGTGGGGCTGCGTAAAGGCTCCCCTGGGGAGTTCAGTTGTACCCAACGGCTTCCTTTGGGGGCAATTTTTGATGGGTGAAAGGGGCTTTGTATGCATTTTCTGGAGTCCTATTTTAAATTCCTCTCAGATTCCGGATAGGGATGTATTTAGTGTTGTTCAGAAAGAACGAACACAGAGAGTCCAGCTGCATGTGGGGCTGTGTAAAGGCTCCCCTGGGGAGTTCAGTTGTACCCAAAGGCTTCCTTTGGGGGCAATTTTTGATGGGCGAAAGGGGCTCTGTACGCCGTTACTTGGGTCCTATTTTAAATTCCTCTCAGATTCCCAGTAAGGATTTGTTTAGGGTTGTTCAGAAAGAGCGAACACAGAGAGTCCAGTTGCATGTGGGGCTGCGTAAAGGCTCCCCTGGGGAGTTCAGTTGTACCCGAAGGCTTCCTTTGGGGGAAATTTTTGATGGGCGAAAGGAGCTTTGTACGCGATATCTGGTGTCATATTTTAAATTCCTCTCAGATTCCTTTTAGGGATTTATTTAGTGTTGTTCAGAAAGAGCGAACACAGAGAGTCCAGTTGCATGTGGGGATGCGTAAAGGCTCCCCTGGGGAGTTCATTTGTACCCAAAGGTTTCCTTTGGGGGCAATTTTGGATGGGTGAAAGGGGCTTTGTATGCGTTTTCCGGGGTCCTATTTTAAATTCCTCTCACATTCCGGGAAGGGATGTATTTAGGGTTGTTCAGAAAGAGCGAACACAGAGGGTCCAAATGCATGTGGGGCTGCGTAAAGGCTCCCCTGGGGAGTTCAGTTGTACCCAAAGGCTTCCATTGGGGGCAATTTTTGATGAGCGAAAGGTGATTTGTTTCCGATTTCCGGGGTCCACTTTTCAATTTCTCTCAGATTCCTCGTAGGGAGTTATTTAGGGTTGTTCAGAAAGAGCGAACACAGAGAGTCCAGTTGCATGTGGAGCTGCGTAAAGGCTCCCCTGGGGAGCTCAGTTGTACCCAACGACTTCCATTGGGGGCAATTTTTGATGGGTTAAAGGGGCTTTGTATAATTTTTCTGGTGTCCTATTTTAAATTCCTCTCACATTCCGGGTAGGGATGTATTTAGGTTTGTTCAGAAAGAGCGAACACAGAGAGTCCAGTTCCATGCGGGGCTGCGTAAAGGCTCCCCTGGGGAGTTCAGTTGTACCCAAAGGCTTCCTTTCAGGGCAATTTTTGATGGGTGAAAGGGGCTTTGTATGCGTTTTCCAGGGTCCTATTTTAAATTCCTCTCACATTCCGGGAAGGGATGTATTTAGGGTTGTTCAGAAAGAACGAACACAGAGAGTCCAAATGCATGTGGGGCTGCGTAAAGGCTCCCCTGGGGAGTTTAGTTGTACCCAAAGGCTTCCTTTCAGGCTAATTTTTGATTGGTGAAAGAGGCGAAGTCCGTGATTTCTGGAGTCTTATTTTCAATTCCTCTCAGATTCCGGGTAGGGATCTGTTTAGGGTTTTTCAAAAGATCTAACACAGAGAGTCCAGTTGCATGTGGGGCTGCGTGAAGGCTCCCCTGGGGAGTCCAGTTGTACCCAAAGGCTTCCTTTGGGGGCAATTTTTGGTGGGCGGAAGAGGCTTTCTACGCCGTTTCTGGGGTCCTATTTTAAATTCCTCTCACATTCCGGGAAGGGATGTATTTAGGGTTGTTCAGAAAGAGCGAACACAGAGAGTCCAGTTGCATGTGGGGCTGCGTGAAGGCACCCCTGGGGAGTTCAGTTTTACCCAAAGGCTTCCTTTGGGGGAAATTTTTGATGGGCGAAAAGGGCTTTGTACGCGGTTTCTGGGGTCCTATTTCCAATTACTCTCAGATTCCGGGAAGGGAGATATTTAGGGTTTTTAAGAAAGAGCGAACAAAGAGAGTCCAGTTTCATGTGGGGCTGCGTAAAGACTCCCTTGGGGAGTTAAGTTGTACCCAAAGGCTTCCTTTGGGGGCAATTTTTGATGGGCGAAAGGGGCTCTGTACACCTTTTCTGGGGTCCTATTTTCAATTCCTCTCAGATTCCGGGAAGGGATGTATTTAAGGTTGTTCAGTAAGAGCGAACACAGAGAGTCCAGTTGCATTTTGGGCTGGGTAAAGTCTCCCCTGGGGAGTTCAATTGTACCGAAAGGCTTCCTTTGGGGGCAATTTTTGATGGGCGAAAGGGGCTCTGTACGCCATTTCTGGGGTCCTATTTTAAATACCTCTCAGATTCCGGGAAGGGATGTATTTAGGGTTGTTCAGAAAGAGCGAACACAGAGAGTCCCGTTGCATGTGGGGCTGCGTAAAGGCTCCCCTGGGGAGTTCAGTTGTACCCAAAGTCTTCCTTTGGGGGCAATTTTTGATGGGCGAAAGGAGCTCTGTACGCCATTTCTGGGGTCCTATTTTAAATTCATCTCAGATTCCGGGAAGGGATGTATTTAGGGTTGTTCAGAAAGAGCGAACACAGAGAGTCCTGTTGCATGTGGGGCTGCGTAAAGGCTCCCCTGGGGAGTTCAGTTGTACCCAAAGGCTTCCTTTGGGGGCAATTGTTGATGGGTGAAAGGGGCTTTGTATTCGTTTTCCAGGGTCCTATTTTAAATTCCTCTCACATTCCGGGAAGGGATGTATTTAGGGTTGTTCAGAAAGAGCGAACACAGAGAGTGCAGTTGCATGTGGGGCTGCGTGAAGGCTCCCCTGGGGAGTTCAGTTGTACACAAAGGCTTCCTTTGGGGGCAATTTTTGACGGGTGTAAAGGGCTCTGTACACCTTTTCTGGGGTCCTATTTTCACTTCCTCTCAGATTTCGGGTAGGGATGTATTTAAGTTTATTCAGAAAGAGCGAACACAGAGAGTCCAGTTGCATGTGGGGCTGCGTGAAGGCTCCCCTGGGGAGTTCAGTTGTACACAAAGGCTTCCTTTGGGGGCAATTTTTGATGGGTGAAAAGGGCTCTGTACACCTTTTCTGGGGTCCTATTTTAAATTCCTCTCAGATTCCGGGAAGGGATGTATTTAGGGTTGTTCAGAAAGAGCGAACACAGAGAGTCCCGTTGCATGTGGGGCTGCGTATAGGCTCCCCTGGGGACTTCAGTTGTACCCAAAGGCTTCCTTTGGGGGCAATTTTTGATGGACGAAAGGGGCTCTGTACGCCGATTCTGGGGTCCTATTTTAAATTCCTCTCAGATTCCTGGAAGGGATGTATTTAGGGTTATTCAAAAAGAGCGAACACAGAGAGTCCCGTTGCATGTGGGGCTGCGTAAAGGCTCCCCTGGGGAGTTCAGTTGTACACAAAGGCTTCCTTTGGGGGCAATTTTTGATGGGCGAAAGGGGCTCTGTACACCTTTTCTGGGGTCCTATTTTCAATTCCTCTCAGATTCCGGGTAGGGATGTATTTAAGGTTGTTCAGTAAGAGCGAACACAGAGAGTCCAGTTGCATTTTGGGCTGCGTAAAGTCTCCCCTGGGGAATTCAATTGTACCGAAAGGCTTCCTTTGGGGGCAATTTTTGATGGGCGAAAGGGGCTCTGTACGCCATTTCTGGGGTCCTATTTTAAATACCTCTCAGATTCTGGGTAGGGATGTATTTAGGGTTGTTCAGAAAGAGCGAACACGAAGAGTCCCGTTGCATGTGGGGCTCCGTAAAGGCTCCCCTGGGGAGTTCAGTTGTACCCAACGGCTTCCTTTGAGGGCAATTTTTGATGGGTGAAAGGGGCTTTGTATGCATTTTATGGGGTCCTAGTTTAAATTCCTCTCACATTCCGGGTAGCGAGATTTTTAGGGTTGTTCAGAAAGAGCGAACACAGAGAATCCAGTTGCATGTGGGGCTGCGTAAAGGCTCCCCTGGGGAGTTCAGTTGTACCCAAAGGCTTCCTTTGGGGGCAATTTTTGATGGGTGAAAGGGGCTCTGTACATGATCTCTGGGGTCTTATTTTAAATTCCTCTCAGATTCCAGGTAGGGATGTATTTAGGGTTGTTCAGAAAGAGCGAACACAGAGAGTCCCGTAGCATGTGGGGCTGCGTAAAGGCTCCCCTGGGGAGTTCAGTTGTACCCAACGGCTTCCTTTGGGGGCAATTTTTGATGGGTGAAAGGGGCTTTGTACGCGTTTTCTGGGGTCCTATTTAAATTCCTCTCACATTCCGGGAAGGGATGTATTTAGGGTTGTTCAGAAAGAGCGAACACAGAGAGTCCAGTTGCATGTGGGGCTGCGTAAAGGCTCCCCTGGGGAGTTCAGTTGCACCCAAAGGCTTCCTTTGGGGGCAATTTTTGATGGGCGAACGGGGCGTTGTATGCGTTTTCCGGGGTCCTCTTTTCATTTCCTCTCAGATTCCTGGTAGGGAGATATTTAGGGTTGTTCAGAAAGAGCGAACACAGAGAGTCCCGTTGCATGTGGGGCTGCGTAAAGGCTCCCCTGGGGAGTTCAGTTGTACCGAACGGCTTCCTTTGGGGGCAATTTTTGATGGGCGAAAGGGGCTCTGTACGCGGTTTCTGGGGTTCTATTTTATATTCCTCTCCGATTCCGGGAATGGAGATTTTTACGGTTGTTCAGAAAGAACGAACACAGAGAATCCAGTTGCATGTGGGGCTGCGTAAAGGCTCCCCTGGGGAGTTCAGTTGTACCCAAAGGCTTCCTTTGGGGGCAATTTTTGATGGGTGAAAGGGGCTTTGTACGCATTTTCTGGGGTCCTATTTAAATTCCTCTCACATTCCGGGTAGGGATGTATTTAGGGTTGTTCAGAAAGAGCGAACACAGAGAGTCCAGTTGCATGTGGGGCTGCATAAAGGCTCCCCTGGGGAGTTCAGTTGTACCCAAAGGCTTCCTTTGGGGGCAATTTTTGATGGGCGAACGGGGCTTTGTATGCGTTTTCCGGGGTCCTCTTTTCATTTCCTCTCTGATTCCTGGTAGGGAGATATTTAGGGTTGTTCAGAAAGAGCGAACACAGAGAGTCCCGTTGCATGTGGGGCTGCGTAAAGGCTCCCCTGGGGAGTTCAGTTGTACCGAACGGCTTCCTTTGGGGGCAATTTTTGATGGGCGAAAGGGGCTCTGTACGCGGTTTCTGGGGTTCTATTTTATATTCCTCTCAGATTCCGGGTATGGAGATTTTTACGGTTGTTCAGAAAGAGCGAACACAGAGAATCCAGTTGCATGTGGGGCTGCGTAAAGGCTCCCCTGGGGAGTTCAGTTGTACCCAACGGCTTCCTTTGGGGGCAATTTTTGATGGGCGATAGGGGCCTTGTATGCGTTTTCCGGGGTCCTCTTTTCAATTCCTCTCAGATTCCTGGTAGGGAGATATTTAGGGTTGTTTGGAAAGAGCGAACACAGAGAGTCCAGTTGCATGTGGGGCAGCGTAAAGGCTCCCCTGGGGAGTGCAGTTGTACCCAAAGGCTTCCTTTGGGGGCAATTGTTGATGGGTGAAAGGGGCTTTGTATGCGTTTTCCAGGGTCCTATTTTAAATTCCTCTCACATTCCGGGAAGGGATGTATTTAGGGTTGTTCAGAAAGAGCGAACACAGAGAGTGCAGTTGCATGTGGGGCTGCGTGAAGGCTCCCCTGGGGAGTTCAGTTGTACCCAACGGCTTCCTTTGGGGGAAATTTTTGATGGGCGAAAGGGGCTTTGTACGCGGTTTCTGGGGTCCTATTTCCAATTACTCTCAGATTCCGGGAAGGGAGATATTTAGGGTTTTTAAGAAAGAGCGAACACAGAGAGTCCAGTTGCATGTGGGGCTGCGTAAAGCCTCCCCTGGGGAGTTCAGTTGTACCCAAAGGCTTCCTTTGGGGGCAATTTTTGATGGGTGTAAAGGGCTCTGTACACCTTTTCTGGGGTCCTATTTTCAATTCCTCTCAGATTTCGGGTAGGGATGTATTTAAGTTTATTCAGAAAGAGCGAACACAGAGAGTTCAGTTGCATGTGGGGCTGCGTGAAGGCTCCCCTGGGGAGTTCAGTTGTACACAAAGGCTTCCTTTGGGGGCAATTTTTGATGGGTGAAAAGGGCTCTGTACACCTTTTCTGGGGTCCTATTTTAAATTCCTCTCAGATTCCGGGAAGGGATGTATTTAGGGTTGTTCAGAAAGAGCGAACACAGAGAGTCCCGTTGCATGTGGGGCCGCGTATAGGCTCCCCTGGGGATTTCAGTTGTACCCAAAGGCTTCCTTTGGGGGCAATTTTTGATGGACCAAAGGGGCTCTGTACGCCGATTCTGGGGTCCTATTTTAAATTCCTCTCAGATTCCTGGAAGGGATGTATTTAGGGTTTTTCAAAACGAGCGAACACAGAGAGTCCAGTTGCATGTGGGGCTGCGTAAAGGCTCCCCTGGGGAGTTCAGTTGTACCCAAAGGCTTCCTTTGGGGGCAATTTTTGATGGGCGAAAGGGGCTCTGTACACCTTTTCTGGGGTCCTATTTTCAATTCATCTCAGATTCCGGGTAGGGATGTATTTAAGGTTGTTCAGTAAGAGCGAACACAGAGAGTCCAGTTGCATTTTGGGCTGCGTAAAGTCTCCCCTGGGGAGTTCAATTGTACCGAAAGGCTTCCTTTGGGGGCAATTTTTGATGGGCGAAAGGGGCTCTGTACGCCATTTCTGGGGTCCTATTTTAAATACCTCTCAGATTCTGGGTATGGATGTATTTAGGGTTGTTCAGAAAGAGCGATCACGAAGAGTCCCGTTGCATGTGGGGCTCCGTAAAGGCTCCCCTGGGGAGTTCAGTTGTACCCAACGGCTTCCTTTGGGGGCAATTTTTGATGGGTGAAAGGGGCTTTGTACGCATTTTCTGGGGTCCTATTTAAATTCCTCTCACATTCCGGGTAGGGATGTATTTAGGGTTGTTCAGAAAGAGCGAACACAGAGAGTCCAGTTGCATGTGGGGCTGCGTAAAGGCTCCCCTGGGGAGTTCAGTTGTACCCAAAGGCTTCCTTTGGGGGCAATTTTTGATGGGCGAACGGGGCTTTGTATGCGTTTTCCGGGGTCCTCTTTTCATTTCCTCCCAGATTCCTGGTAGGGAGATATTTAGGGTTGTTCAGAAAGAGCGAACACAGAGAGTCCCGTTGCATGTGGGGCTGCGTAAAGGCTCCCCTGGGGAGTTCAGTTGTACCGAACGGCTTCCTTTGGGGGCAATTTTTGATGGGCGAAAGGGGCTCTGTACGCGGTTTCTGGGGTTCTATTTTATATTCCTCTCAGATTCCGGGTATGGAGATTTTTACGGTTGTTCAGAAAGAGCGAACACAGAGAATCCAGTTGCATGTGGGGCTGCGTAAAGGCTCCCCTGGGGAGTTCAGTTGTACCCAACGGCTTCCTTTGGGGGCAATTTTTGATGGGCGATAGGGGCCTTGTATGCGTTTTCCGGGGTCTTCTTTTCAATTCCTCTCAGATTCCTGGTAGGGAGATATTTAGGGTTGTTTAGAAAGAGCGAACACAGAGAGTCCAGTTGCATGTGGGGCAGCGTAAAGGCTCCCCTGGGGAGTGCAGTTGTACCCAAAGGCTTCCTTTGGGGGCAATTTTTGATGTGTGAAATGGGCTTTGTATGCGTTTTCAGGGGTCCTATTTTAAATTCTTCTCACATTCCGGGAAGGGATGTATTAAGGTTGTTCAGAAAAAGCGAACACAGAGAGTCCAGCTGCATGTGGGGCTGTGTAAAGGCTCCCCTGGGGAGTTCAGTTGTACCCAAAGGCTTCCTTTGGGGGCAATTTTTGATGGGCGAAAGGGGCTCTGTACGCCGTTACTTGGGTCCTATTTTAAATTCCTCTCAGATTCCCAGTAAGGATTTGTTTAGGGTTGTTCAGAAAGAGCGAACACAGAGAGTCCAGTTGCATGTAGGTCTGCGTAAAGGCACCCCTGGGGAGTTCAGTTGTACCCGAAGGCTTCCTTTGGGGGAAATTTTTGATGGGCGAAAGGGGCTTTGTACGCGATATCTGGTGTCATATTTTAAATTCCTCTCAGATTCCGTTTAGGGATGTATTTAGGGTTGTTCAGACAGACCGAACACAGAGAGTCCAGTTGCATGTGGGGCTGCGTAAAGGCTCCCCTGGGGAGTTCATTTGTACCCAATGGTTTCCTTTGGGGGCAATTTTGGATGGGTGAAAGGGGCTTTGTATGCGTTTTCCAGGGTCCTATTTTAAATTCCTCTCACATTCCGGGAAGGGATGTATTTAGGGTTGTTCAGAAAGAGCGAACACAGAGGGTCCAAATGCATGTGGGGCTGCGTAAAGGCTCCCCTGGGGAGTTCAGTTGTACCCAAAGGCTTCCATTGGGGGCAATTTTTGATGAGCGAAAGGGGATTTGTATCCGTTTTCCGGGGTTCACTTTTCAATTTCTCTCAGATTCCTCGTAGGGAGTTATTTAGGGTTGTTCAGAAAGAGCGAACACAGAGAGTCCAGTTGCATGTGGGGCTGCGTAAAGGCTCCCCTGGGGAGTTCAGTTTTACCCAACGACTTCATTTTGGGGCCAATTTTTGATGGGTTAAAGGGGCTTTGTATAATTTTTCTGGGGTCCTATTTTAAATTCCTCTCACATTCCGGGTAGGGATGTATTTAGGGTTGTTCAGAAAGAGCGAACACAGAGAGTCCAGCTGCATGTGGTGCTGTGTAAAGGCTCCCCTGGGGAGTTCAGTTGTCCCCAAAGGCTTCCTTTGGGGCCAATTTTTGATGGGTGAAAGGGGCTCTGTACGTGATTTCTGTTATCATATTTTCAATTCCTCTCAGATTCCGGTAAGGCATGTATTTAGGGTTGTTCAGTAAGAGAGAACTCAGAGAGTCCATTTGCATTTGGGGCTGCGTAAAGGCTCCCTTGGAGAGTTCAGTTGTACCCAAAGGCTTCCTTTCGGGGCAATTTTTGACGGGTGAAAGGGGCTCTGTACACGTTTTCAAGGGTCCTATTTTAAATTCCTCTCAGATTCCAAGTAGGGAGATATTTAGGTTTGTTCAGAAAGAGCGAACACAGAGAGTCCAGTTGCATGCGGGGCTGCGTAAAGGCTCCACTGGGGAGTTCAGTTGTACCCAAAGGCTTCCTTTCAGGGTAATTTTTGATTGGTGAAAGAGGCGAAGTCCGTGATTTCTGGAGTCTTATTTTCAATTCCTCTCAGATTCCGGGTAGGGATGTATTTAGGGTTTTTCAAAAGATCTAACACAGAGAGTCCAGTTGCATGTGGGGCTGCGTGAAGACTCCCCTGGGGAGTCCAGTTGTACCCAAAGGCTTCCTTTGGGGGCAATTTTTGATGGGCAGAAGGGGCTCTGTACGCCGTTTGTGGGGTCCTATTTTAAATTCCTCTCAGATTCCAGGTAGGGAGATATTTAGGGTTTTTAAAAAAGAGCGAAAACAGAGAGTCCAGTTGCATGTGGGGCTGCGTGAAGGCACCCCTGGGGAGTTCAGTTTTACCCAAAGGCTTCCTTTGGGGGAAATTTTTGATGGGCGAAAAGGGCTTTGTACGCGGTTTCTGGGGTCCTATTTCCAATTACTCTCAGATTCCGGTAAGGGAGATATTTAGGGTTTTTAAGAAAGAGCGAACAAAGAGAGTCCAGTTTCATGTGGGGCTGCGTAAAGACTCCCTTGGGGAGTTAAGTTGTACCCAAAGGCTTCCTTTGGGGGCAATTTTTGATGAGTGAAAAAGGCTCTGTACGTGATTTCTGGGGTCATATTTCCAATTCCTCTCTGTTTCCGGTTAGGGATGTATTAAGGTTGTTCAGAAAGAGCAAACACAGAGAGTCCAGTTGCTTGTGGGACTGCGTGAAGGGTCCCCTGGGGAGTTCAGTTGTACCCAAAGTCTTCCTTTGGGGGCAATTTTGATGGGTGAAAGGGGCTTTGTACGCTATTTCTCGGGTCCTAATTTAAATTATTCTCACATTCCGGGTAGGGATGTATTTAGGGTTGTTCAGAAAGAGCAAACACAGAGAGTCCAGTTGCATGTGGGGCTGCGTAAAGACTCCCTTGGGGAGTTCAGTTGTACCGAAAGGCTTCCTTTGGGGGCAATTTTTGATGGGCGAAAGGGGCTCTGTACGCCGATTCTGGGGTCCTATTTTAAATTCCTCTCAGATTCCTGGAAGGGATGTATTTAGGGTTGTTCAGTAAGAGCGAACACAGAGAGTCCAGTTGCATTTTGGGCTGCGTAAAGTCTCCCCTGGGGAGTTCAATTGTACCGAAAGGCTTCCTTTGGGGGCAATTTTTGATGGGCGAAGGGGGCTCTGTACGTGATTTCTGTGATCATATTTTCAATTCCTCTCAGATTCCGGGAAGGGATGTATTTAGGGTTTTTAAGAAAGAGCGAACAAAGAGAGTCCAGTTGCATTCGGGGCTGCCTAAAGGCTCCCTTGGAGAGTTCACTTGTACCCAAAGGCTTCCTTTCGGGGCAATTTTTGACGGGTGAAAGGGGCTCTGTACACGTTTTCAAGGGTCCTATTTTAAATTCCTCTCAGATTCCAAGTAGGGAGATATTTAGGGTTGTTCAGAAAGAGCGAACACAGAGAGTCCAGTTGCATGTGGGGCAGCGTAAAGTCTCCCCTGGGGAGTTCAGTTGTACCCAAGGCTTCCTTTCAGGGCAATTTTTGATGGGTGAAAGGGGCTTTGTATGCGTTTTCTAGGGTCCTATTTTAAATTACTCTCACATTCCGGGAAGGGATGTATTTAGGGTTGTTCAGAAAGAGCGAACACAGAGAGTGCAGTTGCATGTGGGGCTGCGTGAAGGCTCCCCTGGGGAGTTCAGTTGTACCCAACGGCTTCCTTTGGGGGAAATTTTTGATGGGCGAAAGGGGCTTTGTACGCGGTTTCTGGGGTCATATTTCCAATTACTCTCAGATTCCGGGAAGGGAGATATTTAGGGTTTTTAAGAAAGAGCGAAGACAGAGAGGGCAGTTGCATGTGGGGCTGCGTAAAGACTCCCCTGGGGAGTTCAGTTGTACCCAAAGGCTTCCTTTGGGGGCAATTTTTGATGGGTGTAAAGGGCTCTGTACACCTTTTCTGGGGTCCTATTTTCAATTCCTCTCAGATTTCGGGTAGGGATGTATTTAAGTTTATTCAGAAAGAGCGAACACAGAGAGTCCAGTTGCATGTGAGGCTGCGTGAAGGCACCCCTGGGGAGTTCAGTTGTACACAAAGGCTTCCTTTGGGGGCAATTTTTGATGGGTGAAAAGGGCTCTGTACACCTTTTCTGGAGTCCTATTTTAAATTCCTCTCAGATTCCGGGAAGGGATGTATTTAGGGTTGTTCAGAAAGAGCGAACACATAGAGTCCAGTTGCATGTGGGGCTGCGTAAAGGCTCCCCTGGGGAGTTCAGTTGTACCCAAAGGCTTCCTTTGGGGGCAATTTTGATGGGAGAAAGGGGCTTTGAACGCTATTTCTGGGGTCCTAGTTTAAATTATTCTCACATTCCGGGTAGGGATGTATTTAGGGTTGTTCAGAAAGAGCGAACACAGAGAGTCCCATTGCATGTGGGGATGCGTATAGGCTCCCTGGGGACTTCAGTTGTACCCAAAGGCTTCGTTTGGGGGCAATTTTTGATGAGTGAAAGGGGCTCTGTACGCCGATTCTGGGGTCCTATTTTAAATTCCTCTCAGATTCCTGGAAGGGATGTATTTAGGGTTATTCAAAAAGAGCGAACACAGAGAGTCCCGTTGCATGTGGGGCTGCGTAAAGGCTCCCCTGGGGAGTTCAGTTGTACACAAAGGCTTCCTTTGGGGGCAATTTTTGATGGGCGAAAGGGGCTCTGTACGCCTTTTCTGGGGTCCTATTTTCAATTCCTCTCAGATTCCGGGTAGGGATGTATTTAAGGTTGTTCAGTAGGAGCGAACACAGAGAGTCCAGTTGCATTTTGGGCTGCGTAAAGTCTCCCCTGGGGAGTTCAATTGTACCGAAAGGCTTCTTTTGGGGGCAATTTTTGATGGGCGAAAGGGGCTCTGTACGGCATTTCTGGGGTCCTATTTTAAATACCTCTCAGATTCCGGGAAGGGATGTATTTAGGGTTGTTCAGAAAGAGCGAACACGAAGAGTCCCGTTGCATGTTGGGCTCCGTAAAGGCTCCCCTGGGGAGTTCAGTTGTACCCAAAGGCTTCCTTTGGGGGCAATTTTTGATGGGCAAAAGGGGCTCTGTACGCCGTTTCTCGGGTCCTATTTTAAATTCCTCTCAGATTCCGGGAAGGGATGTATTTAGGGTTGTTCAGAAAGAGCGAACACATAGAGTCCAGTTGCATGTGGGGCTGCGTAAAGGCTCCCCTGGGGAGTTCATTTGTACCCAAAGCCTTCCTTTGGGAGCAATTTTTGATGGGTGAAAGGGGCTCTGTACGCCGTTTCTGGGGTCCTATTTTCAATTCCTCTCAGATTCCGGGAAGGGATGTATTTAGGGTTGTTCAGAAGGAGCGAACACAGAGAGTCCAGTTGCATGTGGGGCTGCGTAAAGGCTCCCCTGGGGAGTTCAGTTGTACCCAAAGTCTTCCTTTGGGGGCAATTTTTGATGGGCGAAAGGGGCTCTGTACGCCATTTATGGGGTCCTATTTTAAATTCCTCTCAGATTCCGGGAAGGGACGTATTTAGGGTTGTTCAGAAAGAGCGAACACAGAGAGTCCTGTTGCATGTGGGGCTGCGTAAAGGCTCCCCTGGGGAGTTCAGTTGTACCCAAAGGCTTCCTTTGGGGCAATTTTTGATGGGCGAAGGGGGCTCTGTACGCCGTTTCTGGGGTCCTATTTTAAATTCCTCTCAGATTCCGGGAAGGGTTCTTTTTAGGGTTGTTCAGAAAGAGCAAACACAGAGTGTCCTGTTGCATGTGGGGCTGCGTAAAGGCTCCCCTGGGGAGTTCAGTTGTACCCAAAGGCTTCCTTTGGGGGCAATTTTTGATGGGCGAAAGGGGCTCTGTACGTGATTTCTGGGGTCCTATTTTAAATTCCTCTCAGATTCCAGGAAGGGATGTATTTAGGGTTGTTCAGTAAGAGAGAACTCAGAGAATTCATTTGCATTCGGGGCTGCGTAAAGGCTCCCTTGGAGAGTTCACTTGTACCCAAAGGCTTCCTTTCGGGGCAAATTTTGACGGGTGAAAGGGGCTCTGTACACGTTTTCAAGGGTCCTATTTTAAATTCCTCTCAGATTCCAAGTAGGGAGATATTTAGGGTTGTTCAGAAAGAGCGAACACAGAGAGTCCAGTTGCATGTGGGGCAGTGTAAAGTCTCCCCTGGGGAGTTCAGTTGTACCCAAAGGCTTCCTTTCAGGGCAATTTTTGATGGGTGAAAGGGGCTTTGTATGCGTTTTCCAGGGTCCTATTTTAAATTCCTCTCACATTCCGGGAAGGGATGTATTTAGGGTTTTTCAAAAGAGCGAACACAGAGAGTGCAGTTGCATGTGGGGCTGCGTGCAGGCTCCCCTGGGGAGTTCAGTTGTACCCAAAGGCTTCCTTTGGGGGCAATTTTTGATGGGTGAAAGGGGCTCTGTACGTGATTTCTGGGGTCGTATTTTGAATTCCCGCTGTTCCGTTTAGGGATGTATTTAGGGTTGTTCAGAAAGAGCGAACACAGAGAGTCCAGTTGCATGTGGGGCTGCGTGAAGGCTCCCCTGGGGAGTTCAGTTGTACCCAAAGGCTTCCTTTGGGGGCAATTTTTGTTGGGTGAAAGGGGCTCTGTACGTGATTTCTGGGGTCATATTTTCAATTCCTCTCACATTCCGGGTAGGGATGTATTTAGGGTTGTTCAGAAAGAGCGAACACAGAGAGTCCAGTTGCATGTGGGGCTGCGTAAAGGCTCCCCTGGGGAGTTCAGTTGTACCCAAAGGCTTCCTTTGGGGGCAATTTTTGATGGGCGAAAGGGGCTTTGTACGCGGTTTCTGGGGTCCTATTTTAAATTCCTCTCAGATTCCGGGAAGGGTTCTTTTTAGGGTTGTTCAGAAAGAGCAAACACAGAGTGTCCTGTTGCATGTGGGGCTGCGTAAAGGCTCCCCTGGGGAGTTCAGTTGTACCCAAAGGCTTCCTTTGGGGGCAATTTTTGATGGGTGAAAGGGGCTCTGTACGTGATTTCTGGGGTCATATTTTCAATTCCCCTCTGTTTCCGGTTAGGGATGTATTAAGGTTGTTCAGAAAGAGCGAACACAGAGAGTCCAGTTGCTTGTGGGGCTGCGTGAAGGCTCCCCTGGGGAGTTCAGTTGTACCCAAAGGCTTCCTTTTGGGGCAATTTTGGATGGGTGAAAGGGGCTTTGTATGCGATTTCTGGGGTCCTATTTTCAATTCCTCTCAGATTCCGGGTAGGGATGTATTTAGGGTTGTTCAGAAAGAGCGAACACAGAGAATCCCGTTGCATGTGGGGCTGCGTAAAGGATCCCCTGGGGAGTTCTGTTGTACCCAAAGGCTTCCTTTGGGGGCAATTTTTGATGGGCGAAGGGGGCTCTGTACGCCGTTGCTTGGATCCTATTTTAAAGTCCTCTCACATTCCAGGTAGGGAGGTGTTTAGTGTTGTTCAGAAAGAGCGAACACAGAGAGTCCAGTTGCATGTGGGGCAGCGTAAAGGCTCCCCTGGGGAGTTCAGTTGTACAGAAAGGCTTCCTTTGGGGGCAATTTTTGATGGGTGAAAGGGGCTCTGTACGTGATTTCTGTGATCATATTTTCAATTCCTCTCAGATTCCGGTAAGGCATGTATTTAGTGTTGTTCAACAAGAGAGAACTCACAGAGTTCAGTTGCATTCAGGGCTGCGTAAAGGCTCCCTTGGAGAGTTCACTTGTACCCAAAGGCTTCCTTTCGGGGCAATTTTTGACGGGTGAAAGGGGCTTTGTATGCGTTTTCCAGGGTCCTATTTTTAATTCCTCTCACATTCCGGGAAGGGATGTATTTAGGGTTGTTCAGAAAGAGCGAACACAGAGAGTCCAGTTGCATGTAGGGCTGCGTGAAGGCTCCCCTGGGGAGTTCAGTTGTACCCAATGGCTTCCTTTGGGGGCAATTTTTGATGGGCGAAAGGGGCTTTGTACGCGGTTTCTGTGGTCCTATTTTTAATTCCTCTCAGATTCCGGGAAGGGATGTATTTAGGGTTGTTCAGAAAGAGCGAACACAGAGAGTCCAGTTGCATGTGGGGCAGCGTGAAGGCTCCCCTGGGGAGTTCAGTTGTACCCAAAGGCTTCCTTTGGGGGAAATTTTTGAAGGGCGAAAGGGGCTTTGTACGCGGTTTCTGGGGTCCTATTTTAAATTCCTCTCAAATTCCGGGAAGGGTTGTATTTAAGGTTGTTCAGAAAGAGCAAACACGGAGAGTCCTGTTGCATGTGGAGCTGCGTAAAGGCTCCCCTGGGGAGTTCAGTTGTACCCAAAGGCTTCCTTTGGGGGCAATTTTTGATGGGTGAAAGGGGCTCTGTACATGATTTCTGGGGTCGTACTTTGAATTCCCCCTGTTTCCGGTTAGGGATGTATTAAGGATGTTCAGAAAGAGCGAACACAGAGAGTCCAGTTGCATGTGGGGCTGCGTGAAGGCTCCCCTGGGGAGTTCAGTTGTACCCAAAGGCTTCCTTTGGGGGCAATTTTTGATGGGTGAATGGGGCTCTGTACGTGATTTCTGTGATCATATTTTCTATTCCTCTCAGATTCCGGTAAGGCATGTATTTGGGGTTGTTCAGTAAGAGAGAACTCAGAGAGTCCAGTTGCATTCGGGGCTGCGTAAAGGCTCCCTTGGAGAGTTCAGTTGTACCCAAAGGCTTCCTTTGGGGGCAATTTTTGATGGGTGAAAGGGGCTCTGTAGACGTTTTCAAGGGTTCTATTTTAAATTCCTCTCAGATTCCATGTAGGGAGATATTTAGGGTTGTTCAGAAAGAGCGAACACAGAGAGTCCAGTTGCATGTGGGGCAGCGTAAAGTCTCCCCTGGGGAGTTCAGTTGTACCCAAAGGCTTCCTTTCAGGGCAATTTTTGATGGGTGAAAGGGGCTTTGTATGCGTTTTCCAGGGTCCTCTTTTAAATTCCTCTCACATTCCGGGAAGGGATGTATTTAGGGTTGTTCAGAAAGAGCGAACACAAAGAGTACAGTTGCATGTGGGGCTGCGTAAAGGCTCCCCTGGGGAGTTCAGTTGTACCCAAAGGCTTCCTTTCAGGGCAATTTTTGATGGGTGAAAGAGGCGCAGTCCGTGTTTTCTGGAGTCCTATTTTCAATTCCTCTCAGATTCCGGTTACGGATGTATTTAGGGTTTTTCAAAAGAGCGAACACAGAGAGTCCAGTTGCATGTGGGGCTGCGTGAAGGCTCCCCTGGGGAGTTCAGTTGTACCCAAAGGCTTCCTTTCAGGGCAATTTTTGATGGGTGAAAGGGGCTCTGTACGCCGTTTCTGGGGTCTTATTTTAAATTCCTCTCAGATTCCGGGTAGGGATGTATTTAAGGTTTTTCAGAAAGAGCGAACACAGAGAGTCCAGTTGCTTGTGGGGCTGCGTAAAGGCCTCCTGGGGAGTTCAGTTGTACCCAAAGGCTTCCTTTGTGGGAAATTTTTGATGGGCGAAAGGGGCTTTGTACGCGGTTTCTGGGGTCCTATTTCCAAATACTCTCAGATTCCTGGAAGGGATGTATTTAGCGTTGTTCAGAAAGAGTGAACACAGAGAGTCCAGTTGCATGTGGGGCTGCGTAAAGACTCCCTTGGGGAGTTCAGTTGTACCCAAAGGCTTCCTTTGGGGGCAATTTTTGATGGGTGAAAGGGGCTCTGTACACCTTTTCTGGGGTCCTATTTTCAATTCCTCTCAGATTCCGGGTAGGGATGTATTTAAGGTTGTTCAGAAAGAGCGAACACAGAGAGTCCAGTTGCATTTTGGGCTGCGTAAAGTCTCCCCTGGGGACTTAAATTGTACCCAAAGGCTTCCTTTGGGGGTAATTTTTGATGGGTGAAAGGGGCTTTATACGCGATTTCTGGGGTCCTATTTTCAATTTCTCTCAGATTCCAGGAAGGGTTGTATTTAGGGTTGTTCAGAAAGAGCAAACACGGAGAGTCCTGTTGCATGTGGGGCTGCGTAAAGGCTCCCCTGGGGAGTTCAGTTGTACCCAAAGGCTTCCTTTGGGGGCAATTTTTGATGGGTGAAAGGGGCTCTGTACATGATTTCTGGGGTCGTACTTTGAATTCCCCCTGTTTCCGGTTAGGGATGTATTAAGGATGTTCAGAAAGAGCGAACACAGAGAGTCCAGTTGCATGTGGGGCTGCGTGAAGGCTCCCCTGGGGAGTTCAGTTGTACCCAAAGGCTTCCTTTGGGGGCAATTTTTGATGGGCGAAAGGGGCTCTGTACGTGATTTCTGGGGTCCTATTTTAAATTCCTCTCAGATTCCAGGAAGGGATGTATTTAGGGTTGTTCAGTAAGAGAGAACTCAGAGAATTCATTTGCATTCGGGGCTGCGTAAAGGCTCCCTTGGAGAGTTCACTTGTACCCAAAGGCTTCCTTTCGGGGCAAATTTTGACGGGTGAAAGGGGCTCTGTACACGTTTTCAAGGGTCCTATTTTAAATTCCTCTCAGATTCCAAGTAGGGAGATATTTAGGGTTGTTCAGAAAGAGCGAACACAGAGAGTCCAGTTGCATGTGGGGCAGTGTAAAGTCTCCCCTGGGGAGTTCAGTTGTACCCAAAGGCTTCCTTTCAGGGCAATTTTTGATGGGTGAAAGGGGCTTTGTATGCGTTTTCCAGGGTCCTATTTTAAATTCCTCTCACATTCCGGGAAGGGATGTATTTAGGGTTTTTCAAAAGAGCGAACACAGAGAGTGCAGTTGCATGTGGGGCTGCGTGCAGGCTCCCCTGGGGAGTTCAGTTGTACCCAAAGGCTTCCTTTGGGGGCAATTTTTGATGGGTGAAAGGGGCTCTGTACGTGATTTCTGGGGTCGTATTTTGAATTCCCGCTGTTCCGTTTAGGGATGTATTTAGGGTTGTTCAGAAAGAGCGAACACAGAGAGTCCAGTTGCATGTGGGGCTGCGTGAAGGCTCCCCTGGGGAGTTCAGTTGTACCCAAAGGCTTCCTTTGGGGGCAATTTTTGTTGGGTGAAAGGGGCTCTGTACGTGATTTCTGGGGTCATATTTTCAATTCCTCTCACATTCCGGGTAGGGATGTATTTAGGGTTGTTCAGAAAGAGCGAACACAGAGAGTCCAGTTGCATGTGGGGCTGCGTAAAGGCTCCCCTGGGGAGTTCAGTTGTACCCAAAGGCTTCCTTTGGGGGCAATTTTTGATGGGCGAAAGGGGCTTTGTACGCGGTTTCTGGGGTCCTATTTTAAATTCCTCTCAGATTCCGGGAAGGGTTCTTTTTAGGGTTGTTCAGAAAGAGCAAACACAGAGTGTCCTGTTGCATGTGGGGCTGCGTAAAGGCTCCCCTGGGGAGTTCAGTTGTACCCAAAGGCTTCCTTTGGGGGCAATTTTTGATGGGTGAAAGGGGCTCTGTACGTGATTTCTGGGGTCATATTTTCAATTCCCCTCTGTTTCCGGTTAGGGATGTATTAAGGTTGTTCAGAAAGAGCGAACACAGAGAGTCCAGTTGCTTGTGGGGCTGCGTGAAGGCTCCCCTGGGGAGTTCAGTTGTACCCAAAGGCTTCCTTTTGGGGCAATTTTGGATGGGTGAAAGGGGCTTTGTATGCGATTTCTGGGGTCCTATTTTCAATTCCTCTCAGATTCCGGGTAGGGATGTATTTAGGGTTGTTCAGAAAGAGCGAACACAGAGAATCCCGTTGCATGTGGGGCTGCGTAAAGGATCCCCTGGGGAGTTCTGTTGTACCCAAAGGCTTCCTTTGGGGGCAATTTTTGATGGGCGAAGGGGGCTCTGTACGCCGTTGCTTGGATCCTATTTTAAAGTCCTCTCACATTCCAGGTAGGGAGGTGTTTAGTGTTGTTCAGAAAGAGCGAACACAGAGAGTCCAGTTGCATGTGGGGCAGCGTAAAGGCTCCCCTGGGGAGTTCAGTTGTACAGAAAGGCTTCCTTTGGGGGCAATTTTTGATGGGTGAAAGGGGCTCTGTACGTGATTTCTGTGATCATATTTTCAATTCCTCTCAGATTCCGGTAAGGCATGTATTTAGTGTTGTTCAACAAGAGAGAACTCACAGAGTTCAGTTGCATTCAGGGCTGCGTAAAGGCTCCCTTGGAGAGTTCACTTGTACCCAAAGGCTTCCTTTCGGGGCAATTTTTGACGGGTGAAAGGGGCTTTGTATGCGTTTTCCAGGGTCCTATTTTTAATTCCTCTCACATTCCGGGAAGGGATGTATTTAGGGTTGTTCAGAAAGAGCGAACACAGAGAGTCCAGTTGCATGTAGGGCTGCGTGAAGGCTCCCCTGGGGAGTTCAGTTGTACCCAATGGCTTCCTTTGGGGGCAATTTTTGATGGGCGAAAGGGGCTTTGTACGCGGTTTCTGTGGTCCTATTTTTAATTCCTCTCAGATTCCGGGAAGGGATGTATTTAGGGTTGTTCAGAAAGAGCGAACACAGAGAGTCCAGTTGCATGTGGGGCAGCGTGAAGGCTCCCCTGGGGAGTTCAGTTGTACCCAAAGGCTTCCTTTGGGGGAAATTTTTGAAGGGCGAAAGGGGCTTTGTACGCGGTTTCTGGGGTCCTATTTTAAATTCCTCTCAAATTCCGGGAAGGGTTGTATTTAAGGTTGTTCAGAAAGAGCAAACACGGAGAGTCCTGTTGCATGTGGAGCTGCGTAAAGGCTCCCCTGGGGAGTTCAGTTGTACCCAAAGGCTTCCTTTGGGGGCAATTTTTGATGGGTGAAAGGGGCTCTGTACATGATTTCTGGGGTCGTACTTTGAATTCCCCCTGTTTCCGGTTAGGGATGTATTAAGGATGTTCAGAAAGAGCGAACACAGAGAGTCCAGTTGCATGTGGGGCTGCGTGAAGGCTCCCCTGGGGAGTTCAGTTGTACCCAAAGGCTTCCTTTGGGGGCAATTTTTGATGGGTGAATGGGGCTCTGTACGTGATTTCTGTGATCATATTTTCTATTCCTCTCAGATTCCGGTAAGGCATGTATTTGGGGTTGTTCAGTAAGAGAGAACTCAGAGAGTCCAGTTGCATTCGGGGCTGCGTAAAGGCTCCCTTGGAGAGTTCAGTTGTACCCAAAGGCTTCCTTTGGGGGCAATTTTTGATGGGTGAAAGGGGCTCTGTAGACGTTTTCAAGGGTTCTATTTTAAATTCCTCTCAGATTCCATGTAGGGAGATATTTAGGGTTGTTCAGAAAGAGCGAACACAGAGAGTCCAGTTGCATGTGGGGCAGCGTAAAGTCTCCCCTGGGGAGTTCAGTTGTACCCAAAGGCTTCCTTTCAGGGCAATTTTTGATGGGTGAAAGGGGCTTTGTATGCGTTTTCCAGGGTCCTCTTTTAAATTCCTCTCACATTCCGGGAAGGGATGTATTTAGGGTTGTTCAGAAAGAGCGAACACAAAGAGTACAGTTGCATGTGGGGCTGCGTAAAGGCTCCCCTGGGGAGTTCAGTTGTACCCAAAGGCTTCCTTTCAGGGCAATTTTTGATGGGTGAAAGAGGCGCAGTCCGTGTTTTCTGGAGTCCTATTTTCAATTCCTCTCAGATTCCGGTTACGGATGTATTTAGGGTTTTTCAAAAGAGCGAACACAGAGAGTCCAGTTGCATGTGGGGCTGCGTGAAGGCTCCCCTGGGGAGTTCAGTTGTACCCAAAGGCTTCCTTTCAGGGCAATTTTTGATGGGTGAAAGGGGCTCTGTACGCCGTTTCTGGGGTCTTATTTTAAATTCCTCTCAGATTCCGGGTAGGGATGTATTTAAGGTTTTTCAGAAAGAGCGAACACAGAGAGTCCAGTTGCTTGTGGGGCTGCGTAAAGGCCTCCTGGGGAGTTCAGTTGTACCCAAAGGCTTCCTTTGTGGGAAATTTTTGATGGGCGAAAGGGGCTTTGTACGCGGTTTCTGGGGTCCTATTTCCAAATACTCTCAGATTCCTGGAAGGGATGTATTTAGCGTTGTTCAGAAAGAGTGAACACAGAGAGTCCAGTTGCATGTGGGGCTGCGTAAAGACTCCCTTGGGGAGTTCAGTTGTACCCAAAGGCTTCCTTTGGGGGCAATTTTTGATGGGTGAAAGGGGCTCTGTACACCTTTTCTGGGGTCCTATTTTCAATTCCTCTCAGATTCCGGGTAGGGATGTATTTAAGGTTGTTCAGAAAGAGCGAACACAGAGAGTCCAGTTGCATTTTGGGCTGCGTAAAGTCTCCCCTGGGGACTTAAATTGTACCCAAAGGCTTCCTTTGGGGGTAATTTTTGATGGGTGAAAGGGGCTTTATACGCGATTTCTGGGGTCCTATTTTCAATTTCTCTCAGATTCCAGGAAGGGTTGTATTTAGGGTTGTTCAGAAAGAGCAAACACGGAGAGTCCTGTTGCATGTGGGGCTGCGTAAAGGCTCCCCTGGGGAGTTCAGTTGTACCCAAAGGCTTCCTTTGGGGGCAATTTTTGATGGGTGAAAGGGGCTCTGTACATGATTTCTGGGGTCGTACTTTGAATTCCCCCTGTTTCCGGTTAGGGATGTATTAAGGATGTTCAGAAAGAGCGAACACAGAGAGTCCAGTTGCATGTGGGGCTGCGTGAAGGCTCCCCTGGGGAGTTCAGTTGTACCCAAAGGCTTCCTTTGGGGGCAATTTTTGATGGGTGAATGGGGCTCTGTACGTGATTTCTGTGATCATATTTTCTATTCCTCTCAGATTCCGGTTACGGATGTATTTAGGGTTTTTCAAAAGAGCGAACACAGAGAGTCCAGTTGCATGTGGGGCTGCGTGAAGGCTCCCTTGGGGAGTTCAGTTGTACCCAAAGGCTTCCTTTGGGGGCAATTTTTGATGGGTGAAAGGGGCTCTGTACACCTTTTCTGGGGTCCTATTTTCAATTCCTCTCAGATTCCGGGTAGGGATGTATTTAAGGTTGTTCAGAAAGAGCGAACACAGAGAGTCCAGTTGCATTTTGGGCTGCGTAAAGTCTCCCCTGGGGACTTCAATTGTACCCAAAGGCTTCCTTTGGGGGTAATTTTTGATGGGTGAAAGGGGCTTTATACGCGATTTCTGGGGTCCTATTTTCACTTTCTCTCAGATTCCGGGAAGGGATGTATTTAGGGTTGTTCAGAAAGAGCGAACACAGAGAGTCCAGTTGCATGTGGGGCTGCGTAAATACTCCCTTGGGGAGTTCACTTGTACCCAAAGGCTTCCTTTGGGGGCAATTTTTGATGGGCAAAAGGGGCTCTGTACGCCATTTCTGGGGTCCTATTTTAAATTCCTCTCAGGTTCCAGATAGAGATGTATTTAGGGTTTTTAAGAAAGAGCGAACACAGAGAGTCCAGTTGCATGTGGGGCTGCGTAAAGGCTCCCCTGGGGAGTTCAGTTGTACCCAAAGCCTTCCTTTGGGGGCAATTTTGGATGGGTGAAAGGGGCTTTGTACGCTATTTCTGGGGTCATATTTTCAATTCCTCTCAGATTCTGGGTAGGGAAGTAGTTAGGGTTGTTCAGAAAGAGCGAACACAGAGAGTCCAGTTGCATGTGGGGCTGCGTAAAGGCTCCCCTGGAGAGTTCAGTTGTACCCAAAGGCTTCCTTTGGGGGCAATTTTTGATGGGCGAAAGGGGCTCTGTACACCTTTTCTGGGGTCCTATTTTCAATTCCTCTCAGATTCCGGGTAGGGATGTATTTAAGGTTGTTCAGAAAGAGCGAACACAGAGAGTCCAGTTGCATGTGGGGCTGCGTGAAGGCTCCCCTGGGGAGTTCAGTTGTACTCAAAGTCTTCCTTTGGGGGCAATTTTTGATGGGCAAAAGGGGCTCTGTACGCCGTTTCTGGGGTCCTATTTTCAACACCTCTCAGATTCCGGGTAGGGATGCATTTAAGGTTGTTCAGAAAGAGCGAACACAGAGAGTCCCGTTGCATGTGGGGCTGCGTGAAGGCTCCCCTGGGGAGTTCAGTTGTACCCAAAGGCTTCCTTTGGGGGCAATTTTTGATGGGCGAAAGGGGCTCTGTACGCCGTTTCTGGGGTCCTATTTTAAATTCCTCTCAGATTCCGGTAAGTCATGTATTTAGGGTTGTTCAGAAAGAGCGCACAAAGAGAGTCCAGTTGCATGTAGGGCTGCGTAAAGACTCCCCTGGGGAGTTCAGTTGTACCTAAAGGCTTCCTTTGGGGGTAAATTTTTGATGGGCAAAAGGGGCTCTGTACGCCGTTTCTTGGGTCCTATTTTCAATTCCTCTCAGATTTCTGGAAGGGATATATTTAGGGTTTTTAAGAAAGAGCGAACACAGAGAGTCCAGTTGCATGTGGGGCTGCGTAAAGGCTCCCCTGGGGAGTTCAGTTGTACCCAAGGCTTCATTTGGGGGCAATTTTTGATGGGTGAAAGGGGCTCTGTACACCTATTCTGGGGTCCTATTTTCAATTCCTCTCACATTCCGGGTAGAGATGTATTTAGGGTTGTTCAGAAAGAGCGAACACAGAGAGTCCACTTGCATGTGGGGCTGCGTGAAGGCTCCCCTGGGGAGTTCAGTTGTACCCAAAGGCTTCCTTTCAGGGTAATTTTTGATTGGTGAAAGAGGCGCAGCCCGTGATTTCCGGAGTCCTATTTTCAATTCCTCTCAGATTCCGGTTAGGGATGTATTTAGGGTTTTTCAAAAGAGCGAACACAGAGAGTCCAGTTGCATGTAGGGCTGCGTAAAGTCTACCCTGGGGAGTTCAGTTGTACCCAAAGGCTTCCTTTGGGGGCAATTTTTGATGGGCGAAAGGGGCTTTGTACGCGGTTTCTGTGGTCCTATTTTTAATTCCTCTCAGATTCCGGGAAGGGATGTATTTAGGGTTGTTCAGAAAGAGCGAACACAGAGAGTCCAGTTGCATGTGGGGCTGCGTAAAGGCTCCCCTGGGGAGTTCAGTTGTACCCAAAGGCTTCCTTTGGGGGCAATTTTTGATGGGTGACAGGGGCTCTGTACGTGATTTCTGGGGTCTTATTTTGAATTCCCCCTGTTTCCGGTTAGGGATGTATTTAGGGTTGTTCAGAAAGAGCGAACACAGAGAGTCCCGTTGCATGTGGGGCTGCGTGAAGGCTCCCCTGGGGAGTTCAGTTGTACCCAAAGGCTTCGTTTGGGGGCAATTTTGGATGGGTGAAAGGGGCTTTGTACGCGATTTCTGGGGTCCTATTTTCAATTCCTCTCAGATTCCGTTTAGGGATGTATTTAGGGTTGTTCAGAAAGAGCGAACACAGAGAATCCCGTTGCATGTGGGGCTGCGTGAAGGCTCCCCTGGGGAGTTCAGTTGTACCCAAGGCTTCCTTTCGGGGCAATTTTTGACGGGTGAAAGGGGCTCTGTACACGTTTTCAAGGGTTCTATTTTAAATTCCTCTCAGATTCCAAGTAGGGAGATATTTAGGGTTGTTCAGAAAGAGCGCACAAAGAGAGTCCAGTTGCATGTGGGGCAGCGTAAAGTCTCCCCTGGGGAGTTCAGTTGTACCCAAAGGCTTCCTTTCAGGGCAATTTTTGATGGGTGAAAGCGGCTTTGTATGCCTTTTCCAGGGTCCTCTTTTAAATTCCTCTCACATTCCGGGAAGGGATGTATTTAGGGTTGTTCAGAAAGAGTGAACACAAAGAGTCCAGTTGCATGTGGGGCTGCGTAAAGGCTCTCCTGGGGAGTTCAGTTGTACCCAAAGGCTTCCTTTCAGGGCAATTTTTGATGGGTGAAAGAGGCGCAGTCCGTGTTTTCTGGAGTCCTATTTTCAATTCCTCTCAGATTCCGGGTAGGGATGTATTTAGGGTTGTTCAGAAAGAGCGAACACAGAGAGTCCAGTTGCATGTGGGGCTGCGTAAAAGCTCCCCTGGGGAGTTCAGTTGTACCCAAAGGCTTCCTTTGGGGGAAATTTTTGATGGGTGAAAGGGGCTCTTTACGTGATTTCTGGGGTCATATTTTCAATTCCTCTCAGATTCCGGTTAGGGATGTATTTAGGGTTGTTCAGAAAGAGCGAACACAGAGAATCCCGTTGCATGTGGGGCTGCGTGAAGGCTCCCCTGGGGAGTTCAGTTGTACCCAACGGCTTCCTTTCGGGGCAATTTTTGACGGGTGAAAGGGGCTCTGTACACGTTTTCAAGGGTTCTATTTTAAATTCCTCTCAGATTCCAAGTAGGGAGATATTTAGGGTTGTTCAGAAAGAGCGAACACAGAGAGTCCAGTTGCATGTGGGGCAGCGTAAAGTCTCCCCTGGGGAGTTCAGTTGTACCCAAAGGCTTCCTTTCAGGGCAATTTTTGATGGGTGAAAGGGGCTTTGTATGCCTTTTCCAGGGCCTCTTTTAAATTCCTCTCACATTCCGGGAAGGGATGTATTTAGGGTTGTTCAGAAAGAGTGAACACAAAGAGTCCAGTTGCATGTGGGGCTGCGTAAAGGCTCCCCTGGGGAGTTCAGTTGTACCCTAAGGCTTCCTTTGGGGGCAATTTTTGATGGGTGAAAGAGGTGCAGTCCGTGTTTTCTGGAGTCCTATTTTCAATTCCTTTCAGATTCCGGTTAGGGATGTATTTAGGGTTGTTCAGAAAGAGCGAACACAGAGAGTCCAGTTGCATGTGGGACTGCGTGAAGGCTCCCCTGGGGAGTTCAGTTGTACCCAAAGGCTTCCTTTGGGGGAAATTTTTGATGGGTGAAAGGGGCTCTGTACGTGATTTCTGGGGTCATATTTTCAATTCCTCTCAGATTCCGGTTAGGGATATATTTAGGGTTGTTCAGAAAGAGCGAACACAGAGAGTCCAGTTGCATGTGGGACTGCGTGAAGGCTCCCCTGGGGAGTTCAGTTGTTCCCAAAGGCTTCCTTTGGGGGAAATTTTTGATGGGTGAAAGGGGCTCTGTACATGATTTCTGGGGTCGTATTTTGAATTCCCCCTGTTTCCGGTTAGGGATGTATTAAGGATGTTCAGAAAGAGCGAACACAGAGAGTCCAGTTGCTTTTGGGGCTGCGTGAAGGCTCCCCTGGGGAGTTCAGTTGTACCCAAAGGCTTCCTTTGGGGGCAATTTTTGATGGGTGAATGGGGCTCTGTACGTGATTTCTGTGATCATATTTTCTATTCCTCTCAGATTCCGGTAAGGCATGTATTTAGGGTTGTTCAGTAAGAGAGAACTCAGAGAGTCCAGTTGCATTCGGGGCTGCGTAAAGGCTCCCTTGGAGAGTTCAGTTGTACCCAAAGGCTTCCTCTGGGGGCAATTTTTGATGGGTGAAAGGGGCTCTGTACACGTTTTCAAGGGTTCTATTTTAAATTCCTCTCAGATTCCATGTAGGGAGATATTTAGGGTTGTTCAGAAAGAGCGAACACAGAGAGTCCAGTTGCATGTGGGGCAGCGTAAAGTCTCCCCTGGGGAGTTCAGTTGTACCCAAAGGCTTCCTTTCAGGGCAATTTTTGATGGGTGAAAGGGGCTTTGTATGCGTTTTCCAGGGTCCTCTTTTAAATTCCTCTCACATTCCGGGAAGGGATGTATTTAGGGTTGTTCAGAAAGAGCGAACACAGAGAGTACAGTTGCATGTGGGGCTGCGTAAAGGCTCCCCTGGGGAGTTCAGTTGTACCCAAAGGCTTCCTTTCAGGGCAATTTTTGATGGGTGAAAGAGGCGCAGTCCGTGTTTTCTGGAGTCCTATTTTCAATTCCTCTCAGATTCCGGTTACGGATGTATTTAGGGTTTTTCAAAAGAGCGAACACAGAGAGTCCAGTTGCATGTGGGGCTGCGTGAAGGCTCCCCTGGGGAGTTCAGTTGTACCCAAAGGCTTCCTTTGGGGGCAATTTTTGATGGGTGAAAGGGGCTCTGTACGCCGTTTCTGGGGTCCTATTTTAAATTCCTCTCAGATTCCGGGTAGGGATGTATTTAAGGTTTTTCAGAAAGAGCGAACACAGAGAGTCCAGTTGCTTGTGGGGCTGCGTAAAGGCCTCCTGGGGAGTTCAGTTGTACCCAAAGGCTTCCTTTGTGGGAAATTTTTGATGGGCGAAAGGGGCTTTGTACGCGGTTTCTGGGGTCCTATTTCCAATTACTCTCAGATTCCGGGAAGGGATGTATTTAGCGTTGTTCAGAAAGAGTGAACACAGAGAGTCCAGTTGCATGTGGGGCTGCGTAAAGACTCCCTTGGGGAGTTCACTTGTACCCAAAGGCTTCCTTTGGGGGCAATTTTTGATGGGTGAAAGGGGCTCTGTACACCTTTTCTGGGGTCCTATTTTCAATTCCTCTCAGATTCCGGGTAGGGATGTATTTAAGGTTGTTCAGAAAGAGCGAACACAGAGAGTCCAGTTGCATTTTGGGCTGCGTAAAGTCTCCCCTGGGGACTTCAATTGTACCCAAAGGCTTCCTTTGGGGGTAATTTTTGATGGGTGAAAGGGGCTTTATACGCGATTTCTGGGGTCCTATTTTCACTTTCTCTCAGATTCCGGGAAGGGATGTATTAAGGGTTGTTCAGAAAGAGCGAACACAGAGAGTCCAGTTGCATGTGGGGCTGCGTAAATACTCCCTTGGGGAGTTCAGTTGTACCCAAAGGCTTCCTTTGGGGGCAATTTTTGATGGGCAAAAGGGGCTCTGTACGCCATTTCTGGGGTCCTATTTTAAATTCCTCTCAGGTTCCAGATAGAGATGTATTTAGGGTTTTTAAGAAAGAGCGAACACAGAGAGTCCAGTTGCATGTGGGGCTGCGTAAAGGCTCCCCTGGGGAGTTCAGTTGTACCCAAAGGCTTCCTTTGGGGGCAATTTTGGATGGGTGAAAGGGGCTTTGTACGTCATTTCTGGGGTCATATTTTCAATTCCTCTCAGATTCTGGGTAGTGAAGTATTTAGGGTTGTTCAGAAAGAGCGAACACAGAGAGTCCAGTTGCATGTGGGGCTGCGTAAAGGCTCCCCTGGGGAGTTCAGTTGTACCCAAAGGCTTCCTTTGGGGGCAATTTTTGATGGGCGAAAGGGGCTCTGTACACCTTTTCTGGGGTCCTATTTTCAATTCCTCTCAGATTCCGGGTAGGGATGTATTTAAGGTTGTTCAGAAAGAGCGAACACAGAGAGTCCAGTTGCTTGTGGGGCTGCGTGAAGGCTCCCCTGGGGAGTTCAGTTGTACTCAAAGGCTTCCTTTGGGGGCAATTTTTGATGGGCAAAAGGGGCTCTGTACGCCGTTTCTGGGGTCCTATTTTCAACACCTCTCAGATTCCGGGTAGGGATGCATTTAAGGTTGTTCAGAAAGAGCGAACACAGAGAGTCCCGTTGCATGTGGGGCTGCGTGAAGGCTCCCCTGGGGAGTTCAGTTGTACCCAAAGGCTTCCTTTGGGGGCAATTTTTGATGGGCGAAAGGGGCTCTGTACGCCGTTTCTGGGGTCCTATTTTAAATTCCTCTCAGATTCCGGTAAGTCATGTATTTAGGGTTGTTCAGAAAGAGCGCACAAAGAGAGTCCAGTTGCATGTAGGGCTGCGTAAAGACTCCCCTGGGGAGTTCAGTTGTACCTAAAGGCTTCCTTTGGGGGTAAATTTTTGATGGGCAAAAGGGGCTCTGTACGCCGTTTCTTGGGTCCTATTTTCAATTCCTCTCAGATTTCTGGAAGGGATATATTTAGGGTTTTTAAGAAAGAGCGAACACAGAGAGTCCAGTTGCATGTGGGGCTGCGTAAAGGCTCCCCTGGGGAGTTCAGTTGTACCCAAAGGCTTCCTTTGGGGGAAATTTTTGATGGGTGAAAGGGGCTCTGTACACCTATTCTGGGGTCCTATTTTCAATTCCTCTCACATTCCGGGTAGGGATGTATTTAGGGTTGTTCAGAAAGAGCGAACACAGAGAGTCCAGTTGCATGTGGGGCTGCGTGAAGGCTCCCCTGGGGAGTTCAGTTGTACCCAAAGGCTTCCTTTGGGGGCAATTTTTGATGGGTGACAGGGGCTCTGTACGTGATTTCTGGGGTCTTATTTTGAATTCCCCCTGTTTCCGGTTAGGGATGTATTTAGGGTTGTTCAGAAAGAGCGAACACAGAGAGTCCCGTTGCATGTGGGGCTGCGTGAAGGCTCCCCTGGGGAGTTCAGTTGTACCCAAAGGCTTCATTTGGGGGCAATTTTGGATGGGTGAAAGGGGCTTTGTACGCGATTTCTGGGGTCCTATTTTCAATTCCTCTCAGATTCCGTTTAGGGATGTATTTAGGGTTGTTCAGAAAGAGCGAACACAGAGAATCCCGTTGCATGTGGGGCTGCGTGAAGGCTCCCCTGGGGAGTTCAGTTGTACCCAAGGCTTCCTTTCGGGGCAATTTTTGACGGGTGAAAGGGGCTCTGTACACGTTTTCAAGGGTTCTATTTTAAATTCCTCTCAGATTCCAAGTAGGGAGATATTTAGGGTTGTTCAGAAAGAGCGAACACAGAGAGTCCAGTTGCATGTGGGGCAGCGTAAAGTCTCCCCTGGGGAGTTCAGTTGTACCCAAAGGCTTCCTTTCAGGGCAATTTTTGATGGGTGAAAGGGGCTTTGTATGCCTTTTCCAGGGTCCTCTTTTAAATTCCTCTCACATTCCGGGAAGGGATGTATTTAGGGTTGTTCAGAAAGAGTGAACACAAAGAGTCCAGTTGCATGTGGGGCAGCGTAAAGGCTCTCCTGGGGAGTTCAGTTGTACCCAAAGGCTTCCTTTCAGGGCAATTTTTGATGGGTGAAAGAGGCGCAGTCCGTGTTTTCTGGAGTCCTATTTTCAATTCCTCTCAGATTCCGGTTAGGGATGTATTTAGGGTTGTTCAGAAAGAGCGAACACAGAGAGTCCAGTTGCATGTGGGGCTGCGTAAAGGCTCCCCTGGGGAGTTCAGTTGTACCCAAAGGCTTCCTTTGGAGGAAATTTTTGATGGGCAAAAGGGGCTCTGTACGTGATTTCTGGGGTCATATTTTCAATTCCTCTCAGATTCCGGTTAGGGATGTATTTAGGGTTGTTCAGAAAGAGCGAACACAGAGAATCCCGTTGCATGTGGGGCTGCGTGAAGGCTCCCCTGGGGAGTTCAGTTGTACCCAACGGCTTCCTTTCGGGGCAATTTTTGACGGGTGAAAGGGGCTCTGTACACGTTTTCAAGGGTTCTATTTTAAATTCCTCTCAGATTCCAAGTAGGGAGATATTTAGGGTTGTTCAGAAAGAGCGAACACAGAGAGTCCAGTTGCATGTGGGGCAGCGTAAAGTCTCCCCTGGGGAGTTCAGTTGTACCCAAAGGCTTCCTTTCAGGGCAATTTTTGATGGGTGAAAGGGGCTTTGTATGCATTTTCCAGGGCCTCTTTTAAATTCCTCTCACATTCCGGGAAGGGATGTATTTAGGGTTGTTCAGAAAGAGCGAACACAGAGAGTCCAGTTGCATGTGGGACTGCGTGAAGGCTCCCCTGGGGAGTTCAGTTGTTCCCAAAGGCTTCCTTTGGGGGAAATTTTTGATGGGTGAAAGGGGCTCTGTACGTAATTTCTGGGGTCGTATTTTGAATTCCCCCTGTTTCCGGTTAGGGATGTATTAAGGATGTTCAGAAAGAGCGAACACAGAGAGTCCAGTTGCTTTTGGGGCTGCGTGAAGGCTCCCCTGGGGAGTTCAGTTGTACCCAAAGGCTTCCTTTGGGGGCAATTTTTGATGGGTGAATGGGGCTCTGTACGTGATTTCTGTGATCATATTTTCAATTCCTCTCAGATTCCGGTAAGGCATGTATTTAGGGTTGTTCAGTAAGAGAGAACTCAGAGAGTCCAGTTGCATTCGGGGCTGCGTAAAGGCTCCATTGGAGAGTTCAGTTGTACCCCAAGGCTTCCTTTGGGGGCAATTTTTGATGGGTGAAAGGGGCTCTGTACACGTTTTCAAGGGTTCTATTTTAAATTCCTCTCAGATTCCATGTAGGGAGATATTTAGGGTTGTTCAGAAAGAGCGAACACAGAGAGTCCAGTTGCATGTGGGGCAGCGTAAAGTCTCCCCTGGGGAGTTCAGTTGTACCCAAAGGCTTCCTTTCAGGGCAATTTTTGATGGGTGAAAGGGGCTTTGTATGCGTTTTCCAGGGTCCTCTTTTAAATTCCTCTCACATTCCGGGAAGGGATGTATTTAGGGTTGTTCAGAAAGAGCGAACACAAAGAGTCCAGTTGCATGTGGGGCTGCGTGAAGGCTCCCCTGGGGAGTTCAGTTGTACCCAAAGGCTTCCTTTCAGGGCAATTTTTGATGGGTGAAAGAGGCGCAGTCCGTGTTTTCTGGAGTCCTATTTTCAATTCCTCTCAGATTCCGGTTAGGGATGTATTTAGGGTTGTTCAGAAAGAGCGAACACAGAGAGTCCAGTTGCATGTGGGGCTGCGTAAAGGCTCCCCTGGGGAGTTCAGTTGTACCCAAAGGCTTCCTTTGGAGGAAATTTTTGATGGGCAAAAGGGGCTCTGTACGTGATTTCTGGGGTCATATTTTCAATTCCTCTCAGATTCCGGTTAGGGATGTATTTAGGGTTGTTCAGAAAGAGCGAACACAGAGAATCCCGTTGCATGTGGGGCTGCGTGAAGGCTCCCCTGGGGAGTTCAGTTGTACCCAACGGCTTCCTTTCGGGGCAATTTTTGTCGGGTGAAAGGGGCTCTGTACACGTTTTCAAGGGTTCTATTTTAAATTCCTCTCAGATTCCAAGTAGGGAGATATTTAGGGTTGTTCAGAAAGAGCGAACACAGAGAGTCCAGTTGCATGTGGGGCAGCGTAAAGTCTCCCCTGGGGAGTTCAGTTGTACCCAAAGGCTTCCTTTCAGGGCAATTTTTGATGGGTGAAAGGGGCTTTGTATGCCTTTTCCAGGGCCTCTTTTAAATTCCTCTCACATTCCGGGAAGGGATGTATTTAGGGTTGTTCAGAAAGAGTGAACACAAAGAGTCCAGTTGCATGTGGGGCTGCGTAAAGGCTCCCCTGGGGAGTTCAGTTGTACCCAAAGGCTTCCTTTGGGGGCAATTTTTGATGGGTGAAAGAGGTGCAGTCCGTGTTTTCTGGAGTCCTATTTTCAATTCCTTTCAGATTCCGGTTAGGGATGTATTTAGGGTTGTTCAGAAAGAGCGAACACAGAGAGTCCAGTTGCATGTGGGACTGCGTGAAGGCTCCCCTGGGGAGTTCAGTTGTACCCAAAGGCTTCCTTTGGGGGAAATTTTTGATGGGTGAAAGGGGCTCTGTACGTGATTTCTGGGGTCATATTTTCAATTCCTCTCAGATTCCGGTTAGGGATATATTTAGGGTTGTTCAGAAAGAGCGAACACAGAGAGTCCAGTTGCATGTGGGACTGCGTGAAGGCTCCCCTGGGGAGTTCAGTTGTTCCCAAAGGCTTCCTTTGGGGGCAATTTTTGATGGGTGACAGGGGCTCTGTACGTGATTTCTGGGGTCTTATTTTGAATTCCCCCTGTTTCCGGTTAGGGATGTATTAAGGATGTTCAGAAAGAGCGAACACAGAGAGTCCAGTTGCTTTTGGGGCTGCGTGAAGGCTCCCCTGGGGAGTTCAGTTGTACCCAAAGGCTTCCTTTGGGGGCAATTTTTGATGGGTGAATGGGGCTCTGTACGTGATTTCTGTGATCATATTTTCAATTCCTCTCAGATTCCGGTAAGGCATGTATTTAGGGTTGTTCAGTAAGAGAGAACTCAGAGAGTCCAGTTGCATTCGGGGCTGCGTAAAGGCTCCATTGGAGAGTTCAGTTGTACCCAAAGGCTTCCTTTGGGGGCAATTTTTGATGGGTGAAAGGGGCTCTGTACACGTTTTCAAGGGTTCTATTTTAAATTCCTCTCAGATTCCATGTAGGGAGATATTTAGGGTTGTTCAGAAA
Source organism: Mergus octosetaceus (assembly GCA_036873955.1). NCBI lineage: Eukaryota > Metazoa > Chordata > Aves > Anseriformes > Anatidae > Mergus > Mergus octosetaceus. The sequence goes on from CM072286.1 coordinate 893,737, forward strand.
GAGCGAACACAGAGAGTCCAGTTGCATGTGGGGCAGCGTAAAGTCTCCCCTGGGGAGTTCAGTTGTACCCAAAGGCTTCCTTTCAGGGCAATTTTTGATGGGTGAAAGGGGCTTTGTATGCGTTTTCCAGGGTCCTCTTTTAAATTCCTCTCACATTCCGGGAAGGGATGTATTTAGGGTTGTTCAGAAAGAGCGAACACAAAGAGTCCAGTTGCATGTGGGGCTGCGTGAAGGCTCCCCTGGGGAGTTCAGTTGTACCCAAAGGCTTCCTTTGGGGGCAATTTTTGATGGGCGAAAGGGGCTCTGTACGCCGTTTCTGGGGTCCTATTTTAAATTCCTCTCAGATTCCGGGTAGGGATGTATTTAAGGTTGTTCAGAAAGAGCGAACACAGAGAGTCCAGTTGCTTGTGGGGCTGCGTAAAGGCCTCCTGGGGAGTTCAGTTATACCCAAAGGCTTCCTTTGGGGGCAATTTTGGATGGGTGAAAGGGGCTTTGTACGCGGTTTCTGGGGTCCTATTTCCAATTACTCTCAGATTCCGGGAAGGGATGTATTTAAAGTTGTTCAGAAAGAGTGAACACAGAGAGTCCAGTTGCATGTGGGGCTGCGTAAAGACTCCCTTGGGGAGTTCAGTTGTACCCAAAGGCTTCCTTTGGGGGCAATTTTTGATGGGTGAAAGGGGCTCTGTAAACCTTTTCTGGGGTCCTATTTTCAATAACTCTCAGATTCCTGGTAGGGATGTATTTAAGGTTGTTCAGAAAGAGCGAACACAGAGAGTCCAGTTGCATTTTGGGCTGCGTAAATACTCCCCTGGGGACTTCAATTGTACCCAAAGGCTTCCTTTGAGGGTAATTTTTGATGGGTGAAAGGGGCTTTATACGCGATTTCTGGGGTCATATTTCCAATTACTCTCAGATTGAGGGAAGGGATGTATTTAGGGTTGTTCAGAAAGAGCGAACACAGAGAGTCCAGTTGCATGTGGGGCTGCGTAAAGACTCCCTTGGGGAGTTCAGTTGTACCCAAAGGCTTCCTTTGGGGGCAATTTTTGATGGGCGAAAGGGGCTCTGTACGCCATTTCTGGGGTCCTATTTTAAATTCCTCTCAGGTTCCAGATAGAGATGTATTTAGGGTTTTTAAGAAAGAGTGAACACAGAGAGTCCAGTTGCATGTGGGGCTGCGTAAAGGCTCCCCTGGGGAGTTCAGTTGTACCCAAAGGCTTCCTTTGGGTGCAATTTTGGATGGGCGAAAGGGGCTTTGTACGTCATTTCTGGGGTCCTATTTTCAATTCCTCTCAGATTCTGAGAAAGGAAGTATTTAGGGTTGTTCAGGAAGAGCGAACACAGACAGTCCAGTTGCATGTGGGGCTGCGTAAAGGCTCCCCTGGGGAGTTCAGTTGTACCCAAAGGCTTCCTTTGGGGGCAATTTAGCATGGGTGAAAGGGGCTTTGTACGCGATTTCTGGGGTCCTATTTTCAATTCCTCTCAGATTCCGGATAGGGATGTATTTAAGGTTGTTCAGAAAGAGCGTACACAGAGAGTCCAGTTGCTTGTGGGGCTGCGTGAAGGCTCCCCTGGGGAGTTCAGTTGTACTCAAAGGCTTCCTTTGGGGGCAAATTTTGATGGGCAAAAGGGGCTCTGTACGCCGTTTCTGGGGTCCTATTTTCAACACCTCTCAGATTCCGGGTAGGGATGTATGTAAGGTTGTTCAGAAAGAGCGAACACAGAGAGTCCCGTTGCATGTGGGGCTGCGTGAAGACTCCCCTGGGGAGTTCAGTTGTACCCAAAGGCTTCCTTTGGGGGCAATTTTTGATGGGCGAAAGGGGCTCTGTACGCCGTTTCTGGGGTCCTAGTTTAAATTCCTCTCAGATTCCGGGAAAGGATGTATTTAGGGTTTTTAAGAAAGAGCGAACACAGAGAGTCCAGTTGCATGTGGGGCTGCGTGAAGGCTCCCCTGGGGAGTTCAGTTGTACCCAAAGGCTTCCTTTGGGGGCAATTTTGGATGGGTGAAAGGGGCTTTGTACGTCATTTCTGGGGTCCTTTTTTCAATTCCTCTCAGATTCTGGGTAGGGAAGAATTTAGGGTTGTTCAGAAAGAGCGAACACAGAGAGTCCAGTTGCATGTGGGGCTGCGTGAAGGCTCCCCTGGGGAGTTCAGTTGTTCCCAAAGGCTTCGTTTCGGGGCATTTTCTGATGGGTGAAAGGGGCTATGTATGTGATTTCTGGGGTCATATTTTCAATTCCACTCTGTTTCCGGGTAGGGATGTATTAAGGTTGTTCAGAAAGAGCGAACACAGAGAGTCCAGTTGCATGTGGGGCTGCGTGAAGGCTCCCCTGGGGAGTTCAGTTGTACTCAAAGGCTTCCTTTGGGGGCAATTTTGGATGGGCGAAAGGGGCTCTGTACGCCGTTGCTGGGGTCCTATTTTCAATTCCTCTCAGATTCCGGGTAGGGATGTATTTAAGGTTGTTCAGAAAGAGCGAACACAGAGAGTCCCGTTGCATGTGGGGCTGCGTGAAGGCTCCCCTGGGGAGTTCAGTTGTACCCAAAGGCTTCCTTTGGGGGCAATTTTTGATGGGCGAAAGGGGCTCTGTACGCCGTTTCTGGGGTCCTATTTTCAATTCCTCTCAGATTCCGGTAAGTCATGTATTTAGGGTTGTTCAGAAAGAGCGAACACAGAGAGTCCAGTTGCATGTAGGGCTGCGTAAAGTCTCCCCTGGGGAGTTCAGTTGTACCTAAAGGCTTCCTTTGGGGGCAAATTTTTGATGGGCAAAAGGGGCTTTGTACGCCGTTTCTGGGGTCCTATTTTAAATTCCTCTCAGATTCCGGGAAGGGATATATTTAGGGTTTTTAAGAAAGAGCGAACACAGAGAGTCCAGTTGCATGTGGGGCTGCGTGAAGGCTCCCCTGGGGAGTTCAGTTGTACCCAAAGGCTTCCTTTGGGGACAAATTTTTGATGGGCAAAAGGGGCTTTGTACGCCGTTTCTGGGGTCCTATTTTAAATTCCTCTCAGATTCCGGGAAGGGATATATTTAGGGTTTTTAAGAAAGAGCGAACACAGAGAGTCCAGTTGCATGTGGGGCTGCGTGAAGGCTCCCCTGGGGAGTTCAGTTGTACTCAAAGGCTTCCTTTTAGGGCAATTTTGAATGGGTGAAAGGGGCTTTGTACGTCATTTCTGGGGTCCTATTTTCAATTCCTCTCAGATTCTGTTTAGGGATGTATTAAGGTTGTTCAGAAAGAGCGAACACAGAGAGTCCAGTTGCATGTGGGGCTGCGTAAAGGCTCCCCTGGGGAGTTCAGTTGTTCTCAAAGGCTTCGTTTGGGGGCAATTTTTGATGGGCGAAAGGGGCTCTGTACACCTATTCTGGGGTCCTATTTTCAATTCCTCTCACATTCCGGGTAGGGATGTATTTAGGGTTGTTCAGAAAGAGCGAACACAGAGAGTCCCGTTGCATGTGGGGCTGCGTAAAGGCTCCCCTGGGGAGTTCAGTTGTACAGAAAGGCTTCCTTTGGGGGCAATTTTTGATGGGCGAAAGGGGCTCTGTACGCCGTTTCTGGGGTCCTATTTTCAATTCCTCTCAGATTCCAGTTAGGGATATATTTAGGGTTGTTCAGAAAGAGCGAACACAGAGAGTCCAGTTGCATGTGGGGCTGCGTAAAGGCTCCCCTGGGGAGTACGTTTGTACCCAAAGGCTTCCTTTGGGGGCAATTTTTGATGGGTGAAGGGGGCTCTGTACGTGATTTCTGGGGTCGTATTTTCAAGTACCCTCTGTTTCCGGTTAGGGATATATAAAGGTTGCTCAGAAAGAGCGAACACAGAGAGTACAGTTGCTTGTGGGGCTCCGTGAAGGCTCCCCTGGGGAATTCAGTTGTTCCCAAAGGCTTCGTTTGGGGGCAATTTCTGAGGGGTGAAAGGGGCTCTGTATGTGATTTCTGGGGTCATATTTTCAATTCCACTCTGTTTCCGGTTAGGGATGTATTAAGGTTGTTCAGAAAGAGCGAACACAGAGAGTCCAGTTGCATGTGGGGCTGCGTTAAGGCTCCCCTGGGGAGTTCAGTTGTACCCAAAGGCTTCCTTTGGGGGCAATTTTTGATGGGTGAAAGGGGCTCTGTACATGATTTCTGGGTCGTATTTTCAATTCCCCTCTGTTTCTGGTTAGGGATGTATTAAGGTTGTTCAGAAAGAGCGAACACAGAGAGTCCAGTTGCATGTGGGGCTGCGTGCAGGCTCCCCTGGGGAGTTCAGTTGTACCGAAAGGCTTCCGTTGGGGGCAATTTTTGAAGGGCAAAAGTGGCTCTGTACGCCGTTTCTGGGGTCCTATTTTCAATTCCTCTCAGATCCTGGGTAGGGAAATATTTAGGGTTGTTCAGAAAGAGCGAACACAGAGAGTCCAGTTGCATGTGGGACTGCGTAAAGGCTCCCCTGGGGAGTTCAGTTGTACCCAAAGGCTTCCTTTGGGGGCAATTTTGGATGGGCGAAAGGGGCTCTGTACGCCGTTTCTGGGGTCCTATTTTCAATTCCTCTCAGATTCCGGGTAGGGATGTATTTAAGGTTGTTCAGAAAGAGCGAACACAGAGAGTCCCGTTGCATGTGAGGCTGCGTGAAGGCTCCCCTGGGGAGTTCAGTTGTACCCAAAGGCTTCCTTTGGGGGCAATTTTTGATGGGCGAAAGGGGCTCTGTACGCCGTTTCTGGGGTCCTATTTTCAATTCCTCTCAGATTCCGGTAAGTCATGTATTTAGGGTTGTTCAGAAAGAGCGAACACAGAGAGTCCAGTTGCATGTAGGGCTGCGTAAAGTCTCCCCTGGGGAGTTCAGTTGTACCTAAAGGCTTCCTTTGGGGGCAAATTTTTGATGGGCAAAAGGGGCTTTGTACGCCGTTTCTGGGGTCCTATTTTAAATTCCTCTCAGATTCCGGGAAGGGATATATTTAGGGTTTTTAAGAAAGAGCGAACACAGAGAGTCCAGTTGCATGTGGGGCTGCGTGAAGGCTCCCCTGGGGAGTTCAGTTGTACCCAAAGGCTTCCTTTGGGGACAAATTTTTGATGGGCAAAAGGGGCTTTGTACGCCGTTTCTGGGGTCCTATTTTAAATTCCTCTCAGATTCCGGGAAGGGATATATTTAGGGTTTTTAAGAAAGAGCGAACACAGAGAGTCCAGTTGCATGTGGGGCTGCGTGAAGGCTCCCCTGGGGAGTTCAGTTGTACTCAAAGGCTTCCTTTTAGGGCAATTTTGAATGGGTGAAAGGGGCTTTGTACGTCATTTCTGGGGTCCTATTTTCAATTCCTCTCAGATTCTGTTTAGGGATGTATTAAGGTTGTTCAGAAAGAGCGAACACAGAGAGTCCAGTTGCATGTGGGGCTGCGTAAAGGCTCCCCTGGGGAGTTCATTTGTTCTCAAAGGCTTCGTTTGGGGGCAATTTTTGATGGGCGAAAGGGGCTCTGTACACCTATTCTGGGGTCCTATTTTCAATTCCTCTCACATTCCGGGTAGGGATGTATTTAGGGTTGTTCAGAAAGAGCGAACACAGAGAGTCCCGTTGCATGTGGGGCTGCGTAAAGGCTCCCCTGGGGAGTTCAGTTGTACAGAAAGGCTTCCTTTGGGGGAAATTTTTGATGGGCGAAAGGGGCTCTGTACGCCGTTTCTGGGGTCCTATTTTCAATTCCTCTCAGATTCCAGTTAGGGATATATTTAGGGTTGTTCAGAAAGAGCGAACACAGAGAGTCCAGTTGCATGTGGGGCTGCGTAAAGGCTCCCCTGGGGAGTACGTTTGTACCCAAAGGCTTCCTTTGGGGGCAATTTTTGATGGGTGAAGGGGGCTCTGTACGTGATTTCTGGGGTCGTATTTTCAAGTACCCTCTGTTTCCGGTTAGGGATATATAAAGGTTGCTCAGAAAGAGCGAACACAGAGAGTACAGTTGCTTGTGGGGCTCCGTGAAGGCTCCCCTGGGGAATTCAGTTGTTCCCAAAGGCTTCGTTTGGGGGCAATTTCTGAGGGGTGAAAGGGGCTCTGTATGTGATTTCTGGGGTCATATTTTCAATTCCACTCTGTTTCCGGTTAGGGATGTATTAAGGTTGTTCAGAAAGAGCGAACACAGAGAGTCCAGTTGCATGTGGGGCTGCGTTAAGGCTCCCCTGGGGAGTTCAGTTGTACCCAAAGGCTTCCTTTGGGGGCAATTTTTGATGGGTGAAAGGGGCTCTGTACATGATTTCTGGGTCGTATTTTCAATTCCCCTCTGTTTCTGGTTAGGGATGTATTAAGGTTGTTCAGAAAGAGCGAACACAGAGAGTCCAGTTGCATGTGGGGCTGCGTGCAGGCTCCCCTGGGGAGTTCAGTTGTACCGAAAGGCTTCCGTTGGGGGCAATTTTTGAAGGGCAAAAGTGGCTCTGTACGCCGTTTCTGGGGTCCTATTTTCAATTCCTCTCAGATCCTGGGTAGGGAAATATTTAGGGTTGTTCAGAAAGAGCGAACACAGAGAGTCCAGTTGCATGTGGGACTGCGTAAAGGCTCCCCTGGGGAGTTCAGTTGTACCCAAAGGCTTCCTTTGGGGGCAATTTTTGATGGGTGAAAGGGGCTCTGTACGTGCTTTCTGGGGTCATATTTTCAATTCCCCTCTGTTTCCGGTTAGGGATGTATTAAGGTTGTTCAGAAAGGGCAAACACAGAGAGTCCAGTTGGTTGTGGGACTGCGTAAAGGCTCCCCTGGGGAGTTCAGTTGTACCCAAAGGCTTCCTTTGGGGGCAATTTTTGATGGGTGAAAGGGGATTTGTATGCATTTTCTGGAGTCCTATTTTAAATTCCTCTCACATTCCGAGAAGGGATGTATTTAGGGTTGTTCAGAAAGAGCGAACACAGAGAGTCCAGTTGCATGTGGGGCTGCGTGAAGGCTCCCCTGGGGAGTTCAGTTGTACCCAAAGGCTTCCTTTGGGGACAATTTTTGATGGGTGAAAGGGGCTTTTTACGCGATTTCTGGGGTCCTAGTTTCAATTCCTCTCAGATTCTGGGTAGGGATGTATTTACGGTTCTTCAGAAAGAGCGAACACAGAGAGTCCAGTTGCATGTGGGGCTGCATAAAGGCCCCCCTGGGCAGTTCAATTGTACCCAAAGGCTTCCTTTGGGGGTAATTTTTGATTGGCGAAAGGGGCTCTGTACGCCGTTTCTCCGGTCCTATTTTAAATTCCTCTCAGATTCCTAGAAGGGATGTATTTAGGGTTGTTCAGAAAGAGCGAACACAGAGAGTCCCGTTGCATGTGGGGCTGCGTAAAGGCTCCCCTGGGGAGTTCATTTGTACCCAAAGGCTTCCTTTGGGGGCAATTTTGGATAGGCGAAAGGGGCTCTGTACGCCGTTTCTGGGGACCTATTTTCAATTCCTCTCAGATTCCGGTTAGGGATATATTTAGGGTTGTTCAGAAAGAGCGAACACAGAGAGTCCAGTTGCATTTTGGGCTGCGTAAAGCCTCCCCTGGGGAGTTCAGTTGTACCCAAAGGCTTCCTTTGGGGGCAATTTTTGATGGGCGAAAGGGGCTCTGTACGCCGTTTCTGGGGTCCTATTTTCAATTCCTCTCAGATTCCAGTTAGGGATATATTTACGGTTGTTCAGAAAGAGCGAACACAGAGAGTCCAGTTGCATGTGGGGCTGCGTAAAGGCTCCCCTGGGGAGTTCGTTTGTACCCAAAGGCTTCCTCTGGGGGCAATTTCTGATGGGTGAAGGGGGCTCTTTACGTGATTTCTGGGGTCGTATTTTCAAGTACTCTCTGTTTCCGGTTAGGGATATATTAAGGTTGCTCAGAAAGAGCGAACACAGAGAGTCCAGTTGCATGTGGGGCTGCGTGAAGGCTCCCCTGGGGAGTTCAGTTGTTCCCAAAGGCTTCGTTTGGGGGCAATTTCTGATGGGCGAAAGGGGCTCTGTATGTGATTTCTGGGGTCATATTTTCAATTCCACTCTGTTTCCGGTTAGGGATGTATTAAGGTTGTTCAGAAAGAGCGAACACAGAGAGTCCAGTTGCATGTGGGGCTGCGTAAAGGCTCCCCTGGGGAGTTCAGTTGTACCGAAAGGCTTCCGTTGGGGCCAATTTTTGAAGGGCAAAAGTGGCTCTGTACGCCGTTTCTGGGGTCCTATTTTCAATTCCTCTCAGATTCTGGGTAGGGAAGTATTTCGGGTTGTTCAGAAAGAGCGAACACAGAGAGTCCAGTTGCATGTGGGGCTGCGTAAAGGCTCCCCTGGGGAGTTCAGTTGTACCCAAAGGCTTCCTTTGGGGGCAATTTTGGATGGGCGAAAGGGGCTCTGTACGCCGTTTCTGGGGTCCTATTTTCAATTCCTCTCAGATTCCGGTTAGGGATATATTTAGGGTTTTTCAGAAAGAGCGAACACAGAGAGTCCAGTTGCATGTGGGACTGCGTAAAGGCTCCCCTGGGGAGTTCAGTTGTACCCAAAGGCTTCCTTTGGGGGCAATTTTTGATGGGTGAAAGGGGCTCTGTACGTGCTTTCTGGGGTCATATTTTCAATTCCCCTCTGTTTCCGGTTAGGGATGTATTAAGGTTGTTCAGAAAGGGCAAACACAGAGAGTCCAGTTGCATGTGGGGCTGCGTGAAGGCTCCCCTGGGGAGTTCAGTTGTACCCAAAGGCTTCCTTTTGGGGCAATTTTGGATGGGTGAAAGGGGCTTTTTACGCGATTTCTGGAGTCCTATTTTCAATTTCTGTCAGATTCCGGGAAGGGATGTATTTAGGGTTGTTCAGAAAGAGCGAACACAGAGAGTCCAGTTGCATGTGGGGCTGCGTAAAGGCTCTCCTGGGGAGTTCAGTTGTACCGAAAGGCTTCCGTTGGGGCCAATTTTTGAAGGGCAAAAGTGGCTCTGTACGCCGTTTCTGGGGTCCTATTTTCCATTCCTCTCAGATTCTGGGTAGGGAAGTATTTCGGGTTGTTCAGAAAGAGCGAACACAGAGAGTCCAGTTGCATGTGGGGCTGCATAAAGGCCCCCCTGGGGAGTTCAATTATACCCAAAGGCTTCCTTTGGGGGCAATTTTTGATTGGCGAAAGGGGCTCTGTTCGCCGTTTCTCTGGTCCTATTTTAAATTCCTCTCAGATTCCTGGAAGAGATGTATTTAGGGTTTTCAAGAAAGAGCGAACACAGAGAGTCCCGTTGCATGTGGGGCTGCGTAAAGGCTCCCCTGGGGAGTTCAGTTGTACCCAAAGGCTTCCTGTGGGGGCAATTTTTGATGGGCGAAAGGGGCTCTGTACGCCGTTTCTGGGGTCCTATTTTCAATTCCTCTCAGATTCCAGTTAGGGATATATTTAGGGTTGTTCAGAAAGAGCGAACACAGAGAGTCCAGTTGCTTGTGGGGCTGCGTAAAGGTTCCCCTGGGGAGTTCGTTTGTACCCAAAGGCTTCCTTTGGGGGCAATTTTTGATGGGTGAAGGGGGCTCTGTACGTGATTTCTGGGGTCGTATTTTCAAGTACCCTCTGTTTCCGGTTAGGGATATATTAAGGTTGCTCAGAAAGAGCGAACACAGAGAGTACAGTTGCTTGTGGGGCTCAGTGAAGGCTCCCCTGGGGAATTCAGTTGTACCCAAAGGCTTCCTGTGGGGGCAATTTTTGATGGGTGAAAGGGGCTTTGTACGTAATTTCTGGAGTCCTATTTTCAATTCCTCTCAGATTCTGGGTAGGGAAGTATTTAGGGTTGTTCAGAAAGAGCGAACACAGAGAGTCCAGTTGCATGTGGGGCTGCGTAAAGGCTCCCCTGGGGAGTTCAGTTGTACCCAAAGGCTTCCTTTGGGGGCAATTTTTGATGGGTGAAAGGGGCTCTGTACATGATTTCTGGGTCATATTTTCAATTCCCCTCTGTTTCTGGTTAGGGATGTATTAAGGTTGTTCAGAAAGAGCGAACACAGAGAGTCCAGTTGCATGTGGGGCTGCGTTAAGGCTCCCCTGGGGAGTTCAGTTGTACCCAAAGGCTTCCTTTGGGGGCAATTTTTGATGGGTTAAAGGGGCTCTGTACATGATTTCTGGGTCGTATTTTCAATTCCCCTCTGTTTCTGGTTAGGGATGTATTAAGGTTGTTCAGAAAGAGCGAACACAGAGAGTCCAGTTGCATGTGGGGCTGCGTAAAGGCTCCCCTGGGGAGTTCAGTTGTACCCAAAGGCTTCCTTTGGGGGAAATTTTTGATGGGTGAAAGGGGCTTTGTACGCGATTTCTGGGGTCCTATTTTCAATTCCTCTCAGATTCCGGGTAGGGATGTATTTAAGGTTGTTCAGAAAGAGAGAACACAGAGAGTCCAGCTGCATGTGGGGCTGCGTAAAGGCTCCCCTGGGGAGTTCAGTTGTACCCAAAGGCTTCCTTTGGGGGCAATTTTTGATGGGTGAAAGGGGCTCTGTACGCCGTTTCTTGGGTCCTATTTTCAATTCCTCTCAGATTCCTCATAGGGATGTATTTAGGGTTTTTCAAAAAGAGCGAACACAGAGAGTCCAGTTGCATGTGGGGCTGCGTAAAGGCCCCCCTGGGGAGTTCAATTGTACCCAATGGCTTCCTGTGGGGGCAATTTTTGATGGGCGAAAGGGGCTCTGTACGCTGTTTCTGGAGTCCTATTTTCAATTCCTCTCAGATTCCGGGAAGGGATGTATTTAGGGTTGTTCAGAAAGAGCGAACACAGAGACTCCAGTTGCATGTGGGGCTGCGTGAAGGCTCCCCTGGGGAATTCAGTTGTACCCAAAGGCTTCCTTTGGGGGCAATATTGGATGGGCGAAAGGGGCTCTGTACGCCGTTTCTGGGGTCCTATTTTCAATTCCTGTCAGATTCCGGGAAGGGATATATTTAGGGTTGTTCAGAAAGAGCGAACACAGAGAGTCCAGTTGCATTTTGGGCTGCGTGAAGGCTCCCCTGGGGAATTCAGTTGTACCCAAAGGCTTCCTTTGGGGGCAATATTGGATGGGCGAAAGGGGCTCTGTACGCCGTTTCTGGGGTCCTATTTTCAATTCCTGTCAGATTCCGGGAAGGGATATATTTAGGGTTGTTCAGAAAGAGCGAACACAGAGAGTCCAGTTGCATTTTGGGCTGCGTAAAGGCTCCCCTGGGGAGTTCAGTTGTACCCAAAGGCTTCCTTTGGGGGCAATTTTTGATGGGCGAAAGGGGCTCTGTACGCCGTTTCTGGGGTCCTATTTTCAATTCCTCTCAGATTCCTCGTAGGGAGATATTTAGGGTTTTTAAAAAAGAGCGAACACAGAGAGTCCAGTTGCATGTGGGGCTGCGTAAAGGCCCCCCTGGGGAGTTCAATTGTACCCAAAGGCTTCCTGTGGGGGAAATTTTTGATGGGCGAAAGGGGCTCTGTACGCCCTTTCTGGGGTCCTATTTTAAATTCCTCTCAGATTCCGGGAAGGGATGTATTTTCGGTTTTTAAGAAAGAGCGAACACAGACAGTCCAGTTGCATGTGGGGCTGCGTAAAGGCTCCCCTGGGGAGTTCAGTTGTACCCAAAGGCTTCCTTTGGGGGTAATTTTTGATGGGTGAATGGGGCTTTGTACGTAATTTCTGGGGTCCTATTTTCAATTCCTCTCAGATTCTGGGTAGGGAAGTATTTAGGGTTGTTCAGAAAGAGCGAACACAGAGAGTCCAGTTGCATGTGGGGCTGCGTAAATGCTCCCCTGGGGAATTCAATTGTTCCCAAAGGCTTCGTTTGGGGGCAATTTCTGATGAGTGAAAGGGGCTCTGTATGTGATTTCTGAGGTCATATTTTCAATTCCACTCTGTTTCCGGTTAGGGATGTATTAAGGTTGTTCAGAAAGAGCGAACACAAAGAGTCCAGTTGCATGTGGGGCTGCGTGAAGGCTCCCCTGGGGAATTCAGTTGTACCCAAAGGCTTCCTTTGGGGGCAATACTGGATGGGCAAAAGGGGCTCTGTACGCCGTTTCTGGGGTCCTCTTTTCAATTCCTCTCAGATTCCAGGAAGGGATATATTTAGGGTTGTTCAGAAAGAGCGAACACAGAGAGTCCAGTTGCATTTTGGGCTGCGTAAAGCCTCCAGTGGGGAGTTCAGTTGTACCCAAAGGCTTCCTTTGGGGGCAATATTTGATGGGCGAAAGGGGCTCTGTACGCCGTTTCTGGGGTCCTATTTTCAATTCCTCTCAGATTCCTCTTAGGGATGTATTTATGGTTGTTCAGAAAGAGAGAAGAGAGAGTCCAGTTGCATGTGGGGCTGCGTAAAGGCCCCCCTGGGGAGTTCAATTGTACCCAAAGGCTTCCTGTGGGGGCAATTTTTGATGGGCGAAAGGGTTTCTGTACGCCGTTTCTGGGGTCCTAAATTTAAATTCCTCTCAGATTCCGGGAAGCGATGTATTTTCGGTTTTTAAGAAAGAGCGAACACAGAGAGTCCCGTTGCATGTGGGGCTGCGTAAAGGCTCCCCTGGGGAGTTCAGTTGTACCCAAAGGCTTCCTTTGGGGGCAATTTTTGACGGGGGAAAGGGGCTTTGTACGCGATTTCTGGGGTCCTATTTTCAATTCCTCTCAGATTCTGGGAAGGGATGTATTTAGGGTTGTTCAGAAAGAGCGAACACAGAGAGTTCAGTTGCATGTAGGGCTGCGTAAAGGCTCCCCTGGGGAGTTCACTTGTACCCAAAGGCTTCCTTTGGGGGCAATTTTGGATGGGTGAAAGGGGCTTTGTACGTCATTTCTGGGGTCCTATTTTCAATTCCTCTCAGATTCTGGGTAGGGAAGTATTTAGGGTTGTTCAGAAAGAGCGAACACAGAGAGTCCAGTTGCATGTGGGGCTGCGTAAAGGCTCCCCTGGGGAGTTCAATTGTTCCCAAAGGCTTCGTTTGGGGGCAATTTCTGATGGGTGAAAGGGGCTCTGTATGTGATTTCTGGGTCGTATTTTCATTTCCCCTCTGTTTCTGGTTGGGGATGTATTAAGGTTGCTCAGAAAGAGCGAACACAGAGAGTCCAGTTGCATGTGGGGCTGCGTAAAGGCTCCCCTGGGGAGTTCAGTTGTACCCAAAGGCTTCCTTTGGAGGAAATTTTTGATGGGTGAAAGGGGCTTTGTACGCCGTTTCTGGGGTCCTATTTTCAATTCCTCTCAGATTCCGGGTAGGGATGTATTTAAGGTTGTTCAGAAAGAGCGAACACAGAGAGTCCAGTTGCATTTTGGGCTGCGTAAAGGCTCCGCTGGGGAGTTCACTTGTACCCAAAGGCTTCCTTTGGGGGCAATTTTTGAAGGGCAAAAGTGGCTCTGTAAGCAGTTTCTGGGGTCCTATTTTCAATTCCTCTCAGATTCTGGGTAGGGATGTATTTAGGGTTTTTCAGAAAGAGCGAACACAGAGAGTCCAGTTGCATGTGGGGCTGCGTAAAGGCCCCCCTGGGGAGTTCACTTGTACCCAAAGGCTTCCTTTGGGGGCAATTTTTGATGGGCGAAAGAGGCTCTGTACGCTCTTTCTGGAGTCCTATTTTCAATTCCTCTCAGATTCCGGGAAGGGATGTATTTAGGGTTGTTCAGAAAGAGCAAACACAGAGACTCCAGTTGCATGTGGGGCTGCCTGAAGGCTCCCCTGGGGAATTCAGTTGTACCCAAAGGCTTCCTTTGGGGGCAATATTGGATGGGCGAAAGGGGCTCTGTACCCCGTTTCTGGGGTCCTCTTTTCAACTCCTCTCAGATTCCGGGAAGGGATATATTTAGGGTTGTTCAGAAAGAGCGAACACAGAGAGTCCAGTTGCATGTGGGGCTGCGTAAAGCCTCCCCTGGGGAGTTCAGTTGTACCCAACGGCTTCCTTTGGGGGCAATTTTTGATGGGCGAAAGGGGCTTTGTACGCCGTTTCTGGGGTCCTATTTTCAATTCCTCTCAGATTCTGGGTAGGGATGTATTTAGGGTTTTTCAAATAGAGCGAACACAGAGAGTCCAGTTGCATGTGGGGCTGCGTAAAGGCCACCCTGGGGAGTTCAATTTTACCCAAAGGCTTCCTGTGGGGGCAATTTTTGATGGGCGAAAGGGGCTCAGTACGCCATTTCTGGGGTCCTATTTTAAATTCCTCTCAGATTCCGGGAAGGGATGTATTTTCGGTTTTTAAGAAAGAGCGAACACAGAGAGTCCAGTTGCATGTGGGGCTGCGTAAAGGCTCCCCTGGGGAGTTCAGTTGTACCCAAAGGCTTCCTTTGGGGGCAATTTTTGATGGGTGAAAGGGGCTTTGTACGCGATTTCTGGGGTCCTATTTTCAATTCCTCTCAGATTCTGGGAAGGGATGTATTTAGGGTTGTTCAGAAAGAGCGAACACAGAGAGTCCAGTTGCATGTAGGGCTGCGTAAAGGCTCCGCTGGGGAGTTCACTTGTACCCAAAGGCTTTCTTTGGGGGCAATTTTGGATGGGTGAAAGGGGCTTTGTACGTCATTTCTGGGGTCCTATTTTCAATTCCTCTCAGATTCTGGGTAGGGAAGTATTTAAGGTTGTTCAGAAAGAGCGAACACAGAGAGTCCAGTTGCATGTGGGGCTGCGTAAAGGCTCCCCTGGGGAGTTCAATTGTTCCCAAAGGCTTCGTTTGGGGGCAATTTCTGATGGGTGAAAGGGGCTCTGTATGTGATTTCTGGGTCGTATTTTCATTTCCCCTCTGTTTCTGGTTAGGGATGTATTAAGGTTGCTCAGAAAGAGCGAACACAGAGAGTCCAGTTGCATGTGGGGCTGCGTAAAGGCTCCCCTGGGGAGTTCAGTTTTACCCAAAGGCTTCCTTTGGGGGAAATTTTTGATGGGTGAAAGGGGCTTTGTACGCGATTTCTGGGGTCCTATTTTCAATTCCCCTCTCTTTCTGGTTAGGGATGTATTAAGGTTGTTCAGAAAGAGCGAACACAGAGAGTCCAGTTGCATTTTCGGCTGCGTAAAGTCTCCCCTGGGGAGTTCAGTTGTACCAAAAGGCTTCCTTTGGGGGCAATTTTTGAAGGGTAAAAGTGGCTCTGTACGCCCTTTCTGGGGTCCTATTTTCAATTCCTCTCAGATTCTGGGTAGGGATGTATTTAGGGTTTTTCAGAAAGAGCGAACACAGAGACTCCAGTTGCATGTGGGGCTGCGTGAAGGCCCCCCTGGGGAGTTCAATTGTACCCAAAGGCTTCCTTTGGGGGATATTTTTGATGGGCGAAAGGGGCTCTGTACGCTGTTTCTGGAGTCCTATTTTCAATTCCTCTCAGATTCTGGGAAGGGATGTATTTAGGGTTGTTCAGAAAGAGCGAACACAGAGAGTCCAGTTGCATGTGGGGCTGCGTGAAGGCTCCCCTGGGGAATACAGTTGTACCCAAAGGCTTCCTTTGGGGGCAATATTGGATGGGCGAAAGGGGCTCTGTACGCCGTTTCTGGGGTCCTCTTTTCAACTCCTCTCAGATTCCGGGAAGGGATATATTTAGGGTTGTTCAGAAAGAGCGAACACAGAGAGTCCAGTTGCATTTTGGGCTGCGTAAAGGCCCCCCTGGGGAGTTCAGTTGTACCCAAAGGCTTCCTTTGGGGGCAATTTTTGATGGGCGAAAGGGGCTCTGTACGCCGTTTCTGGGGTCCTATTTTCAATTCCTCTCAGATTCCTCGTAGGGATGTATTTAGGGTTTTTCAAAAAGAGCGAACACAGAGAGTCCAGTTGCATGTGGGGCTGCGTAAAGGACCCCTGGGGAGTTCAATTGTACCCAAAGGCTTCCTTTGGGGGCAATTTTTGATGGGTGAAAGGGGCTCTGTACGCCGTTTCTGGGGTCCTATTTTAAATTCCTCTCAGATTCCGGGAAGGGATGTATTTTCGGTTTTTAAGAAAGAGCGAACACAGAGAGTCCAGTTTCATGTGGGGCTGCGTAAAGGCTCCCCTGGGGAGTTCAGTTGTACCCAAAGGCTTCCTTTGGGGGCAATTTTTGATGGGTGAAAGGGGCTTTGTACGCGATTTCTGGGGTCCTATTTTCAATTCCTCTCAGATTCTGGGAAGGGATGTATTTAGGGTTGTTCAGAAAGAGCGAACACAGAGAGTCCAGTTGCATGTAGGGCTGCGTAAAGGCTCCCCTGGGGAGTTCAATTGTACCCAAAGGCTTCCTTTGGGGGCAATTTTGGATGGGTGAAAGGGGCTTTGTACGTCATTTCTGGGGTCCTATTTTCAATTCCTCTCAGATTCTGGGTAGGGAAGTATTTAGGGTTGTTCAGAAAGAGCGAACACAGAGAGTCCAGTTGCATGTGGGGCTGCGTAAAGGCTCCCCTGGGGAGTTCAGTTGTACCCAAAGGCTTCCTTTGGAGGCAATTTTTGATGGGTGAAAGGGGCTTTGTACGCGATTTCTGGGGTCCTATTTTCAATTCCTCTCAGGTTCCGGGTAGGGATGTATTTAAGGTTGTTCAGAAAGAGCGAACACAGAGAGTCCAGTTGCATTTTGGGCTGCGTAAAGGCTCCCCTGGGGAGTTCAGTTGTACCCAAAGTCTTCCTTTGGGGGCAATTTTTGAAGGGCAAAAGTGGCTCTGTACGCCGTTTCTGGGGTCCTATTTTCAATTCCTCTCAGATTCTTGGTAGGGATGTATTTAGGGTTGTTCAGAAAGAGCGAACACAGAGAGTCCAGTTGCATGCGGGGCTGCGTAAAGGCCCCCCTGGGGAGTTCAATTGTACCCAAAGGCTTCCTTTGGGGGAAATTTTTGATGGGCGAAAGGGGCTCTGTACGCTGTTTTGGAGTCCTATTTTCAATTCCTCTCAGATTCCGGGAAGGGATGTATTTAGGGTTGTTCAGAAAGAGCGAACACAGAGACTCCAGTTGCATGTGGGGCTGCGTGAAGGCTCCCCTGGGGAATTCAGTTATACCCAAAGGCTTCCTTTGGGGGCAATATTGGATGGGAGAAAGGGGCTCTGTACGCCGTTTCTGGGGTCCTCTTTTCAATTCCTCTCAGATTCCGGGAAGGGATATATTTAGGGTTGTTCAGAAAGAGCGAACACAGAGAGTCCAGTTGCATGTGGGGCTGCGTAAAGGCTCCCCTGGGGAGTTCAGTTGTACCCAAAGGCTTCCTTTGGGGGCAATTTTTGATGGGCGAAAGGGGCTCTGTACGCCGTTTCTGGGGTCCTATTTTCAATTCCTCTCAGATTCCTCGTAGGGATGTATTTAGGGTTTTTCAAAAAGAGCGAACACAGAGAGTCCAGTTGCATGTGGGGCTGCGTAAAGGCCCCTCTGGGGAGTTCAATTGTACCCAAAGGCTTCCTGTGGGGGCAATTTTTGATGGGCGAAAGGGGCTCAGTACGCCATTTCTGGAGTCCTATTTTAAATTCCTCTCAGATTCCGGGAAGGGATGTATTTTCGATTTTTAAGAAAGAGCGAACACAGAGAGTCCAGTTGCATATGGGACTGCGTAAAGGCTCCCCTGGGGAGTTCTCTTGTACCCAAAGGCTTCCTTTGGGGGCATTTTTTGATGGGTGAAAGGGGCTTTGTACGCGATTTCTGGGGTCCTATTTTCAATTCCTCTCAGATTCTGGGAAGGGATGTATTTAGGGTTGTTCAGAAAGAGCGAACACAGAGAGTCCAGTTGCATGTAGGGCTGCGTAAAGGCTCCCCTGGGGAGTTCACTTGTACCCAAAGGCTTCCTTTGGGGGCAATTTTGGATGGGTGAAAGGGGCTTTGTACGTCATTTCTGGGGTCCTATTTTCAATTCCTCTTAGATTCTGGGTAGGGAAGTATTTAGGGTTGTTCAGAAAGAGCGAACACAGAGAGTCCAGTTGCATGTGGGGCTGCGTAAAGGCTCCCCTGGGGAGTTCAATTGTTCCCAAAGGCTTCCTTTGGGGGAAATTTCTGATGGGTGAAAGGGGCTCTGTATGTGATTTCTGGGGTCATATTTTAAATTCCCCTCTATTTCCGGTTAGGGATGTATTAAGGTTGTTCATAAAGAGAGAACACAGAGAGTCCAGTTGCTTGTGGGGCTGCGTGAAGGCTCCCCTGGGGAGTTCAGTTGTACCCAAAGGAATCCTTTCAGGGCAATTTTTGATTTTTGAATGGAGCGCTGTACCTGACTTCTGGGGTCATATTTTAAATTACTCAGATTCCGCGAAGGGATGTATTTAGGGTTGTTCAGAAAGAGCGAACACAGAGAGTCCAGTTGCATGTGGGGCTGCGTGAAGGAACCCCTGGGGAGTTCAGTTGTACCCAAAGGCTTCCTTTGGGGGCAATTTTTGATGGGCGAAAGGGGCTCTGTACGCCGTTTCTGGGGTCCTATTTTCAATTACTCTCAGATTCCTCGTAGGGATGTATTTAGGGTTTTTCAAAAAGAGCGAACACAGAGAGTCCAGTTGCATGTGGGGCTGCGTAAAGCCTCCCCTGGGGAGTTCAGTTGTACCCAAAGGCTCCCTGTAGGGGCAATTTTTGATGGGCGAAAGGGGCTCTGTACGCCGTTTCTGGGGTCCTATTTTAAATTCCTCTCAGATTCTGGGAAGGGATTTATTTTCGGTTTTTAAGAAAGAGCGAACACAGAGAGTCCAGTTGCATGTGGGGCTGCGTAAAGGCTCCCCTGGGGAGTTCAGTTGTACCCAAAGGCTTCCTTTGGGGGCAATTTTTGATGGGTGAAAGGGGCTTTGTACGCGATTTCTGGGGTCCTATTTTCAATTCCTCTCAGATTCTGGGAAGGGATGTATTTAGGGTTGTTCAGAAAGAGCGAACACAGAGAGTCCAGTTGCATGTAGGGCTGCGTAAAGGCTCTGCTGGGGAGTTCACTTGTACCCAAACGCTTCCTTTGGGGGCAATTTTTGATGGGAAAAGGGGCTCTGTACGCCGTTTCTGGGGGCCTATTTTAAATTCCTCTCAGATTCCGGGAAGGGATGTATTTAGGGTTGTTCAGAAAAACCGAACACAGAGAGTCCAGTTGCATGTGGGGCTGCGTGAAGGCTCCCCTGGGGAGTTCAGTTGTACCCAAAGGCTTCCTTTCAGGGCAATTTTTGATGGGTGAAAGGGGCTTTGTACGTCATTTCTGGGGTCCTATTTTCAATTCCTCTCAGATTCTGGGTAGGGAAGTATTTAAGGTTGTTCAGAAAGAGCGAACACAGAGAGTCCAGTTGCATGTGGGGCTGCGTAAAGGCTCCCCTGGGGAGTTCAATTGTTCCCAAAGGCTTCGTTTGGGGGCAATTTCTGATGGGTGAAAGGGGCTCTGTATGTGATTTCTGGGTCGTATTTTCATTTCCCCTCTGTTTCTGGTTAGGGATGTATTAAGGTTGCTCAGAAAGAGCGAACACAGAGAGTCCAGTTGCATGTGGGGCTGCGTAAAGGCTCCCCTGGGGAGTTCAGTTGTACCCAAAGGCTTCCTTTGGGGGAAATTTTTGATGGGTGAAAGGGGCTTTGTACGCGATTTCTGGGGTCCTATTTTCAATTCCCCTCTGTTTCTGGTTAGGGATGTATTAAGGTTGTTCAGAAAGAGCGAACACAGAGAGTCCAGTTGCATTTTCGGCTGCGTAAAGTCTCCCCTGGGGAGTTCAGTTGTACCAAAAGGCTTCCTTTGGGGGCAATTTTTGAAGGGTAAAAGTGGCTCTGTACGCCCTTTCTGGGGTCCTATTTTCAATTCCTCTCAGATTCTGGGTAGGGATGTATTTAGGGTTTTTCAGAAAGAGCGAACACAGAGACTCCAGTTGCATGTGGGGCTGCGTGAAGGCCCCCCTGGGGAGTTCAATTGTACCCAAAGGCTTCCTTTGGGGGATATTTTTGATGGGCGAAAGGGGCTCTGTACGCTGTTTCTGGAGTCCTATTTTCAATTCCTCTCAGATTCCGGGAAGGGATGTATTTAGGGTTGTTCAGAAAGAGCGAACACAGAGAGTCCAGTTGCATGTGGGGCTGCGTGAAGGCTCCCCTGGGGAATACAGTTGTACCCAAAGGCTTCCTTTGGGGGCAATATTGGATGGGCGAAAGGGGCTCTGTACGCCGTTTCTGGGGTCCTCTTTTCAACTCCTCTCAGATTCCGGGAAGGGATATATTTAGGGTTGTTCAGAAAGAGCGAACACAGAGAGTCCAGTTGCATTTTGGGCTGCGTAAAGGCCCCCCTGGGGAGTTCAGTTGTACCCAAAGGCTTCCTTTGGGGGCAATTTTTGATGGGCGAAAGGGGCTCTGTACGCCGTTTCTGGGGTCCTATTTTCAATTCCTCTCAGATTCCTCGTAGGGATGTATTTAGGGTTTTTCAAAAAGAGCGAACACAGAGAGTCCAGTTGCATGTGGGGCTGCGTAAAGGACCCCTGGGGAGTTCAATTGTACCCAAAGGCTTCCTTTGGGGGCAATTTTTGATGGGTGAAAGGGGCTCTGTACGCCGTTTCTGGGGTCCTATTTTAAATTCCTCTCAGATTCCGGGAAGGGATGTATTTTCGGTTTTTAAGAAAGAGCGAACACAGAGAGTCCAGTTTCATGTGGGGCTGCGTAAAGGCTCCCCTGGGGAGTTCAGTTGTACCCAAAGGCTTCCTTTGGGGGCAATTTTTGATGGGTGAAAGGGGCTTTGTACGCGATTTCTGGGGTCCTATTTTCAATTCCTCTCAGATTCTGGGAAGGGATGTATTTAGGGTTGTTCAGAAAGAGCGAACACAGAGAGTCCAGTTGCATGTAGGGCTGCGTAAAGGCTCCCCTGGGGAGTTCACTTGTACCCAAAGGCTTCCTTTGGGGGCAATTTTGGATGGGTGAAAGGGGCTTTGTACGTCATTTCTGGGGTCCTATTTTCAATTCCTCTCAGATTCTGGGTAGGGAAGTATTTAGGGTTGTTCAGAAAGAGCGAACACAGAGAGTCCAGTTGCATGTGGGGCTGCGTAAAGGCTCCCCTGGGGAGTTCAGTTGTACCCAAAGGCTTCCTTTGGAGGCAATTTTTGATGGGTGAAAGGGGCTTTGTACGCGATTTCTGGGGTCCTATTTTCAATTCCTCTCAGGTTCCGGGTAGGGATGTATTTAAGGTTGTTCAGAAAGAGCGAACACAGAGAGTCCAGTTGCATTTTGGGCTGCGTAAAGGCTCCCCTGGGGAGTTCAGTTGTACCCAAAGTCTTCCTTTGGGGGCAATTTTTGAAGGGCAAAAGTGGCTCTGTACGCCGTTTCTGGGGTCCTATTTTCAATTCCTCTCAGATTCTTGGTAGGGATGTATTTAGGGTTGTTCAGAAAGAGCGAACACAGAGAGTCCAGTTGCATGCGGGGCTGCGTAAAGGCCCCCCTGGGGAGTTCAATTGTACCCAAAGGCTTCCTTTGGGGGAAATTTTTGATGGGCGAAAGGGGCTCTGTACGCTGTTTCTGGAGTCCTATTTTCAATTCCTCTCAGATTCCGGGAAGGGATGTATTTAGGGTTGTTCAGAAAGAGCGAACACAGAGACTCCAGTTGCATGTGGGGCTGCGTGAAGGCTCCCCTGGGGAATTCAGTTATACCCAAAGGCTTCCTTTGGGGGCAATATTGGATGGGAGAAAGGGGCTCTGTACGCCGTTTCTGGGGTCCTCTTTTCAATTCCTCTCAGATTCCGGGAAGGGATATATTTAGGGTTGTTCAGAAAGAGCGAACACAGAGAGTCCAGTTGCATGTGGGGCTGCGTAAAGGCTCCCCTGGGGAGTTCAGTTGTACCCAAAGGCTTCCTTTGGGGGCAATTTTTGATGGGCGAAAGGGGCTCTGTACGCCGTTTCTGGGGTCCTATTTTCAATTCCTCTCAGATTCCTCGTAGGGATGTATTTAGGGTTTTTCAAAAAGAGCGAACACAGAGAGTCCAGTTGCATGTGGGGCTGCGTAAAGGCCCCTCTGGGGAGTTCAATTGTACCCAAAGGCTTCCTGTGGGGGCAATTTTTGATGGGCGAAAGGGGCTCAGTACGCCATTTCTGGAGTCCTATTTTAAATTCCTCTCAGATTCCGGGAAGGGATGTATTTTCGATTTTTAAGAAAGAGCGAACACAGAGAGTCCAGTTGCATATGGGACTGCGTAAAGGCTCCCCTGGGGAGTTCTCTTGTACCCAAAGGCTTCCTTTGGGGGCATTTTTTGATGGGTGAAAGGGGCTTTGTACGCGATTTCTGGGGTCCTATTTTCAATTCCTCTCAGATTCTGGGAAGGGATGTATTTAGGGTTGTTCAGAAAGAGCGAACACAGAGAGTCCAGTTGCATGTAGGGCTGCGTAAAGGCTCCCCTGGGGAGTTCACTTGTACCCAAAGGCTTCCTTTGGGGGCAATTTTGGATGGGTGAAAGGGGCTTTGTACGTCATTTCTGGGGTCCTATTTTCAATTCCTCTTAGATTCTGGGTAGGGAAGTATTTAGGGTTGTTCAGAAAGAGCGAACACAGAGAGTCCAGTTGCATGTGGGGCTGCGTAAAGGCTCCCCTGGGGAGTTCAATTGTTCCCAAAGGCTTCCTTTGGGGGAAATTTCTGATGGGTGAAAGGGGCTCTGTATGTGATTTCTGGGGTCATATTTTCAATTCCCCTCTGTTTCTGTTTAGGGATGTATTAAGGATGTTCAGAAAGAGCGAACACAGAGAGTCCAGTTGCATGTGGGGCTGCGTAAAGGATCCCCTGGGGAGTTCAGTTGTACCCAAAGGCTTCCTTTGGGGGCAATTTTTGATGGGTGAAAGGGGCTTTGTACGCGATTTCTGGGGTCCTATTTTCAATTCCTCTCAGATTCCGGGTAGGGATGTATTTAAGGTTGTTCAGAAAGAGCGAACACAGAGAGTCCAGTTGCATTTTGGGCTGCGTAAAGGCTCCCCTGGGGAGTTCAGTTGTACCCAAAGGCTTCCTTTGGGGGCAATTTTTGAAGGGCAAAAGTGGCTCTGTACGCTGTTTCTGGAGTCCTATTTTCAATTCCTCTCAGATTCCGGGAAGGGATGTATTTAGGGTTGTTCAGAAAGAGCGAACACAGAGACTCCAGTTGCATGTGGGGCTGCGTGAAGGCTCCCCTGGGGAATTCAGTTGTACCCAAAGGCTTCCTTTGGGGGCAATTTTTGATGGGCGAAAGGGGTTCTGTTCGTGATTTCTGGGGTCATATTTTAAATTCCCCTCTATTTCCGGTTAGGGATGTATTAAGGTTGTTCATAAAGAGAGAACACAGAGAGTCCAGTTGCTTGTGGGGCTGCGTGAAGGCTCCCCTGGGGAGTTCAGTTGTACCCAAAGGAATCCTTTCAGGGCAATTTTTGATTTTTGAATGGAGCGCTGTACCTGACTTCTGGGGTCATATTTTAAATTACTCAGATTCCGCGAAGGGATGTATTTAGGGTTGTTCAGAAAGAGCGAACACAGAGAGTCCAGTTGCATGTGGGGCTGCGTGAAGGAACCCCTGGGGAGTTCAGTTGTACCCAAAGGCTTCCTTTGGGGGCAATTTTTGATGGGCGAAAGGGGCTCTGTACGCCGTTTCTGGGGTCCTATTTTCAATTACTCTCAGATTCCTCGTAGGGATGTATTTAGGGTTTTTCAAAAAGAGCGAACACAGAGAGTCCAGTTGCATGTGGGGCTGCGTAAAGCCTCCCCTGGGGAGTTCAGTTGTACCCAAAGGCTCCCTGTAGGGGCAATTTTTGATGGGCGAAAGGGGCTCTGTACGCCGTTTCTGGGGTCCTATTTTAAATTCCTCTCAGATTCTGGGAAGGGATTTATTTTCGGTTTTTAAGAAAGAGCGAACACAGAGAGTCCAGTTGCATGTGGGGCTGCGTAAAGGCTCCCCTGGGGAGTTCAGTTGTACCCAAAGGCTTCCTTTGGGGGCAATTTTTGATGGGTGAAAGGGGCTTTGTACGCGATTTCTGGGGTCCTATTTTCAATTCCTCTCAGATTCTGGGAAGGGATGTATTTAGGGTTGTTCAGAAAGAGCGAACACAGAGAGTCCAGTTGCATGTAGGGCTGCGTAAAGGCTCCGCTGGGGAGTTCACTTGTACCCAAACGCTTCCTTTGGGGGCAATTTTTGATGGGAAAAGGGGCTCTGTACGCCGTTTCTGGGGGCCTATTTTAAATTCCTCTCAGATTCCGGGAAGGGATGTATTTAGGGTTCTTCAGAAAAACCGAACACAGAGAGTCCAGTTGCATGTGGGGCTGCGTGAAGGCTCCCCTGGGGAGTTCAGTTGTACCCAAAGGCTTCCTTTGGGGGCAATTTTGGATGGGTGAAAGGGGCTTTGTACGTCATTTCTGGGGTCCTATTTTCAATTCCTCTCAGATTCTGGGTAGGGATGTATTTAGGGTTGTTCAGAAAGAGCGAACACAGAGAGTCCAGTTGCATGTGGGACTGCGTAAAGGCTCCCCTGGGGAGTTCAGTTGTACCCAAAGGCTTCCTTTGGGGGCAATTTTTGATGGGTGAAAGGGGCTTTGTACGCGATTTCTGGGGTCCTATTTTCAATTCCTCTCAGATTCTGGGAAGGGATGTATTTAGGGTTGTTCAGAAAGAGCGAACACAGAGAGTCCAGTTGCATGTAGGGCTGCGTAAAGGCTCCCCTGGGGAGTTCACTTGTACCCAAAGGCTTCCTTTGGGGGCAATTTTGGATGGGTGAAAGGGGCTTTGTACGTCATTTCTGGGGTCCTATTTTCAATTCCTCTCAGATTCTGGGTAGGGAAGTATTTAGGGTTGTTCAGAAAGAGCGAACACAGAGAGTCCAGTTGCATGTGGGGCTGCGTAAAGGCTCCCCTGGGGAGTTCAGTTGTACCCAAAGGCTTCCTTTGGAGGCAATTTTTGATGGGTGAAAGGGGCTTTGTACGCGATTTCTGGGGTCCTATTTTCAATTCCTCTCAGGTTCCGGGTAGGGATGTATTTAAGGTTGTTCAGAAAGAGCGAACACAGAGAGTCCAGTTGCATTTTGGGCTGCGTAAAGGCTCCCCTGGGGAGTTCAGTTGTACCCAAAGTCTTCCTTTGGGGGCAATTTTTGAAGGGCAAAAGTGGCTCTGTACGCCGTTTCTGGGGTCCTATTTTCAATTCCTCTCAGATTCTTGGTAGGGATGTATTTAGGGTTGTTCAGAAAGAGCGAACACAGAGAGTCCAGTTGCATGCGGGGCTGCGTAAAGGCCCCCCTGGGGAGTTCAATTGTACCCAAAGGCTTCCTTTGGGGGAAATTTTTGATGGGCGAAAGGGGCTCTGTACGCTGTTTCTGGAGTCCTATTTTCAATTCCTCTCAGATTCCGGGAAGGGATGTATTTAGGGTTGTTCAGAAAGAGCGAACACAGAGACTCCAGTTGCATGTGGGGCTGCGTGAAGGCTCCCCTGGGGAATTCAGTTATACCCAAAGGCTTCCTTTGGGGGCAATATTGGATGGGAGAAAGGGGCTCTGTACGCCGTTTCTGGGGTCCTCTTTTCAATTCCTCTCAGATTCCGGGAAGGGATATATTTAGGGTTGTTCAGAAAGAGCGAACACAGAGAGTCCAGTTGCATGTGGGGCTGCGTAAAGGCTCCCCTGGGGAGTTCAGTTGTACCCAAAGGCTTCCTTTGGGGGCAATTTTTGATGGGCGAAAGGGGCTCTGTACGCCGTTTCTGGGGTCCTATTTTCAATTCCTCTCAGATTCCTCGTAGGGATGTATTTAGGGTTTTTCAAAAAGAGCGAACACAGAGAGTCCAGTTGCATGTGGGGCTGCGTAAAGGCCCCTCTGGGGAGTTCAATTGTACCCAAAGGCTTCCTGTGGGGGCAATTTTTGATGGGCGAAAGGGGCTCAGTACGCCATTTCTGGAGTCCTATTTTAAATTCCTCTCAGATTCCGGGAAGGGATGTATTTTCGATTTTTAAGAAAGAGCGAACACAGAGAGTCCAGTTGCATATGGGACTGCGTAAAGGCTCCCCTGGGGAGTTCTCTTGTACCCAAAGGCTTCCTTTGGGGGCATTTTTTGATGGGTGAAAGGGGCTTTGTACGCGATTTCTGGGGTCCTATTTTCAATTCCTCTCAGATTCTGGGAAGGGATGTATTTAGGGTTGTTCAGAAAGAGCGAACACAGAGAGTCCAGTTGCATGTAGGGCTGCGTAAAGGCTCCCCTGGGGAGTTCACTTGTACCCAAAGGCTTCCTTTGGGGGCAATTTTGGATGGGTGAAAGGGGCTTTGTACGTCATTTCTGGGGTCCTATTTTCAATTCCTCTTAGATTCTGGGTAGGGAAGTATTTAGGGTTGTTCAGAAAGAGCGAACACAGAGAGTCCAGTTGCATGTGGGGCTGCGTAAAGGCTCCCCTGGGGAGTTCAATTGTTCCCAAAGGCTTCCTTTGGGGGAAATTTCTGATGGGTGAAAGGGGCTCTGTATGTGATTTCTGGGGTCATATTTTCAATTCCCCTCTGTTTCTGTTTAGGGATGTATTAAGGATGTTCAGAAAGAGCGAACACAGAGAGTCCAGTTGCATGTGGGGCTGCGTAAAGGATCCCCTGGGGAGTTCAGTTGTACCCAAAGGCTTCCTTTGGGGGCAATTTTTGATGGGTGAAAGGGGCTTTGTACGCGATTTCTGGGGTCCTATTTTCAATTCCTCTCAGATTCCGGGTAGGGATGTATTTAAGGTTGTTCAGAAAGAGCGAACACAGAGAGTCCAGTTGCATTTTGGGCTGCGTAAAGGCTCCCCTGGGGAGTTCAGTTGTACCCAAAGGCTTCCTTTGGGGGCAATTTTTGAAGGGCAAAAGTGGCTCTGTACGCTGTTTCTGGAGTCCTATTTTCAATTCCTCTCAGATTCCGGGAAGGGATGTATTTAGGGTTGTTCAGAAAGAGCGAACACAGAGACTCCAGTTGCATGTGGGGCTGCGTGAAGGCTCCCCTGGGGAATTCAGTTGTACCCAAAGGCTTCCTTTGGGGGCAATTTTTGATGGGCGAAAGGGGTTCTGTTCGTGATTTCTGGGGTCATATTTTAAATTCCCCTCTATTTCCGGTTAGGGATGTATTAAGGTTGTTCATAAAGAGAGAACACAGAGAGTCCAGTTGCTTGTGGGGCTGCGTGAAGGCTCCCCTGGGGAGTTCAGTTGTACCCAAAGGAATCCTTTCAGGGCAATTTTTGATTTTTGAATGGAGCGCTGTACCTGACTTCTGGGGTCATATTTTAAATTACTCAGATTCCGCGAAGGGATGTATTTAGGGTTGTTCAGAAAGAGCGAACACAGAGAGTCCAGTTGCATGTGGGGCTGCGTGAAGGAACCCCTGGGGAGTTCAGTTGTACCCAAAGGCTTCCTTTGGGGGCAATTTTTGATGGGCGAAAGGGGCTCTGTACGCCGTTTCTGGGGTCCTATTTTCAATTACTCTCAGATTCCTCGTAGGGATGTATTTAGGGTTTTTCAAAAAGAGCGAACACAGAGAGTCCAGTTGCATGTGGGGCTGCGTAAAGCCTCCCCTGGGGAGTTCAGTTGTACCCAAAGGCTCCCTGTAGGGGCAATTTTTGATGGGCGAAAGGGGCTCTGTACGCCGTTTCTGGGGTCCTATTTTAAATTCCTCTCAGATTCTGGGAAGGGATTTATTTTCGGTTTTTAAGAAAGAGCGAACACAGAGAGTCCAGTTGCATGTGGGGCTGCGTAAAGGCTCCCCTGGGGAGTTCAGTTGTACCCAAAGGCTTCCTTTGGGGGCAATTTTTGATGGGTGAAAGGGGCTTTGTACGCGATTTCTGGGGTCCTATTTTCAATTCCTCTCAGATTCTGGGAAGGGATGTATTTAGGGTTGTTCAGAAAGAGCGAACACAGAGAGTCCAGTTGCATGTAGGGCTGCGTAAAGGCTCCGCTGGGGAGTTCACTTGTACCCAAACGCTTCCTTTGGGGGCAATTTTTGATGGGAAAAGGGGCTCTGTACGCCGTTTCTGGGGGCCTATTTTAAATTCCTCTCAGATTCCGGGAAGGGATGTATTTAGGGTTCTTCAGAAAAACCGAACACAGAGAGTCCAGTTGCATGTGGGGCTGCGTGAAGGCTCCCCTGGGGAGTTCAGTTGTACCCAAAGGCTTCCTTTGGGGGCAATTTTGGATGGGTGAAAGGGGCTTTGTACGTCATTTCTGGGGTCCTATTTTCAATTCCTCTCAGATTCTGGGTAGGGATGTATTTAGGGTTGTTCAGAAAGAGCGAACACAGAGAGTCCAGTTGCATGTGGGGCTGCGTAAAGGCTCCCCTGGGGAGTTCAATTGTTCCCAAAGGCTTTGTTTGGGGGCAATTTCTGATGGGTGAAAGGGGCTCTGTATGTGATTTCTTTGGTCATATTTTCAATTCCACTCTGTTTCCGGTTAGGGATGTATTAAGGTTGTTCAGAAAGAGAGAACACAGAGAGTCCAGTTGCATGTGGGGCTGCGTTAAGGCTCCCCTGGGGAGTTCAGTTGTACCCAAAGGCTTCCTTTGGAGGCAATTTTTGATGGGTGAAAGGGGCTCTGTACGCGATTTCTGGGTCGTATTTTCAATTCCCCTCTGTTTCTGGTTAGGGATGTATTAAGGTTGTTCAGAAAGAGCGAACACAGAGAGTCCAGTTGCATGTGGGGCTGCGTGAAGGCTCCACTGGGGAATTCAGTTGTACCCAAAGGCTTCCTTTGGGGGAAATTTTTGATGGGTGAAAAGGGCTTTGTACGCTATTTCTGGGGTCCTATTTTCAATTCCTCTCAGATTCCGGGTAGGGATGTATTTAAGGTTGTTCAGAAAGAGCGAACACAGAGAGTCCAGTTGCATTTTGGGCTGCGTAAAGGCTCCCCTGGGGAGTTCAGTTGTACCGAAAGGCTTCCTTTGGGGGCAATTTTTGAAGGGCAAAAGTGGCTCTGTACGCCGTTTCTGGGGTCCTATTTTCAATTCCTCTCAGATTCTGGGTAGGGATGTATTTAGGGTTTTTAAGAAAGAGCGAACACAGAGAGTCCAGTTGCTTGTGGGGCTGCGTGAAGGCTCCCCTGGGGAGTTCAGTTGTACAGAAAGGCTTCCTTTGGGGGAAATTTTTGATGGGCGAAAGGGGCTCTGTACGCTGTTTCTGGAGTCCTATTTTCAATTCCTCTCAGATTCCGGGAAGGGATGTATTTAGGCTTGTTCAGAAAAACCGAACACAGAGAGTCCAGTTGCATGTAGGGCTGCGTAAAGCCTCCCCTGGGGATTTCAGTTGTACCCAAAGGCTTCCTTTGGGGGCAATTTTTGATGGGCGAAAATGGCTCTGTACACCGTTTCTGGGGTCCTATTTTCAATTCCTCTCAGATTCCGGGAAGGGATATATTTAGTGTTCTACAGAAAGAGCGAACACAGAGAGTCCAGTTGCATGTGGGGCTGCGTAAAGCCTCCCCTGGGGAGTTCAGTTGTACCCAAAGGCTTCCTTTGGGGGCAATATTGGATGGGCGAAAGGGGCTATGTACACCGTTTCTGGGGTCCTATTTTCAATTTCTCTCAGATTCCTCGTAGGGATGTATTTAGGGTTTTTCAAAAAGAGCGAACACAGAGAGTCCAGTTGCATGTGGGGCTGCGTAAAGGCTCCCCTGGGGAGTTCACTTGTACCCAAAGGCTTCCTTTGGGGGCAATTTTTGATGGGTGAAAGGGGCTTTGTACGCGATTTCTGGGGTCCTATTTTCAATTCCTCTCAGATTCTGGGAAGGGATGTATTTAGGGTTGTTCAGAAAGAGCGAACACAGAGAGTCCAGTTGCATTTTGGGCTGCGTAAAGGCTCCCCTGGGGAGTTCACTTGTACCCAAAGGCTTCCTTTGGGGGCAATTTTGGATGGGTGAAAGGGGCTTTGTACGTCATTTCTGGGGTCCTATTTTCAATTCCTCTTAGATTCTGGGTAGGGAAGTATTTAGGGTTGTTCAGAAACAGCGAACACAGAGAGTCCAGTTGCATGTGGGGCTGCGTAAAGGCTCCCCTGGGGAGTTCAATTGTTCCCAAAGGCTTCCTTTGGGGGAAATTTCTGATGGGTGAAAGGGGCTCTGTATTTGATTTCTGGGGTCATATTTTCAATTCCACTCTGTTTCCAGTTAGGGATGTATTAAGGTTGTTCAGAAAGAGCGAACACAGAGAGTCCAGTTGCATGTGGGGCTGCGTGAAGGCTCCCCTGGGGAGTTCAGTTGTACCCAAAGGCTTCCTTTGGGGGCAATTTTTGATGGGCAAAAGGGGCTCTGTACGCCGTTTCTGGGATCCTATTTTCAATTACTCTCAGATTCTGGGTAGGGATGTATTTAGGGTTTTTCAGAAAGAGCGAACACAGAGAGTCCAGTTGCATGTGGGGCTCCATAAAGGCCCCCCTGGGGAGTTCAGTTGTACCCAAAGGCTTCCTTTGGGGGAAATTTTTGATGTGCGAAAGGGGCTCTGTACGCTGTTTCTGGAGTCCTATTTTCAATTCCTCTCAGATTCCGGGAAGGGATGTATTTAGGGTTGTTCAGAAAGAGCGAACACAGAGAGTCCAGTTGCATGTGGGGCTGCGTGAAGGCTCCCCTGGGGAATTCAGTTGTACCCAAAGGCTTCCTTTGGGGGCAATTTTTGATGGGCGAAAGGGGTTCTGTTCGTGATTTCTGGGGTCATATTTTAAATTCCCCTCTATTTCCGGTTAGGGATGTATTAAGGTTGTTCATAAAGAGAGAACACAGAGAGTCCAATTGCTTGTGGGGCTGCGTGAAGGCTCCCCTGGCGAGTTCAGTTGTACCCAAAGGCTTCCTTTGGGGGCAATTTTTGATGGGCGAAAGGGGCTCTGTACGCCGTTTCTGGGGTCCTATTTTAAATTCCTCTCAGATTCCGGGAAGGGATGTATTTAGGGTTGTTCAGAAAGAGCGAACACAGAGAGTCCAGTTGCATGTGGGGCTGCGTGAAGGCACCCCTGGGGAGTTCAGTTGTACCCAAAGGCTTCCTTTGGGGGCAATTTTTGATGGGCGAAAGGGGCTCTGTACGCCGTTTCTGGGGTCCTATTTTCAATTAGTCTCAGATTCCTCGTAGGGATGTATTTAGGGTTGTTCAGAAAGAGCGAACAGAGAGAGTCCAGTTGCATGTGGGGCTGCGTGAAGGCTCCCCTGGGGAGTTCAGTTGTACCCAAAGGCTCCCTGTGGGGGCAATTTTTGATGGGCGAAAGGGGCTCTGTACGCCGTTTCTGGGGTCCTATTTTAAATTCCTCTCAGATTCCGGGAAGGGATTTATTTTCGGTTTTTAAGAAAGAGCGAACACAGAGAGTCCAGTTGCATGTGGGGCTGCGTGAAGGCTCCCCTGGGGAGTTCAGTTGTACCCAAAGGCTTCCTTTGGGGGCAATTTTTGATGGGTGAAAGGGGCTCTGTACATGATTTCTGGGTCGTATTTTCAATTCCCCTCTGTTTCTGTTTAGGGATGTATTAAGGATGTTCAGAAAGAGCGAACACAGAGAGTCCAGTTGCATGTGGGGCTGCGTAAAGGATCCCCTGGGGAGTTCAGTTGTACCCAAAGGCTTCCTTTGGGGGAAATTTTTGATGGGTGAAAGGGGCTTTGTACGCGATTTCTGGGGTCCTATTTTCAATTCCTCTCAGATTCCGGGTAGGGATGTATTTAAGGTTGTTCAGAAAGAGCGAACACAGAGAGTCCAGTTGCATGTAGGGCTGCGTAAAGGCTCCCCTGGGGAGTTCAGTTGTACCCAAAGGCTTCCTTTGGGGGCAATTTTTGATGGGCAAAAGGGGCTCTGTACGCCGTTTCTGGGATCCTATTTTCAATTACTCTCAGATTCTGGGTAGGGATGTATTTAGGGTTTTTCAGAAAGAGCGAACACAGAGAGTCCAGTTGCATGTGGGGCTCCATAAAGGCCCCCCTGGGGAGTTCAGTTGTACCCAAAGGCTTCCTTTGGGGGAAATTTTTGATGTGCGAAAGGGGCTCTGTACGCTGTTTCTGGAGTCCTATTTTCAATTCCTCTCAGATTCCGGGAAGGGATGTATTTAGGGTTGTTCAGAAAGAGCGAACACAGAGAGTCCAATTGCATGTGGGGCTGCGTGAAGGCTCCCCTGGGGAATTCAGTTGTACCCAAAGGCTTCCTTTGGGGGCAATTTTGGTGGGCGAAAGGGGTTCTGTTCGTGATTTCTGGGGTCATATTTTAAATTCCCCTCTATTTCCGGTTAGGGATGTATTAAGGTTGTTCATAAAGAGAGAACACAGAGAGTCCAATTGCTTGTGGGGCTGCGTGAAGCCTCCCCTGGCGAGTTCAGTTGTACCCAAAGGAATCCTTTCAGTGCAATTTTTGATTTTTGAATGGAGCGCTGTACCTGACTTCTGGGGTCATATTTTAAATTACTCAGATTCCGCGAAGGGATGTATTTAGGGTTGTTCAGAAAGAGCGAACACAGAGAGTCCAGTTGCATGTGGGGCTGCGTGAAGGCACCCCTGGGGAGTTCAGTTGTACCCAAAGGCTTCCTTTGGGGGCAATTTTTGATGGGCGAAAGGGGCTCTGTACGCCGTTTCTGGGGTCCTATTTTCAATTACTCTCAGATTCCTCGTAGGGATGTATTTAGGGTTGTTCAGAAAGAGCGAACAGAGAGAGTCCAGTTGCATGTGGGGCTGCGTGAAGGCTCCCCTGGGGAGTTCAGTTGTACCCAAAGGCTCCCTGTGGGGGCAATTTTTGATGGGCGAAAGGGGCTCTGTACGCCGTTTCTGGGGTCCTATTTTAAATTCCTCTCAGATTCCGGGAAGGGATTTATTCTCGGTTTTTAAGAAAGAGCGAACACAGAGAGTCCAGTTGCATGTGGGGCTGCGTAAAGGCTCCCCTGGGGAGTTCAGTTGTACCCAAAGGCTTCCTTTGGGGGCAATTTTTGATGGGTGAAAGGGGCTTTGTACGCGATTTCTGGGGTCCTATTTTCAATTCCTCTCAGATTCTGGGAAGGGATGTATTTAGGGTTGTTCAGAAAGAGCGAACACAGAGAGTCCAGTTGCATGTAGGGCTGCGTAAAGGCTCCGCTGGGGAGTTCACTTGTACCCATAGGCTTCCTTTGGGGGCAATTTTTGATGGGTGAAAGGGGCTCTGTACGCCGTTTCTGGGGGCCTATTTTAAATTCCTCTCAGATTCCGGGAAGAGATGTATTTAGGTTTTTTAAGAAACAGCGAACACAGAGAGTCCAGTTGCATGTGGGGCTGCGTGAAGGCTCCCCTGGGGAGTTCAGTTGTACCCAAAGGCTTCCTTTGGGGGCAATTTTGGATGGGTGAAAGGGGCTTTGTACGTCATTTCTGGGGTCCTATTTTCAATTCCTCTCAGATTCTGGGTAGGGATGTATTTAGGGTTGTTCAGAAAGAGCGAACACAGAGAGTCCAGTTGCATGTGGGGCTGCGTTAAGGCTCCCCTGGGGAGTTCAGTTGTACCCAAAGGCTTCCTTTGGGGGCAATTTTGGATGGGTGAAAGGGGCTCTGTACATGATTTCTGGGTCGTATTTTCAATTCCCCTCTGTTTCTGGTTAGGGATGTATTAAGGTTGTTCAGAAAGAGCGAACACAGAGAGTCCAGTTGCATGTGGGGCTGCGTAAAGGCTCCCCTGGGGAGTTCAGTTGTACCCAAAGGCTTCCTTTGGGGGAAATTTTTGATGGGTGAAAAGGGCTTTGTACGCTATTTCTGGGGTCCTATTTTCAATTCCTCTCAGATTCCGGGTAGGGATGTATTTAAGGTTGTTCAGAAAGAGCGAACACAGAGAGTCCAGTTGCATTTTGGGCTGCGTAAAGGCTCCCCTGGGGAGTTCAGTTGTACCCAAAGGCTTCCTTTGGGGGCAATATTGGATGGGCGAAAGGGGCTATGTACGCCGTTTCTGGGGTCCTATTTTCAATTCCTCTCAGATTCCGGGAAGGGATGTATTTAGGGTTGTTCAGAAAGAGCGAACACAGAGAGTCCAGTTGCATGTGGGGCTGCGTAAAGTCTCCCCTGGGGAATTCACTTGTACCCAAAGGCTTCCTTTGGGGGCAATTTTTGTTGGGTGAAAGGGGCTCTGTACGTGATTTCTGGGGTCGTATTTTCAAGTACCCTCTGTTTCCGGTTAGGGATGTATTAAGGTTGTACAGAAAGTGCGAACACAGAGAGTACAGTTGCTTGTGGGGCTACGTGAAGGCTCCCCTGGGGAGTTCAATTGTACCCAAAGGCTTCCTTTGGGGGCAGTTTTTGATGGGTGAAAGGGTCCCTGTACGCCGTTTCTGGGGTCCTATTTTAAATTCCTCTCAGATTCCTGGAAGGGATGTATTTAAGGTTTTTAAGAAAGAGCGAACACAGAGAGCCCCGTTGCATGTAGGGCTGCGTAAAGGCTCCCCTGGGGAGTTCAGTTGTACCCAAAGGCTTCCTTTGGGGGAAATTTTTGATGGGTGAAAGGGGCTTTGTACGCGATTTCTGGGGTCCTATTTTCAATTCCTCTCAGATTCCGGGAAGGGATGTATTTAGGGTTGTTCAGAAAGAGCGAACAGAGAGAGTCCAGTTGCATGTGGGGCTGCGTGAAGGCTCCCCTGGGGAGTTCAGTTGTACCCATTGGCTTCCTTTGGGGGCAATTTTTGATGGGTGAAAGGGGCTCTTTACATGATTTTTGGGTCGTATTTTCAATTCCCCTCTGTTTCTGGTTAGGGATGTATTAAGGTTCTTCAGAAAGCGCGAACACAGAGAGTCCAGTTGCATGTGGGGCTGCGTGAAGGCTCCCCTGGGGAATTCAGTTGTACCCAAAGGCTTCCTTTGGGGGCAATTTTTGATGGGTGAAAGGGGCTCTGTACGCGATTTCTGGGGTCCTATTTTCAATTCCTCTAAGATTCTGGGAAGGGAAGTATTTAGGGTTGTTCAGAAAGAGCGAACACAGAGAGTCCAGTTGCATTTTGGGCTGCGTAAAGGCTCCCCTGGGGAGTTTAGTTGTACCCAAATGCTTTGTTTGGGGGCAATTTCTGATGGGTGAAAGGGGCTGTGTACGTGATTTCTGGGGTCATATTTTCAATTCCCCTCTGTTTCCAGTTAGGGATGTATTAAGGTTGTACAGAAAGAGCGAACACAGAGTGTACAGTTGCTTGTGGGGCTACCTGAAGGCTCTCCTGGGGAGTTCAGTTGTACCCAAAGGCTTCCTTTGGCGGCAATTTTTGATGGGTGAAAGGGGCTTTGTATGCGATTTCTGAGGTCCTATTTTCAATTCCTCTCAGATTCTGGGAAGGGATATATTTAGGGTTGTTCAGAAAGAGCGAACACAGAGAGTCCAGTTGCATGTGGGGCTGCGTAAAGGCTCCCCTGGGGAGTTCAGTTGTACCCAAAGGCTTCCTTTGGGGGCAGTTTTTGATGGGTGAAAGGGGCCCTGCACGCCGTTTCTGGGGTCATATTTTAAATTCCTCTCAGACTCCAGGAAGGGATGTATTTAAGGTTTTTAAGAAAGAGCGAACAAAGAGAGCCCCGTTGCATGTGGGGCTGCGTAAAGGCTCCCCTGGGGAGTTCAGTTGTACCCAAAGGCTTCCTTTGGGGGCAATTTTGGATGGGCGAAAGGGGCTCTGTACACCGTTTCTGGGGTCCTCTTTTCAATTCCTCTCAGATTCCGGGAAGGGAAGAATTTAGGGTTGTTCAGAAAGAGCGAACACAGAGAGTCCAGTTGCATGTGGGGCTGCGTGAAGGCTCCCCTGGGGAGTTCAGTTGTTCCCAAAGGCTTCGTTTCGGGGCATTTTCTGATGGGTGAAAGGGGCTCTGTACATGATTTCTGGGTCGTATTTTCAATTCCCCTCTGTTTCTGGTTAGGGATGTATTAAGGTTGTTCAGAAAGAGCGAACACAGAGAGTCCAGTTGCATGTGGGGCTGCGTAAAGGCTCCCCTGGGGAGTTCAGTTGTACCCAAAGGCTTCCTTTGAGGGAAATTTTTGATGGGTGAAAAGGGCTTTGTACGCTATTTCTGGGGTCCTATTTTCAATTCCTCTCAGATTCCGGGTAGGGATGTATTTAAGGTTGTTCAGAAAGAGCGAACACAGAGAGTCCAGTTGCATTTTGGGCTGCGTAAAGGCTCCCCTGGGGAGTTCAGTTGTACCCAAAGGCTTCCTTTGGGGGCAATTTTTGAAGGGCAAAAGTGGCTCTGTACGCTGTTTCTGGAGTCCTATTTTCAATTCCTCTCAGATTCCGGGAAGGGATGTATTTAGGGTTGTTCAGAAAGAGCGAACACAGAGACTCCAGTTGCATGTGGGGCTGCGTGAAGGCTCCCCTGGGGAATTCAGTTGTACCCAAAGGCTTCCTTTGGGGGCAATTTTTGATGGGCGAAAGGGGTTCTGTTCGTGATTTCTGGGGTCATATTTTAAATTCCCCTCTATTTCCGGTTAGGGATGTATTAAGGTTGTTCATAAAGAGAGAACACAGAGAGTCCAGTTGCTTGTGGGGCTGCGTGAAGGCTCCCCTGGGGAGTTCAGTTGTACCCAAAGGAATCCTTTCAGGGCAATTTTTGATTTTTGAATGGAGCGCTGTACCTGACTTCTGGGGTCATATTTTAAATTACTCAGATTCCGCGAAGGGATGTATTTAGGGTTGTTCAGAAAGAGCGAACACAGAGAGTCCAGTTGCATGTGGGGCTGCGTGAAGGAACCCCTGGGGAGTTCAGTTGTACCCAAAGGCTTCCTTTGGGGGCAATTTTTGATGGGCGAAAGGGGCTCTGTACGCCGTTTCTGGGGTCCTATTTTCAATTACTCTCAGATTCCTCGTAGGGATGTATTTAGGGTTTTTCAAAAAGAGCGAACACAGAGAGTCCAGTTGCATGTGGGGCTGCGTAAAGCCTCCCCTGGGGAGTTCAGTTGTACCCAAAGGCTCCCTGTAGGGGCAATTTTTGATGGGCGAAAGGGGCTCTGTACGCCGTTTCTGGGGTCCTATTTTAAATTCCTCTCAGATTCTGGGAAGGGATTTATTTTCGGTTTTTAAGAAAGAGCGAACACAGAGAGTCCAGTTGCATGTGGGGCTGCGTAAAGGCTCCCCTGGGGAGTTCAGTTGTACCCAAAGGCTTCCTTTGGGGGCAATTTTTGATGGGTGAAAGGGGCTTTGTACGCGATTTCTGGGGTCCTATTTTCAATTCCTCTCAGATTCTGGGAAGGGATGTATTTAGGGTTGTTCAGAAAGAGCGAACACAGAGAGTCCAGTTGCATGTAGGGCTGCGTAAAGGCTCCGCTGGGGAGTTCACTTGTACCCAAACGCTTCCTTTGGGGGCAATTTTTGATGGGAAAAGGGGCTCTGTACGCCGTTTCTGGGGGCCTATTTTAAATTCCTCTCAGATTCCGGGAAGGGATGTATTTAGGGTTCTTCAGAAAAACCGAACACAGAGAGTCCAGTTGCATGTGGGGCTGCGTGAAGGCTCCCCTGGGGAGTTCAGTTGTACCCAAAGGCTTCCTTTGGGGGCAATTTTGGATGGGTGAAAGGGGCTTTGTACGTCATTTCTGGGGTCCTATTTTCAATTCCTCTCAGATTCTGGGTAGGGATGTATTTAGGGTTGTTCAGAAAGAGCGAACACAGAGAGTCCAGTTGCATGTGGGGCTGCGTAAAGGCTCCCCTGGGGAGTTCAATTGTTCCCAAAGGCTTTGTTTGGGGGCAATTTCTGATGGGTGAAAGGGGCTCTGTATGTGATTTCTTTGGTCATATTTTCAATTCCACTCTGTTTCCGGTTAGGGATGTATTAAGGTTGTTCAGAAAGAGAGAACACAGAGAGTCCAGTTGCATGTGGGGCTGCGTTAAGGCTCCCCTGGGGAGTTCAGTTGTACCCAAAGGCTTCCTTTGGAGGCAATTTTTGATGGGTGAAAGGGGCTCTGTACGCGATTTCTGGGTCGTATTTTCAATTCCCCTCTGTTTCTGGTTAGGGATGTATTAAGGTTGTTCAGAAAGAGCGAACACAGAGAGTCCAGTTGCATGTGGGGCTGCGTGAAGGCTCCACTGGGGAATTCAGTTGTACCCAAAGGCTTCCTTTGGGGGAAATTTTTGATGGGTGAAAAGGGCTTTGTACGCTATTTCTGGGGTCCTATTTTCAATTCCTCTCAGATTCCGGGTAGGGATGTATTTAAGGTTGTTCAGAAAGAGCGAACACAGAGAGTCCAGTTGCATTTTGGGCTGCGTAAAGGCTCCCCTGGGGAGTTCAGTTGTACCGAAAGGCTTCCTTTGGGGGCAATTTTTGAAGGGCAAAAGTGGCTCTGTACGCCGTTTCTGGGGTCCTATTTTCAATTCCTCTCAGATTCTGGGTAGGGATGTATTTAGGGTTTTTAAGAAAGAGCGAACACAGAGAGTCCAGTTGCTTGTGGGGCTGCGTGAAGGCTCCCCTGGGGAGTTCAGTTGTACAGAAAGGCTTCCTTTGGGGGAAATTTTTGATGGGCGAAAGGGGCTCTGTACGCTGTTTCTGGAGTCCTATTTTCAATTCCTCTCAGATTCCGGGAAGGGATGTATTTAGGCTTGTTCAGAAAAACCGAACACAGAGAGTCCAGTTGCATGTAGGGCTGCGTAAAGCCTCCCCTGGGGATTTCAGTTGTACCCAAAGGCTTCCTTTGGGGGCAATTTTTGATGGGCGAAAATGGCTCTGTACACCGTTTCTGGGGTCCTATTTTCAATTCCTCTCAGATTCCGGGAAGGGATATATTTAGTGTTCTACAGAAAGAGCGAACACAGAGAGTCCAGTTGCATGTGGGGCTGCGTAAAGCCTCCCCTGGGGAGTTCAGTTGTACCCAAAGGCTTCCTTTGGGGGCAATATTGGATGGGCGAAAGGGGCTATGTACACCGTTTCTGGGGTCCTATTTTCAATTTCTCTCAGATTCCTCGTAGGGATGTATTTAGGGTTTTTCAAAAAGAGCGAACACAGAGAGTCCAGTTGCATGTGGGGCTGCGTAAAGGCTCCCCTGGGGAGTTCACTTGTACCCAAAGGCTTCCTTTGGGGGCAATTTTTGATGGGTGAAAGGGGCTTTGTACGCGATTTCTGGGGTCCTATTTTCAATTCCTCTCAGATTCTGGGAAGGGATGTATTTAGGGTTGTTCAGAAAGAGCGAACACAGAGAGTCCAGTTGCATTTTGGGCTGCGTAAAGGCTCCCCTGGGGAGTTCACTTGTACCCAAAGGCTTCCTTTGGGGGCAATTTTGGATGGGTGAAAGGGGCTTTGTACGTCATTTCTGGGGTCCTATTTTCAATTCCTCTTAGATTCTGGGTAGGGAAGTATTTAGGGTTGTTCAGAAACAGCGAACACAGAGAGTCCAGTTGCATGTGGGGCTGCGTAAAGGCTCCCCTGGGGAGTTCAATTGTTCCCAAAGGCTTCCTTTGGGGGAAATTTCTGATGGGTGAAAGGGGCTCTGTATTTGATTTCTGGGGTCATATTTTCAATTCCACTCTGTTTCCAGTTAGGGATGTATTAAGGTTGTTCAGAAAGAGCGAACACAGAGAGTCCAGTTGCATGTGGGGCTGCGTGAAGGCTCCCCTGGGGAGTTCAGTTGTACCCAAAGGCTTCCTTTGGGGGCAATTTTTGATGGGCAAAAGGGGCTCTGTACGCCGTTTCTGGGATCCTATTTTCAATTACTCTCAGATTCTGGGTAGGGATGTATTTAGGGTTTTTCAGAAAGAGCGAACACAGAGAGTCCAGTTGCATGTGGGGCTCCATAAAGGCCCCCCTGGGGAGTTCAGTTGTACCCAAAGGCTTCCTTTGGGGGAAATTTTTGATGTGCGAAAGGGGCTCTGTACGCTGTTTCTGGAGTCCTATTTTCAATTCCTCTCAGATTCCGGGAAGGGATGTATTTAGGGTTGTTCAGAAAGAGCGAACACAGAGAGTCCAGTTGCATGTGGGGCTGCGTGAAGGCTCCCCTGGGGAATTCAGTTGTACCCAAAGGCTTCCTTTGGGGGCAATTTTTGATGGGCGAAAGGGGTTCTGTTCGTGATTTCTGGGGTCATATTTTAAATTCCCCTCTATTTCCGGTTAGGGATGTATTAAGGTTGTTCATAAAGAGAGAACACAGAGAGTCCAATTGCTTGTGGGGCTGCGTGAAGGCTCCCCTGGCGAGTTCAGTTGTACCCAAAGGCTTCCTTTGGGGGCAATTTTTGATGGGCGAAAGGGGCTCTGTACGCCGTTTCTGGGGTCCTATTTTAAATTCCTCTCAGATTCCGGGAAGGGATGTATTTAGGGTTGTTCAGAAAGAGCGAACACAGAGAGTCCAGTTGCATGTGGGGCTGCGTGAAGGCACCCCTGGGGAGTTCAGTTGTACCCAAAGGCTTCCTTTGGGGGCAATTTTTGATGGGCGAAAGGGGCTCTGTACGCCGTTTCTGGGGTCCTATTTTCAATTAGTCTCAGATTCCTCGTAGGGATGTATTTAGGGTTGTTCAGAAAGAGCGAACAGAGAGAGTCCAGTTGCATGTGGGGCTGCGTGAAGGCTCCCCTGGGGAGTTCAGTTGTACCCAAAGGCTCCCTGTGGGGGCAATTTTTGATGGGCGAAAGGGGCTCTGTACGCCGTTTCTGGGGTCCTATTTTAAATTCCTCTCAGATTCCGGGAAGGGATTTATTTTCGGTTTTTAAGAAAGAGCGAACACAGAGAGTCCAGTTGCATGTGGGGCTGCGTGAAGGCTCCCCTGGGGAGTTCAGTTGTACCCAAAGGCTTCCTTTGGGGGCAATTTTTGATGGGTGAAAGGGGCTCTGTACATGATTTCTGGGTCGTATTTTCAATTCCCCTCTGTTTCTGTTTAGGGATGTATTAAGGATGTTCAGAAAGAGCGAACACAGAGAGTCCAGTTGCATGTGGGGCTGCGTAAAGGATCCCCTGGGGAGTTCAGTTGTACCCAAAGGCTTCCTTTGGGGGAAATTTTTGATGGGTGAAAGGGGCTTTGTACGCGATTTCTGGGGTCCTATTTTCAATTCCTCTCAGATTCCGGGTAGGGATGTATTTAAGGTTGTTCAGAAAGAGCGAACACAGAGAGTCCAGTTGCATGTAGGGCTGCGTAAAGGCTCCCCTGGGGAGTTCAGTTGTACCCAAAGGCTTCCTTTGGGGGCAATTTTTGATGGGCAAAAGGGGCTCTGTACGCCGTTTCTGGGATCCTATTTTCAATTACTCTCAGATTCTGGGTAGGGATGTATTTAGGGTTTTTCAGAAAGAGCGAACACAGAGAGTCCAGTTGCATGTGGGGCTCCATAAAGGCCCCCCTGGGGAGTTCAGTTGTACCCAAAGGCTTCCTTTGGGGGAAATTTTTGATGTGCGAAAGGGGCTCTGTACGCTGTTTCTGGAGTCCTATTTTCAATTCCTCTCAGATTCCGGGAAGGGATGTATTTAGGGTTGTTCAGAAAGAGCGAACACAGAGAGTCCAATTGCATGTGGGGCTGCGTGAAGGCTCCCCTGGGGAATTCAGTTGTACCCAAAGGCTTCCTTTGGGGGCAATTTTGGTGGGCGAAAGGGGTTCTGTTCGTGATTTCTGGGGTCATATTTTAAATTCCCCTCTATTTCCGGTTAGGGATGTATTAAGGTTGTTCATAAAGAGAGAACACAGAGAGTCCAATTGCTTGTGGGGCTGCGTGAAGCCTCCCCTGGCGAGTTCAGTTGTACCCAAAGGAATCCTTTCAGTGCAATTTTTGATTTTTGAATGGAGCGCTGTACCTGACTTCTGGGGTCATATTTTAAATTACTCAGATTCCGCGAAGGGATGTATTTAGGGTTGTTCAGAAAGAGCGAACACAGAGAGTCCAGTTGCATGTGGGGCTGCGTGAAGGCACCCCTGGGGAGTTCAGTTGTACCCAAAGGCTTCCTTTGGGGGCAATTTTTGATGGGCGAAAGGGGCTCTGTACGCCGTTTCTGGGGTCCTATTTTCAATTACTCTCAGATTCCTCGTAGGGATGTATTTAGGGTTGTTCAGAAAGAGCGAACAGAGAGAGTCCAGTTGCATGTGGGGCTGCGTGAAGGCTCCCCTGGGGAGTTCAGTTGTACCCAAAGGCTCCCTGTGGGGGCAATTTTTGATGGGCGAAAGGGGCTCTGTACGCCGTTTCTGGGGTCCTATTTTAAATTCCTCTCAGATTCCGGGAAGGGATTTATTCTCGGTTTTTAAGAAAGAGCGAACACAGAGAGTCCAGTTGCATGTGGGGCTGCGTAAAGGCTCCCCTGGGGAGTTCAGTTGTACCCAAAGGCTTCCTTTGGGGGCAATTTTTGATGGGTGAAAGGGGCTTTGTACGCGATTTCTGGGGTCCTATTTTCAATTCCTCTCAGATTCTGGGAAGGGATGTATTTAGGGTTGTTCAGAAAGAGCGAACACAGAGAGTCCAGTTGCATGTAGGGCTGCGTAAAGGCTCCGCTGGGGAGTTCACTTGTACCCATAGGCTTCCTTTGGGGGCAATTTTTGATGGGTGAAAGGGGCTCTGTACGCCGTTTCTGGGGGCCTATTTTAAATTCCTCTCAGATTCCGGGAAGAGATGTATTTAGGTTTTTTAAGAAACAGCGAACACAGAGAGTCCAGTTGCATGTGGGGCTGCGTGAAGGCTCCCCTGGGGAGTTCAGTTGTACCCAAAGGCTTCCTTTGGGGGCAATTTTGGATGGGTGAAAGGGGCTTTGTACGTCATTTCTGGGGTCCTATTTTCAATTCCTCTCAGATTCTGGGTAGGGATGTATTTAGGGTTGTTCAGAAAGAGCGAACACAGAGAGTCCAGTTGCATGTGGGGCTGCGTTAAGGCTCCCCTGGGGAGTTCAGTTGTACCCAAAGGCTTCCTTTGGGGGCAATTTTGGATGGGTGAAAGGGGCTCTGTACATGATTTCTGGGTCGTATTTTCAATTCCCCTCTGTTTCTGGTTAGGGATGTATTAAGGTTGTTCAGAAAGAGCGAACACAGAGAGTCCAGTTGCATGTGGGGCTGCGTAAAGGCTCCCCTGGGGAGTTCAGTTGTACCCAAAGGCTTCCTTTGGGGGAAATTTTTGATGGGTGAAAAGGGCTTTGTACGCTATTTCTGGGGTCCTATTTTCAATTCCTCTCAGATTCCGGGTAGGGATGTATTTAAGGTTGTTCAGAAAGAGCGAACACAGAGAGTCCAGTTGCATTTTGGGCTGCGTAAAGGCTCCCCTGGGGAGTTCAGTTGTACCCAAAGGCTTCCTTTGGGGGCAATATTGGATGGGCGAAAGGGGCTATGTACGCCGTTTCTGGGGTCCTATTTTCAATTCCTCTCAGATTCCGGGAAGGGATGTATTTAGGGTTGTTCAGAAAGAGCGAACACAGAGAGTCCAGTTGCATGTGGGGCTGCGTAAAGTCTCCCCTGGGGAATTCACTTGTACCCAAAGGCTTCCTTTGGGGGCAATTTTTGTTGGGTGAAAGGGGCTCTGTACGTGATTTCTGGGGTCGTATTTTCAAGTACCCTCTGTTTCCGGTTAGGGATGTATTAAGGTTGTACAGAAAGTGCGA
Source organism: Mergus octosetaceus (assembly GCA_036873955.1). NCBI lineage: Eukaryota > Metazoa > Chordata > Aves > Anseriformes > Anatidae > Mergus > Mergus octosetaceus. Next base: position 936,792 of record CM072286.1, read on the forward strand.
ACACAGAGAGTACAGTTGCTTGTGGGGCTACGTGAAGGCTCCCCTGGGGAGTTCAATTGTACCCAAAGGCTTCCTTTGGGGGCAGTTTTTGATGGGTGAAAGGGTCCCTGTACGCCGTTTCTGGGGTCCTATTTTAAATTCCTCTCAGATTCCTGGAAGGGATGTATTTAAGGTTTTTAAGAAAGAGCGAACACAGAGAGCCCCGTTGCATGTAGGGCTGCGTAAAGGCTCCCCTGGGGAGTTCAGTTGTACCCAAAGGCTTCCTTTGGGGGAAATTTTTGATGGGTGAAAGGGGCTTTGTACGCGATTTCTGGGGTCCTATTTTCAATTCCTCTCAGATTCCGGGAAGGGATGTATTTAGGGTTGTTCAGAAAGAGCGAACAGAGAGAGTCCAGTTGCATGTGGGGCTGCGTGAAGGCTCCCCTGGGGAGTTCAGTTGTACCCATTGGCTTCCTTTGGGGGCAATTTTTGATGGGTGAAAGGGGCTCTTTACATGATTTTTGGGTCGTATTTTCAATTCCCCTCTGTTTCTGGTTAGGGATGTATTAAGGTTCTTCAGAAAGCGCGAACACAGAGAGTCCAGTTGCATGTGGGGCTGCGTGAAGGCTCCCCTGGGGAATTCAGTTGTACCCAAAGGCTTCCTTTGGGGGCAATTTTTGATGGGTGAAAGGGGCTCTGTACGCGATTTCTGGGGTCCTATTTTCAATTCCTCTAAGATTCTGGGAAGGGAAGTATTTAGGGTTGTTCAGAAAGAGCGAACACAGAGAGTCCAGTTGCATTTTGGGCTGCGTAAAGGCTCCCCTGGGGAGTTTAGTTGTACCCAAATGCTTTGTTTGGGGGCAATTTCTGATGGGTGAAAGGGGCTGTGTACGTGATTTCTGGGGTCATATTTTCAATTCCCCTCTGTTTCCAGTTAGGGATGTATTAAGGTTGTACAGAAAGAGCGAACACAGAGTGTACAGTTGCTTGTGGGGCTACCTGAAGGCTCTCCTGGGGAGTTCAGTTGTACCCAAAGGCTTCCTTTGGCGGCAATTTTTGATGGGTGAAAGGGGCTTTGTATGCGATTTCTGAGGTCCTATTTTCAATTCCTCTCAGATTCTGGGAAGGGATATATTTAGGGTTGTTCAGAAAGAGCGAACACAGAGAGTCCAGTTGCATGTGGGGCTGCGTAAAGGCTCCCCTGGGGAGTTCAGTTGTACCCAAAGGCTTCCTTTGGGGGCAGTTTTTGATGGGTGAAAGGGGCCCTGCACGCCGTTTCTGGGGTCATATTTTAAATTCCTCTCAGACTCCAGGAAGGGATGTATTTAAGGTTTTTAAGAAAGAGCGAACAAAGAGAGCCCCGTTGCATGTGGGGCTGCGTAAAGGCTCCCCTGGGGAGTTCAGTTGTACCCAAAGGCTTCCTTTGGGGGCAATTTTGGATGGGCGAAAGGGGCTCTGTACACCGTTTCTGGGGTCCTCTTTTCAATTCCTCTCAGATTCCGGGAAGGGAAGAATTTAGGGTTGTTCAGAAAGAGCGAACACAGAGAGTCCAGTTGCATGTGGGGCTGCGTGAAGGCTCCCCTGGGGAGTTCAGTTGTTCCCAAAGGCTTCGTTTCGGGGCATTTTCTGATGGGTGAAAGGGGCTCTGTACATGATTTCTGGGTCGTATTTTCAATTCCCCTCTGTTTCTGGTTAGGGATGTATTAAGGTTGTTCAGAAAGAGCGAACACAGAGAGTCCAGTTGCATGTGGGGCTGCGTAAAGGCTCCCCTGGGGAGTTCAGTTGTACCCAAAGGCTTCCTTTGAGGGAAATTTTTGATGGGTGAAAAGGGCTTTGTACGCTATTTCTGGGGTCCTATTTTCAATTCCTCTCAGATTCCGGGTAGGGATGTATTTAAGGTTGTTCAGAAAGAGCGAACACAGAGAGTCCAGTTGCATTTTGGGCTGCGTAAAGGCTCCCCTGGGGAGTTCAGTTGTACCCAAAGGCTTCCTTTGGGGGCAATATTGGATGGGCGAAAGGGGCTCTGTACGCCGTTTCTGGGGTCCTATTTTCAATTCCTCTCAGATTCCGGGAAGGGATGTATTTAGGGTTGTTCAGAAAGAGCGAACACAGAGAGTCCAGTTGCATGTGGGGCTGCGTAAAGTCTCCCCTGGGGAATTCACTTGTACCCAAAGGCTTCCTTTGGGGGCAATTTTTGTTGGGTGAAAGGGGCTCTGTACGTGATTTCTGGGGTCGTATTTTCAAGTACCCTCTGTTTCCGGTTAGGGATGTGTTAAGGTTGTACAGAAAGTGCGAACACAGAGAGTACAGTTGCTTGTGGGGCTACGTGAAGGCTCCCCTGGGGAGTTCAATTGTACCCAAAGGCTTCCTTTGGGGGCAGTTTTTGATGGGTGAAAGGGTCCCTGTACGCCGTTTCTGGGGTCCTATTTTAAATTCCTCTCAGATGTCGGGAAGGGATGTATTTAAGGTTTTTAAGAAAGAGCGAACACAGAGAGCCCCGTTGCATGTAGGGCTGCATAAAGGCTCCCCTGGGGAGTTCAGTTGTACCCAAAGGCTTCCTTTGGGGGAAATTTTTGATGGGTGAAAGGGGCTTTGTACGCGATTTCTGGGGTCCTATTTTCAATTCCTCTCAGATTCCGGGAAGGGATGTATTTAGGGTTGTTCAGAAAGAGCGAACAGAGAGAGTCCAGTTGCATGTGGGGCTGTGTGAAGGCTCCCCTGGGGAGTTCAGTTGTACCCATTGGCTTCCTTTGGGGGCAATTTTTGATGGGTGAAAGGGGCTCTTTACATGATTTTTGGGTCGTATTTTCAATTCCCCTCTGTTTCTGGTTAGGGATGTATTAAGGTTCTTCAGAAAGCGCGAACACAGAGAGTCCAGTTGCATGTGGGGCTGCGTGAAGGCTCCCCTGGGGAATTCAGTTGTACCCAAAGGCTTCCTTTGGGGGCAATTTTTGATGGGTGAAAGGGGCTCTGTACGCGATTTCTGGGGTCCTATTTTCAATTCCTCTAAGATTCTGGGAAGGGAAGTATTTAGGGTTGTTCAGAAAGAGCGAACACAGAGAGTCCAGTTGCATTTTGGGCTGCGTAAAGGCTCCCCTGGGGAGTTTAGTTGTACCCAAATGCTTTGTTTGGGGGCAATTTCTGATGGGTGAAAGGGGCTGTGTACGTGATTTCTGGGGTCATATTTTCAATTCCCCTCTGTTTCCAGTTAGGGATGTATTAAGGTTGTACAGAAAGAGCGAACACAGAGTGTACAGTTGCTTGTGGGGCTACCTGAAGGCTCCCTTGGGAAGTTCTGTTGTACCCAAAGGCTTCCTTTGGCGGCAATTTTTGATGGGTGAAAGGGGCTTTGTATGCGATTTCTGAGGTCCTATTTTCAATTCCTCTCAGATTCTGGGAAGGGATATATTTAGGGTTGTTCAGAAAGAGCGAACACAGAGAGTCCAGTTGCATGTGGGGCTGCGTGAAGGCACCCCTGGGGAGTTCAGTTGTACCCAAAGGCTTCCTTTGGGGGCAGTTTTTGATGGGTGAAAGGGGCCCTGCACGCCGTTTCTGGGGTCATATTTTAAATTCCTCTCAGACTCCAGGAAGGGATGTATTTAAGGTTTTTAAGAAAGAGCGAACAAAGAGAGCCCCGTTGCATGTGGGGCTGCGTAAAGGCTCCCCTGGGGAGTTCAGTTGTACCCAAAGGCTTCCTTTGGGGGCAATTTTGGATGGGCGAAAGGGGCTCTGTACACCGTTTCTGGGGTCCTCTTTTCAATTCCTCTCAGATTCCGGGAAGGGAAGAATTTAGGGTTGTTCAGAAAGAGCGAACACAGAGAGTCCAGTTGCATGTGGGGCTGCGTGAAGGCTCCCCTGGGGAGTTCAGTTGTTCCCAAAGGCTTCGTTTCGGGGCATTTTCTGATGGGTGAAAGGGGCTCTGTACATGATTTCTGGGTCGTATTTTCAATTCCCCTCTGTTTCTGGTTAGGGATGTATTAAGGTTGTTCAGAAAGAGCGAACACAGAGAGTCCAGTTGCATGTGGGGCTGCGTAAAGGCTCCCCTGGGGAGTTCAGTTGTACCCAAAGGCTTCCTTTGGGGGCAATATTGGATGGGCGAAAGGGGCTATGTACGCCGTTTCTGGGGTCCTATTTTCAATTCCTCTCAGATTCCGGGAAGGGATGTATTTAGGGTTGTTCAGAAAGAGCGAACACAGAGAGTCCAGTTGCATGTGGGGCTGCGTAAAGTCTCCCCTGGGGAATTCACTTGTACCCAAAGGCTTCCTTTGGGGGCAATTTTTGTTGGGTGAAAGGGGCTCTGTACGTGATTTCTGGGGTCGTATTTTCAAGTACCCTCTGTTTCCGGTTAGGGATGTATTAAGGTTGTACAGAAAGTGCGAACACAGAGAGTACAGTTGCTTGTGGGGCTACGTGAAGGCTCCCCTGGGGAGTTCAATTGTACCCAAAGGCTTCCTTTGGGGGCAGTTTTTGATGGGTGAAAGGGTCCCTGTACGCCGTTTCTGGGGTCCTATTTTAAATTCCTCTCAGATGTCGGGAAGGGATGTATTTAAGGTTTTTAAGAAAGAGCGAACACAGAGAGCCCCGTTGCATGTAGGGCTGCGTAAAGGCTCCCCTGGGGAGTTCAGTTGTACCCAAAGGCTTCCTTTGGGGGAAATTTTTGATGGGTGAAAGGGGCTTTGTACGCGATTTCTGGGGTCCTATTTTCAATTCCTCTCAGATTCCGGGAAGGGATGTATTTAGGGTTGTTCAGAAAGAGCGAACAGAGAGAGTCCAGTTGCATGTGGGGCTGCGTGAAGGCTCCCCTGGGGAGTTCAGTTGTACCCATTGGCTTCCTTTGGGGGCAATTTTTGATGGGTGAAAGGGGCTCTTTACATGATTTTTGGGTCGTATTTTCAATTCCCCTCTGTTTCTGGTTAGGGATGTATTAAGGTTCTTCAGAAAGCGCGAACACAGAGAGTCCAGTTGCATGTGGGGCTGCGTGAAGGCTCCCCTGGGGAATTCAGTTGTACCCAAAGGCTTCCTTTGGGGGCAATTTTTGATGGGTGAAAGGGGCTCTGTACGCGATTTCTGGGGTCCTATTTTCAATTCCTCTAAGATTCTGGGAAGGGAAGTATTTAGGGTTGTTCAGAAAGAGCGAACACAGAGAGTCCAGTTGCATTTTGGGCTGCGTAAAGGCTCCCCTGGGGAGTTTAGTTGTACCCAAATGCTTTGTTTGGGGGCAATTTCTGATGGGTGAAAGGGGCTGTGTACGTGATTTCTGGGGTCATATTTTCAATTCCCCTCTGTTTCCAGTTAGGGATATATTAAGGTTGTACAGAAAGAGCGAACACAGAGTGTACAGTTGCTTGTGGGGCTACCTGAAGGCTCCCCTGGGGAGTTCTGTTGTACCCAAAGGCTTCCTTTGGCGGCAATTTTTGATGGGTGAAAGGGGCTTTGTATGCGATTTCTGAGGTCCTATTTTCAATTCCTCTCAGATTCTGGGAAGGGATATATTTAGGGTTGTTCAGAAAGAGCGAACACAGAGAGTCCAGTTGCATGTGGGGCTGCGTGAAGGCACCCCTGGGGAGTTCAGTTGTACCCAAAGGCTTCCTTTGGGGGCAGTTTTTGATGGGTGAAAGGGGCCCTGCACGCCGTTTCTGGGGTCATATTTTAAATTCCTCTCAGACTCCAGGAAGGGATGTATTTAAGGTTTTTAAGAAAGAGCGAACAAAGAGAGCCCCGTTGCATGTGGGGCTGCGTAAAGGCTCCCCTGGGGAGTTCAGTTGTACCCAAAGGCTTCCTTTGGGGGCAATTTTGGATGGGCGAAAGGGGCTCTGTACACCGTTTCTGGGGTCCTCTTTTCAATTCCTCTCAGATTCCGGGAAGGGAAGAATTTAGGGTTGTTCAGAAAGAGCGAACACAGAGAGTCCAGTTGCATGTGGGGCTGCGTGAAGGCTCCCCTGGGGAGTTCAGTTGTTCCCAAAGGCTTCGTTTCGGGGCATTTTCTGATGGTTGAAAGGGGCTCTGTACATGATTTCTGGGTCGTATTTTCAATTCCCCTCTGTTTCTGGTTAGGGATGTATTAAGGTTGTTCAGAAAGAGCGAACACAGAGAGTCCAGTTGCATGTGGGGCTGCGTAAAGGCTCCCCTGGGGAGTTCAGTTGTACCCAAAGGCTTCCTTTGGGGGAAATTTTTGATGGGTGAAAAGGGCTTTGTACGCTATTTCTGGGGTCCTATTTTCAATTCCTCTCAGATTCCGGGTAGGGATGTATTTAAGGTTGTTCAGAAAGAGCGAACACAGAGAGTCCAGTTGCATTTTGGGCTGCGTAAAGGCTCCCCTGGGGAGTTCAGTTGTACCCAAAGGCTTCCTTTGGGGGCAATATTGGATGGGCGAAAGGGGCTATGTACGCCGTTTCTGGGGTCCTATTTTCAATTCCTCTCAGATTCCGGGAAGGGATGTATTTAGGGTTGTTCAGAAAGAGCGAACACAGAGAGTCCAGTTGCATGTGGGGCTGCGTAAAGTCTCCCCTGGGGAATTCACTTGTACCCAAAGGCTTCCTTTGGGGGCAATTTTTGTTGGGTGAAAGGGGCTCTGTACGTGATTTCTGGGGTCGTATTTTCAAGTACCCTCTGTTTCCGGTTAGGGATGTATTAAGGTTGTACAGAAAGTGCGAACACAGAGAGTACAGTTGCTTGTGGGGCTACGTGAAGGCTCCCCTGGGGAGTTCAATTGTACCCAAAGGCTTCCTTTGGGGGCAGTTTTTGATGGGTGAAAGGGTCCCTGTACGCCGTTTCTGGGGTCCTATTTTAAATTCCTCTCAGATGTCGGGAAGGGATGTATTTAAGGTTTTTAAGAAAGAGCGAACACAGAGAGCCCCGTTGCATGTAGGGCTGCGTAAAGGCTCCCCTGGGGAGTTCAGTTGTACCCAAAGGCTTCCTTTGGGGGAAATTTTTGATGGGTGAAAGGGGCTTTGTACGCGATTTCTGGGGTCCTATTTTCAATTCCTCTCAGATTCCGGGAAGGGATGTATTTAGGGTTGTTCAGAAAGAGCGAACAGAGAGAGTCCAGTTGCATGTGGGGCTGCGTGAAGGCTCCCCTGGGGAGTTCAGTTGTACCCATTGGCTTCCTTTGGGGGCAATTTTTGATGGGTGAAAGGGGCTCTTTACATGATTTTTGGGTCGTATTTTCAATTCCCCTCTGTTTCTGGTTAGGGATGTATTAAGGTTCTTCAGAAAGCGCGAACACAGAGAGTCCAGTTGCATGTGGGGCTGCGTGAAGGCTCCCCTGGGGAATTCAGTTGTACCCAAAGGCTTCCTTTGGGGGCAATTTTTGATGGGTGAAAGGGGCTCTGTACGCGATTTCTGGGGTCCTATTTTCAATTCCTCTAAGATTCTGGGAAGGGAAGTATTTAGGGTTGTTCAGAAAGAGCGAACACAGAGAGTCCAGTTGCATTTTGGGCTGCGTAAAGGCTCCCCTGGGGAGTTTAGTTGTACCCAAATGCTTTGTTTGGGGGCAATTTCTGATGGGTGAAAGGGGCTGTGTACGTGATTTCTGGGGTCATATTTTCAATTCCCCTCTGTTTCCAGTTAGGGATGTATTAAGGTTGTACAGAAAGAGCGAACACAGAGTGTACAGTTGCTTGTGGGGCTACCTGAAGGCTCTCCTGGGGAGTTCAGTTGTACCCAAAGGCTTCCTTTGGCGGCAATTTTTGATGGGTGAAAGGGGCTTTGTATGCGATTTCTGAGGTCCTATTTTCAATTCCTCTCAGATTCTGGGAAGGGATATATTTAGGGTTGTTCAGAAAGAGCGAACACAGAGAGTCCAGTTGCATGTGGGGCTGCGTGAAGGCACCCCTGGGGAGTTCAGTTGTACCCAAAGGCTTCCTTTGGGGGCAGTTTTTGATGGGTGAAAGGGGCCCTGCACGCCGTTTCTGGGGTCATATTTTAAATTCCTCTCAGACTCCAGGAAGGGATGTATTTAAGGTTTTTAAGAAAGAGCGAACAAAGAGAGCCCCGTTGCATGTGGGGCTGCGTAAAGGCTCCCCTGGGGAGTTCAGTTGTACCCAAAGGCTTCCTTTGGGGGCAATTTTGGATGGGCGAAAGGGGCTCTGTACACCGTTTCTGGGGTCCTCTTTTCAATTCCTCTCAGATTCCGGGAAGGGAAGAATTTAGGGTTGTTCAGAAAGAGCGAACACAGAGAGTCCAGTTGCATGTAGGGCTGCGTGAAGGCTCCCCTGGGGAGTTCAGTTTTACCCAAAGGATTCCTTTGGGGGCAATATTGGATGGGCGAAAGGGGCTATGTACGCCGTTTCTGGGGTCCTATTTTCAATTCCTCTCAGATTCCGGGAAGGGATGTATTTAGGGTTGTTCAGAAAGAGCGAACACAGAGAGTCCAGTTGCATGTGGGGCTGCGTAAAGTCTCCCCTGGGGAATTCACTTGTACCCAAAGGCTTCCTTTGGGGGCAATTTTTGTTGGGTGAAAGGGGCTCTGTACGTGATTTCTGGGGTCGTATTTTCAAGTACCCTCTGTTTCCGGTTAGGGATGTATTAAGGTTGTACAGAAAGTGCGAACACAGAGAGTACAGTTGCTTGTGGGGCTACGTGAAGGCTCCCCTGGGGAGTTCAATTGTACCCAAAGGCTTCCTTTGGGGGCAGTTTTTGATGGGTGAAAGGGTCCCTGTACGCCGTTTCTGGGGTCCTATTTTAAATTCCTCTCAGATGTCGGGAAGGGATGTATTTAAGGTTTTTAAGAAAGAGCGAACACAGAGAGCCCCGTTGCATGTAGGGCTGCGTAAAGGCTCCCCTGGGGAGTTCAGTTGTACCCAAAGGCTTCCTTTGGGGGAAATTTTTGATGGGTGAAAGGGGCTTTGTACGCGATTTCTGGGGTCCTATTTTCAATTCCTCTCAGATTCCGGGAAGGGATGTATTTAGGGTTGTTCAGAAAGAGCGAACAGAGAGAGTCCAGTTGCATGTGGGGCTGCGTGAAGGCTCCCCTGGGGAGTTCAGTTGTACCCATTGGCTTCCTTTGGGGGCAATTTTTGATGGGTGAAAGGGGCTCTTTACATGATTTTTGGGTCGTATTTTCAATTCCCCTCTGTTTCTGGTTAGGGATGTATTAAGGTTCTTCAGAAAGCGCGAACACAGAGAGTCCAGTTGCATGTGGGGCTGCGTGAAGGCTCCCCTGGGGAATTCAGTTGTACCCAAAGGCTTCCTTTGGGGGCAATTTTTGATGGGTGAAAGGGGCTCTGTACGCGATTTCTGGGGTCCTATTTTCAATTCCTCTAAGATTCTGGGAAGGGAAGTATTTAGGGTTGTTCAGAAAGAGCGAACACAGAGAGTCCAGTTGCATTTTGGGCTGCGTAAAGGCTCCCCTGGGGAGTTTAGTTGTACCCAAATGCTTTGTTTGGGGGCAATTTCTGATGGGTGAAAGGGGCTGTGTACGTGATTTCTGGGGTCATATTTTCAATTCCCCTCTGTTTCCAGTTAGGGATGTATTAAGGTTGTACAGAAAGAGCGAACACAGAGTGTACAGTTGCTTGTGGGGCTACCTGAAGGCTCTCCTGGGGAGTTCAGTTGTACCCAAAGGCTTCCTTTGGCGGCAATTTTTGATGGGTGAAAGGGGCTTTGTATGCGATTTCTGAGGTCCTATTTTCAATTCCTCTCAGATTCTGGGAAGGGATATATTTAGGGTTGTTCAGAAAGAGCGAACACAGAGAGTCCAGTTGCATGTGGGGCTGCGTGAAGGCACCCCTGGGGAGTTCAGTTGTACCCAAAGGCTTCCTTTGGGGGCAGTTTTTGATGGGTGAAAGGGGCCCTGCACGCCGTTTCTGGGGTCATATTTTAAATTCCTCTCAGACTCCAGGAAGGGATGTATTTAAGGTTTTTAAGAAAGAGCGAACAAAGAGAGCCCCGTTGCATGTGGGGCTGCGTAAAGGCTCCCCTGCGGAGTTCAGTTGTACCCAAAGGCTTCCTTTGGGGGCAATTTTGGATGGGCGAAAGGGGCTCTGTACACCGTTTCTGGGGTCCTCTTTTCAATTCCTCTCAGATTCCGGGAAGGGAAGAATTTAGGGTTGTTCAGAAAGAGCGAACACAGAGAGTCCAGTTGCATGTGGGGCTGCGTGAAGGCTCCCCTGGGGAGTTCAGTTGTTCCCAAAGGCTTCGTTTCGGGGCATTTTCTGATGGGTGAAAGGGGCTCTGTACATGATTTCTGGGTCGTATTTTCAATTCCCCTCTGTTTCTGGTTAGGGATGTATTAAGGTTGTTCAGAAAGAGCGAACACAGAGAGTCCAGTTGCATGTGGGGCTGCGTAAAGGCTCCCCTGGGGAGTTCAGTTGTACCCAAAGGCTTCCTTTGGGGGAAATTTTTGATGGGTGAAAAGGGCTTTGTACGCTATTTCTGGGGTCCTATTTTCAATTCCTCTCAGATTCCGGGTAGGGATGTATTTAAGGTTGTTCAGAAAGAGCGAACACAGAGAGTCCAGTTGCATTTTGGGCTGCGTAAAGGCTCCCCTGGGGAGTTCAGTTGTACCCAAAGGCTTCCTTTGGGGGCAATATTGGATGGGCGAAAGGGGCTATGTACGCCGTTTCTGGGGTCCTATTTTCAATTCCTCTCAGATTCCGGGAAGGGATGTATTTAGGGTTGTTCAGAAAGAGCGAACACAGAGAGTCCAGTTGCATGTGGGGCTGCGTAAAGTCTCCCCTGGGGAATTCACTTGTACCCAAAGGCTTCCTTTGGGGGCAATTTTTGTTGGGTGAAAGGGGCTCTGTACGTGATTTCTGGGGTCGTATTTTCAAGTACCCTCTGTTTCCGGTTAGGGATGTATTAAGGTTGTACAGAAAGTGCGAACACAGAGAGTACAGTTGCTTGTGGGGCTACGTGAAGGCTCCCCTGGGGAGTTCAATTGTACCCAAAGGCTTCCTTTGGGGGCAGTTTTTGATGGGTGAAAGGGTCCCTGTACGCCGTTTCTGGGGTCCTATTTTAAATTCCTCTCAGATGTCGGGAAGGGATGTATTTAAGGTTTTTAAGAAAGAGCGAACACAGAGAGCCCCGTTGCATGTAGGGCTGCGTAAAGGCTCCCCTGGGGAGTTCAGTTGTACCCAAAGGCTTCCTTTGGGGGAAATTTTTGATGGGTGAAAGGGGCTTTGTACGCGATTTCTGGGGTCCTATTTTCAATTCCTCTCAGATTCCGGGAAGGGATGTATTTAGGGTTGTTCAGAAAGAGCGAACAGAGAGAGTCCAGTTGCATGTGGGGCTGCGTGAAGGCTCCCCTGGGGAGTTCAGTTGTACCCATTGGCTTCCTTTGGGGGCAATTTTTGATGGGTGAAAGGGGCTCTTTACATGATTTTTGGGTCGTATTTTCAATTCCCCTCTGTTTCTGGTTAGGGATGTATTAAGGTTCTTCAGAAAGCGCGAACACAGAGAGTCCAGTTGCATGTGGGGCTGCGTGAAGGCTCCCCTGGGGAATTCAGTTGTACCCAAAGGCTTCCTTTGGGGGCAATTTTTGATGGGTGAAAGGGGCTCTGTACGCGATTTCTGGGGTCCTATTTTCAATTCCTCTAAGATTCTGGGAAGGGAAGTATTTAGGGTTGTTCAGAAAGAGCGAACACAGAGAGTCCAGTTGCATTTTGGGCTGCGTAAAGGCTCCCCTGGGGAGTTTAGTTGTACCCAAATGCTTTGTTTGGGGGCAATTTCTGATGGGTGAAAGGGGCTGTGTACGTGATTTCTGGGGTCATATTTTCAATTCCCCTCTGTTTCCAGTTAGGGATGTATTAAGGTTGTACAGAAAGAGCGAACACAGAGTGTACAGTTGCTTGTGGGGCTACCTGAATGCTTTCCTGGGGAGTTCAGTTGTACCCAAAGGCTTCCTTTGGCGGCAATTTTTGATGGGTGAAAGGGGCTTTGTATGCGATTTCTCAGGTCCTATTTTCAATTCCTCTCAGATTCTGGGAAGGGATATATTTAGGGTTGTTCAGAAAGAGCGAACACAGAGAGTCCAGTTGCATGTGGGGCTGCGTGAAGGCACCCCTGGGGAGTTCAGTTGTACCCAAAGGCTTCCTTTGGGGGCAGTTTTTGATGGGTGAAAGGGGCCCTGCACGCCGTTTCTGGGGTCATATTTTAAATTCCTCTCAGACTCCAGGAAGGGATGTATTTAAGGTTTTTAAGAAAGAGCGAACAAAGAGAGCCCCGTTGCATGTGGGGCTGCGTAAAGGCTCCCCTGGGGAGTTCAGTTGTACCCAAAGGCTTCCTTTGGGGGCAATTTTGGATGGGCGAAAGGGGCTCTGTACACCGTTTCTGGGGTCCTCTTTTCAATTCCTCTCAGATTCCGGGAAGGGATATATTTAGTGTTCTTCAGAAACAGCGAACACAGAGAGTCCAGTTGCATGTGGGGCTGCGTAAAGCCTCCCATGGGTAGTTCAGTTGTACCCAAAGGCTTCCTTTGGGGGCAATATTGGATGGGCGAAAGGGGCTATGTACGCCGTTTCTGGGGTCCTATTTTCAATTCCTCTCAGATTCCGGGAAGGGATGTATTTAGGGTTGTTCAAAAAGAGCGAACACAGATAGTCCAGTTGCATGTGGGGCTGCGTAAAGTCTCCCCTGGGGAGTTCAGTTGTACCCAAAGGCTTCCTTTGGGGGAAATTTTTGATGGGTGAAAGGGGCTTTCTACGCGATTTCTGGGGTCCTATTTTCAATTCCTCTCAGATTCCGGGAAGGGATGTATTTAGGGTTGTTCAGAAAGAGCGAACAGAGAGAGTCCAGTTGCATGTGGGGCTGCGTGAAGGCTCCCCTGGGGAGTTCAGTTGTACCCATTGGCTTCCTTTGGGGGCAATTTTTGATGGGTGAAAGGGGCTCTTTACATGATTTTTGGGTCGTATTTTCAATTCCCCTCTGTTTCTGGTTAGGGATGTATTAAGGTTCTTCAGAAAGCGCGAACACAGAGAGTCCAGTTGCATGTGGGGCTGCGTGAAGGCTCCCCTGGGGAATTCAGTTGTACCCAAAGGCTTCCTTTGGGGGCAATTTTTGATGGGTGAAAGGGGCTCTGTACGCGATTTCTGGGGTCCTATTTTCAATTCCTCTCAGATTCTGGGAAGGGAAGTATTTAGGGTTGTTCAGAAAGAGCGAACACAGAGAGTCCAGTTGCATTTTGGGCTGCGTAAAGGCTCCCCTGGGGAGTTTAGTTGTACCCAAATGCTTTGTTTGGGGGCAATTTTGGATGGGTGAAAGGGGCTGTGTACGTGATTTCTGGGGTCATATTTTCAATTCCCCTCTGTTTCCAGTTAGGGATGTATTAAGGTTGTACAGAAAGAGCGAACACAGAGTGTACAGTTGCTTGTGGGGCTACGTGAAGGCTCTCCTGGGGAGTTCAGTTGTACCCAAAGGCTTCCTTTGGGGGCAATTTTGGATGGGTGAAAGGGGCTTTGTTCGCGATTTCTTAGGTCCTATTTTCAATTCCTCTCAGATTCTGGGAAGGGATATATTTAGGGTTGTTCAGAAAGAGCGAACACAGAGAGTCCAGTTGCATGTGGGGCTGCGTGAAGGCACCCCTGGGGAGTTCAGTTGTACCCAAAGGCTTCTTTTGGGGGCAGTTTTTGATGGGTGAAAGGGGCCCTGCCCGCCGTTTCTGGGGTCTTATTTAAATTCCTCTCAGACTCCGGGAAGGGATGTATTTAAGGTTTTTAAGAAAGAGCGAACAAAGAGAGCCCCGTTGCATGTGGGGCTGCGTAAAGGCTCCCCTGGGGAGTTCAGTTGTACCCAAAGGCTTCCTTTGGGGGCAATTTTGGATGGGCGAAAGGGGCTCTGTACACCGTTTCTGGGGTCCTCTTTTCAATTCCTCTCAGATTCCGGGAAGGGATATATTTAGTGTTCTTCAGAAACAGCGAACACAGAGAGTCCAGTTGCATGTGGGGCTGCGTAAAGCCTCCCCTGGGTAGTTCAGTTGTACCCAAAGGCTTCCTTTGGGGGCAATATTGGATGGGCGAAAGGGGCTATGTACGCCGTTTCTGGGGTCCTATTTTCAATTCCTCTCAGATTCCGGGAAGGGATGTATTTAGGGTTGTTCAAAAAGAGCGAACACAGAGAGTCCAGTTGCATGTGGGGCTGCGTAAAGTCTCCCCTGGGGAATTCAGTTGTACCCAAAGGCTTCCTTTGGGGGCAATTTTTGTTGGGTGAAAGGGGCTCTGTACGTGATTTCTGGGGTGGTATTTTCAAGTACCCTCTGTTTCCGGTTAGGGATGTATTAAGGTTGTACAGAAAGTGCGAACACAGAGAGTACAGTTGCTTGTGGGGCTACGTGAAGGCTCCCCTGGGGAGTTCAATTGTACCCAAAGGCTTCCTTTGGGGGCAGTTTTTGATGGGTGAAAGGGTCCCTGTACGCCGTTTCTGGGGTCCTATTTTAAATTCCTCTCAGATGTCGGGAAGGGATGTATTTAAGGTTTTTAAGAAAGAGCGAACACAGAGAGCCCCGTTGCATGTAGGGCTGCGTAAAGGCTCCCCTGGGGAGTTCAGTTGTACCCAAAGGCTTCCTTTGGGGGCAATTTTGGATGGGTGAAAGGGGCTTTGAACGTCATTTCTGGGGTCCTATTTTCAATTCCTCTCAGATTCTGGGTAGGGATGTATTTAGGGTTGTTCAGAAAGAGCGAACACAGAGAGTCCAGTTGCATGTGGGGCTGCGTAAAGGCTCCCCTGGGGAGTTCAATTGTTCCCAAAAGGCTTTGTTTGGGGGCAATTTCTGATGGGTGAAAGGGGCTCTGTATGTGATTTCTGGGGTCATATTTTCAATTCCCCTCTGTTTCCGGTTAGGGATGTATTAAGGTTGTTCAGAAAGAGAGAACACAGACAGTCCAGTTGCATGTGGGGCTGCGTAAAGGCTCCCCTGGGGAGTTCTGTTGTACCGAAAGGCTTCCTTTGGGGGCAATTTTTGATGGGTGAAAGAGGCTCTGTACATGATTTCTGGGTCGTATTTTCAATTCCCCTCTGTTTCTGGTTAGGGATGTATTAAGGTTGTTCAGAAAGAGCAAACACAGAGAGTCCAGTTGCATGTGGGGCTGCGTAAAGTCTCCCCTGGGGAATTCAGTTGTACCCAAAGGCTTCGTTTGGGGGCAATTTTTGTTGGGTGAAAGGGGCTCTGTACGTGATTTCTGGGGTCGTATTTTCAAGTACCCTCTGTTTCCGGTTTGGGATGTATTAAGGTTGTACAGAAAGTGCGAACACAGAGAGTACAGTTGCTTGTGGGGCTACGTGAAGGCTCCCCTGGGGAGTTCAATTGTACCCAAAGGCTTCCTTTGGGGGCAGTTTTTGATGGGTGAAAGGGTCCCTGTACGCCGTTTCTGGGGTCCTATTTTAAATTCCTCTCAGATGTCGGGAAGGGATGTATTTAAGGTTTTTAAGAAAGAGCGAACACAGAGAGCCCCGTTGCATGTAGGGCTGCGTAAAGGCTCCCCTGGGGAGTTCAGTTGTACCCAAAGGCTTCCTTTGGGGGAAATTTTTGATGGGTGAAAGGGGCTCTGTACGTGATTTCTGGGGTCCTATTTTCAATTCCTCTCAGATTCCGGGAAGGGATGTATTTAGGGTTGTTCAGAAAGAGCGAACAGAGAGAGTCCAGTTGCATGTGGGGCTGCGTGAAGGCTCCCCTGGGGAGTTCAGTTGTACCCATTGGCTTCCTTTGGGGGCAATTTTGGATGGGTGAAAGGGGCTTTGTACGTCATTTCTGGGGTCCTATTTTCAATTCCTCTCAGATTCTGGGTAGGGATGTATTTAGGGTTGTTCAGAAAGAGCAAACACAGAGAGTCCAGTTGCATGTGGGGCTGCGTAAAGGCTCCCCTGGGGATTTCAGTTGTACCCAAAGGCTTTGTTTGGGGGCAATTTCTAATGGGTGAAAGGGGCTCTGTATGTGATTTCTGGGGTCATATTTTCAATTCCCCTCTGTTTCTGGTTAGGGATGTATTAAGGTTGTTCAGAAAGAGCGAACACAGAGAGTCCAGTTGCATGTGGGGCTTCGTAAAGGCTCCCCTGGGGAGTTCAGTTGTACCCAAAGGCTTCCTTTGGGGGAAATTTTTGATGGGTGAAAGGGGCTTTGTACGCTATTTCTGGGGTCCTATTTTCAATTCCTCTCAGATTCCGGGTAGGGATGTATTTAAGGTTTTTCAGAAAGAGCGAACACAGAGAGTCCAGTTGCATTTTGGGCTGCGTAAAGGCTCCCCTGGGGAGTTCAGTTGTACCCAAAGGCTTCCTTTGGGGGAAATTTTTGAAGGGCAAAAGTGGCTCTGTACGCCGTTTCTGGGGTCCTATTTTCAATTCCTCTCAGATTCTGGGTAGGGATGTATTTAGGGTTTTTCAGAAAGAGCGAACACAGAGAGTCCAGTTGCATGTGGGGCTGCGTAAAGGCCCCCCTGGAGAGTTCAATTGTACCCAAAGGCTTCCTTTGGGGGAAATTTTTGATGGGCGAAAGGGGCTCTGTACGCTGTTTCTGGAGTCCTATTTTCAATTCCTCTCAGATTCCGGGAAGGGATGTATTTAGGGTTGTTCAGAAAGAGCGAACACAGAGAGTCCAGTTGCATGTAGGGCTGCGTAAAGCCTCCCCTGGGGAGTTCAGTTGTACCCAAAGGCTTCCTTTGGGGGAATTTTTGTTGGGTGAAAGGGGCTCTGTACGTGATTTCTGGGGTCGTATTTTCAAGTACCCTCTGTTTCCGGTTAGGGATGTATTAAGGTTGTACAGAAAGTGCGAACACAGAGAGTACAGTTGCTTGTGGGGCTACGTGAAGGCTCCCCTGGGGAGTTCAATTGTACCCAAAGGCTTCCTTTGGGGGCAGTTTTTGATGGGTGAAAGGGTCCCTGTACGCCGTTTCTGGGGTCCTATTTTAAATTCCTCTCAGATGTCGGGAAGGGATGTATTTAAGGTTTTTAAGAAAGAGCGAACACAGAGAGCCCCGTTGCATGTAGGGCTGCGTAAAGTCTCCCCTGGGGAGTTCAGTTGTACTCAAAGGCTTCCTTTGGGGGAAATTTTTGATGGGTGAAAGGGGCTTTGTACGTGATTTCTGGGGTCCTATTTTCAATTCCTCTCAGATTCCGGGAAGGGATGTATTTAGGGTTGTTCAGAAAGAGCGAACAGAGAGAGTCCAGTTGCATGTGGGGCTGCGTGAAGGCTCCCCTGGGGAGTTCAGTTGTACCCATTGGCTTCCTCTGGGGGCAATTTTTGATGGGTGAAAGGGGCTCTTTACATGATTTTTGGGTAGTATTTTCAATTCCCCTCTGTTTCTGGTTAGGGATGTATTAAGGTTGTTCAGAAAGTGCGAACACAGAGAGTCCAGTTGCATGTGGGGCTGCGTGAAGGCTCCCCTGGGGAATTCAGTTGTACCCAAAGGCTTCCTTTGGGGGCAATTTTTGATGGGTGAAAGGGGCTCTGTACATGATTTCTGGGTCGTATTTTCAATTCCCCTCTGTTTCTGTTTAGGGATGTATTTAGGGTTGATCAGAAAGAGCGAACACAGAGAGTCCAGTTGCATGTGGGGCTGCGTGAAGGCTCCCCTGGGGAGTTCAGCTGTACCCAAAGGCTTCCTTTGGGGGCAATTTTTTCATTTGTGAAAGGCTCTCTGTACGCGATTTCTGGGGTCCTATTTTCAATTCCTCTCAGATTCTGGGAAGGGAAGTATTTCGGGTTGTTCAGAAAGAGCGAACACAGAGAGTCCAGTTGCATTTTGGGCTGCGTAAAGGCTCCCCTGGGGAGTTTAGTTGTACCCAAAGGCTTCGTTTGGGGGCAATTTCTGATGGGTGAAAGGGGCTGTGTACGTGATTTCTGGGGTCATATTTTCAATTCCCCTCTGTTTCCGGTTAGGGATGTATTAAGGTTGTACAGAAAGAGCGAACACAGAGTGTACAGTTGCTTGTGGGGCTACGTGAAGGCTCTCCTGGGGAGTTCAGTTGTACCCAAAGGCTTCCTTTGGGGGCAATTTTTGATGGGTGAAAGGGGCTTTGTACGCGATTTCTGAGGTCCTATTTTCAATTCCTCTCAGATTCTGGGAAGGGATATATTTAGGGTTATTCAGAAAGAGCGAACACAGAGAGTCCAGTTGCATGTGGGGCTGCGTGAAGGCACCCCTGGGGAGTTCAGTTGTACCCAAAGGCTTCCTTTGGGGGCAATTTTTGATGGGTGAAAGGGGCCCTGCCCGCCGTTTCTGGGATCATATTTTCAATTCCTCTCAGATTCCGGGAAGGGATGTATTTAAGGTTTTTAAGAAAGAGCGAACAAAGAGAGCCCCGTTGCATGTGGGGCTGCGTAAAGGCTCCCCTGGGGAGTTCAGTTGTACCCAAAGGCTTCCTTTGGGGGCAATTTTGGATGGGCGAAAAGGGCTCTGTACGCCGTTTCTGGGGTCCTATTTTCAATTCCTCTCAGATTCCGGGAAGGGATGTATTTAGGGTTGTTCAGAAAGAGCGAACACAGAGAGTCCAGTTGCATGTGGGGCTGCGTAAAGTCTCCCCTGGGGAATTCAGTTGTACCCAAAGGCTTCCTTTGGGGGCAATACTGGATGGGTGATAGGGGCTCTGTACATGATTTCTGGGTCGTATTTTCAATTCCCCTCTGTTTCTGGTTAGGGATGTATTAAGGTTGTTCAGAAAGAGTGAACACAGAGAGTCCAGTTGCATGTAGGGCTGCGTAAAGGCTCCCCTGGGGAGTTCAGTTGTACCCAAAGGCTTCCTTTGGGGGCAATATTGGATGGGCGAAAGGGGCTATGTACGCCGTTTCTGGGGTCCTATTTTCAATTCCTCTCAGATTCCGGGAAGGGATATATTTAGTGTTGTTCAGAAAGAGCGAACACAGAGAGTCCAGTTGCATTTTGGGCTGCGTAAAGCCTCCCCTGGGGAGTTCAGTTGTACCCAAAGGCTTCCTTTGGGGGCAATTTTTGATGGGCGAAAGGGGCTCTGTACGCCGTTTCTGGGGTCCTATTTTCAATTCCTGTCAGATTCCTTGTAGGGAGATATTTAGGCTTTTTAAGAAAGAGCGAACACAGAGAGTCCAGTTGCTTGTGGGGCTGTGTGAAGGCTCCCCTAGGGAGTTCAATTGTACCCATAGGCTTCCTTTGGGGGCAGTTTTTGATGGGTGAAAGGGTCCCTGTACGCCGTTTCTGGGGTCCTATTTTCAATTCCTCTCAAATTCCTTGTAGGGAGATATTTAAGCTTTTTAAGAAAGAGCAAACACAGAGAGTCAAGTTGCTTGAGGGGCTGCGTGTAGGCTCCCCTGGGGAGATTAATTGTACCAAAAGGCTTCATTTGGGGGCAATTTTTGATGGGCGAAAGGGGCTCTGTACACCGTTTCTGGGGTCCTATTTTCAATTCCTCTCAGATTCCGGGAACGGAGATATTTAGGCTTTTTAAGAAAGAGCGAACACAGAGAGTCCAGTTGCTTGTGGGGCTGCGTGAAGGCTCCCCTGGGGAGTTCAGTTGTACCCAAAGGAATCCTTTGGGGGCAATTTTTGATTTGTGAATGGAGCGCTGTACCTGTCTTCTGGGGTCATATTTTCAATTACTCAGATTCCGGGAAGGGATGTATTTATGGTTGTTCAGAAAGAGCGAACACAGAGAGTCCAGTTGCATGTGGGGCTGCGTGAAGGCACCCCTGGGGAGTTCAGTTGTACCCAACGGCTTCCTTTGGGGGCAATTTTTGATGGGCGAAAGGGGCTCTGTACGCCGTTTCCGGGGTCCTATTTTCAATTCCTCTCAGATTCCGGGAAAGGATGTATTTATGGTTGTTCAGAAAGAGCGAACACAGAGAGTCCAGTTGCTTGTGGGCTGCGTGTAGGCTCCCCTGGGGAGTTTAGTTGTACCAAAAGGCTTCCATTGGGGGCAATTTTTGATGGGCGAAAGGGGCTCTGTACGCCGTTTCTGGGGTCCTATTTTCAATTCCTCTCAGATTCCGGGAAGGGATGTATTTAGGGTTTATAAGAGCGAACACAGAGAGTCCAGTTGCATGTGGGGCTGCGTGAAGGCTCCCCTGGGGAGTTCAGTTGTACCGAAAGGCTTCCTTTGGGGGAAATTTTGATGGGCGAAAGGGGCTCTGTACGTGATTTCTGGGGTCATATTTTCAATTCCCCTCTGTTTCCGGTTAGGGATGTATTAAGGTTGTTCAGAAAGAGCGAACACAGAGAGTCCAGTTGCTTGTGGGGCTGCGTGAAGGCTCCCCTGGGGAGTTCAGTTGTACCCATATGCTTCCTTTGGGGGCAATTTTTGATGGGTGAAAGGGGCTCTGTACGCCGTTTCTGGGGTCCTATTTTCAATTCCTCTTAGATTCCGGGAAGGGATGTATTTAGGGTTGTTCAGAAAGACCGAACACAGAGAGTCCAGTTCCATGTGGGGCTGCGTAAAGGCTCCCCTGGGGAGTTCAGTTGTACCGAAAGGCTTCCTTTGGGGGAAATTTTTGATGGGTGAAAGGGGCTCTGTACGCCGTTTCTGGGGTCCTATTTTCAATTCCTCTCAGATTCCTTGTAGGGATATATTTAGGCTTTTTAAGAAAGAGCGAACACAGAGAGTCCAGTTGCTTGTGGGGCTGCGTGAAGGCTCCCCTGGGGAGTTCATATGTACCCAAAGGCTTCCTTTGGGGGCAATTTTTGATGGGTGAAAGGGGTTCTGTACGTGATTTCTGGGGTCATATTTTCAATTCCCCTCTGTTTCCGGTTAGGGATGTATTAAGGTTGTTCAGAAAGAGAGAACACAGAGAGTCCAGTTGCTTGTGGGGCTGCGTGAAGGCTCCCCTGGGGAGTTCAGTTTTACCCAAAGGAATTCTTTCAGGGCAATTTTTGATTTGTGAATGGGGCGCTGTACCTGACTTCTAGGGTCATATTTTCAATTACTCAGATTCCGGGAAGGGACGTATTTAGGGTTGTTCAGTAAGAGCGAACACAGAGAGTCCAGTTGCATGTGGGGCTGCGTGAAGGCACCCCTGGGGAGTTCAGTTGTACCCAAAGGCTTCCTTTGGGGGCAATTTTTGATGGGCAAAAGGGGCTCTGTACGCCGTTTCTGGGGTCCTATTTTCAATTCCTCTCAGATTCCGGGAAGGGATGTATTTATGGTTGTTCAGAAAGAGCGAACACAGAGAGTTCAGTTGCATGTGGGGCTGCGTGAAGGCTCCCCTGGGGAGTTCAGTTGTACCCAAAGGCTTCCTTTGGGGGAAATTTTAGATGGGCGAAAGGGGCTCTGTACACTGTTTCTGGGGTCCTATTTTCAATTCCTCTCAGATTCCGGGAAGGGATGTATTTAGGGTTGTTCAGAAAGAGCGAACACAGAGAGTTCAGTTGCATGTGGGGCTGCGTGAAGGCTCCCCTGGGGAGTTCAGTTGTACCGAAAGGCTTCCTTTGGGGGCAATTTTTGATATGTGAATGGGGCGCTGTACATGATTTCTGGGGTCCTATTTTAAATTCCTCTCAGATTCCGGGAAGGGATGTATTTAGGGTTGTTCAGAAAGAGCGAACACAGAGAGTCCAGTTGCATGTGGGGCTGCGTGAAGGCTCCTCTGGGGAGTTCAGTTGTACCCAAAGGTTTACTTTCAGGGCAATTTTTGATTTGTGAGTGGGGCTCTGTTTGTGATTTCGGGGGTCATATTTTCAATTACTCAGATTCCCGGAAGGGATGAATTTAGGTTTGTTCAGAAAGAGCGAACACAGAGAGTCCAGTTGCATGTGGGGCTGCGTGAAGGCTCCTCTGGGGAGTTCAGTTGTACCCAAAGGCTTCCTTTGGGGGCAATTTTTGATGGGCGAAAGGGGCTCTGTACACCATTTCTGGGGCCCTATTTTCAATTCCTCTCAGATTCCTTGTAGGGAGATATTTAGGCTTTTTAAGAAAGAGCAAACACAGAGACTCCAGTTGCTTGTGGGGCTGCGTGTAGGCTCCCCTGGGGAGTTCAGTTGTACCCAAAGGCTTCCTTTGGGGGCAATTTTTGATGGGTGAAAGGGGCTCTGTACGTGATTTCTCGGGTCATATTTTCAATTCCACTCTGTTTCCGGTTAGGGATGTATTAAGGTTGTTCAGAAAAAGAGAACACAGAGAGTCCAGTTGCTTGTGGGGCTGCGTGAAGGCTCCCCTGGGGAGTTCAGTTTTACCAAAAGGATTCCTTTCAGGGCAATATTTGATTGGTGAATGGGGCGCTGTACATGATTTCTGGGGTCATATTTTCAATTCCTCTCAGATTCCTTGTAGGGATGTATTTAGGGTTGTTCAGAAAGACCGAACACAGAGAGTCCAGTTGCATGTGGGGCTGCATAAAGGCACCCCTGGGGAGTTCAGTTGTACCGAAAGGCTTCCTTTGGGGGCAATTTTTGATAGGCGAAAGGGGCTCTGTACGCCGTTTCTGGGGTCCTATTTTCAATTCCTCTCAGATTCCGGGAAGGGAGATATTTAGGCTTTTTAAGAAAGAGCGAACACAGAGAGTCCAGTTGCTTGTGGGGCTGCGTGAAGGCTCCCCTGGGGAGTTCAGTTGTACAGAAAGGCTTCCTTTGGGGGAAATTTTTGATGGGTGAAAGGGGTTCTGTACGTGATTTCTGGGGTCATATTTTCAATTCCCCTCTGTTTCCGGTTAGGGATGTATTAAGGTTGTTCAGAAAGAGAGAACACAGAGAGTCCAGTTGCATGTGGGGCTGCGTGAAGGCACACCTGGGGAGTTCAGTTGTACCCAAAGGCTTCCTTTGGGGACAATTTTTGATGGGCGAAAGGGGCTCTGTACGCCGTTTCTGGGGTCCTCTTTTCAATTCCTCTCAGATTCCGGGAAGGGATGTATTTATGGTTGTTCAGAAAGAGAGAACACAGAGAGTCCAGTTGCAAGTGGGGCTGCTTGAAGGCTCCCCTGGGGAGTTCAGTTGTACCGAAAGGCTTCCTTTGGGGGAAATTTTTGATGGGCGAAAGGGGCTCTGTACGTGATTTCTGGGGTCATATATTATATTCCCCTCTCTCCGGTTAGAGATGTATTAAGGTTGTTCAGAAAGAGCGAACACAGAGAGTCCAGTTGCTTGTGGGGCTGCGTGAAGGCTCCTCTGGGGAGTTCAATTGTACCGAAAGGCTTCCTTTGGGCGCAATTTTTGATGGGCGAAAGGGGCTCTGTACGCCGTTTCTGGGGTCCTATTTTCAATTCCTCTCAGATTCCGGGAAGGGATGTATTTAGGGTTGTTCAGAAAGAGCGAACAAAGAGAGTCCAGTTACTTGTGGGGCGGCGTGAAGGCTCCCCTGGGGATTTCAGTTGTACCCAAAGGCTTCCTTTGGGGCAGTTTTTGATGGGTGAAAGGGGCTCTGTACGTGATTTCTGGGGTCATATTTTCAATTCCCCTCTGATTCCGGTTAGAGATGTATTTAGGATTGTTCAGAAGGAGCGAACACAGAGAGTCCAGTTGCATGTGTGGCTCCGTGAAGGCTCCCCTGGGGAGTTCAGTTTTACCAAAAGGATTCCTTTCAGGACATTTTTTGATTGGTGAATGGGGCGCTGTACATGATTTCTGGGGTCCTATTTTAAATTCCTCTCAGATTCCGGGAAGGGATGTATTTAGGGTTGTTCAGAAAAACCGAACACAGAGAGTCCAGTTGCATGTGGGGCTGCGTAAAGGCTCCCCTGGGGAGTTCAGTTGTACCGAAAGGCTTCCTTTGGGGGCAATTTTTGATGGGCGAAAGGGGCTCTGTACGCCGTTTCTGGGGTCCTATTTTCAATTCCTCTCAGATTCCTTGTAGGGAGATATTTAGGCTTTTTAAGAAAGAGCGAACACAGAGAGTCCAGTTGCTTGTGGGGCTGCGTGAAGGCTCCCCTGGGGAGTTCAGTTGTACCCAAAGGCTTCCTTTGGGGGCAATTTTTGATGGGTGAAAGGGGTTCTGTACGTGATTTCTGGGGTCATATTTTCAATTCCCCTCTGTTTCCGGTTAGGGATGTATTAAGGTTGTTCAGAAAGAGAGAACACAGAGAGTCCAATTGCTTGTGGGGCTGTGTGAAGGCTCCCCTGGGGAGTTCAGTTGTACCCAAAGGAATCCTTTCAGGGCAATTTTTGATTTGTGAATGGGGCACTGTACCTGACTTCTGGGGTCATATTTTCAATTACTCAGTTTCCGGGAAGGGATGTATTTAGGGTTGTTCAGAAAGAGCGAAAACAGAGAGTCCAGTTGCATGTGTGGCTGCGTGAAGGCACCCCTGGGGAGTTCATTTGTACCCAAAGGCTTCCTTTGGGGGAAATTTTTGATGGGCGAAAGGGGCTCTGTACGCCGTTTCTGGGGTCCTATTTTCAATTCCTCTCAGATTCCTTGTAGGGAGATATTTAGGGTTTCTAAGAGCGAACACAGAGAGTCCAGTTGCTTGTGGGGCTGCGTGAAGGCTCCCCTGGGGAGTTCAGTTGTACCGAAAGGCTTCCTTTGGGAGAAATTTTTGAGGGGCGAAAGGGGCTCTGTACGTGATTTCTGGGGTCATATTTTCAATTCCCCTCTGTTTCTGGTTAGGGATGTATTAAGGTTGTTCAGAAAGAGAGAACACAGAGAGTCCAGTTGCTTCTGGGGCTGCGTGAAGGCTCCTCTTGGGAGTTCAGTTGTACCGAAAGGCTTCCTTTGGGGGAAATTTTTGAGGGGCGAAAGGGGCTCTGTACGTGATTTCTGGGGTCATATTTTCAATTCCTCTCAGATTCCGGGAAGGGATGTATTTAGGGTTGTTCAGAAAAAACGAACACAGAGAGTCCAGTTGCATGTGGGGCTGCGTAAAGGCTCCCCTGGGGAGTTCAGTTGTACCGAAAGGCTTCCTTTGGGGGCAATTTTTGATGGGCGAAAGGGGCTCTGTACGCCGTTTCTGGGGTCCTATTTTCAATTCCTCTCAGATTCCTTGTAGGGAGATATTTAGGCTTTTTAAGAAAGAGCGAACGCAGAGAGTCCAGTTGCTTGTGGGGCTGCGTGAAGGCTCCCCTGGGGAGTTCAGTTGTACCCAAAGGCTTCCTTTGGGGGCAATTTTTGATGGGTGAAAGGGGCTCTGTACGTGATTTCTCGGGTCATATTTTCAATTCACCTCTGTTTCCGGTTAGGGATGTATTAAGGTTGTTCAGAAAGAGAGAACACAGAGAGTCCAGTTGCTTGTGGGGCTTCGTGAAGGCTCCCCTGGGGAGTTCAGTTTTACCAAAAGGATTCCTTTCAGGGCAATATTTGATTGGTGAATGGGGCGCTGTACATGATTTCTGGGGTCAAATTTTCAATTCCTCTCAGATTCCGGGAAGGGATGTATTTAGGGTTGTTCAGAAAGACCGAACACAGAGAGTCCAGTTGCATGTTTGGCTGCGTGAAGGCACCCCTGGGGAGTTCATTTGTACCCAAAGGCTTCCTTTGGGGGCAATTTTTGATGGGCGAAAGGGGCTCTGTACGCCGTTTCTGGGGTCCTATTTTCAATTCCTCTCAGATTCCTTGTAGGGAGATATTTAGGGTTTATAAGAGCGAACACAGAGAGTCCAGTTGCATGTGGGGCTGCGTGAAGGCTCCCCTGGGGAGTTCAGTTGTACCGAAAGGCTTCCTTTGGGGGAAATTTTTGAGGGGCGAAAGGGGCTCTGTACGTGATTTCTGGGGTCTTATTTTCAATTCCCCTCTGTTTCCGGTTAGGGATGTATTAAGGTTGTTCAGAAAGAGAGAACACAGAGAGTCCAGTTGCTTCTGGGGCTGCGTGAAGGCTCCCCTGGGGAGTTAAGTTGTACCCAAAGGCTTCCTTTGGGGGCAATATTTGATGGGTTAAAGGGGCTCTGTACGTGATTTCTGGGGTCATATTTTCAATTCCTCTCAGATTCCGGGAAGGGATGTACTTAGGGTTGTTCAGAAAAACCGAACACAGAGAGTCCAGTTGCATGTGGGGCTGCGTAAAGGCTCCCCTGGGGAGTTCAGTTGTACCCAAAGGCTTCCTTTGGGGGCAATTTTTGATGCGTGAAAGGGGTTCTGTACGTGATTTCTGGGGTCATATTTTCAATACCCCTCTGTTTCCGGTTAGGGATGTATTAAGGTTGTTCAGAAAGAGAGAACACAGAGAGTCCAGTTGCTTGTGGGGCTGCGTGAACGCTCCCCTGGGGAGTTCAGTTGTACCCAAAGGAATCCTTTCAGGGCAATTTTTGATTTGTGAATGGAGCTCTGTACCTGACTTCTGGGGTCATATTTTCAATTACTCAGATTCTGGGAAGGGATGTATTTAGGGTTGTTCAGAAAGAGTGAACACAGAGAGTCCAGTTGCATGTGGGGCTGCGTGAAGGCTCCCCTGGGGAGTTCAGTTGTACCGAAAGGCTTCCTTTGGGGGCAATTTTTGATGGGCGAAAGGGGCTCTGTACGCCGTTTCTGGGGTCCTATTTTCAATTCATCTCAGATTCCGGGAACGGATGTATTAAGGTTGTTCAGAAAGAGCGAACACAGAGAGTCCAGTTGCATGTGGGGCTGCGTGAAGGCTCCTCTGGGGAGTTCAGTTGTACCGAAAGGCTTCCTTTGGGGGCTATTTTTGATGGGCGAAAGGGGCTCTGTACGCCGTTTCTGGGGTCCTATTTTCAATTCCTCTCAGATTCCGGGAAGGGATGTATTTAGGGTTGTTCAGAAAGAGCGAACAAAGAGAGTCCAGTTGCATGTGGGGCGGCGTGAAGGCTCCCCTGGGGAGTTCAGTTGTACCCAAAGGCTTCCTTTGGGGGCAGTTTTTGATTGGTGAAAGGGGCTCTGTACGTGATTTCTGGGGTCATATTTTCAATTCCCCTCTGATTCCGGTTAGAGATGTATTTAGGATTGTTCAGAAAGAGCGAACACAGAGAGTCCAGTTGCATGTGTGGCTCCGTGAAGGCTCCCCTGGGGAGTTCAGTTTTACCAAAAGGATTCCTTTCAGGACATTTTTTGATTGGTGAATGGGGCGCTGTACATGATTTCTGGGGTCCTATTTTAAATTCCTCTCAGATTCCGGGAAGGGATGTATTTAGGGTTGTTCAGAAAAACCGAACACAGAGAGTCCAGTTGCATGTGGGGCTGCGTAAAGGCTCCCCTGGGGAGTTCAGTTGTACCGAAAGGCTTCCTTTGGGGGCAATTTTTGATGGGCGAAAGGGGCTCTGTACGCCGTTTCTGGGGTCCTATTTTCAATTCCTCTCAGTTTCCGGGAAGGGATGTATTTAGGGTTGTTCAGAAAGAGCGAACACAGAGAGTCCAGTTGCATGTGGGGCTGCGTGAAGGCACCCCTGGGGAGTTCATTTGTACCCAAAGGCTTCCTTTGGGGGAAATTTTTGATGGGCGAAAGGGGCTCTGTACGCCGTTTCTGGGGTCCTATTTTCAATTCATCTCAGATTCCGGGAACGGATGTATTAAGGTTGTTCAGAAAGAGCGAACACAGAGAGTCCAGTTGCATGTGGGGCTGCGTGAAGGCACCCCTGGGGAGTTCAGTTGTACCCAAAGGCTTCCTTTGGGGGCAATTTTTGATGGGCGAAAGGGGCTCTGTACGCCGTTTCTGGGGTCCTATTTTCAATTCCTCTCAGATTCCTTGTAGGGAGATATTTAGGGTTTATAAGAGCGAACACAGAGAGTCCAGTTGCATGTGGGGCTGCGTGAAGGCTCCCCTGGGGAGTTCAGTTGTACCGAAAGGCTTCCTTTGGGGGAAATTTTTGAGGGGCGAAAGGGGCTCTGTACGTGATTTCTGGGGTCATATTTTCAATTCCCCTCTGTTTCCGGTTAGGGATGTATTAAGGTTGTTCAGAAAGAGAGAACACAGAGAGTCCAGTTGCTTCTGGGGCTGCGTGAAGGCTCCCCTGGGGAGTTAAGTTGTACCCAAAGGCTTCCTTTGGGGGCAATTTTTGATGGGTTAAATGAGCTCTGTACGTGATTTCTGGGGTCATATTTTCAATTCCTCTCAGATTCCGGGAAGGGATGTACTTAGGGTTGTTCAGAAAAACCGAACACAGAGAGTCCAGTTGCATGTGGGGCTGCGTAAAGGCTCCCCTGGGGAGTTCAGTTGTACCCAAAGGCTTCCTTTGGGGGCAATTTTTGATGGGTGAAAGGGGTTCTGTACGTGATTTCTGGGGTCATATTTTCAATTCCCCTCTGTTTCCGGTTAGGGATGTATTAAGGTTGTTCAGAAAGAGAGAACACAGAGAGTCCAGTTGCTTGTGGGGCTGCGTGAACGCTCCCCTGGGGAGTTCAGTTGTACCCAAAGGAATCCTTTCAGGGCAATTTTTGATTTGTGAATGGAGCTCTGTACCTGACTTCTGGGGTCATATTTTCAATTACTCAGATTCCGGGAAGGGATGTATTTAGGGTTGTTCAGAAAGAGCGAACACAGAGAGTCCAGTTGCATGTGGGGCTGCGTGAAGGCTCCCCTGGGGAGTTCAGTTGTACCGAAAGGCTTCCTTTGGGGGCTATTTTTGATGGGCGAAAGGGGCTCTGTACGCCGTTTCTGGGGTCCTATTTTCAATTACTCTCAGATTCCTTGTAGGGGGATATTTAGGGTTTATAAGAGCGAACACAGAGAGTCCAGTTGCATGTGGGGCTGCGTGAAGGCTCCCCTGGGGAGTTCAGTTGTACCGAAAGGCTTCCTTTGGGGGAAATTTTTGATGGGTGAAAGGGGCTCTGTACGTGATTTCTGGGGTCATATTTTCAATTCCTCTCAGATTCCGGGAAGGGATGTATTTAGGGTTGTTCAGAAAAAACGAACACAGAGAGTCCAGTTGCATGTGGGGCTGCGTAAAGGCTCCCCTGGGGAGTTCAGTTGTACCGAAAGGCTTCCTTTGGGGGAAATTTTTGATGGGCGAAAGGGGCTCTGTACGCCGTTTCTGGGGTCCTATTTTCAATTCCTCTCAGATTCCTTGTAGGGAGATATTTAGGCTTTTTAAGAAAGAGCGAACGCAGAGAGTCCAGTTGCTTGTGGGGCTGCGTGAAGACTCCCCTGGGGAGTTCAGTTGTACCCAAAGGCTTCCTTTGGGGGCAATTTTTGATGGGTGAAAGGGGTTCTGTACGTGATTTCTGGGGTCATATTTTCAATTCCCCTCTGTTTCCGGTTAGGGATGTATTAAGGTTGTTCAGAAAGTGAGAACACAGAGAGCCCAGTTGCATGTGGGGCTGCGTGAAGGCTCCCCTGGGGAGTTCAGTTGTACCCAAAGGCTTCCTTTGGGGGCAATTTTTGATGGGTGAAAGGGGTTCTGTACGTGATTTCTGGGGTCATATTTTCAATTCCCCTCTGTTTCCGGTTAGAGATGTATTAAGGTTGTTCAGAAAGAGCGAATACAGAGAGTCCAGTTGCATGTGGCGCTGCGTGAAGGCTCCTATGGGGAGTTCAGTTTTACACAAAGGATTCCTTTCAGGGCAATTTTTGATTTGTGACTGGGGCTCTGTACGTGATTTCTGGGGTCATATTTTCAATTTCTCAGATTCCGGGAAGGGATGTATTTAGGGTTGTTCAGAAAGAGCGAACACAGAGAGTCCAGTTGCATGTGGGGCTGCGTGAAGGCTCCCCTGGGGAGTTCAGTTGTACCGAAAGGCTGCCTTTGGGGGAAATTTTTGATGGGCGAAAGGGGCTCTGTACGCCGTTTCTGGGGTCCTATTTTCAATTCCTCTCAGATTCCGGGAAGGGATGTATTTAGGTTTGTTCAGAAAGAGCGAACACAGAGAGTCCAGTTGCATGTGGGGCTTCGTGAAGGCTCCCCTGGGGAGTTTAGTTGTACAAAAAGGCTTCCTTTGGGGGCAATTTTTGATGGGTGAAAGAGGCTCTGTACGTGATTTCTGGGGTCATATTTTCTATTCCCCTCTGTTTCCGGTTAGAGATGTATTAAGGTTTTTTCAGAAAGAGAGAACACAGAGAGTCCAGTTGCATGTGGGGCTGCGTGAAGGATCCCCTGGGGAGTTCAGTTGTACCAAAAGGCTTCCTTTGGGGGCAATTTTTGATGGGCGAAAGGGGCTCTGTACGCCGTTTCTGGGGTCCTATTTTCAATTCCTCTCAGATTCCTTGTAGGGAGATATTTAGGGTTTATAAGAGCGAACACAGAGAGTCCAGTTGCATGTGGGGCTGCGTGAAGGCTCCCCTGGGGAGTTCAGTTGTACTGAGAGGCTTCCTTTGGGGGAAATTTTTGATGGGCGAAAGGGGCTCTGTACGTGATTTCTGGGGTCATATTTTCAATTCCCCTCTGTTTCCGGTTAGGGATGTATTAAGGTTGTTCAGAAAGAGAGAACACAGAGAGTCCAGTTGCTTGTGGGGCTGCGTGTAGGCTCCCCTGGGGAGTTCAGTTTTACCAAACGGATTCCTTTCAGGGCAATATTTGATTGGTGAATGGGGCGCTGTACATGATTTCTGGGGTCATATTTTCAATTCCTATCAGATTCCGGTAAGGGATGTATTTAGGGTTGTTCAGAAAGACCGAACACAGAGAGTCCAGTTGCATGTGTGGCTGCGTGAAGGCACCCCTGGGGAGTTCATTTGTACCCAAAGGCTTCCTTTGGGGGCAATTTTTGATGGGCGAAAGGGGCTCTGTACGCCGTTTCTGGGGTCCTATTTTCAATTCATCTCAGATTCCGGGAACGGATTTATTAAGGTTGTTCAGAAAGAGCGAACACAGAGAGTCCAGTTGCATGTGGGGCTGCGTGAAGGCACCCCTGGGGAGTTCAGTTGTACCCAAAGGCTTCCTTTGGGGGCAATTTTTGATGATCGAAAGGGGCTCTGTACGCCGTTTCTGGGGTCCTATTTTCAATTCCTCTCAGATTCCTTGTAGGGAGATATTTAGGGTTTATAAGAGAGAACACAGAGAGTCCAGTTGCATGTGGGGCTGCGTGAAGGCACCCCTGGGGAGTTAAGTTGTACCCAAAGGCTTCCTATGGGGGCAATTTTTGATGGGTTAAAGGGGCTCTGTACGTGATTTCTGGGGTCATATTTTCAATTCCTCTCAGATTCCGGGAAGGGATGTACTTAGGGTTGTTCAGAAAAACCGAACACAGAGAGTCCAGTTGCATGTGGGGCTGCGTAAAGGCTCCCCTGGGGAGTTCAGTTGTACCCAAAGGCTTCCTTTGGGGGCAATTTTTGATGGGTGAAAGGGGTTCTGTACGTGATTTCTGGGGTCATATTTTCAATTCCCCTCTGTTTCCGGTTAGGGATGTATTAAGGTTGTTCAGAAAGAGAGAACACAGAGAGTCCAGTTGCTTGTGGGGCTGCGTGAACGCTCCCCTGGGGAGTTCAGTTGTACCCAAAGGAATCCTTTCAGGGCAATTTTTGATTTGTGAATGGAGCTCTGTACCTGACTTCTGGGGTCATATTTTCAATTACTCAGATTCCGGGAAGGGATGTACTTAGGGTTGTTCAGAAAAACCGAACACAGAGAGTACAGTTGCATGTGGGGCTGCGTGAAGGCTCCCCTGGGGAGTTCAGTTGTACCCAAAGGCTTCCTTTGGGGGCAATTTTTGATGGGCGAAACGGGCTCTGTACGCCGTTTCTGGGGTCCTATTTTCAATTCATCTCAGATTCCGGGAACGGATGTATTAAGGTTGTTCAGAAAGAGCGAACACAGAGAGTCCAGTTGCATGTGGGGCTGCGTGAATGCTCCTCTGGGGAGTTCAGTTGTACCGAAAGGCTTCCTTTGGGGGCTATTTTTGATGGGCGAAAGGGGCTCTGTACGCCGTTTCTGGGGTCCTATTTTCAATTCCTCTCAGATTCCGGGAAGGGATGTATTTAGGGTTGTTCAGAAAGAGCGAACAAAGAGAGTCCAGTTGCATGTGGGGCGGCGTGAAGGCTCCCCTGGGGAGTTCAGTTGTACCCAAAGGCTTCCTTTGGGGGCAGTTTTTGATGGGTGAAAGGGGCTCTGTACGTGATTTCTGGGGTCATATTTTCAATTCCCCTCTGATTCCGGTTAGAGATGTATTTAGGATTGTTCAGGAAGAGCGAACACAGAGCTTCCAGTTGCATGTGTGGCTCCGTGAAGGCTCCCCTGGGGAGTTCAGTTTTACCAAAAGGATTCCTTTCAGGACATTTTTTGATTGGTGAATGGGGCTCTGTACATGACTTCTGGGGTCCTATTTTAAATTCCTCTCAGATTCCGGGAAGGGATGTATTTAGGGTTGTTCAGAAAGAGCGAACACAGAGAGTCCTGTTGCATGTGGGGCTGCGTGAAGGCTCCCCTGGGGAGTTCAGTTGTACCGAAAGGCTTCCTTTGGGGGCAATTTTTGATGGGCGAAAGGGGCTCTGTACGCCGTTTCTGGGGTCCTATTTTCAATTCCTCTCAGATTCCTTGTAGGGAGATATTTAGGCTTTTTAAGAAAGAGCGAACACAGAGAGTCCAGTTGCTTGTGGGGCTGCGTGAAGGCTCCCCTGGGGAGTTCAGTTGTACCCAAAGGCTTCCTTTGGGGGCAATTTTTGATGGGTGAAAGGGGTTCTGTACGTGATTTCTGGGGTCATATTTTCAATTCCCCTCTGTTTCCGGTTAGGGATGTATTAAGGTTGTTCAGAAAGAGAGAACACAGAGAGTCCAGTTGCTTGTGGGGCTGTGTGAAGGCTCCCCTGGGGAGTTCAGTTGTACCCAAAGGAATCCTTTCAGGGCAATTTTTGATTTGTGAATGGGGCACTGTACCTGACTTCTGGGGTCATATTTTCAATTACTCAGTTTCCGGGAAGGGATGTATTTAGGGTTGTTCAGAAAGAGCGAACACAGAGAGTCCAGTTGCATGTGTGGCTGCGTGAAGGCACCCCTGGGGAGTTCATTTGTACCCAAAGGCTTCCTTTGGGCGAAATTTTTGATGGGCGAAAGGGGCTCTGTACGCCGTTTCTGGGGTCCTATTTTCAATTCATCTCAGATTCCGTGAACGGATGTATTAAGGTTGTTCAGAAAGAGCGAACACAGAGAGTCCAGTTGCATGTGGGGCTGCGTGAAGGCACCCCTGGGGAGTTCAGTTGTACCCAAAGGCTTCCTTTGGGGGCAATTTTTGATGGGTGAAAGGGGCTCTGTACGCCGTTTCTGGGGTCCTATTTTCAATTCCTCTCAGATTCCTTGTAGGGAGATATTTAGGGTTTATAAGAGCGAACACAGAGAGTCCAGTTGCATGTGGGGCTGCGTGAAGGCTCCCCTGGGGAGTTCAGTTGTACCGAAAGGCTTCCTTTGGGGGAAATTTTTGAGGGGCGAAAGGGGCTCTGTACGTGATTTCTGGGGTCATATTTTCAATTCCCCTCTGTTTCCGGTTAGGGATGTATTAAGGTTGTTCAGAAAGAGAGAACACAGAGAGTCCAGTTGCTTCTGGGGCTGCGTGAAGGCTCCCCTGGGGAGTTAAGTTGTACCCAAAGGCTTCCTTTGGGGGCAATTTTTGATGGGTTAAAGGGGCTCTGTACGTGATTTCTGGGGTCATATTTTCAATTCCTCTCAGATTCCGGGAAGGGATGTACTTAGGGTTGTTCAGAAAAACCGAACACAGAGAGTCCAGTTGCATGTGGGGCTGCGTGAAGGCTCCCCTGGGGAGTTCAGTTGTACCGAAAGGCTTCCTTTGGGGGAAATTTTTGATGGGTGAAAGGGGCTCTGTACGTGATTTCTGGGGTCATATTTTCAATTCCTCTCAGATTCCGGGAAGGGATGTATTTAGGGTTGTTCAGAAAAAACGAGCACAGAGAGTCCAGTTGCATGTGGGGCTGCGTAAAGGCTCCCCTGGGGAGTTCAGTTGTACCGAAAGGCTTCCTTTGGGGGAAATTTTTGATGGGCGAAAGGGGCTCTGTACGCCGTTTCTGGGGTCCTATTTTCAATTCCTCTCAGATTCCTTGTAGGGAGATATTTAGGCTTTTTAAGAAAGAGCGAACGCAGAGAGTCCAGTTGCTTGTGGGGCTGCGTGAAGGCTCCCCTGGGGAGTTCAGTTGTACCCAAAGGCTTCCTTTGGGGGCAATTTTTGATGGGTGAAAGGGGTTCTGTACGTGATTTCTGGGGTCATATTTTCAATTCCCCTCTGTTTCCGGTTAGGGATGTATTAAGGTTGTTCAGAAAGAGCGAATACAGAGAGTCCAGTTGCATGTGGCGCTGCGTGAAGCCTCCCATGGGGAGTTCAGTTTTACACAAAGGATTCCTTTCAGGGCAATTTTTGATTTGTGAATGGGGCTCTGTACGTGATTTCTGGGGTCATATTTTCTATTCCCCTCTGTTTCCGGTTAGAGATGTATTAAGGTTTTTCAGAAAGAGCGAACACAGAGAGTCCAGTTGCATGTGGGGCTGCGTGAAGGCTCCCCTGGGGAGTTCAGTTGTACCAAAAGGCTTCCTTTGGGGGCAATTTTTGATGGGCGAAAGGGGCTCTGTACGCCGTTTCTGGGGTCCTATTTTCAATTCCACTCAGATTCCGGGAAGGGAGATATTTAGGGTTTATAAGAGCGAACACAGAGAGTCCAGTTGCATGTGGGGCTGCGTGAAGGCTCCCCTGGGGAGTTCAGTTGTACCGAGAGGCTTCCTTTGGGGGAAATTTTTGATGGGCGAAAGGGGCTCTGTACGTGATTTCTGGGGTCATATTTTCAATTCCCCTCTGTTTCCGGTTAGGGATGTATTAAGGTTGTTCAGAAAGAGCGAACACAGAGAGTCCAGTTGCATGTGGGGCTGCGTGAAGGCTCCCCTGGGGAGTTCAGTTGTACCCAAAGGCTTCCTGTGGGGGCAATTTTTGATGGGCGAAAGGGGCTCTGTACGCGGTTTCTGGGGTCCAATTTTCAATTTCTCTGAGATTCCTTGTAGGGAGATATTTAGGCTTTTTAACAAAGAGCGAACACAGAGAGTCCAGTTGCTTGTGGGGCTGCATGAAGGCTACCCTGGGGAGTTCAGTTGTACCCAAAGGATTCCTATCAGGGCAATTTTTGATGGGCGAAAGGGGCTCTGTACGCCGTTTCTGGGGTCCTATATTCAATTCCTCTCAGATTCCGGGAAGGGATGTATTTAGGGTTGTTCAGAAAGAGCGAACACAGAGTCCAGTTGCATGTGGGGCTGCGTGAAGGCTCCCCTGGGGAGTTCAGTTGTACCCATAGGCTTCCTTAGGGGGCAATTTTTGATGGGTGAAAGGGGCTCTGTACGTGATTTCTGGGGTCATATTATCAATTCCTCTCTGTTTCCGGTTAGGGATGTATTAAGGTTGTTCAGAAAGAGCGAACACAGAGAGTCCAGTTGCATGTGGGGCTTCGTGAAGGCTCCCCTGGGGAGTTCAGTTTTACACAAAGGATTCCTTTCAGGGCAATTTTTGATTTGTGAATGGGGCGCTGTACGTGATTTCTGGGGTCATATTTTCAATTCCTCTCAGATTCCGGGAAGGGATGTATTTAGGGTTGTTCAGAAAGAACGAACACAGAGAGTCCAGTTGCATGTGGGGCTGCGTGAAGGCTCCCCTGGGGAATTCAGTTGTACCCATAGGATTCCTATCAGGGCAATTTTTGATGGGCGAAAGGGGCTTTTTACGCCGTTTCTGGGGTCCTATTTTCAATTCATCTCAGATTCCGGGAACGGATTTATTAAGCTTGTTCAGAAAAACCGAACACAGAGAGTTCAGTTGCATGTGGGGCGGCGTGAAGGCTCCCCTGGGGAGTTCAGTTGTACCCATATGCTTCCTTAGGGGGAAATTTTTGATGGGTGAAAGGGGCTCTGTACGTGATTTCTGGGGTCATATTTTCAATTCCCCTCTGTTTCCCCTTAGAGATGTATTAAGGTTGTTCAGAAAGAGCGAACACAGAGAGTCCAGTTGCATGTGGGGCTGCGTGAAGGCTCCCCTGGGGAGTTCAGTTTTACACAAAGGATTCCTTTCAGGGCAATTTTTGATTTGTGAATGGGGCGCTGTACGTGATTTCTGGGGTCATATTTTCAATTCCTCTCAGATTCCGGGAAGGGATGTATTTAGGGTTGTTCAGAAAAAACGAACACAGAGAGTCCAGTTGCATGTGGGGCTGCGTAAAGGCTCCCCTGGGGAGTTCAGTTGTACCGAAAGGCTTCCTTTGGGGGCAATTTTTGATGGGCGAAAGGGGCTCTGTACGCCGTTTCTGGGGTCCTATTTTCAATTCCTCTCAGATTCCTTGTAGGGAGATATTTAGGCTTTTTAAGAAAGAGCGAACACAGAGAGTCCAGTTGCTTGTGGGGCTGCATGAAGGCTCCCCTGGGGAGTTCAGTTGTACCCAAAGGCTTCCTTTGGGGGCAATTTTTGATGGGTGAAAGGGGTTCTGTACGTGATTTCTGGGGTCATATTTTCAATTCCCCTCTGTTTCCGGTTAGGGATGTATTAAGGTTGTTCAGAAAGTGAGAACACAGAGAGTCCAGTTGCATGTGGGGCTGCGTGAAGGCTCCCCTGGGGAGTTCAGTTGTACCCAAAGGCTTCCTTTGGGGGAAATTTTTGATGGGTGAAAGGGGTTCTGTACGTGATTTCTGGGGTCATATTTTCAATTCCCCTCTGTTTCCGGTTAGAGATGTATTAAGGTTGTTCAGAAAGAGCGAATACAGAGAGTCCAGTTGCATGTGGCGCTGCGTGAAGGCTCCCATGGGGAGTTCAGTTTTACACAAAGGATTCCTTTCAGGGCAATTTTTGATTTGTGAATGGGGCTCTGTACGTGATTTCGGGGGTCATATTTTCAATTTCTCAGATTCCGGGAAGGGATGTATTTAGGGTTGTTCAGAAAGAGCGAACACAGAGAGTCCAGTTGCATGTGGGGCTGCGTGAAGGCTCCCCTGGGGAGTTCAGTTGTACAAAAAGGCTTCCTTTGGGGGCAATTTTTGATGGGCGAAAGGGGCTCTGTACGCCGTTTCTGGGGTCCTATTTTCAATTCCTCTCAGATTCCTTGTAGGGAGATATTTAGGGTTCATAAGAGCGAACACAGAGAGTCCAGTTGCATGTGGGGCTGCGTGAAGGCTCCCCTGGGGAGTTCAGTTGTACCGAGAGGCTTCCTTAGGGGGAAATTTTTGATGGGCGAAAGGGTCTCTGTACGTGATTTCTGGGGTCATATTTTCAATTCCCCTCTGTTTCCGGTTAGGGATGTATTAAGGTTGTTCAGAAAGAGAGAACACAGAGAGTCCAGTTGCTTGTGGGGCTGCGTGAAGGCTCCCCTGGTGAGTTAAGTTTTACCCATAGGCTTCCTTTGGGGGCAATTTTTGATGGGTGAAAGGGGTTCTGTACGTGATTTCTGGGGTCATATTTTCAATTCCTCTCAGATTTAGGGAAGGGATGTATTTAGGGTTGTTCAGAAAAACCGAACACAGAGAGTCCAGTTGCATGTGGGGCTGCGTAAAGGCTCCCCTGGGGAGTTCAGTTGTACCCAAAGGCTTCCTTTGGGGGCAATATTTGATGGGTGAAAGGGGTTCTGTACGTGATTTCTGGGGTCATATTTTCAATTCCCCTCTGTTTCCGGTTAGGGTTGTATTAAGGTTGTTCAGAAAGAGCGAACACAGAGAGTCCAGTTGCTTGTGGGGCTGCGTGAAGGCTCCCCTGGGGAGTTCAGTTGTACCCAAAGGAATCCTTTCAGGGCAATTTTTGATTTGTGAATGGGGCGCTGTACCTGACTTCTGGGGTCATATTTTCAATTACTCAGATTCCGGGAAGGGATGTATTTAGGGTTGTTCAGGAAGAGCGAACACACAGAGTCCAGTTGCATGTGGGGCTGCGTGAAGGCACCCCTGGGGAGTTCAGTTGTACCCAAAGTCTTCCTTTGGGGGCAATTTTTGTTGGGGAAAATGGCTCTGTACGCCGTTTCTGGGGTCCTATTTTCAATTCCTCTCAGATTCCTTGTAGGGAAATATTTAGGCTTTTTAGGAAAGAGTGAACACAGAGAGTCCAGTTGCTTGTGGGGCTGCGTGAAGGCTCCCCTGGGGAGTTCAGTTGTACCCAAAGGCTTCCTTTGGGGGCAATTTTTGATGGGTGAAAAGGGTTCTGTACGTGATTTCTGGGGTCATATTTTCAATTCCCCTCTGTTTCCGGTTAGGGATGTATTAAGGTTGTTCAGAAAGTGAGAACACAGAGAGTCCAGTTGCATGTGGGGCTGCGTGAAGGCTCCCCTGGGGAGTTAAGTTGTACCCAAAGGCTTCCTTTTGGGGCAATTTTTGATGGGTGAAAGGGGTTCTGTACGTGATTTCTGGGGTCATATTTTCAATTCCCCTCTGTTTCCGGTTAGAGATGTATTAAGGTTGTTCAGAAAGAGCGAATACAGAGAGTCCAGTTGCATGTGGCGCTGCGTGAAGGCTCCCATGGGGAGTTCAGTTTTACACAAAGGATTCCTTTCAGGGCAATTTTTGATTTGTGAATGGGGCGCTGTACGTGATTTCTGGGGTCATATTTTCAATTCCTCTCAGATTCCGGGAAGGGATGTATTTAGGGTTGTTCAGAAAGAGCGAACACAGAGAGTCCAGTTGCATGTGGGGCTGCGTGAAGGCTCCCCTGGGGAGTTCAGTTGTACCCATAGGCTTCCTTTGGGGGAAATTTTTGATGGGTGAAAGGGGCTCTCTACGTGATTTCTGGGGTCATATTTTCAATTCACCTCTGTTTCCTGTTAGGGATGTATTAAGGTTTTTCAGAAAGAGCGAACACAGAGAGTCCAGTTGCTTGTGGGGCTGCGTGAAGGCTCCCCTGGGGAGTTCAGTTGTACAAAAAGACTTCCTTTGGGGGCAATTTTTGATGGGCGAAACGGGCTCTGTACGCCGTTTCTGGGGTCCTATTTTCAATTC
Organism: Mergus octosetaceus; assembly: GCA_036873955.1. Lineage (NCBI taxonomy): Eukaryota > Metazoa > Chordata > Aves > Anseriformes > Anatidae > Mergus > Mergus octosetaceus. Next base: position 975,350 of record CM072286.1, read on the forward strand.
CTCTCAGATTCCGGGAATTGATGTATTTAGGGTTGTTCAGAAAGAGCGAACACAGAGAGTCCAGTTGCTTGTGGGGCTGCGTGAAGGCTCCCCTGGGGAGTTCAGTTGTACCCATAGGCTTCCTTTGGGGGCAATTTTTCATGGGCGAATGGGGTTTTGTACGCGGTTTCTGGGGTCCTATTTTCAATTCCCCTCTGTTTCCCGTTAGAGATGTATTAAGGTTGTTCAGAAAGAGCGAACACAGAGAGTCCAGTTGCATGTGGGGCTGCGTGAAGGCTCCCCTGGGGAATTCAGTTTTACACAAAGGATTCCTTTCAGGGCAATTTTTGATTTGTGAATGGGGCGCTGTACGTCATTTCTGGGGTCATATTTTCAATTCCTCTCAGATTCCGGGAAGGGATGTATTTAGGGTTGTTCAGAAATAGCGAACACAGAGAGTCCAGTTGCATGTGGGGCTGCGTGAAGGCTCCCCTGGGGAGTTCAGTTGTACCCATAGGATTGCTATCAGGGCAATTTTTGATGGGCGAAAGGGGCTCTGTACGCCGTTTCTGGGGTCCTATTTTCAATTCATCTCAGATTCCATGAACGGATTTATTAAGCTTGTTCAGAAAAACCGAACACAGAGAGTTCAGTTGCATGTGGGGCGGCGTGAAGGCTCCCCTGGGGAGTTCAGTTGTACCCATATGCTTCCTTAGGGGGAAATTTTTGATGGGTGAAAGGGGCTCTGTACGTGATTTCTGGGGTCATATTTTCAATTCCCCTCTTTTTCCCCTTAGAGATGTATTAAGGTTGTTCAGAAAGAGCGAACACAGAGAGTCCAGTTGCATGTGGGGCTGCGTGAAGGCTCCCCTGGGGAGTTCAGTTTTACACAAAGGATTCCTTTCAGGGCAATTTTTGATTTGTGAATGGGGCGCTGTACGTGATTTCTGGGGTCATATTTTCAATTCCTCTCAGATTCCGGGAAGGGATGTATTTAGGGTTGTTCAGAAAAAACGAACACAGAGAGTCCAGTTGCATGTGGGGCTGCGTAAAGGCTCCCCTGGGGAGTTCAGTTGTACCGAAAGGCTTCCTTTGGGGGCAATTTTTGATGGGCGAAAGGGGCTCTGTACGCCGTTTCTGGGGTCCTATTTTCAATTCCTCTCAGATTCCTTGTAGGGAGATATTTAGGCTTTTTAAGAAAGAGCGAACACAGAGAGTCCAGTTGCTTGTGGGGCTGCGTGAAGGCTCCCCTGGGGAGTTCAGTTGTACCCAAAGGCTTCCTTTGGGGGCAATTTTTGATGGGTGAAAGGGGTTCTGTACGTGATTTCTGGGGTCATATTTTCAATTCCCCTCTGTTTCCGGTTAGGGATGTATTAAGGTTGTTCAGAAAGTGAGAACACAGAGAGTCCAGTTGCATGTGGGGCTGCGTGAAGGCTCCCCTGGGGAGTTCAGTTGTACCCAAAGGCTTCCTTTGGGGGCAATTTTTGAAGGGTGAAAGGGGTTCTGTACGTGATTTCTGGGGTCATATTTTCAATTCCCCTCTGTTTCCGGTTAGAGATGTATTAAGGTTGTTCAGAAAGAGCGAATACAGAGAGTCCAGTTGCATGTGGCGCTGCGTGAAGGCTCCCATGGGGAGTTCTGTTTTACACAAAGGATTCCTTTCAGGGCAATTTTTGATTTGTGAATGGGGCTCTGTACGTGATTTCGGGGGTCATATTTTCAATTTCTCAGATTCCGGGAAGGGATGTATTTAGGGTTGTTCAGAAAGAGCGAACACAGAGAGTCCAGTTGCATGTGGGCCTGCGTGAAGGCTCCCCTGGGGAGTTCAGTTGTACCGAAAGGCTTCCTTTGGGGGAAATTTTTGATGGTCGAAAGGGGCTCTCTACGCCGTTTCTGGGGTCCGCTTTTAAATTCCTCTCAGATTCCGGGAAGAGATGTATTTAGGGTTGTTCAGAAAGAGCGAACACAGAGAGTCCAGTTGCATGTGGGGCTGCGTGAAGGCTCCCCTGGGGAGTTCAGTTGTACAAAAAGGCTTCCTTTGGGGGCAATTTTTGATGGGCGAAAGGGGCTCTGTACGCCGTTTCTGGGGTCCTATTTTCAATTCCTCTCAGATTCCTTGTAGGGAGATATTTAGGGTTTATAAGAGCGAACACAGAGAGTCCAGTTGCATGTGGGGCTGCGTGAAGGCTCCCCTGGGGAGTTCAGTTGTACCGAGAGGCTTCCTTTGGGGGAAATTTTTGATGGGCGAAAGGGTCTCTGTACGTGATTTCTGGGGTCATATTTTCAATTCCCCTCTGTTTCCGGTTAGGGATGTATTAAGGTTGTTCAGAAAGAGAGAACACAGAGAGTCCAGTTGCTTGTGGGGCTGCGTGAAGGCTCCCCTGGTGAGTTCAGTTGTACCCATAGGCTTCCTTAGGGGGCAATTTTTGATGGGCGAAAGGGTCTCTGTACGTGATTTCTGGGGTCATATTTTCAATTCCCCTCTGTTTCCGGTTAGGGATGTATTAAGGTTGTTCAGAAAGAGAGAACACAGAGAGTCCAGTTGCTTGTGGGGCTGCGTGAAGGCTCCCCTGGTGAGTTCAGTTGTACCCATAGGCTTCCTTAGGGGGCAATTTTTGATGGGTGAAAGGCGCTCTGTACGTGATTTCTAGGGTCATATTTTCAATTCCTCTCTGTTTCCGGTTAGGGATGTATTAAGGTTGTTCAGAAAGAGCGAACACAGAGAGTCCAGTTGCATGCGGGGCTGCGTGAAGGCTCCCCTGGGGAGTTCAGTTTTACACAAAGGATTCCTTTCAGGGCAATTTTTGATTTGTGAATGGGGCGCTGTACGTGATTTCTGGGGTCATATTTCCAATTCCTCTCAGATTCCGGGAAGGGATGTATTTAGGGTTGTTCAGAAAGAGCGAACACAGAGAGTCCAGTTGCATGTGGGGCTGCGTGAAGGCTCCCCTGGGGAGTTCAGTTGTACCCATAGGCTTCCTTTGGGGGAAATTTTTGATGGGTGAAAGGGGCTCTCTACGTGATTTCTGGGGTCATATTTTCAATATACCTCTGTTTCCTGTTAGGGATGTATTAAGGTTTTTCAGAAAGAGCGAACACAGAGAGTCCAGTTGCTTGTGGGGCTGCGTGAAGGCTCCCCTGGGGAGTTCAGTTGTACAAAAAGACTTCCTTTGCGGGCAATTTTTGATGGGCGAAAGGGTCTCTGTACGCCGTTTCTGGGGTCCTATTTTCAATTCCTCTCAGATTCCGGGAATTGATGTATTTAGGGTTGTTCAGAAAGAGCGAACACAGAGAGTCCAGTTGCTTGTGGGGCTGCGTGAAGGCTCCCCTGGGGAGTTCAGTTTTACCCATAGGCTTCCTTTGGGGGCAATTTTTGATGGGCGAATGGGGTTTTGTACGCGGTTTCTGGGGTCCTATTTTCAATTCCCCTCTGTTTCCCGTTAGAGATGTATTAAGGTTGTTCAGAAAGAGCGAACACAGAGAGTCCAGTTGCATGTGGGGCTGCGTGAAGGCTCCCCTGGGGAGTTCAGTTGTACCCATAGGATTGCTATCAGGGCAATTTTTGAAGGGCGAAAGGGGCTCTGTACGCCGTTTCTGGGGTCCTATTTTCAATTCATCTCAGATTCCGGGAACGGATTTATTAAGCTTGTTCAGAAAAACCGAACACAGAGAGTTCAGTTGCATGTGGGGCGGCGTGAAGGCTCCCCTGGGGAGTTCAGTTGTACCCATATGCTTCCTTAGGGGGAAATTTTTGATGGGTGAAAGGGGCTCTGTACGTGATTTCTGGGGTCATATTTTCAATTCCCCTCTTTTTCCCCTTAGAGATGTATTAAGGTTGTTCAGAAAGAGCGAACACAGAGAGTCCAGTTGCATGTGGGGCTGCGTGAAGGCTCCCCTGGGGAGTTCAGTTTTACACAAAGGATTCCTTTCAGGGCAATTTTTGATTTGTGAATGGGGCGCTGTACGTGATTTCTGGGGTCATATTTTCAATTCCTCTCAGATTCCGGGAAGGGATGTATTTAGGGTTGTTCAGAAAAAACGAACACAGAGAGTCCAGTTGCATGTGGGGCTGCGTAAAGGCTCCCCTGGGGAGTTCAGTTGTACCGAAAGGCTTCCTTTGGGGGCAATTTTTGATGGGCGAAAGGGGCTCTGTACGCCGTTTCTGGGGTCCTATTTTCAATTCCTCTCAGATTCCTTGTAGGGAGATATTTAGGCTTTTTAAGAAAGAGCGAACACAGAGAGTCCAGTTGCTTGTGGGGCTGCGTGAAGGCTCCCCTGGGGAGTTCAGTTGTACCCAAAGGCTTCCTTTGGGGGCAATTTTTGATGGGTGAAAGGGGTTCTGTACGTGATTTCTGGGGTCATATTTTCAATTCCCCTCTGTTTCCGGTTAGAGATGTATTAAGGTTGTTCAGAAAGAGCGAATACAGAGAGTCCAGTTGCATGTGGCGCTGCGTGAAGGCTCCTATGGGGAGTTCAGTTTTACACAAAGGATTCCTTTCAGGGCAATTTTTGATTTGTGAATGGGGCTCTGTACGTGATTTCGGGGGTCATATTTTCAATTTCTCAGATTCCGGGAAGGGATGTATTTAGGGTTGTTCAGAAAGAGCGAACACAGAGAGTCCAGTTGCATGTGGGCCTGCGTGAAGGCTCCCCTGGGGAGTTCAGTTGTACCGAAAGGCTTCCTTTGGGGGAAATTTTTGATGGTCGAAAGGGGCTCTCTACGCCGTTTCTGGGGTCCGCTTTTAAATTCCTCTCAGATTCCGGGAAGAGATGTATTTAGGGTTGTTCAGAAAGAGCGAACACAGAGAGTCCAGTTGCATGTGGGGCTGCGTGAAGGCTCCCCTGGGGAGTTCAGTTGTACAAAAAGGCTTCCTTTGGGGGCAATTTTTGATGGGCGAAAGGGGCTCTGTACGCCGTTTCTGGGGTCCTCTTTTCAATTCCTCTCAGATTCCTTGTAGGGAGATATTTAGGGTTTATAAGAGCGAACACAGAGAGTCCAGTTGCATGTGGGGCTGCGTGAAGGCTCCCCTGGGGAGTTCAGTTGTACCGAGAGGCTTCCTTTGGGGGAAATTTTTGATGGGCGAAAGGGTCTCTGTACGTGATTTCTGGGGTCATATTTTCAATTCCTCTCAGATTTAGGGAAGGGATGTATTTAGGGTTGTTCAGAAAAACCGAACACAGAGAGTCCAGTTGCATGTGGGGCTGCGTAAAGGCTGCCCTGGGGAGTTCAGTTGTACCCAAAGGCTTCCTTTGGGGGCAATTTTTGATGGGTGAAAGGGTCTCTGTACGTGATTTCTGGGGTCATATTTTGAATTCCTCTCAGATTTAGGGAAGGGATGTATTTAGGGTTGTTCAGAAAAACCGAACACAGAGAGTCCAGTTGCTTGTGGGGCTGCGTGAAGGCTCCCCTGGGGAGTTCAGTTGTACCCAAAGGAATCCTTTCAGGGCAATTTTTGATTTGTGAATGGGGCTCTGTACCTGACTTCTGGGGTCATATTTTCAATTACTCAGATTCCGGGAAGGGATGTATTTAGGGTTGTTCAGAAAGAGCGAACACAGAGAGTCCAGTTGCATGTGGGGCTGCGTGAAGGAACCCCTGGGGAGTTCAGTTGTACCCAAAGTCTTCCTTTGGGGGCAATTTTTGTTGGGGAAAATGGCTCTGTACGCCGTTTCTGGGGTCCTATTTTCAATTCCTCTCAGATTCCTTGTAGGGAAATATTTAGGCTTTTTAAGAAAGAGCGAACACAGAGAGTCCAGTTGCTTGTGGGGCTGCGTGAAGGCTCCCCTGGGGAGTTCAGTTGTACCCAAAGGCTTCCTTTGGGGGCAATTTTTGATGGGTGAAAAGGGTTCTGTACGTGATTTCTGGGGTCATATTTTCAATTCCCCTCTGTTTCCGGTTAGGGATGTATTAAGGTTGTTCAGAAAGTGAGAACACAGAGAGTCCAGTTGCATGTGGGGCTGCGTGAAGGCTCCCCTGGGGAGTTCAGTTGTACCGAGAGGCTTCCTTAGGGGGCAATTTTTGATGGGTGAAAGGGGCTCTGTACGTGATTTCTGGGGTCATATTTTCAATTCCTCTCTGTTTCCGGTTAGGGATTTATTAAGGTTGTTCAGAAAGAGCGAACACAGAGAGTCCAGTTGCATGTGGGGCTGCGTGAAGGCTCCCCTGGGGAGTTCAGTTTTACACAAAGGATTCCTTTCAGGGCAATTTTTGATTTGTGAATGGGGCGCTGTACGTGATTTCTGGGGTCATATTTTCAATTCCTCTCAGATTCCGGGAAGGGATGTATTTAGGGTTGTTCAGAAAGAGCGAACACAGAGAGTCCAGTTGCATGTGGGGCTGCGTGAAGGCTCCCCTGGGGAGTTCAGTTGTACCCATAGGCTTCCTTTGGGGGAAATTTTTGATTGGTGAAAGGGGCTCTCTACGTGATTTCTGGGGTCATATTTTCAATTCACCTCTGTTTCCTGTTAGGGATGTATTAAGGTTTTTCAGAAAGAGCGAACACAGAGAGTCCAGTTGCTTGTGGGGCTGCGTGAAGGCTCCCCTGGGGAGTTCAGTTGTACAAAAAGACTTCCTTTGGGGGCAATTTTTGATGGGCGAAAGGGGCTCTGTACGCCGTTTCTGGGGTCCTATTTTCAATTCCTCTCAGATTCCTTGTAGGGAGATATTTAGGGTTTATAAGAGCGAACACAGAGAGTCCAGTTGCATGTGGGGCTGCGTGAAGGCTCCCCTGGGGAGTTCAGTTGTACCGAGAGGCTTCCTTTGGGGGAAATTTTTGATGGGCGAAAGGGTCTCTGTACGTGATTTCTGGGGTCATATTTTCAATTCCTCTCAGATTTAGGGAAGGGATGTATTTAGGGTTGTTCAGAAAAACCGAACACAGAGAGTCCAGTTGCATGTGGGGCTGCGTAAAGGCTGCCCTGGGGAGTTCAGTTGTACCCAAAGGCTTCCTTTGGGGGCAATTTTTGATGGGTGAAAGGGTCTCTGTACGTGATTTCTGGGGTCATATTTTGAATTCCTCTCAGATTTAGGGAAGGGATGTATTTAGGGTTGTTCAGAAAAACCGAACACAGAGAGTCCAGTTGCTTGTGGGGCTGCGTGAAGGCTCCCCTGGGGAGTTCAGTTGTACCCAAAGGAATCCTTTCAGGGCAATTTTTGATTTGTGAATGGGGCGCTGTACCTGACTTCTGGGGTCATATTTTCAATTACTCAGATTCCGGGAAGGGATGTATTTAGGGTTGTTCAGAAAGAGCGAACACAGAGAGTCCAGTTGCATGTGGGGCTGCGTGAAGGAACCCCTGGGGAGTTCAGTTGTACCCAAAGTCTTCCTTTGGGGGCAATTTTTGTTGGGGAAAATGGCTCTGTACGCCGTTTCTGGGGTCCTATTTTCAATTCCTCTCAGATTCCTTGTAGGGAAATATTTAGGCTTTTTAAGAAAGAGCGAACACAGAGAGTCCAGTTGCTTGTGGGGCTGCGTGAAGGCTCCCCTGGGGAGTTCAGTTGTACCCAAAGGCTTCCTTTGGGGGCAATTTTTGATGGGTGAAAAGGGTTCTGTACGTGATTTCTGGGGTCATATTTTCAATTCCCCTCTGTTTCCGGTTAGGGATGTATTAAGGTTGTTCAGAAAGTGAGAACACAGAGAGTCCAGTTGCATGTGGGGCTGCGTGAAGACTCCCCTGGGGAGTTCAGTTGTACCGAGAGGCTTCCTTAGGGGGCAATTTTTGATGGGTGAAAGGGGCTCTGTACGTGATTTCTGGGGTCATATTTTCAATTCCTCTCTGTTTCCGGTTAGGGATTTATTAAGGTTGTTCAGAAAGAGCGAACACAGAGAGTCCAGTTGCATGTGGGGCTGCGTGAAGGCTCCCCTGGGGAGTTCAGTTTTACACAAAGGATTCCTTTCAGGGCAATTTTTGATTTGTGAATGGGGCGCTGTACGTGATTTCTGGGGTCATATTTTCAATTCCTCTCAGATTTAGGGAAGGGATGTATTTAGGGTTGTTCAGAAAGAGCGAACACAGAGAGTCCAGTTGCATGTGGGGCTGCGTGAAGGCTCCCCTGGGGAGTTCAGTTGTACCCATAGGCTTCCTTTGGGGGAAATTTTTGATGGGTGAAAGGGGCTCTCTACGTGATTTCTGGGGTCATATTTTCAATTCACCTCTGTTTCCTGTTAGGGATGTATTAAGGTTTTTCAGAAAGAGCGAACACAGAGAGTCCAGTTGCTTGTGGGGCTGCGTGAAGGCTCCCCTGGGGAGTTCAGTTGTACAAAAAGACTTCCTTTGGGGGCAATTTTTGATGGGCGAAAGGGGCTCTGTACGCCGTTTCTGGGGTCCTATTTTCAATTCCTCTCAGATTCCGGGAATTGATGTATTTAGGGTTGTTCAGAAAGAGCGAACACAGAGAGTCCAGTTGCATGTGGGGCTGCGTGAAGGCTCCCCTGGGGAGTTCAGTTGTACCCATAGGCTTCCTTTGGGGGAAATTTTTGATGGGCAAATGGGGTTTTGTACGCGGTTTCTGGGGTCCTATTTTCAATTCCCCTCTGTTTCCCGTTAGAGATGTATTAAGGTTGTTCAGAAAGAGCGAACACAGAGAGTCCAGTTGCATGTGGGGCTGCGTGAAGGCTCCCCAGGGGAATTCAGTTTTACACAAAGGATTGCTATCAGGGCAATTTTTGATTTGTGAATGGGGCGCTGTACGTGATTTCTGGGGTCATATTTTCAATTCCTCTCAGATTCCGGGAAGGGATGTATTTAGGGTTGTTCAGAAAGAGCGAACACAGAGAGTCCAGTTGCATGTGGGGCTGCGTGAAGGCTCCCCTGGGGAGTTCAGTTGTACCCATAGGATTGCTATCAGGGCAATTTTTGATGGGCGAAAGGGGCTCTGTACGCCGTTTCTGGGGTCCTATTTTCAATTCATCTCAGATTCCGGGAACGGATTTATTAAGCTTGTTCAGAAAAACCGAACACAGAGAGTTCAGTTGCATGTGGGGCGGCGTGAAGGCTCCCCTGGGGAGTTCAGTTGTACCCATATGCTTCCTTAGGGGGAAATTTTTGATGGGTGAAAGGGGCTCTGTACGTGATTTCTGGGGTCATATTTTCAATTCCCCTCTGTTTCCCCTTTGAGATGTATTAAGGTTGTTCAGAAAGAGCGAACACAGAGAGTCCAGTTGCATGTGGGGCTGCGTGAAGGCTCCCCTGGGGAGTTCAGTTTTACACAAAGGATTCCTTTCAGGGCAATTTTTGATTTGTGAATGGGGCGCTGTACGTGATTTCTGGGGTCATATTTTCAATTCCTCTCAGATTCCGGGAAGGGATGTATTTAGGGTTGTTCAGAAAAAACGAACACAGAGAGTCCAGTTGCATGTGGGGCTGCGTAAAGTCTCCCCTGGGGAGTTCAGTTGTACCGAAAGGCTTCCTTTGGGGGCAATTTTTGTTGGGGAAAATGGCTCTGTACGCCGTTTCTGGGGTCCTATTTTCAATTCCTCTCAGATTCCTTGTAGGGAGATATTTAGGCTTTTTAAGAAAGAGCGAACACAGAGAGTCCAGTTGCTTGTGGGGCTGCGTGAAGGCTCCCCTGGGGAGTTCAGTTGTACCCAAAGGCTTCCTTTGGGGGCAATTTTTGATGGGTGAAAGGGGTTCTGTACGTGATTTCTGGGGTCATATTTTCAATTCCCCTCTGTTTCCGGTTAGGGATGTATTAAGGTTGTTCAGAAAGTGAGAACACAGAGAGTCCAGTTGCATGTGGGGCTGCGTGAAGGCTCCCCTGGGGAGTTCAGTTGTACCCAAAGGCTTCCTTTGGGGGCAATTTTTGATGGGTGAAAGGGGTTCTGTACGTGATTTCTGGGGTCATATTTTCAATTCCCCTCTGTTTCCGGTTAGAGATGTATTAAGGTTGTTCAGAAAGAGCGAATACAGAGAGTCCAGTTGCATGTGGCGCTGCGTGAAGGCTCCCATGGGGAGTTCTGTTTTACACAAAGGATTCCTTTCAGGGCAATTTTTGATTTGTGAATGGGGCTCTGTATGTGATTTCGGGGGTCATATTTTCAATTTCTCAGATTCCGGGAAGGGATGTATTTAGGGTTGTTCAGAAAGAGCGAACACAGAGAGTCCAGTTGCATGTGGGCCTGCGTGAAGGCTCCCCTGGGGAGTTCAGTTGTACCGAAAGGCTTCCTTTGGGGGAAATTTTTGATGGTCGAAAGGGGCTCTCTACGCCGTTTCTGGGGTCCGCTTTTAAATTCCTCTCAGATTCCGGGAAGAGATGTATTTAGGGTTGTTCAGAAAGAGCGAACACAGAGAGTCCAGTTGCATGTGGGGCTGCGTGAAGGCTCCCCTGGGGAGTTCAGTTGTACAAAAAGGCTTCCTTTGGGGGCAATTTTTGATGGGCGAAAGGGGCTCTGTACGCCGTTTCTGGGGTCCTATTTTCAATTCCTCTCAGATTCCTTGTAGGGAGATATTTAGGGTTTATAAGAGCGAACACAGAGACTCCAGTTGCATGTGGGGCTGCGTGAAGGCTCCCCTGGGGAGTTCAGTTGTACCGAGAGGCTTCCTTTGGGGGCAATTTTTGATGGACGAAAGGGTCTCTGTACGTGATTTCTAGGGTCATATTTTCAATTCCCCTCTCTTTCCGGTTAGGGATGTATTAAGGTTGTTCAGAAAGAGAGAACACAGAGAGTCCAGTTGCTTGTGGGGCTGCGTGAAGGCTCCCCTGGGGAGTTCAGTTGTACCCAAAGGCTTCCTTTGGGGGCAATTTTTGATGGGTGAAAAGGGTTCTGTACGTGATTTCTGGGGTCATATTTTCAATTCCCCTCTGTTTCCGGTTAGGGATGTATTAAGGTTGTTCAGAAAGTGAGAACACAGAGAGTCCAGTTGCATGTGGGGCTGCGTGAAGACTCCCCTGGGGAGTTCAGTTGTACCGAGAGGCTTCCTTAGGGGGCAATTTTTGATGGGTGAAAGGGGCTCTGTACGTGATTTCTGGGGTCATATTTTCAATTCCCCTCTGTTTCCGGTTAGAGATGTATTAAGGTTGTTCAGAAAGAGCGAATACAGAGAGTCCAGTTGCATGTGGCGCTGCGTGAAGGCTCCCATGGGGAGTTCAGTTTTACACAAAGGATTCCTTTCAGGGCAATTTTTGATTTGTGAATGGGGCTCTGTACGTGATTTCGGGGGTCATATTTTCAATTTCTCAGATTCCGGGAAGGGATGTATTTAGGGTTATTCAGAAAGAGCGAACACAGAGAGTCCAGTTGCATGTGGGGCTGCGTGAAGGCTCCCCTGGGGAGTTCAGTTGTACCCATAGGCTTCCTTTGGAGCAATATTTGATGGGTGAAAGGGGCTCTGTACGTGATTTCTGGGGTCATATTTTCTATTCCCCTCTGTTTCCGGTTAGAGATGTATTAAGGTTTTTCAGAAAGAGCGAACACAGAGAGTCCAGTTGCATGTGGGGCTGCGTGAAGGCTCCCCTGGGGAGTTCAGTTGTACCGAGAGGCTTCCTTTGGGGGAAATTTTTGATGGGCGAAAGGGTCTCTGTACGTGATTTCTGGGGTCATATTTTCAATTCCCCTCTGTTTCCGGTTAGGGATGTATTAAGGTTGTTCAGAAAGAGAGAACACAGAGAGTCCAGTTGCTTGTGGGGCTGCGTGAAGGCTCCCCTGGTGAGTTAAGTTGTACCCATAGGCTTCCTTTGGGGGCAATTTTTGATGGGTGAAAGGGTCTCTGTACGTGATTTCTGGGGTCATATTTTCAATTCCTCTCAGATTTAGGGAAGGGATGTATTTAGGGTTGTTCAGAAAAACCGAACACAGAGAGTCCAGTTGCATGTGGGGCTGCGTAAAGGCTCCCCTGGGGAGTTCAGTTGTACCCAAAGGTTTCCTCTGGGGGCAATTTTTGATGGGTGAAAGGGGTTCTGTACGTGATTTCTGGGGTCATATTTTCAATTCCCCTCTGTTTCCGGTTAGGGTTGTATTAAGGTTGTTCAGAAAGAGCGAACACAGAGAGTCCAGTTGCTTGTGGGGCTGCGTGAAGGCTCCCCTGGGGAGTTCAGTTGTACCCAAAGGAATCCTTTCAGGGCAATTTTTGATTTGTGAATGGGGCGCTGTACCTGACTTCTGGGGTCATATTTTCAATTACTCAGATTCCGGGAAGGGATGTATTTAGGGTTGTTCAGAAAGAGCGAACACAGAGAGTCCAGTTGCATGTGGGGCTGCATGAAGGCACCCCTGGGGAGTTCAGTTGTACCCAAAGTCTTCCTTTGGGGGCAATTTTTGTTGGGGAAAATGGCTTTGTACGCCGTTTCTGGGGTCCTATTTTCAATTCCTCTCAGATTCCTTGTAGGGAAATATTTAGGCTTTTTAAGAAAGAGCGAACACAGAGAGTCCAGTTGCTTGTGGGGCTGCGTGAAGGCTCCCCTGGGGAGTTCAGTTGTACCCAAAGGCTTCCTTTGGGGGCAATTTTTGATGGGTGAAAGGGGTTCTGTACGTGATTTCTGGGGTCATATTTTCAATTCCCCTCTGTTTCCGGTTAGAGATGTATTAAGGTTGTTCAGAAAGAGCGAATACAGAGAGTCCAGTTGCATGTGGCGCTGCGTGAAGGCTCCCATGGGGAGTTCAGTTTTACACAAAGGATTCCTTTCAGGGCAATTTTTGATTTGTGAATGGGGCTCTGTACGTGATTTCGGGGGTCATATTTTCAATTTCTCAGATTCCGGGAAGGGATGTATTTAGGGTTATTCAGAAAGAGCGAACACAGAGAGTCCAGTTGCATGTGGGGCTGCGTGAAGGCTCCCCTGGGGAGTTCAGTTGTACCCATAGGCTTCCTTTGGAGCAATATTTGATGGGTGAAAGGGGCTCTGTACGTGATTTCTGGGGTCATATTTTCTATTCCCCTCTGTTTCCGGTTAGAGATGTATTAAGGTTTTTCAGAAAGAGCGAACACAGAGAGTCCAGTTGCATGTGGGGCTGCGTGAAGGCTCCCCTGGGGAGTTCAGTTGTACCGAGAGGCTTCCTTTGGGGGAAATTTTTGATGGGCGAAAGGGTCTCTGTACGTGATTTCTGGGGTCATATTTTCAATTCCCCTCTGTTTCCGGTTAGGGATGTATTAAGGTTGTTCAGAAAGAGAGAACACAGAGAGTCCAGTTGCTTGTGGGGCTGCGTGAAGGCTCCCCTGGTGAGTTAAGTTGTACCCATAGGCTTCCTTTGGGGGCAATTTTTGATGGGTGAAAGGGTCTCTGTACGTGATTTCTGGGGTCATATTTTCAATTCCTCTCAGATTTAGGGAAGGGATGTATTTAGGGTTGTTCAGAAAAACCGAACACAGAGAGTCCAGTTGCATGTGGGGCTGCGTAAAGGCTCCCCTGGGGAGTTCAGTTGTACCCAAAGGTTTCCTCTGGGGGCAATTTTTGATGGGTGAAAGGGGTTCTGTACGTGATTTCTGGGGTCATATTTTCAATTCCCCTCTGTTTCCGGTTAGGGTTGTATTAAGGTTGTTCAGAAAGAGCGAACACAGAGAGTCCAGTTGCTTGTGGGGCTGCGTGAAGGCTCCCCTGGGGAGTTCAGTTGTACCCAAAGGAATCCTTTCAGGGCAATTTTTGATTTGTGAATGGGGCGCTGTACCTGACTTCTGGGGTCATATTTTCAATTACTCAGATTCCGGGAAGGGATGTATTTAGGGTTGTTCAGAAAGAGCGAACACAGAGAGTCCAGTTGCATGTGGGGCTGCATGAAGGCACCCCTGGGGAGTTCAGTTGTACCCAAAGTCTTCCGTTGGGGGCAATTTTTGTTGGGGAAAATGGCTTTGTACGCCGTTTCTGGGGTCCTATTTTCAATTCCTCTCAGATTCCTTATAGGGAAATATTTAGGCTTTTTAAGAAAGAGCGAACACAGAGAGTCCAGTTGCTTGTGGGGCTGCGTGAAGGCTCCCCTGGGGAGTTCAGTTGTACCCAAAGGCTTCCTTTGGGGGCAATTTTTGATGGGTGAAAAGGGTTCTGTACGTGATTTCTGGGGTCATATTTTCAATTCCCCTCTGTTTCCGGTTAGGGATGTATTAAGGTTGTTCAGAAAGTGAGAACACAGAGAGTCCAGTTGCATGTGGGGCTGCGTGAAGGCTCCCCTGGGGAGTTCAGTTGTACCCAAAGGCTTCCTTTGGGGGAAATTTTTGATGGGTGAAAGGGGTTCTGTACGTGATTTCTGGGGTCATATTTTCAATTCCCCTCTGTTTCCGGTTAGAGATGTATTAAGGTTGTTCAGAAAGAGCGAATACAGAGAGTCCAGTTGCATGTGGCGCTGCGTGAAGGCTCCCATGGGGAGTTCAGTTTTACACAAAGGATTCCTTTCAGGGCAATTTTTGATTTGCGAATGGGGCTCTGTACGTGATTTCGGGGGTCATATTTTCAATTTCTCAGATTCCGGGAAGGGATGTATTTAGGGTTATTCAGAAAGAGCGAACACAGAGAGTCCAGTTGCATGTGGGGCTGCGTGAAGGCTCCCCTGGGGAGTTCAGTTGTACCCATAGGTTTCCTTTGGAGCAATATTTGATGTGTGAAAGAGGCTCTGTACGTGATTTCTGGGGTCATATTTTCTATTCCCCTCTGTTTCCGGTTAGAGATGTATTAAGGTTTTTCAGAAAGAGCGAACACAGAGAGTCCAGTTGCATGTGGGGCTGCGTGAAGGCTCCCCTGGGGAGTTCAGTTGTACCGAGAGGCTTCCTTTGGGGGAAATTTTTGATGGGCAAAAGGGTCTCTGTACGTGATTTCTGGGGTCATATTTTCAATTCCCCTCTGTTTCCGGTTAGGGATGTATTAAGGTTGTTCAGAAAGAGAGAACACAGAGAGTCCAGTTGCTTGTGGGGCTGCGTGAAGGCTCCCCTGGGGAGTTAAGTTGTACCCATAGGCTTCCTTTGGGGGCAATTTTTGATGGGCGAAAGGGTCTCTGTACGTGATTTCTGGGGTCATATTTTCAATTCCTCTCAGATTTAGGGAAGGGATGTATTTAGGGTTGTTCAGAAAAACCGAACACAGAGAGTCCTGTTGCATGTGGGGCTGCGTAAAGGCTCCCCTGGGGAGTTCAGTTGTACCCAAAGGCTTCCTTTGGGGGCAATTTTTGATGGGTGAAAGGGGTTCTGTACGTGATTTCTGGGGTCATCTTTTCAATTCCCCTCTGTTTCCGGTTAGGGTTGTATTAAGGTTGTTCAGAAAGAGCGAACACAGAGAGTCCAGTTGCTTGTGGGGCTGCGTGAAGGCTCCCCTGGGGAGTTCAGTTGTACCCAAAGGAATCCTTTCAGGGCAATTTTTGATTTGTGAATGGGGCGCTGTACCTGACTTCTGGGGACATATTTTCAATTACTCAGATTCCGGGAAGGGATGTATTTAGGGTTGTTTAGAAAGAGCGAACACAGAGAGTCCAGTTGCATGTGGGGCTGCGTGAAGGCACCCCTGGGGAGTTCAGGTGTACCCAAAGGCTTCCTTTGGGGGCAATTTTTGTTGGGGAAAGGGGCTCTGTACGCCGTTTCTGGGGTCCTATTTTCAATTCCTCTCAGATTCCTTGTAGGGAAATATTTAGGCTTTTTAAGAAAGAGCGAACACAGAGAGTCCAGTTGCTTGTGGGGCTGCGTGAAGGCTCCCCTGGGGAGTTCAGTTGTACCCAAAGGCTTCCTTTGGGGGCAATTTTTGATGGGTGAAAAGGGTTCTGTACGTGATTTCTGGGGTCATATTTTCAATTCCCCTCTGTTTCCGGTTAGGGATGTATTAAGGTTGTTCAGAAAGTGAGAACACAGAGAGTCCAGTTGCATGTGGGGCTGCATGAAGGCTCCCCTGGGGAGTTCAGTTGTATCGAAAGGCTTCCTTTGGGGGCAATTTTTGATGGGTGAAAGGGGTTCTGTACGTGATTTCTGGGGTCATATTTTCAATTCCCCTCTGTTTCCGGTTAGAGATGTATTAAGGTTGTTCAGAAAGAGCGAATACAGAGAGTCCAGTTGCATGTGGCGCTGCGTGAAGGCTCCCATGGGGAGTTCAGTTTTACGCAAACGATTCCTTTCAGGGCAATTTTTGATTTGCGAATGGGGCTCTGTACGTGATTTCGGGGGTCATATTTTCAATTTCTCAGATTCCGGGAAGGGATGTATTTAGGGTTATTCAGAAAGAGCGAACACAGAGAGTCCAGTTGCATGTGGGGCTGCGTGAAGGCTCCCCTGGGGAGTTCAGTTGTACCCATAGGTTTCCTTTGGAGCAATATTTGATGTGTGAAAGAGGCTCTGTACGTGATTTCTGGGGTCATATTTTCTATTCCCCTCTGTTTCCGGTTAGAGATGTATTAAGGTTTTTCAGAAAGAGCGAACACAGAGAGTCCAGTTGCATGTGGGGCTGCGTGAAGGCTCCCCTGGGGAGTTCAGTTGTACCGAGAGGCTTCCTTTGGGGGAAATTTTTGATGGGCAAAAGGGTCTCTGTACGTGATTTCTGGGGTCATATTTTCAATTCCCCTCTGTTTCCGGTTAGGGATGTATTAAGGTTGTTCAGAAAGAGAGAACACAGAGAGTCCAGTTGCTTGTGGGGCTGCGTGAAGGCTCCCCTGGTGAGTTAAGTTGTACCCATAGGCTTCCTTTGGGGGCAATTTTTGATGGGTGAAAGGGTCTCTGTACGTGATTTCTGGGGTCATATTTTCAATTCCTCTCAGATTTAGGGAAGGGATGTATTTAGGGTTGTTCAGAAAAACCGAACACAGAGAGTCCAGTTGCATGTGGGGCTGCGTAAAGGCTCCCCTGGGGAGTTCAGTTGTACCCAAAGGCTTCCTTTGGGGGCAATATTTGATGGGTGAAAGGGGTTCTGTACGTGATTTCTGGGGTCATCTTTTCAATTCCCCTCTGTTTCCGGTTAGGGTTGTATTAAGGTTGTTCAGAAAGAGCGAACACAGAGAGTCCAGTTGCTTGTGGGGCTGCGTGAAGGCTCCCCTGGGGAGTTCAGTTGTACCCAAAGGAATCCTTTCAGGGCAATTTTTGATTTGTGAATGGGGCGCTGTACCTGACTTCTGGGGACATATTTTCAATTACTCAGATTCCGGGAAGGGATGTATTTAGGGTTGTTCAGAAAGAGCGAACACAGAGAGTCCAGTTGCATGTGGGGCTGCGTGAAGGCACCCCTGGGGAGTTCAGGTGTACCCAAAGGCTTCCTTTGGGGGCAATTTTTGTTGGGGAAAGGGGCTCTGTACGCCGTTTCTGGGGTCCTATTTTCAATTCCTCTCAGATTCCTTGTAGGGAAATATTTCGGCTTTTTAAGAAAGAGCGAACACAGAGAGTCCAGTTGCTTGTGGGGCTGCGTGAAGGCTCCCCTGAGGAGTTCAGTTGTACCCAAAGGCTTCCTTTGGGGGCAATTTTTGATGGGTGAAAAGGGTTCTGTACGTGATTTCTGGGGTCATATTTTCAATTCCCCTCTGTTTCCGGTTAGGGATGTATTAAGGTTGTTCAGAAAGTGAGAACACAGAGAGTCCAGTTGCATGTGGGGCTGCGTGAAGGCTCCCCTGGGGAGTTCAGTTGTACCCAAAGGCTTCCTTTGGGGACAATTTTTGATGGGTGAAAGGGGTTCTGTACGTGATTTCTGGGGTCATATTTTCAATTCCACTCTGTTTCCGGTTAGAGATGTATTAAGGTTGTTCAGAAAGAGCGAATACAGAGAGTCCAGTTGCATGTGGCGCTGCGTGAAGGCTCCCATGGGGAGTTCAGTTTTACACAAAGGATTCCTTTCAGGGCAATTTTTGATTTGTGACTGGGGCTCTGTACGTGATTTCGGGGGTCATATTTTCAATTTCTCCGATTCCGGGAAGGGATGTATTTAGGGTTATTCAGAAAGAGCGAACACAGAGAGTCCAGTTGCATGTGGGGCTGCGTGAAGGCTCCCCTGGGGAGTTCAGTTGTACCCATAGGCTTCCTTTGGAGCAATATTTGATGGGTGAAAGAGGCTCTGTACGTGATTTCTGGGGTCATATTTTCTATTCCCCTCTGTTTCCGGTTAGAGATGTATTAAGGTTTTTCAGAAAGAGCGAACACAGAGAGTCCAGTTGCTTGTGGGGCTGCGTGTAGGCTCCCCTGGGGAGTTCAGTTGTACAGAAAGGCTTCCTTTTGGGGCAATTTTTGATGGGCGAAAGGGGCTCTGTACGCCGTTTCTGGGGTCCTATTTTCAATTCCTCTCAGATTCCTTGTAGGGAGATATTTAGGGTTTATAAGAGCGAACAGAGAGACTTCAGTTGCATGTGGGGCTGCGTAAATACTCCCCTGCGGAGTTCAGTTGTACCCAAAGGATTCCTGTTGGGGCAATTTTTGATGGGCGAAAGGGGCTCTGTACGCGGTTTCTGGGGTCCTATTTTCAATTTCTCTGAGATTCCTTGTAGGGAGATATTTAGTGTTTTTAAGAAAGAGCGAACACAGAGAGTCCAGTTGCTTGTGGGGCTGCATGAAGGCTCCCCTGGGGAGTTCAGTTGTACCCAAAGGATTCCTATCAGGGCAATTTTTGATGGGCGAAAGGGGCTCTGTACGCCGTTTCTGGGGTCCTATATTCAATTCCTCTCAGATTCCGGGAAGGGATGTATTTAGGGTTGTTCAGAAAGAGCGAACACAGAGAGTCCAGTTGCATTTGGGGCTGCGTGAAGGCTCCCCTGGGGAGTTCAGTTGTACCCATAGGCTTCCTTTGGGGGAAATTTTTGATGGGTGAAAGGGGCTCTCTACGTGATTTCTGGGGACATATTTTCAATTCACCTCTGTTTCCTGTTAGGGATGTATTAAGGTTGTTCAGAAAGAGCGAACACAGAGAGTCCAGTTGCTTGTGGGGCTGCGTGAAGGCTCCCCTGGGGAGTTCAGTTGTACCCATAGGCTTCCTTTGGGGGCAATTTTTGATGGGCGAAAGGGGCTCTGTACGCCGTTTCTGGGGTCCTATTTTCAATTCCTCTCAGATTCCGGGAAGGGATGTATTAATGTTGTTCAGAAAGAGCGAACACAGAGAGTCCAGTTGCATGTGGGGCTGCGTAAAGGCTCCCCTGGGGAGTTCAGTTGTACCCATAGGCTTCCTTTGGGGGCAATTTTTGATGGGCGAATGGGGTTTTGTACGCGGTTTCTGGGGTCATATTTTCAATTCCCCTCTGTTTCCCATTATAGATGTATTTATGGTTGTTCAGAAAGAGCGAACACAGAGAGTCCAGTTGCATGTGGGGCTGCGTGAAGGCTCCCCTGGGGAATTCAGTTTTACACAAAGGATTCCTTTCAGGGCAATTTTTGATTTGTGAATGGGGCGCTGTACGTGATTTCTGGGGTCATATTTTCAATTCCTCTCAGATTCCGGGAAGAGATGTATTTAGGGTTGTTCAGAAAGAGCGAACACAGAGAGTCCAGTTGCATGTGGGGCTGCGTGAAGGCTCCCCTGGGGAGTTCAGTAGTACCCATAGGCTTCCTTTGGGGCAATTTTTGGTGGGAGAAAGGGGCTCTGTACGCCGTTTCTGGGGTCCTATTTTCAATTCATCTCAGATTCCGGGAACGGATTTATTAAGGTTGTTCAGAAAAACCGAACACAGAGAGTTCAGTTGCATGTGGGGCGGCGTGAAGGCTCCCCTGGGGAGTTCAGTTGTACCCATAGGCTTCCTTTGGGGCAATTTTTGGTGGGAGAAAGGGGCTCTGTACGCGGTTTCTTGGGTCCTATTTTCAATTCCTCTCAGATTCCTTGTAGGGAGATATTTAGTGTTTTTAAGAAAGAGCGAACACAGAGAGTCCAGTTGCATGTGGGGCTGCGTGAAGGCTCCCCTGGGGAGTTCAGTTTTATACAAAGGATTCCTTTCAGGGCAATTTTTGATTTGTGAATGGGGCGCTGTACGTGATTTCTGGGGTCATATTTTCAATTCCTCTCAGATTCCGGGAAGGGATGTATTTAGGGTTGTTCAGAAAGAGCGAACACAGAGAGTCCAGTTGCTTGTGGTGCTGCGTGAAGGCTCCTCTGGGGAGTTCAGTTGTACCCGTAGGCTTCCTTAGGGGGAAATTTTTGATGGGTGAAAGGGGCTCTGTACGTGATTTCCTGGCTCATATTTTCAATTCACCTCTGTTTCCCGTAAGAGATGTATTAAGGTTGTTCAGAAAGAGCAAACACAGAGAGTCCAGTTGCATGTGGGGCTGCGTGAAGGCTCCCCTGGGGAGTTCAGTTTTACACAAAGGATTCCTTTCAGGGCAATTTTTGATTTGTGAATGGGGCGCTGTACGTGATTTCTGGGGTCATATTTTCAATTCCTCTCAGATTCCGGGAAGGGATGTATTTAGGGTTGTTCAGAAAGAGCGAACACAGAGAGTCCAGTTGCTTGTGGGGCTGCGTGAAGGCTCCCCTGGGGAGTTCAGTTGTACACAAAGGCTTCCTTTGGGGGCAATTTTTGATGGGTGAAAGGGTCTCTGTACGCGATTTCTGTGGTCATATTTTCAATTTCTCTCAGATTCCGGTAAGGGATGTATTAAGGTTGTTCAGAAAGAGCGAACACAGAGAGTCCAGTTGCTTGTGGGGCTGCGTGTAGGCTCCCCTGGGGAGTTCAGTTGTACCCATAGGCTTCCTTTGGGGGCAATTTTTAATGGGCGAATGGGGTTTTGTACGCGGTTTCTGGGGTCCTATTTTCAATTCCTCTCAGATTCCATGTAGGGAGATATTTAGGCTTTTTAAGAAAGAGCAAACACAGAGAGTCCAGTTGCATGTGGGGCTGCGTGAAGGCTCCCCTGCGGAGTTCAGTTTTACACAAAGGATTCCTTTCAGGGCAATTTTTGATTTGTGAATGGGGCGCTGTACGTGATTTCTGGGGTCATATTTTCAATTCCTCTCAGATTCCGGGAAGGGATGTATTTAGGGTTGTTCAGAAAGTCAGAACAGAGAGAGTCCAGTTGCATGTGGGGCTGCGTGAAGGCTCCCCTGGGGAGTTCAGTTGCACAAACAGGCTTCCTTTGGGTGCAATTTTTGATGGGTGAAAGGGGATTTGTACGCGGTTTCTGGGGTCCTATTTTCAATTCCCCTCTGTTTCCCGTTAGAGATGTATTAAGGTTGTTCAGAAAGAGCGAACACAGAGAGTCCAGTTGCATGTGGGGCGGCGTGAAGGCTCCCCTGGGGAGTTCAGTTGTACAAAAAGGCTTCCTTAGGGGGCAATTTTTGATGGGTGAAAGGGGCTCTGTACTTGATTTCTGGGGTCATATTTTCAATTCCTCTCAGATTCCGGTTAGGGAAGTATTAAGGTTGTTCAGAAAGAGCGAACACAGAGAGTCCAGTTGCTTGTGGGGCTGCGTGTAGGCTCCCCTGGGGAGTTCAGTTGTACCCATAGGCTTCCTTTGGGGGCAATTTTTGATGGGCGAATGGGGTTTTGTACGCGATTTCTGGGGTCCTATTTTCAATTCCTCTCAGATTCCTTGTAGGGAGATATTTAGTCTTTTTAAGAAAGAGCAAACACAGAGAGTCCAGTTGCATGTGGGGCTGCGTGAAGGCTCCCCTGCGGAGTTCAGTTTTACACAAAGGATTCCTTTCAGGGCAATTTTTGATTTGTGAATGGGGCGCTGTACGTGATTTCTGGGGTCATATTTTCAATTCCTCTCAGATTCCGGGAAGGAATGTATTTAGGGTTGTTCAGAAAGACAGAACAGAGAGAGTCCAGTTGCATGTGGGGCTGCGTGAAGGCTCCCCTGGGGAGTTCAGTTGTACCGAAAGGCTTCCTTTGGGGGAAATTTTTGATGGGTGAAAGGGGCTCTCTACGTGATTTCTGGGGTCATATTTTCAATTCACCTCTGTTTCCGGTTAGGGATGTATTAAGGTTTTTCAGAAAGAGCGAACACAGAGAGTCCTGTTGCTTGTGGGGCTGCGTGAAGTCTCCCCTGCGGAGTTCAGTTGTACCCAAAGGCTTCCTTTGGGGGCAATTTTTGATTTGTGAATGGGGCGCTGTACCTGACTTCTGGGGTCATATTTTCAATTACTCAGACTCCGGGAAGGGATGTATTTAGGGTTGTTCAGAAAGAGCGAACACAGAGAGTCCATTGCTTGTGGGGCTGCGTGAAGGCTCCCCTGGGGAGTTCAGTTGTACCCATAGGCTTCCTTTGGGGGCAATTTTTGATGGGCGAAAGGGGCTTTGTACGCGGTTTCTGGGGTCCTATTTTCAATTCCCCTCTGTTTCCCGTTAGAGATGTATTAAGGTTGTTCAGAAAAACCGAACACAGAGAGTCCAGTTGTATGTGGGGCGGCGTGAAGGCTCCCCTGGGGAGTTCAGTTGTACCCATAGGCTTCCTTAGGGGGAAATTTTTGATGGGTGAAAGGGGCTCTGTACTTGATTTCTGGGGTCATATTTTCAATTCCTCTCAGTTTCCTTGTAGGGAGATATTTAGGGTTTATAAGAGCGAACACAGAGAGTCCAGTTGCATGTGGGGCTGCGTAAAGACTCCCCTGGGGAGTTCAGTTGTACCCAAAGGCTTCCTTTGGGAGCAATTTTTGATGGGCGAAAGGGGCTCTGTACGTGATTTCTGTGGTCATATTTTAAAATCCCCTCTGTTTCCGGTTACAGATGCATTAAGGTTGTTCAGAAAGAGCGAACACAGAGAGTCCAGTTGCATGTGGGGCTGCGTGAAGGCTCCCCTGGGGAGTTCAGTTGTACCGAAAGGCTTCCTTTGGGGGCAATTTTTGATGGGTGAAAGGGGCTCTGTACGTGATTTCTGGGGTCATATTTTCAATTCACCTCTGTTTCCGGTTAGAGATGTATTAAGGTTTTTCAGAAAGAGCGAACACAGAGAGTCCAGTTGCATGTGGGGCTGCGTGAAGGCTCCCCTGGGGAGTTCAGTTGTATCGAAAGGCTTCCTTTGGGGGCAATTTTAGATGGGCGAAAGGGGCTCTGTACGCCGTTTCTGGGGTCCTATTTTCAATTCATCTCAGATTCCGTGAACGGATTTATTAAGGTTGTTCAGAAAGAGCGAACACAGAGAGTCCAGTTGCATGTGGGCCTGCGTGAAGGCTCCCCTGGGGAGTTCAGTTGTACCCAAAGGCTTCCTTTGGGGGCAATTTTTGATGGGTGAAAGGGGATCTGAACGTGATTTCTGGGGTCTTATTTTCAATTTCTCTCAGATTCCGGGAAGGGATGTATTTAGGGTTGTTCAGAAAGAGCGAACACAGAGAGTCCAGTTGCATGTGGGGCTGCGTGAAGGCTCCCCTGGGGAGTTCAGTTTTACCCAAAGGATTCTTTTCAGGGCAAAGTTTGATGGGTGAAAGGGGCTCTGTACGTGATTTCTGGGGTCATAATTTCAATTCCTCTCTGTTTCCGGTTAGGGATGTATTAAGGTTGTTCAGAAAGAGCGAACACAGAGATTCCAGTTGCTTGTGGGGCTGCGTGAAGGCTCCCCTGGGGAGTTCACTTTTACCCAAAGGAATCCTTCAGGGCAATTTTTGATATGTGAATGGGGCGCTGTACATGATTTCTGGAGTCCGATTTTCAATTCCTCTCAGATTCCGGGAAGGGATATATTTAGGGTTGTTCAGAAAGAGCGAACACAGAGAGTCCAGTTGCATGTGGGGCTGCGTGAAGGCTCCCCTGGGGAGTTCAGTTGTACCCAAAGGCTTCCTTTGGGGGCAATTTTTGATGGGCGAAAGGGGCTCTGTATGCGGTTTCTGGGGTCCTATTTGCAATTCCTCTCAGATTCCTTGTAGGGAGATATTTAGGGTTTTTAAGAAAGAACGAACACAGTGAGTCCAGTTGCTTGTGGGGCTGCGTGAAGGCTCCCCTGGGGAGTTCAGTTGTACAGAAAGGCTTCCTTTGGGGGCAATTTTTGATGGGCGAAAGGGGCTCTGTACGTGATTTCTGGGGTCATATTTTCTATTCCCCTCTGTTTCCAGTTAGAGATATATTAAGGTTGTTCAGAAAGAGCGAACACAGAGAGTCCAGTTGCATGTGGGGCTGCGTGAAGGCTCCCCTGGGGAGTTCAGTTTTACCCAAAGGATTCCTTTCAGGGCAATTTTTGATTTGTGAATGGGGCGCTGTACCTGACTTCTGGGGTCTTATTTTCAATTCCTCTCAGATTCTGGGAAGGGATGTATTTAGGGTTGTTCAGAAAGACCGAACACAGAGAGTCCAGTTGCATGTGGGGCTGCGTAAAGACTCCCCTGGGGAGTTCAGTTGTACCGAAACGCTTGCTCTGGGGGCAATTTTTGATGGGCGAAAGGGGCTTTGTACGTGGTTTCTGGGGTCCTATTTTCAATTCCTCTCTGATTCCTTGTATGGAGATATTTAGGGTTTTTAGGATTGAAAACAGAGAGTCCAGTTGCATGTGGGGCTGCGTAAAGACTCCCCTGGGGAGTTCAGTTGTACAGAAAGGCTTCATTTGGGGGCAATTTTTGATGGGTGAAAGGGGCTCTGTACGTGATTTCTGGGGTCATATTTTCAATTCCTCTCTGTTTCCGGTTAGGGATGTATTAAGGTTGTTCAGAAAGAGCGAACAGAGAGAGTCCAGTTGCTTGTGGGGCTGCGTGAAGGCTCCCCTGGGGAGTTCAGTTGTACAAAAAGGCTTCCTTTGGGGGCAATTTTTGATGGGCGAAAGGGGCTCTGTACGCCGTTTCTGGGGTCCTATTTTCAATTCCTCTCAGATTCTGGGAAGGGATGTATTTAGGGTTGTTCAGAAAGAGCGAACACAGAGAGTCCAGTTGCATGTGGGGCTGCTTAAATGCTCCCCTGGGGAGTTCAGTTGTACCCATAGGCTTCCTTTGGGGGCAATTTTTGATGGGTGAAATGGGCGCTGTACGTGATTTCGGGGGTCATATTTTCAATTACTCAGATTCCGGGAAAGGATGTATTTATGGTTGTTCAGAAAGAGCGAACACAGAGAGTCCAGTTGCATGTGGGGCTGCGTGAAGGCTCCCCTGGGGAGTTCAGTTGTACAGAAAGGCTTCCTTTAGGGGAAATTTTTGATGGGCGAAAGGGGCTCTGTACGCCGTTTCTGGGGTCCTATTTTCAATTCCTCTCAGATTCCGGGAAGGGATGTATTTAGGGTTGTTCAGAAAGAGCGAACACAGAGAGTCAAGTTGCATGTGGGGCTGCGTGAAGGCTCCCCTGGGGAGTTCAGTTGTACCCATAGGCTTCCTTTGGAGGCAATTTTTGATGGGCGAAAGGGGCTTTGTACGCGGTTTCTGGGGTCCTATTTTCAATTCCCCTCTGTTTCCCGTTAGAGATGTATTAAGGTTGTTCAGAAAAACCGAACACAGAGAGTCCAGTTGCATGTGGGGCGGCGTGAAGGCTCCCCTGGGGAGTTCAGTTGTACCCATAGGCTTCCTTAGGGGGAAATTTTTAATGGGTGAAAGGGGCTCTGTACTTGATTTCTGGGGTCATATTTTCAATTCCTCTCAGTTTCCTTGTAGGGAGATATCTAGGGTTTTTAAGAGCGAACACAGAGACTCCAGTTGCATGTGGGGCTGCGTAAAGACTCCCCTGGGGAGTTCAGTTGTACCCAAAGGCTTCCTTTGGGAGCAATTTTTGATGGGCGAAAGGGGCTCTGTACGTGATTTCTGTGGTCATATTTTAAATTCCCCTCTATTTCCGGTTACAGATGCATTAAGGTTGTTCAGAAAGAGCGAACACAGAGAGTCCAGTTGCATGTGGGGCTGCGTGAAGGCTCCCCTGGGGAGTTCAGTTGTACCCATAGGCTTCCTTTGGGGGCAATTTTTGATGGGCGAAAGGGGTTTTTTACGCGGTTTCTGGGGTCCTATTTTCAATTCCTCTCAGATTCCTTGTAGGGAGATATTTAGGGTTTTTAAGAAAGAGCGAACACAGAGAGTCCAGTTGCTTGTGGGGCTGCGTGAAGGCTCCCCTGGGGAGTTCAGTTGTACCCAAAGGCTTCCTTTGGGGGCAATTTTTGATGGGTGAAAGGGGCTCTGTACGTGATTTCTGGGGTCATATTTTCAATTCACCTCTGTTTCCGGTTAGAGATGTATTAAGGTTGTTCAGAAAGAGCGAACACAGAGAGTCCAGTTGCATGTGGGGCGGCGTGAAGGCTCCCCTGGGGAGTTCAGTTGTACCCATAGGCTTCCTTAGGGGGAAATTTTTGATGGGTGAAAGGGGCTCTGTACTTGATTTCTGGGGTCATATTTTCAATTCCCCTCTGTTTCCGGTTAGAAATGTATTAAGTTTGTTCAAAAAGAGTGAACACAGAGAGTCCAGTTGCTTGTGGGGGTGGATGAAAGCTCCCCTGGGGAGTACAGTTTTACCCAAAGGATTCCTTTCAGGGCAATTTTTGATTGGTGAATGGGGCGCTGTACATGATTTCTAGTGTCATATTTTCAATTCCTCATAGATTCCGGGAAGGGATGTATTTAGGGTTGTTCAGAAAGAGCGAACACAGTGAGTCCAGTTGCATGTGGGGCTGCGTGAAGGCTCCCGTGGGGAGTTCAGTTGTACCGAAAGGCTTCCTTTGGGGGAAATTTTGGTGGGCGAAAGTGGCTTTTTACGCGGTTTCTGGGGTCCTGTTTTCAATTCCTCTCAGTTTCCTTGTAGGGAGATATTTAGGGTTTTTAAGAGCGAACACAGAGACTCCAGTTGCATGTGGGGCTGCGTAAAGACTCCCCTGGGGAGTTCAGTTGTACCCAAAGGCTTCCTTTGGGAGCAATTTTTGATGGGCGAAAGGGGCTCTGTACGTGATTTCTGTGGTCATATTTTAAATTCCCCTCTGTTTCCGGTTACAGATGCATTAAGGTTGTTCAGAAAGAGCGAACACAGAGAGTCCAGTTGCTGTGGGGCTGCCTGAAGGCTCCCCTGGGGAGTTCAGTTGTAGCGAAACGGTTCCTTTGGGAGCAATTTTTGATGGGCGAAAGGGGCTTTGTACGTGGTTTCTGGGGTCCTATTTTCAATTCCTCTCAGATTCCGGGAAGGGATGTATTTAGGGTTGTTCAGAAAGAGCGAACACAGAGAGTCCAGTTGCATGTGGGCCTGCGTGAAGGCTCCCCTGGGGAGTTCAGTTGTACCGAAACGCTTCCTTTGGGGGCAATTTTTGATGGGCGAAAGGGGCTCTGTACGCCGTTTCTGGGGTCCTATTTTCAATTCCTCTCAGATTCCGGGAAGGGATGTATTTAGGGTTGTTCAGAAAGAGCAAACACAGAGAGTCCAGTTGCATGTGGGGCTGCGTGAAGGCTCCCCTGGGGAGTTCAGTTGTACCGAAAGGTTTCCTTTGGGGGCAATTTTTGATGGGTGAAAGGGGATCTGAACGTGATTTCTGGGGTCTTATTTTCAATTTCTCTCAGATTCCGGGAAGGGATGTATTAATGTTGTTCAGAAAGAGCGAACACAGAGAGTCCAGTTGCATGTGGGGCTGCGTGAAGGCTCCCCTGGGGAGTTCAGTTTTACCCAAAGGATTCTTTTCAGGGCAAAGTTTGATGGGTGAAAGGGGCTCTGTACGTGATTTCTGGGGTCATAATTTCAATTCCTCTCTGTTTCCGGTTAGGGATGTATTAAGGTTGTTCAGAAAGAGCGAACACAGAGATTCCAGTTGCTTGTGGGGCTGCGTGAAGGCTCCCCTGGGGAGTTCACTTTTACCCAAAGGAATCCTTCAGGGCAATTTTTGATATGTGAATGGGGCGCTGTACATGATTTCTGGAGTCCGATTTTCAATTCCTCTCAGATTCCGGGAAGGGATATATTTAGGGTTGTTCAGAAAGAGCGAACACAGAGAGTCCAGTTGCATGTGGGGCTGCGTGAAGGCTCCCCTGGGGAGTTCAGTTGTACCCAAAGGCTTCCTTTGGGGGCAATTTTTGATGGGCGAAAGGGGCTCTGTATGCGGTTTCTGGGGTCCTATTTGCAATTCCTCTCAGATTCCTTGTAGGGAGATATTTAGGGTTTTTAAGAAAGAACGAACACAGTGAGTCCAGTTGCTTGTGGGGCTGCGTGAAGGCTCCCCTGGGGAGTTCAGTTGTACAGAAAGGCTTCCTTTGGGGGCAATTTTTGATGGGCGAAAGGGGCTCTGTACGTGATTTCTGGGGTCATATTTTCTATTCCCCTCTGTTTCCAGTTAGAGATATATTAAGGTTGTTCAGAAAGAGCGAACACAGAGAGTCCAGTTGCATGTGGGGCTGCGTGAAGGCTCCCCTGGGGAGTTCAGTTTTACCCAAAGGATTCCTTTCAGGGCAATTTTTGATTTGTGAATGGGGCGCTGTACCTGACTTCTGGGGTCTTATTTTCAATTCCTCTCAGATTCTGGGAAGGGATGTATTTAGGGTTGTTCAGAAAGACCGAACACAGAGAGTCCAGTTGCATGTGGGGCTGCGTAAAGACTCCCCTGGGGAGTTCAGTTGTACCGAAACGCTTGCTCTGGGGGCAATTTTTGATGGGCGAAAGGGGCTTTGTACGTGGTTTCTGGGGTCCTATTTTCAATTCCTCTCTGATTCCTTGTATGGAGATATTTAGGGTTTTTAGGATTGAAAACAGAGAGTCCAGTTGCATGTGGGGCTGCGTAAAGACTCCCCTGGGGAGTTCAGTTGTACAGAAAGGCTTCATTTGGGGGCAATTTTTGATGGGTGAAAGGGGCTCTGTACGTGATTTCTGGGGTCATATTTTCAATTCCTCTCTGTTTCCGGTTAGGGATGTATTAAGGTTGTTCAGAAAGAGCGAACAGAGAGAGTCCAGTTGCTTGTGGGGCTGCGTGAAGGCTCCCCTGGGGAGTTCAGTTGTACAAAAAGGCTTCCTTTGGGGGCAATTTTTGATGGGCGAAAGGGGCTCTGTACGCCGTTTCTGGGGTCCTATTTTCAATTCCTCTCAGATTCTGGGAAGGGATGTATTTAGGGTTGTTCAGAAAGAGCGAACACAGAGAGTCCAGTTGCATGTGGGGCTGCTTAAATGCTCCCCTGGGGAGTTCAGTTGTACCCATAGGCTTCCTTTGGGGGCAATTTTTGATGGGTGAAATGGGCGCTGTACGTGATTTCGGGGGTCATATTTTCAATTACTCAGATTCCGGGAAAGGATGTATTTATGGTTGTTCAGAAAGAGCGAACACAGAGAGTCCAGTTGCATGTGGGGCTGCGTGAAGGCTCCCCTGGGGAGTTCAGTTGTACAGAAAGGCTTCCTTTAGGGGAAATTTTTGATGGGCGAAAGGGGCTCTGTACGCCGTTTCTGGGGTCCTATTTTCAATTCCTCTCAGATTCCGGGAAGGGATGTATTTAGGGTTGTTCAGAAAGAGCGAACACAGAGAGTCCAGTTGCATGTGGGGCTGCGTGAAGGCTCCCCTGGGGAGTTCAGTTGTACCCATAGGCTTCCTTTGGAGGCAATTTTTGATGGGCGAAAGGGGCTTTGTACGCGGTTTCTGGGGTCCTATTTTCAATTCCCCTCTGTTTCCCGTTAGAGATGTATTAAGGTTGTTCAGAAAAACCGAACACAGAGAGTCCAGTTGCATGTGGGGCGGCGTGAAGGCTCCCCTGGGGAGTTCAGTTGTACCCATAGGCTTCCTTAGGGGGAAATTTTTAATGGGTGAAAGGGGCTCTGTACTTGATTTCTGGGGTCATATTTTCAATTCCTCTCAGTTTCCTTGTAGGGAGATATCTAGGGTTTTTAAGAGCGAACACAGAGACTCCAGTTGCATGTGGGGCTGCGTAAAGACTCCCCTGGGGAGTTCAGTTGTACCCAAAGGCTTCCTTTGGGAGCAATTTTTGATGGGCGAAAGGGGCTCTGTACGTGATTTCTGTGGTCATATTTTAAATTCCCCTCTATTTCCGGTTACAGATGCATTAAGGTTGTTCAGAAAGAGCGAACACAGAGAGTCCAGTTGCATGTGGGGCTGCGTGAAGGCTCCCCTGGGGAGTTCAGTTGTACCCATAGGCTTCCTTTGGGGGCAATTTTTGATGGGCGAAAGGGGTTTTTTACGCGGTTTCTGGGGTCCTATTTTCAATTCCTCTCAGATTCCTTGTAGGGAGATATTTAGGGTTTTTAAGAAAGAGCGAACACAGAGAGTCCAGTTGCTTGTGGGGCTGCGTGAAGGCTCCCCTGGGGAGTTCAGTTGTACCCAAAGGCTTCCTTTGGGGGCAATTTTTGATGGGTGAAAGGGGCTCTGTACGTGATTTCTGGGGTCATATTTTCAATTCACCTCTGTTTCCGGTTAGAGATGTATTAAGGTTGTTCAGAAAGAGCGAACACAGAGAGTCCAGTTGCATGTGGGGCGGCGTGAAGGCTCCCCTGGGGAGTTCAGTTGTACCCATAGGCTTCCTTAGGGGGAAATTTTTGATGGGTGAAAGGGGCTCTGTACTTGATTTCTGGGGTCATATTTTCAATTCCCCTCTGTTTCCGGTTAGAAATGTATTAAGTTTGTTCAAAAAGAGTGAACACAGAGAGTCCAGTTGCTTGTGGGGGTGGATGAAAGCTCCCCTGGGGAGTACAGTTTTACCCAAAGGATTCCTTTCAGGGCAATTTTTGATTGGTGAATGGGGCGCTGTACATGATTTCTGGTGTCATATTTTCAATTCCTCATAGATTCCGGGAAGGGATGTATTTAGGGTTGTTCAGAAAGAGCGAACACAGTGAGTCCAGTTGCATGTGGGGCTGCGTGAAGGCTCCCGTGGGGAGTTCAGTTGTACCGAAAGGCTTCCTTTGGGGGAAATTTTGGTGGGCGAAAGTGGCTTTTTACGCGGTTTCTGGGGTCCTGTTTTCAATTCCTCTCAGTTTCCTTGTAGGGAGATATTTAGGGTTTTTAAGAGCGAACACAGAGACTCCAGTTGCATGTGGGGCTGCGTAAAGACTCCCCTGGGGAGTTCAGTTGTACCCAAAGGCTTCCTTTGGGAGCAATTTTTGATGGGCGAAAGGGGCTCTGTACGTGATTTCTGTGGTCATATTTTAAATTCCCCTCTGTTTCCGGTTACAGATGCATTAAGGTTGTTCAGAAAGAGCGAACACAGAGAGTCCAGTTGCTGTGGGGCTGCCTGAAGGCTCCCCTGGGGAGTTCAGTTGTAGCGAAACGGTTCCTTTGGGAGCAATTTTTGATGGGCGAAAGGGGCTTTGTACGTGGTTTCTGGGGTCCTATTTTCAATTCCTCTCAGATTCCGGGAAGGGATGTATTTAGGGTTGTTCAGAAAGAGCGAACACAGAGAGTCCAGTTGCATGTGGGCCTGCGTGAAGGCTCCCCTGGGGAGTTCAGTTGTACCGAAACGCTTCCTTTGGGGGCAATTTTTGATGGGCGAAAGGGGCTCTGTACGCCGTTTCTGGGGTCCTATTTTCAATTCCTCTCAGATTCCGGGAAGGGATGTATTTAGGGTTGTTCAGAAAGAGCGAACACAGAGAGTCCAGTTGCATGTGGGGCTGCGTGAAGGCTCCCCTGGGGAGTTCAGTTGTACCGAAAGGTTTCCTTTGGGGGCAATTTTTGATGGGTGAAAGGGGATCTGAACGTGATTTCTGGGGTCTTATTTTCAATTTCTCTCAGATTCCGGGAAGGGATGTATTAATGTTGTTCAGAAAGAGCGAACACAGAGAGTCCAGTTGCATGTGGGGCTGCGTGAAGGCTCCCCTGGGGAGTTCAGTTTTACCCAAAGGATTCTTTTCAGGGCAAAGTTTGATGGGTGAAAGGGGCTCTGTACGTGATTTCTGGGGTCATAATTTCAATTCCTCTCTGTTTCCGGTTAGGGATGTATTAAGGTTGTTCAGAAAGAGCGAACACAGATATTCCAGTTGCTTGTGGGGCTGCGTGAAGGCTCCCCTGGGGAGTTCACTTTTACCCAAAGGAATCCTTCAGGGCAATTTTTGATATGTGAATGGGGCGCTGTACATGATTTCTGGAGTCCGATTTTAAATTCCTCTCAGATTCCGGGAAGGGATGTATTTAGGGTTGTTCAGAAAGAGCGAACACAGAGAGTCCAGTTGCATGTGGGGCTGCGTGAAGGCTCCCCTGGGGAGTTCAGTTGTACCGAAACGCTTCCTTTCGGGGCAATTTTTGATGGGCGAAAGGGGCTCTGTATGCGGTTTCTGGGGTCCTATTTGCAATTCCTCTCAGATTCCTTGTAGGGAGATATTTAGGGTTTTTAAGAAAGAACGAACACAGTGAGTCCACTTGCTTGTGGGGCTGCGTGAAGGCTCCCCTGGGGAGTTCAGTTGTACAGAAAGGCTTCCTTTGGGGGCAATTTTTGATGGGCGAAAGGGGCTCTGTACGTGATTTCTGGGGTCATATTTTCTATTCCCCTCTGTTTCCAGTTAGAGATATATTAAGGTTGTTCAGAAAGAGCGAACACAGAGAGTCCAGTTGCATGTGGGGCTGCGTGAAGGCTCCCCTGGGGAGTTCAGTTTTACCCAAAGGATTCCTTTCAGGGCAATTTTTGATTTGTGAATGGGGCGCTGTACCTGACTTCTGGGGTCTTATTTTCAATTCCTCTCAGATTCTGGGAAGGGATGTATTTAGGGTTGTTCAGAAAGACCGAACACAGAGAGTCCAGTTGCATGTGGGGCTGCGTAAAGATTCCCCTGGGGAGTTCAGTTGTACCGAAACGCTTCCTCTGGGGGCAATTTTTGATGGGCGAAAGGGGCTTTGTACGTGGTTTCTGGGGTCCTATTTTCAATTCCTCTCTGATTCCTTGTAGGGAGATATTTAGGGTTTTTAGGAGTGAAAACAGAGAGTCCAGTTGCATGTGGGGCTGCATAAAGACTCCCCTGGGGAGTTCAGTTGTACAGAAAGGCTTCATTTGGGGGCAATTTTTGATGGGTGAAAGGGGCTCTGTACGTGATTTCTGGGGTCATATTTTCAATTCCTCTCTGTTTCCGGTTAGGGATGTATTAAGGTTGTTCAGAAAGAGCGAACAGAGAGAGTCCAATTGCTTGTGGGGCTGCGTGAAGGCTCCCCTGGGGAGTTCAGTTGTACAAAAAGGCTTCCTTTGGGGGCAATTTTTGATGGGCGAAAGGGGCTCTGTACGCCGTTTCTGGGGTCCTATTTTCAATTCCTCTCAGATTCTGGGAAGGGATGTATTTAGGGTTGTTCAGAAAGAGCGAACACAGAGAGTCCAGTTGCATGTGGGGCTGCTTAAATGCTCCCCTGGGGAGTTCAGTTGTACCCATAGGCTTCCTTTGGGGGCAATTTTTGATGGGTGAAATGGGCGCTGTACGTGATTTCGGGGGTCATATTTTCAATTACTCAGATTCCGGGAAAGGATGTATTTATGGTTGTTCAGAAAGAGCGAACACAGAGAGTCCAGTTGCATGTGGGGCTGCGTGAAGGCTCCCCTGGGGAGTTCAGTTGTACAGAAAGGCTTCCTTTAGGGGAAATTTTTGATGGGCGAAAGGGGCTCTGTACGCCGTTTCTGGGGTCCTATTTTCAATTCCTCTCAGATTCCGGGAAGGGATGTATTTAGGGTTGTTCAGAAAGAGCGAACACAGAGAGTCCAGTTGCATGTGGGGCTGCGTGAAGGCTCCCCTGGGGAGTTCAGTTGTACCCATAGGCTTCCTTTGGGGGCAATTTTTGATGGGCGAAAGGGGCTTTGTACGCGGTTTCTGGGGTCCTATTTTCAATTCCCCTCTGTTTCCCGTTAGAGATGTATTAAGGTTGTTCAGAAAAACCGAACACAGAGAGTCCAGTTGCATGTGGGGCGGCGTGAAGGCTCTCCTGGGGAGTTCAGTTGTACCCATAGGTTTCCTTAGGGGGAAATTTTTGATGGGTGAAAGGGGCTCTGTACTTGATTTCTGGGGTCATATTTTCAATTCCTCTCAGTTTCCTTGTAGGGAGATATTTAGGGTATTTAAGAGCGAACACAGAGAGTCCAGTTGCATGTGGGGCTGCGTAAAGACTCCCCTGGGGAGTTCAGTTGTACCCAAAGACTTCCTTTGGGAGCAATTTTTGATTGGCGAAAGGGGCTCTGTACGTGATTTCTGTGGTCATATTTTAAAATCCCCTCTGTTTCCGGTTACAGATGCATTAAGGTTGTTCAGAAAGAGCGAACACAGAGAGTCCAGTTGCATGTGGGGCTGCGTGAAGGCTCCCCTGGGGAGTTCAGTTGTACAGAAAGGCTTCCTTTGGGGGCAATTTTTGATGGGCGAATGGGGTTTTTTACGCGGTTTCTGGGGTCCTATTTTCAATTCCTCTCAGATTCCTTGTAGGGAGATATGTAGGGAGATATTTAGGGTTTTTAAAAAAGAGCGAACACAGAGAGTCCAGTTGCATGTGGGGCTGCGTGAAGGCTCCCCTGGGGAGTTCAGTTGTACCCAAAGGCTTCCTTTGGGGGCAATTTTTGATGGGTGAAAGGGGCTCTGTACGTGATTTCTGGGGTCCTATTTTCAATTCACCTCTGTTTCCGGTTAGAGATGTATTAAGGTTTTTCAGAAAGAGCGAACACAGAGAGTCCAGTTGCATGTGGGGCGGCGTGAAGGCTCCCCTGGGGAGTTCAGTTGTACCAATAGGCTTCCTTAGGGGGAAATTTTTGATGGGTGAAAGGGGCTCTGTACTTGATTTCTGGGGTAATATTTTCAATTCCCCTCTGTTTCCGGTTAGAAATGTATTAAGTTTGTTCACAAAGAGTGAACACAGAGAGTCCAGTTGCTTGTGGGGGTGGATGAAAGCTCCCCTGGGGAGTACAGTTTGACCCAAAGGATTCCTTTCAGGGCAATTTTTGATTGGTGAATGGGGCGCTGTACATGATTTCTGGTGTCATATTTTCAATTCCTCATAGATTCCGGGAAGGGATGTATTTAGGGTTGTTCAGAAAGAGCGAACACAGTGAGTCCAGTTGCATGTGGGGCTGCGTGAAGGCTCCCGTGGGGAGTTCAGTTGTACCGAAAGGCTTCCTTTGGGGGAAATTTTGGTGGGCGAAAGTGGCTTTTTACACGGTTTCTGGGGTCCTGTTTTCAATTCCTCTCAGTTTCCTTGTAGGGAGATATTTAGGGTTTTTAAGAGCGAACACAGAGACTCCAGTTGCATGTGGGGCTGCGTAAAGACTCCCCTGGGGAGTTCAGTTGTACCCAAAGGCTTCCTTTGGAGCAATTTTTGATGGCGAAAGGGGCTCTGTACGTGATTTCTGTGGTCATATTTAAATTCCCCTCTGTTTCCGGTTACAGATGCATTAAGGTTCTTCAGAAAGAGCGAACACAGAGAGTCCAGTTGCTTGTGGGGCTGCGTAAAGGCTCCCCTGGGGAGTTCAGTTGTAGCGAAACGGTTCCTTTGGGAGCAATTTTTGATGGGCGAAAGGGGCTTTGTACGTGGTTTCTGGGGTCCTATTTTCAATTCCTCTCAGATTCCGGGAAGGGATGTATTTAGGGTTGTTCAGAAAGAGCGAACACAGAGAGGTCCAGTTGCATGTGGGGCCTGCGTGAAGGGCTCCCCTGGGGAGTTCAGTTGTACCGAAACGCTTCCTTTGGGGTAAATTTTTTGATGGCGAAAGGGGCTCTGTACGCCGTTTCTGGGGTCCTATTTTCAATTCCTCTCAGATTCCGGAAGGGATGTATTTAGGGTTGTTCAGAAAGCGAACAGAGAGAGTCCAGTTGCATGTGGGGCTGCGTGAATGCTCCCCTGGGGAGTTCAGTTGTACCGAAAGGTTTCCTTTGGGGGCAATTTTTGATGGGTGAAATGGGATCTGAACGTGATTTCTGGGGTCTTATTTTCAATTTCTCTCAGATTCCGGGAAGGGATGTATTAATGTTGTTCAGAAAGAGCGAACACAGAGAGTCCAGTTGCATGTGGGGCTGCGTGAAGGCTCCCCTGGGGAGTTCAGTTTTACCCAAAGGATTCTTTTCAGGGCAAAGTTTGATGGGTGAAAGGGGCTCTGTACGTGATTTCTGGGGTCATAATTTCAATTCCTCTCTGTTTCCGGTTAGGGATGTATTAAGGTTGTTCAGAAAGAGCGAACACAGAGATTCCAGTTGCTTGTGGGGCTGCGTGAAGGCTCCCCTGGGAGTTCACTTTTACCCAAAGGAATCCTTCAGGGCAATTTTTGATATGTGAATGGGGCGCTGTACATGATTTCTGGAGTCCGATTTTAAATTCCTCTCAGATTCCGGGAAGGGATGTATTTAGGGTTGTTCAGAAAGAGCGAACACAGAGAGTCCAGTTGCATGTGGGGCTGCGTGAAGGCTCCCCTGGGGAGTTCAGTTGTACCGAAACGCTTCCTTTGGGGGCAATTTTTGATGGGCGAAAGGGGCTCTGTATGCGGTTACTGGGGTCCTATTTTCAATTCCTCTCAGATTCCTTGTAGGGAGATATTTATGGTTTTTAAGAAAGAGCGAACACAGTGAGTCCAGTTGCTTGTGGGGCTGCGTGAAGGCTCCCCTGGGGAGTTCAGTTGTACAGAAAGGCTTCCTTTGGGTGCAATTTTTGATGGGCGAAAGGGGCTCTGTACATGATTTCTGGGGTCATATTTTCTATTCCCCTCTGTTTCCAGTTAGAGATATATTAAGGTTGTTCAGAAAGAGCGAACACAGAGAGTCCAGTTGCATGTGGGGCTGCTTGAAGGCTCCCCTGGGGAGTTCAGTTTTACCCAAATGATTCCTTTCAGGGCAATTTTTGATTTGTGAATGGGGCGCTGTACCTGACTTCTGGGGTCTTGTTTTCAATTCCTCTCATATTCTGGGAAGGGATGTATTTAGGGTTGTTCAGAAAGAGCGAACACAGAGAGTCCAGTTGCATGTGGGGCTGCGTAAAGACTCCCCTGGGGAGTTCAGTTGTACCGAAACGCTTCCTTTGGGGGCAATTTTTGATGGGCGAAAGGGGCTTTGTACGTGGTTTCTGGGGTCCTATTTTCAATTCCTCTCTGATTCCTTGTAGGGAGATATTTAGGGTTTTTAGGAGCGAAAACAGAGAGTCCAGTTGCATGTGGGGCTGGGTAAAGGCTCCCCTGGGGAGTTCAGTTGTACAGAAAGGCTTCCTTTGGGGGCAATTTTTGATGGGTGAAAGGGGCTCTGTACGTGATTTCTGGGGTCATATTTTCAATTCCTCTCTGTTTCCGGTTAGGGATGTATTAAGGTTGTTCAGAAAGAGTGAACACAGAGAGTCCAGTTGCTTGAGGGGCTGCGTGAAGGCTCCCCTGGGGAGTTCAGTTGTACAAAAAGGCTTCCTTTGGGGGCAATTTTTGATGGGCGAAAGGGGCTCTGTACGTGATTTCTGGGGTCATATTTTCTATTCCCCTCTGTTTCCGGTTAGATATGTATTAAGCTTGTTCAGAAAGAGCGAACACAGAGAGTCCAGTTGCATGTGGGGCTGCTTAAATGCTCCCCTGGGGAGTTCAGTTGTACCCATAGGCTTCCTTTGGGGGCAATTTTTGATGGGTGAAATGGGCGCTGTACGTGATTTCGGGGGTCATATTTACAATTGCTCAGATTCCGGGAAAGGATGTATTTATGGTTGTTCAGAAAGAGCGAACACAGAGAGTCCAGTTGCATGTGGGGCTGCGTGAAGGCTCCCCTGGGGAGTTCAGTTGCACAAAAAAGCTTCCTTTGGGGGCAATTTTTGATGGGCGAAAGGGGCTCTGTACGCGGTTTCTGGGGTCCTATTTTCAATTCCTCTCAGATTCCGGGAAGGGATGTATTTAGGGTTGTTCAGAAAGAGCGAACACAGAGAGTCCAGTTGCATGTGGGGCTGCGTGAAGGCTCCCCTGGGGAGTTCAGTTGTACCCATAGGCTTCCTTTGGGAGCAATTTTTGATGGGCGAAAGGGGCTCTGTACGTGATTTCTGGGGTCATATTTTCAATTCCTCTCTGTTTCCGGTTAGGGATGTATTAAGGTTGTTCAGAAAGAGCGAACACAGAGAGTCCAGTTGCATGTGGGGCTGCGTGAAGGCTCCCCTGGGGAGTTCAGTTGTACCGAAACGCTTCCTTTGGGGGCAATTTTTGATGGGCGAAAGGGGCTCTGTATGCGGTTACTGGGGTCCTATTTTCAATTCCTCTCAGATTCCTTGTAGGGAGATATTTATGGTTTTTAAGAAAGAGCGAACACAGTGAGTCCAGTTGCTTGTGGGGCTGCGTGAAGGCTCCCCTGGGGAGTTCAGTTGTACAGAAAGGCTTCCTTTGGGTGCAATTTTTGATGGGCGAAAGGGGCTCTGTACATGATTTCTGGGGTCATATTTTCTATTCCCCTCTGTTTCCAGTTAGAGATATATTAAGGTTGTTCAGAAAGAGCGAACACAGAGAGTCCAGTTGCATGTGGGGCTGCTTGAAGGCTCCCCTGGGGAGTTCAGTTTTACCCAAAGGATTCCTTTCAGGGCAATTTTTGATTTGTGAATGGGGCGCTGTACCTGACTTCTGGGGTCTTGTTTTCAATTCCTCTCATATTCTGGGAAGGGATGTATTTAGGGTTGTTCAGAAAGAGCGAACACAGAGAGTCCAGTTGCATGTGGGGCTGCGTAAAGACTCCCCTGGGGAGTTCAGTTGTACCGAAACGCTTCCTTTGGGGGCAATTTTTGATGGGCGAAAGGGGCTTTGTACGTGGTTTCTGGGGTCCTATTTTCAATTCCTCTCTGATTCCTTGTAGGGAGATATTTAGGGTTTTTAGGAGCGAAAACAGAGAGTCCAGTTGCATGTGGGGCTGGGTAAAGGCTCCCCTGGGGAGTTCAGTTGTACAGAAAGGCTTCCTTTGGGGGCAATTTTTGATGGGTGAAAGGGGCTCTGTACGTGATTTCTGGGGTCATATTTTCAATTCCTCTCTGTTTCCGGTTAGGGATGTATTAAGGTTGTTCAGAAAGAGCGAACACAGAGAGTCCAGTTGCTTGTGGGGCTGCGTGAAGGCTCCCCTGGGGAGTTCAGTTGTACAAAAAGGCTTCCTTTGGGGGCAATTTTTGATGGGCGAAAGGGGCTCTGTACGTGATTTCTGGGGTCATATTTTCTATTCCCCTCTGTTTCCGGTTAGATATGTATTAAGCTTGTTCAGAAAGAGCGAACACAGAGAGTCCAGTTGCATGTGGGGCTGCTTAAATGCTCCCCTGGGGAGTTCAGTTGTACCCATAGGCTTCCTTTGGGGGCAATTTTTGATGGGTGAAATGGGCGCTGTACGTGATTTCGGGGGTCATATTTACAATTGCTCAGATTCCGGGAAAGGATGTATTTATGGTTGTTCAGAAAGAGCGAACACAGAGAGTCCAGTTGCATGTGGGGCTGCGTGAAGGCTCCCCTGGGGAGTTCAGTTGCACAAAAAAGCTTCCTTTGGGGGCAATTTTTGATGGGCGAAAGGGGCTCTGTACGCGGTTTCTGGGGTCCTATTTTCAATTCCTCTCAGATTCCGGGAAGGGATGTATTTAGGGTTGTTCAGAAAGAGCGAACACAGAGAGTCCAGTTGCATGTGGGGCTGCGTGAAGGCTCCCCTGGGGAGTTCAGTTGTACCCATAGGCTTCCTTTGGGAGCAATTTTTGATGGGCGAAAGGGGCTCTGTACGTGATTTCTGGTGTCATACTTTCTATTCCCCTCTGTTTCCGGTTAGAGATGTATTAAGGTTTTTCAGAAAGAGCGAACACAGAGAGTCCAGTTGCATGTGGGGCTGTGTGAAGGCTCCCCTGGGGAGTTCAATTGTTCCCATAGGCTTCCTTTGGGGGCAATTTTTGATGGGTGAAAGGGGCTCTGTACGTGATTTCTGGGGTCATATTTTCAATTCCTCTCTGTTTCCGGTTAGGGATGTATTAAGGTTGTTCAGAAAGAGCGAACACAGAGAGTCCAGTTGCATGTGGGGCTGCGTGAAGGCTCCCGTGGGAAGTTCAGTTGTACCGAAAGGTTTCCTTTGGGGGCAATTTTTGATGGGCGAAAGGGGCTCTGTACGTGATTTCTGGGGTCATATTTTCAATTCCCCTCTGTTTCCGGTTAGAGATGTATTAAGGTTATTCAGAAAGAGCGAACACAGAGAGTCCAGTTGCATGTGGGGCTGCGTGAAGGCTCCCCTGGGGAGTTCAGTTGTACCGAAACACTTCCTTTGGGGGCAATTTTTGATGGGCGAAAGGGGCTCTGTACGCGGTTTCTGGGATCCTATTTTCAATTCCTCTCAGATTCCTTGTAGGGAGATATTTAGGGTTTTTAAGAAAGAGCAAACACAGTGAGTCCAGTTGCTTGTGGGGCTGCGTGAAGACTCCCCTGGGGAGTTCAGTTTTACCCAAAGGATTCCTTTCAGGGCAATTTTTGATTTGTGAATGGGGCGCTGTACCTGACTTCTGGGGTCTTGTTTTCAATTCCTCTCAGATTCTGGGAAGGGATGTATTTAGGGTTGTTCAGAAAGACCGAACACAGAGAGTCCAGTTGCATGTGGGGCTGCGTAAAGGCTCCCCTGGGGAGTTCAGTTGTACCGAAACGCTTCCTTTGGGGGCAATTTTTGATGGGCGAAAGGGGCTTTGTACGTGGTTTCTGGGGTCCTATTTTCAATTCCTCTCTGATTCCTTGTAGGGAGATATTTAGGGTTTTTAGGAGCGAAAACAGAGAGTCCAGTTGCATGTGGGGCTGCGTAAAGACTCCCCTGGGGAGTTCAGTTGTACAGAAAGGCTTCATTTGGGGGCAATTTTTGATGGGTGAAAGGGGCTCTGTACGTGATTTCTGGGGTCATATTTTCAATTCCTCTCTGTTTCCGGTTAGGGATGTATTAAGGTTGTTCAGAAAGAGCGAACACAGAGAGTCCACTTGCTTGTGGGGCTGCGTGAAGGCTCCCCTGGGGAGTTCAGTTGTACAAAACGGCTTCCTTTGGGGGCAATTTTTGATGGGCGAAAGGGGCTCTGTACGTGATTTCTGGGGTCATATTTTCTATTCCCCTCTGTTTCCGGTTAGATATGTATTAAGCTTGTTCAGAAAGAGCGAACACAGAGAGTCCAGTTGCATGTGGGGCTGCTTATATGCTCCCCTGGGGAGTTCAGTTGTACCCATAGGCTTCCTTTGGGGGCAATTTTTGATGGGTGAAATGGGCGCAGTACGTGATTTCGGGGGTCATATTTTCAATTACTCAGATTCCGGGAAAGGATGTATTTATGGTTGTTCAGAAAGAGCGAACACAGAGAGTCCAGTTGCATGTGGGGCTGCGTGAAGGCTCCCCTGGGGAGTTCAGTTGCACAAAAAAGCTTCCTTTGGGGGCAATTTTTGATGGGCGAAAGGGGCTCTGTACGCGGTTTCTGGGGTCCTATTTTCAATTCCTCTCAGATTCCGGGAAGGGATGTATTTAGGGTTGTTCAGAAAGAGCGAACACAGAGAGTCCAGTTGCATGTGGGGCTGCGTGAAGGCTCCCCTGGGGAGTTCAGTTGTACCCATTGGCTTCCTTTGGGAGCAATTTTTGATGGGCGAAAGGGGCTTTTTACGCGATTTCTGGTGTCATACTTTCTATTCCCCTCTGTTTCCGGTTAGAGATGTATTAAGGTTTTTCAGAAAGAGCGAACACAGAGAGTCCAGTTGCATGTGGGGCTGCGTGAAGGCTCCCCTGGGGAGTTCAGTTGTACCCATAGGCTTCCTTTGGGGGCAATTTTTGATGGGTGAAAGGGGCTCTGTACGTGATTTCTGGCGTCATATTTTCAATTCCCCTCTGTTTCCGGTTAGAGATGTATTAAGGTTATTCAGAAAGAGCGAACACAGAGAGTCCAGTTGCATGTGGGGCTGCGTGAAGGCTCCCCTGGGGAGTTCAGTTGTACCGAAACACTTCCTTTGGGGGCAATTTTTGATGGGCGAAAGGGGCTCTGTACGCGGTTTCTGGGATCCTATTTTCAATTCCTCTCAGATTCCTTGTAGGGAGATATTTAGGGTTTTTAAGAAAGAGCGAACACAGTGAGTCCAGTTGCTTGTGGGGCTGCGTGAAGGCTCCCCTGGGGAGTTCAGTTTTACCCAAAGGATTCCTTTCAGGGCAATTTTTGATTTGTGAATGGGGCGCTGTACCTGACTTCTGGGGTCTTGTTTTCAATTCCTCTCAGATTCTGGGAAGGGATGTATTTAGGGTTGTTCAGAAAGACCGAACACAGAGAGTCCAGTTGCATGTGGGGCTGCGTAAAGACTCCCCTGGGGAGTTCAGTTGTACCGAAACGCTTCCTTTGGGGGCAATTTTTGATGGGCAAAAGGGGCTTTGTACGTGGTTTCTGGGGTCCTATTTTCAATTCCTCTCTGATTCCTTGTAGGGAGATATTTAGGGTTTTTAGGAGCGAAAACAGAGAGTCCAGTTGCATGTGGGGCTGCGTAAAGACTCCCCTGGGGAGTTCAGTTGTACAGAAAGGCTTCATTTGGGGGCAATTTTTGATGGGTGAAAGGGGCTCTGTACATGATTTCTGGGGTCATATTTTCAATTCCTCTCTGTTTCCGGTTAGGGATGTATTAAGGTTGTTCAGAAAGAGCGAACACAGAGAGTCCAGTTGCTTGTGGGGCTGCGTGAAGGCTCCCCTGGGGAGTTCAGTTGTACAAAAAGGCTTCCTTTGGGGGCAATTTTTGATGGGCGAAAGGGGCTCTGTACGCCGTTTCTGGGGTCCTATTTTCAATTCCTCTCAGATTCTGGGAAGGGATGTATTTAGGGTTGTTCAGAAAGAGCGAACACAGAGAGTCCAGTTGCATGTGGGCTGCTTAAATGCTCCCCTGGGGAGTTCAGTTGTACCCATAGGCTTCCTTTGGGGGCAATTTTTGATGGGTGAAATGGGCGCTGTACGTGATTTCGGGGGTCATATTTTCAATTACTCAGATTCCGGGAAAGGATGTATTTAGGGTTGTTCAGAAAGAGCAAACACAGAGAGTCCAGTTGCATGTGGGGCTGCGTGAAGGCTCCCCTGGGGAGTTCAGTTGTACAGAAAGGCTTCCTTTAGGGGAAATTTTTTATGGGCGAAAGGGGCTCTGTACGCCGTTTCTGGGGTCCTATTTTCAATTCCTCTCAGATTCCGGGAAGGGATGTATTTAGGGTTGTTCAGAAAGAGCGAACACAGAGAGTCCAGTTGCATGTGGGGCTGCGTGAAGGCTCCCCTGGGGAGTTCAGTTGTACCCATAGGCTTCCTTTGGGAGCAATTTTTGATGGGTGAAAGGGGCTCTGTACTTGATTTCTGGGGTCATACTTTCTATTCCCCTCTGTTTCCGGTTAGAGATGTATTAAGGTTTTTCAGAAAGAGCGAACACAGAGAGTCCAATTGCATGTGGGGCTGCGTGAAGGCTCCCCTGGGGAGTTCAGTTGTACCAAAACGCTTCCTTTGGGGGAAATTTTTGATGGGCGAAACGGGCTCTGTACGCTGTTTCTGGGGTCCTATTTTTAATTCCTCTCAGATTCCTTGTAGGGAGATATTTAGGGTTTTTAAGAAAGAGCGAACACAGTGAGTCCAGTTGCTTGTGGGGCTGCGTGAAGGCTCCCCTGGGGAGTTCAGTTTTACAGAAAGGCTTCCTTTGGGGTAAATTTTTGATGGGCGAAAGGGGCTCTGTACGTGATTTCTGGGGTCATATTTTCAATTCCCCTCTGTTTCCGGTTAGATATGTATTAAGCTTGTTCAGAAAGAGCGAACACAGAGAGTCCAGTTGCATGTGGGGCTGCGTTCAGGCTCCCCTGGGGAGTTCAGTTTTACCCAAAGGATTCCTTTCAGGGCAATTTTTGATTTGTGAATAGGGCGCTGTACCTGACTTCTGGTTTCATATTTTCAATTCCTCTCAGATTCCGGGAAGGGATGTATTTAGGGTTGTTCAGAAA
The DNA here is from genome assembly GCA_036873955.1 of Mergus octosetaceus. Classification (NCBI taxonomy): domain Eukaryota; kingdom Metazoa; phylum Chordata; class Aves; order Anseriformes; family Anatidae; genus Mergus; species Mergus octosetaceus. Next base: position 1,018,852 of record CM072286.1, read on the forward strand.
GACCGAACAGAGAGAGTCCAGTTGCATGTGGGGCTGCGTGAAGGCTCCCTTGGGGAGTTCATTTGCACAAAAAAGCTTCCTTTGGGGGCAATTTTTGATGGGCGAAAGGGGCTCTGTACGTGGTTTCTGGGGTCCTATTTTCAATTCCTCTCAGATTCCGGGAAGGGATGTATTTAGGGTTGTTCAGAAAGATCGAACACAGAGAGTCCAGTTGCATGTGGGGCTGCGTGAAGGCTCCCCCGGGGAGTTATGTTGTACCGAAACGCTTCCTTTGGGGGCAATTTTTGATGGGCGAAAGGGGCTTTGTACATGGTTTTTGGGGTCATATTTTCAATTCCTCTCTGTTTCCGGTTAGGGATGTATTAAGGTTGTTCAGAAAGAGCGAACACAGAGAGTCCAGTTGCTTGTGGGGCTGCGTGAAGGCTCCTCTGGGGAGTTCAGTTGTACCCATTGGCTTCCTTTGGGGGCAATTTTTGATGGGCGAAAGGGGCTCTGTACGCCGTTTCTGGGGTCCTATTTTCAATTCCTCTCAGATTCTGGGAAGGGATGTATTTAGGGTTGTTCAGAAAGAGCGAACACAGAGAGTCCAGTTGCATGTGGGGCTGCGTGAAGGCTCCCCCGGGGAGTTATGTTGTACCCATAGGCTTCCTTTGGGAGCAATTTTTGATGGGTGAAAGGGGCTCTGTACGTGATTTCTGGGGTCATATTTTCAATTCCCCTCTGTTTCCGGTTAGAGATGTATTAAGGTTATTCAGAAAGAGCGAACACAGAGAGTCCAGTTGCATGTGGGGCTGCGTGAAGGCTCCCCTGGGGAGTTCAGTTGTACCGAAACACTTCCTTTGGGGGCAATTTTTGATGGGCGAAAGGGGCTCTGTACGCGGTTTCTGGGATCCTATTTTTCAATTCCTCTCAGATTCCTTGTAGGGAGATATTTAGGGTTTTTAAGAAAGAGCGAACACAGTGAGTCCAGTTGCTTGTGGGGCTGCGTGAAGGCTCCCCTGGGGAGTTCAGTTGTACAGAAAGGCTTCCTTTGGGGGAAACTTTTGATGGGCGATACGGGCTCTGTAGGTGATTTCTGGGGTCATATTTTCTATTCCCCTCTGTTTCCAGTTAGAGATATATTAAGGTTGTTCAGAAAGAGCGAACACAGAAAGTCCAGTTGCATGTGGGGCTGCGTGAAGGCTCCCCTGTGGAGTTCAGTTTTACCCAAAGGATTCCTTTCAGGGCAATTTTTGATTTGTGAATGGCGCGCTGTACCTGACTTCTGGTTTCATATTTTCAATTCCTCTCAGATTCCGGGAAGGGATGTATTTAGGGTTGTTCAGAAAGAGCGAACACAGAGAGTCCAGTTGCATGTGGGGCTGCGTAAAGGCTCCCCTTGGGAATTCAGAAGTACCGAAAGGCTTCCTTTGGGGGCAATTTTTGATGGGAGAAAGGGGCTCTGTACGCCGTTTCTGGGGTCCTATTTTCAATTCCTCTCAGATTCCAGGAAGGGATGTATTTAGGGTTTTTCAGAAAGAGCGAACACAGAGAGTCCAGTTGCATGTGGGGCTGCGTGAAGGCTCCCCTTGGGAGTTCAGTTGTACCGAAACGCTTCTTTTGGGGGAAATTTTTGATGGGCGAAAGGGGCTCTGTACACCGTTTCTGGGGTCCTATTTTCAATTCCTCTCAGATTCCGGGAAGGGATGTATTTAGGGTTGTTCAGAAAGAGCGAACACAGAGAGTCCAGTTGCATGTGGGGCTGCGTGAAGGCTCCCCTGGGGAGTTCAGTTGTACCCATAGGCTTCCTTTGGGGGCAATTTTTGATGGGTGAAAGGGGCGCTGTACGTGATTTCGGGGGTCATAATTTCAATTACTCAGATTCCGGGAAGGGATGTATTTAGGGTTGTTCAGAAAGAGCGAACACAGAGAGTCCAGTTGCATGTGGGGCTGCGTGAAGGCTCCCCCGGGGAGTTATGTTGTACCCATAGGCTTCCTTTGGGAGCAATTTTTGATGGGTGAAAGGGGCTCTGTACGTGATTTCTGGGGTCATATTTTCAATTCCCCTCTGTTTCCGGTTAGAGATGTATTAAGGTTATTCAGAAAGAGCGAACACAGAGAGTCCAGTTGCATGTGGGGCTGCGTGAAGGCTCCCCTGGGGAGTTCAGTTGTACCGAAACACTTCCTTTGGGGGCAATTTTTGATGGGCGAAAGGGGCTCTGTACGCGGTTTCTGGGATCCTATTTTTCAATTCCTCTCAGATTCCTTGTAGGGAGATATTTAGGGTTTTTAAGAAAGAGCGAACACAGTGAGTCCAGTTGCTTGTGGGGCTGCGTGAAGGCTCCCCTGGGGAGTTCAGTTGTACAGAAAGGCTTCCTTTGGGGGAAACTTTTGATGGGCGATACGGGCTCTGTAGGTGATTTCTGGGGTCATATTTTCTATTCCCCTCTGTTTCCAGTTAGAGATATATTAAGGTTGTTCAGAAAGAGCGAACACAGAAAGTCCAGTTGCATGTGGGGCTGCGTGAAGGCTCCCCTGTGGAGTTCAGTTTTACCCAAAGGATTCCTTTCAGGGCAATTTTTGATTTGTGAATGGCGCGCTGTACCTGACTTCTGGTTTCATATTTTCAATTCCTCTCAGATTCCGGGAAGGGATGTATTTAGGGTTGTTCAGAAAGAGCGAACACAGAGAGTCCAGTTGCATGTGGGGCTGCGTAAAGGCTCCCCTTGGGAATTCAGAAGTACCGAAAGGCTTCCTTTGGGGGCAATTTTTGATGGGAGAAAGGGGCTCTGTACGCCGTTTCTGGGGTCCTATTTTCAATTCCTCTCAGATTCCAGGAAGGGATGTATTTAGGGTTTTTCAGAAAGAGCGAACACAGAGAGTCCAGTTGCATGTGGGGCTGCGTGAAGGCTCCCCTGGGGAGTTCAGTTGTACCGAAACACTTCCTTTGGGGGCAATTTTTGATGGGCGAAAGGGGCTCTGTACGCGGTTTCTGGGATCCTATTTTTCAATTCCTCTCAGATTCCTTGTAGGGAGATATTTAGGGTTTTTAAGAAAGAGCGAACACAGTGAGTCCAGTTGCTTGTGGGGCTGCGTGAAGGCTCCCCTGGGGAGTTCAGTTGTACAGAAAGGCTTCCTTTGGGGGAAACTTTTGATGGGCGATACGGGCTCTGTAGGTGATTTCTGGGGTCATATTTTCTATTCCCCTCTGTTTCCAGTTAGAGATATATTAAGGTTGTTCAGAAAGAGCGAACACAGAAAGTCCAGTTGCATGTGGGGCTGCGTGAAGGCTCCCCTGTGGAGTTCAGTTTTACCCAAAGGATTCCTTTCAGGGCAATTTTTGATTTGTGAATGGCGCGCTGTACCTGACTTCTGGTTTCATATTTTCAATTCCTCTCAGATTCCGGGAAGGGATGTATTTAGGGTTGTTCAGAAAGAGCGAACACAGAGAGTCCAGTTGCATGTGGGGCTGCGTAAAGGCTCCCCTTGGGAATTCAGAAGTACCGAAAGGCTTCCTTTGGGGGCAATTTTTGATGGGAGAAAGGGGCTCTGTACGCCGTTTCTGGGGTCCTATTTTCAATTCCTCTCAGATTCCAGGAAGGGATGTATTTAGGGTTTTTCAGAAAGAGCGAACACAGAGAGTCCAGTTGCATGTGGGGCTGCGTGAAGGCTCCCCTTGGGAGTTCAGTTGTACCGAAACGCTTCTTTTGGGGGAAATTTTTGATGGGCGAAAGGGGCTCTGTACACCGTTTCTGGGGTCCTATTTTCAATTCCTCTCAGATTCCGGGAAGGGATGTATTTAGGGTTGTTCAGAAAGAGCGAACACAGAGAGTCCAGTTGCATGTGGGGCTGCGTGAAGGCTCCCCTGGGGAGTTCAGTTGTACCCATAGGCTTCCTTTGGGGGCAATTTTTGATGGGTGAAAGGGGCGCTGTACGTGATTTCGGGGGTCATAATTTCAATTACTCAGATTCCGGGAAGGGATGTATTTAGGGTTGTTCAGAAAGAGCGAACACAGAGAGTCCAGTTGCATGTGGGGCTGCGTGAAGGCTCCCCCGGGGAGTTATGTTGTACCCATAGGCTTCCTTTGGGAGCAATTTTTGATGGGTGAAAGGGGCTCTGTACGTGATTTCTGGGGTCATATTTTCAATTCCCCTCTGTTTCCGGTTAGAGATGTATTAAGGTTATTCAGAAAGAGCGAACACAGAGAGTCCAGTTGCATGTGGGGCTGCGTGAAGGCTCCCCTGGGGAGTTCAGTTGTACCGAAACACTTCCTTTGGGGGCAATTTTTGATGGGCGAAAGGGGCTCTGTACGCGGTTTCTGGGATCCTATTTTTCAATTCCTCTCAGATTCCTTGTAGGGAGATATTTAGGGTTTTTAAGAAAGAGCGAACACAGTGAGTCCAGTTGCTTGTGGGGCTGCGTGAAGGCTCCCCTGGGGAGTTCAGTTGTACAGAAAGGCTTCCTTTGGGGGAAACTTTTGATGGGCGATACGGGCTCTGTAGGTGATTTCTGGGGTCATATTTTCTATTCCCCTCTGTTTCCAGTTAGAGATATATTAAGGTTGTTCAGAAAGAGCGAACACAGAAAGTCCAGTTGCATGTGGGGCTGCGTGAAGGCTCCCCTGTGGAGTTCAGTTTTACCCAAAGGATTCCTTTCAGGGCAATTTTTGATTTGTGAATGGCGCGCTGTACCTGACTTCTGGTTTCATATTTTCAATTCCTCTCAGATTCCGGGAAGGGATGTATTTAGGGTTGTTCAGAAAGAGCGAACACAGAGAGTCCAGTTGCATGTGGGGCTGCGTAAAGGCTCCCCTTGGGAATTCAGAAGTACCGAAAGGCTTCCTTTGGGGGCAATTTTTGATGGGAGAAAGGGGCTCTGTACGCCGTTTCTGGGGTCCTATTTTCAATTCCTCTCAGATTCCAGGAAGGGATGTATTTAGGGTTTTTCAGAAAGAGCGAACACAGAGAGTCCAGTTGCATGTGGGGCTGCGTGAAGGCTCCCCTTGGGAGTTCAGTTGTACCGAAACGCTTCTTTTGGGGGAAATTTTTGATGGGCGAAAGGGGCTCTGTACACCGTTTCTGGGGTCCTATTTTCAATTCCTCTCAGATTCCGGGAAGGGATGTATTTAGGGTTGTTCAGAAAGAGCGAACACAGAGAGTCCAGTTGCATGTGGGGCTGCGTGAAGGCTCCCCTGGGGAGTTCAGTTGTACCCATAGGCTTCCTTTGGGGGCAATTTTTGATGGGTGAAAGGGGCGCTGTACGTGATTTCGGGGGTCATAATTTCAATTACTCAGATTCCGGGAAGGGATGTATTTAGGGTTGTTCAGAAAGAGCGAACACAGAGAGTCCAGTTGCATGTGGGGCTGCGTGAAGGCTCCCCCGGGGAGTTATGTTGTACCCATAGGCTTCCTTTGGGAGCAATTTTTGATGGGTGAAAGGGGCTCTGTACGTGATTTCTGGGGTCATATTTTCAATTCCCCTCTGTTTCCGGTTAGAGATGTATTAAGGTTATTCAGAAAGAGCGAACACAGAGAGTCCAGTTGCATGTGGGGCTGCGTGAAGGCTCCCCTGGGGAGTTCAGTTGTACCGAAACACTTCCTTTGGGGGCAATTTTTGATGGGCGAAAGGGGCTCTGTACGCGGTTTCTGGGATCCTATTTTTCAATTCCTCTCAGATTCCTTGTAGGGAGATATTTAGGGTTTTTAAGAAAGAGCGAACACAGTGAGTCCAGTTGCTTGTGGGGCTGCGTGAAGGCTCCCCTGGGGAGTTCAGTTGTACAGAAAGGCTTCCTTTGGGGGAAACTTTTGATGGGCGATACGGGCTCTGTAGGTGATTTCTGGGGTCATATTTTCTATTCCCCTCTGTTTCCAGTTAGAGATATATTAAGGTTGTTCAGAAAGAGCGAACACAGAAAGTCCAGTTGCATGTGGGGCTGCGTGAAGGCTCCCCTGTGGAGTTCAGTTTTACCCAAAGGATTCCTTTCAGGGCAATTTTTGATTTGTGAATGGCGCGCTGTACCTGACTTCTGGTTTCATATTTTCAATTCCTCTCAGATTCCGGGAAGGGATGTATTTAGGGTTGTTCAGAAAGAGCGAACACAGAGAGTCCAGTTGCATGTGGGGCTGCGTAAAGGCTCCCCTTGGGAATTCAGAAGTACCGAAAGGCTTCCTTTGGGGGCAATTTTTGATGGGAGAAAGGGGCTCTGTACGCCGTTTCTGGGGTCCTATTTTCAATTCCTCTCAGATTCCAGGAAGGGATGTATTTAGGGTTTTTCAGAAAGAGCGAACACAGAGAGTCCAGTTGCATGTGGGGCTGCGTGAAGGCTCCCCTTGGGAGTTCAGTTGTACCGAAACGCTTCTTTTGGGGGAAATTTTTGATGGGCGAAAGGGGCTCTGTACACCGTTTCTGGGGTCCTATTTTCAATTCCTCTCAGATTCCGGGAAGGGATGTATTTAGGGTTGTTCAGAAAGAGCGAACACAGAGAGTCCAGTTGCATGTGGGGCTGCGTAAAGGCTCCCCTGGGGAGTTCAGTTGTACCCATAGGCTTCCTTTGGGGGCAATTTTTGATGGGTGAAAGGGGCTCTGTACGTGATTTCGGGGGTCATATTTTCAATTACTCAGATTCCGAGAAGGGATGTATTTAGGGTTCTTCAGAAAGAGCGAACACAGAGAGTCCAGTTGCATGTGGGGCTGCGTGAAGGCTCCCCTGGGGAGTTCAGAAGTACCGAAAGGCTTCCTTTGGGGGCAATTTTTGATGGGAGAAAGGGGCTCTGTACGCCGTTTCTGGGGTCCTATTTTCAATTCCTCTCAGATTCCGGGAAGGGATGTATTTAGGGTTGTTCAGAAAGAGCGAACACAGAGAGTCCAGTTGCATGTGGGGCTGCGTGAAGGCTCCCCTGGGGAGTTCAGTTGTACCCAAAGGCATCCTTTGGGAGCAATTTTTGATGGGTGAAAGGGGCTCTGTACGTGATTTCTGGGGTCATATTTTCAATTCCCCTCTGTTTCGGGTTAGAGATATATTAAGGCTGTTCAGAAAGAGCGAACACAGAGAGTCCAGTTGCATGTGGGGCTGCGTGAAGGCTCCCCTGGGGAGTTCAGTTTTACCCAAAGGATTCCTTTCAGGGCAATTTTTGATTTGTGAATGGGGCGCTGTACCTGACTTCTTGGGTCATATTTTCAATTCCTCTCAGATTCTGGGAAAGGATGTATTTAGGGTTGTTCAGAAAGACCGAACACAGAGAGTCCAGTTGCATGTGGGGCTGCGTGAAGGCTCCCCTGGGGAGTTCAGTTGTACCGAAACGCTTCCTTTGGGGGAAATTTTTGATGGGCGAAAGGGGCTCTGTACGCCGTTTCTGGGGTCCTATTTTCAATTCCTCTCAGATTCATTGTAGGGAGATATTTAGGGTTTTTAAGAGCGAACACAGAGAGTCCAGTTGCATGTGGGGCTGCGTAAAGACTCCCCTGGGGAGTTCAGTTGTACCAAAATGCTTCCTTTGGGGGCAATTTTTAATGGGTGAAAGGGGCTCTGTACGTGATTTCTGGGGTCATATTTTCAATTCCTCTCTGTTTCTGGTTAGGGATGTATTAAGGTTGTTCAGAAAGAGCGAACACAGAGAGTCCAGTTGCATGTGGGGCTGCGTGAAGGCTCCCCTGGGGAGTTCAGTTGTACAGAAAGGCTTCCTTTGGGTGCAATTTTTGACGGGTGAAAGGGGCTCTGTACGTGATTTCTGGGGTCATATTTTCAATTCCTCTCTGTTTCTGGTTAGGGATGTATTAAGGTTGTTCAGAAAGAGCGAACACAGAGAGTCCAGTTGCATGTGGGGCTGCGTGAAGGCTCCTATTGGGAGTTCAGTTGTACCGAAAGGCTTCCTTTGGGGGAAATATTTGATGGGTGAAAGGGGCTCTGTACGTGATTTCTGGGGTCATATTTTCAATTCCTCTCAGATTCCGGGAAGGGATGTATTTAGGGTTGTTCAGAAAGAGCGAACACAGAGAGTCCAGTTGCATGTAGGGCTGCGTGAAGGCTCCCCTGGGGAATTCAGTTGTACCGAAAGGCTTCCTTTGGGGGCAATTTTTGATGGGCGAAAGGGGCTCTGTACGCCGTTTCTGGGGTCCTATTTTCAATTCCTCTCAGATTCCTTGCAGGGAGATATTTAGGGTTTTAAAGAGCGAACACAGAGAGTCCAGTTGCATGTGGGGCTGCGTAAAGACTCCCCTGGGGAGTTCAGTTGTACCCATTGGCTTCCTTTGGGGGAAATTTTTGATGGGTGAAAGGGTCTCTGTACGTGATTTCTGGGGTCATATTTTCAATTCCTCTCTGTTTCCGGTTAGGTGATGTATTAAGGTTGTTCAGAAAGAGCGAACACAGAGAGTCCAGTTGCTTGTGGGGCTGCGTGAAGGCTCCCTTGGGGAGTTCAGTTGCACAAAAAAGCTTCCTTTGGGGGCAATTTTTGATGGGCGAAAGGGGCTCTGTACACCGTTTCTCGGGTCCTATTTTCAATTCCTCTCAGATTCCGGGAAGGGATGTATTTAGCGTTGTTCAGAAAGAGCGAACACAGAGAGTCCAGTAGCATGTGGGGCTGCGTGAAGGCTCCCCTGGGGAATTCAGTTGTACCGAAAGGCTTCCTTTCGGGGCAATTTTTGATGGACGAAAGGGGCTCTGTACGCCGTTTCTGGGGTCCTATTTTCAATTCCTCTCAGATTCCTTGCAGGGAGATATTTAGGGTTTTAAAGAGCGAACACAGAGAGTCCAGTTGCATGTGGGGCTGCGTAAAGACTCCCCTGGGGAGTTCAGTTGTACCCAAAGGCTTCCTTTGGGAGCAATTTTTGATGGGAGAATGGGGCTCTGTACGTGATTTCTGGGGTCATATTTTCAATTCCTCTCTGTTTCCGGTTAGGTGATGTATTAAGGTTGTTCAGAAAGAGCGAACACAGAGAGTCCAGTTGCTTGTGGGGCTGCGTGAAGGCTCCCCTGGGGAGTTCAGTTGTACCGAAAGGCTTCCTTTGGGGGCAATTTTTGATGGGCGAAAGGGGCTCTGTACACCGTTTCTCGGGTCCTATTTTCAATTCCTCTCAGATTCCGGGAAGGGATGTATTTAGTGTTGTTCAGAAAGAGCGAACACAGAGAGTCCAGTTGCATGTGGGGCTGCGTGAAGGCTCCCCTGGGGAGTTCAGTTTTACCCAAAGGAATCCTTTCAGGGCAATTTTTGATATGTGAATGGGGCGTTGTACATGATTTCTGGGGTCATATTTTCAATTCCTCTCAGATTCCGGGAAGGGATGTATTTAGGGTTGTTCAGAAAGAGCGAACACAGAGAGTCCAGTTGCATGTGGGGCTGCGTGAAGGCTCCCCTCGGGAGTTCAGTTGTACAGAAAGGCTTCCTTTGGGGGAAATTTTTGATGGGCGAAACGGGCTCTGTACGTGATTTCTGGGGTCATATTTTCAATTCCTCTCTGTTTCCGGTTAGAGATGTATTAAGGTTGTTCAGAAAGAGCGAACACAGAGAGTCCAGTTGCTTGTGCGGCTGCGTGAAGGCTCCCCTGGGGAGTTCAGTTTTACCCAAAGGATTCCTTTCAGGGCAATTTTTGATTTGTGAATGGGGCGCTGTACGTGATTTCTGGGGTCATATTTTCAATTCCTCTCAGATTCCGGGAAGGGATGTATTTAGGGTTGTTCAGAAAGACCGAACACAGAGAGTCCAGTTGCATGTGGGGCTGCGTAAAGACTCCCCTGGGGAGTTCAGTTGTACCCAAAGTCTTCCTTTGGGGGCAATTTTTGATGGGCGAAAGGGGCTCTGTACGCCGTTTCTGGGGTCCTATTTTCAATTCCTCTCAGATTCCTTGTAGGGAGATATTTAGGGTTTTTAAGAGCGAAAACAGAGAGTCCAGTTGCATGTGGGGCTGCGTAAAGACTCCCCTGGGGAGTTCAGTTGTACAGAAAGGCTTCCTTTGGGGGCAATTTTTGATGGGCGAAAGGGGCTCTGTACGTGACTTCTGGGGTCATATTTTCAATTCCTCTCAGATACCGGGAAGGGATGTATTTAGTGTTGTTCAGATAGAGCGAACACAGAGAGTCCAGTTGAATGTGGGGCTGCGTAAAGGCTCCCCTGGGGAGTTCAGTTGTACCCATAGGCTTCCTTTGGGGGCAATTTCTGATGGGCGAAAGGGGCTCTGTACGCCGTTTCTGGGGTCCTATTTTCAATTCCTCTCAGATTCCGGGAAGGGATGTATTTAGGGTTGTTCAGAAAGAGCGAACACAGAGAGTCCAGTTGTATGTGGGACTGCGTAAAGGCTACCCTGGGGAGTTCAGTTTTACCCATAGGCTTCCTTTGGGGCAATTTTTGATGGGTGAAAGGGGTTCTGTACGTGATTTCTCGGGTCATATTTTCAATTCCCCTCTGTTTCCGGTTAGAGATGTATTAAGGTTGTTCAGAAAGTGCGAACACAGAGAGTCCAGTTGCTTGTGCGGCTGCGTGAAGGCTCCCCTGGGGAGTTCAGTTTTACCCAAAGGATTCCTTTCAGGGCAATTTTTGATTTGTGAATGGGGCGCTGTACGTGATTTCTGGGGTCATATTTTCAATTCCTCTCAGATTCCGGGAAGGGATGTATTTAGGGTTGTTCAGAAAGAGCGAACACAGAGAGTCCAGTTGCATGTGGGGCTGCGTGAAGGCTCCCCTGGGGAGTTCAGTTGTACAGAAAGGCTTCCTTTGGGGGCAATTTTTGATGGGTGAAAGGGGCTCTGTACGTGATTTCTGGGGTCATATTTTCAATTCCTCTCAGATTCCTTGTAGGGAGATATTTAGGGTTTTTTAGAGCGAACACAGAGAGTCCAGTTGCATGTGGGGCTGCGTAAAGACTCCCCTGGGGAGTTCAGTTGTACCCAAAGTCTTCCTTTGGGGGCAATTTTTGATGGGCGAAAGGGGCTCTGTACGCCGTTTCTGGGGTCCTATTTTCAATTCCTCTCAGATTCCTTGTAGGGAGATATTTAGGGTTTTTAAGAGCGAACACAGAGAGTCCAGTTGCATGTGGGGCTGCGTAAAGACTCCCCTGGGGAGTTCAGTTGTACAGAAAGGCTTCCTTTGGGGGCAATTTTTGATGGGCGAAAGGGGCTCTGTACGTGACTTCTGGGGTCATATTTTCAATTCCTCTCAGATACCGGGAAGGGATGTATTTAGTGTTGTTCAGATAGAGCGAACACAGAGAGTCCAGTTGAATGTGGGGCTGCGTAAAGGCTCCCCTGGGGAGTTCAGTTGTACCCATAGGCTTCCTTTGGGGGCAATTTCTGATGGGCGAAAGGGGCTCTGTACGCCGTTTCTGGGGTCCTATTTTCAATTCCTCTCAGATTCCGGGAAGGGATGTATTTAGGGTTGTTCAGAAAGAGCGAACACAGAGAGTCCAGTTGTATGTGGGGCTGCGTAAAGGCTCCCCTGGGGAGTTCAGTTTTACCCATAGGCTTCCTTTGGGGCAATTTTTGATGGCTGAAAGGGGTTCTGTACGTGATTTCTCGGGTCATATTTTCAATTCCCCTCTGTTTCCGGTTAGAGATGTATTAAGGTTGTTCAGAAAGTGCGAACACAGAGAGTCCAGTTGCTTGTGCGGCTGCGTGAAGGCTCCCCTGGGGAGTTCAGTTTTACCCAAAGGATTCCTTTCAGGGCAATTTTTGATTTGTGAATGGGGCGGTGTACGTGATTTCTGGGGTCATATTTTCAATTCCTCTCAGATTCCGGGAAGGGATGTATTTAGGGTTGTTCAGAAAGAGCGAACACAGAGAGTCCAGTTGCATGTGGGTCTGCGTGAATGCTCCCCTGGGGAGTTCAGTTGTACAGAAAGGCTTAATTTGGGGGCAATTTTTGATGGGTGAAAGGGGCTCTGTACGTGATTTCTGGGGTCATATTTTCAATTCCTCTCTGTTTCCGGTTAGGGATATATTAAGGTTGTTCAGAAAGAGCGAACACAGAGAGTCCAGTTGCATGTGGGGCTGCGTAAAGGCTCCCCTGGGGAGTTCAGTTTTACCCAAAGGAATCCTTTCAGGGCAATTTTTGATATGTGAATGGGGCGCTGTACATGGTTTCTGGGGTCCGCTTTTAAATTCCTCTCAGATTCCGGGAAGAGATGTATTTAGGGTTGTTCAGAAAGAGCGAACACAGAGAGTCCAGTTGCATGTGGGGCTGCGTGAAGGCTCCCCTGGGGAGTTCAGTTGTACCGAAAGGCTTCCTTTGAGGGAAATTTTTCATGGGCGAAAGGGGCTCTGTACGTGATTTCTGGGGTCATATTTTCAATTCCTCTCAGATTCCGGGAAGGGATGTATTTAGGGTTGTTCAGAAAGAGCGAACACAGAGAGTCCTTTTGCATGTGGGGCTGCGTGAAGGCTCCCCTGGGGAGTTCAGTTGTACCGAAAGGCTTCCTTTGGGGGCAATTTTTGATGGGCGAAAGGGGCTCTGTACGCCGTTTCTGGGGTCCTATGTTCAATTCCTCTCAGATTCTGGGAAGGGATGTATTTAGGGTTGTTCAGAAAGAGCGAACTCAGAGAGTCCAGTTGCATGTGGGGCTGCGTGAAGGCTCCTCTTGGGAGTTCAGTTGTACCGAAAGGCTTCCTTTGGGGGCAATTTTTGATGGGCGAAAGGGGCTTTGTACGTGGTTTCTGGGGTCCTATTTTCAATTCCTCTCAGATTCCTTGAAGGGAGATATTTAGGGTTTTTAAGAGCGAACACAGATAGTCCAGTTGCTTGTGGGGCTGCGTAAAGACTCCCCTGGGGAGTTTAGTTTTACAGAAAGGCTTTCTTTGGGGGCAATTTTTGATGGGTGAAAGGGGCTCTGTACGTGATTTCTGGGGTCATATTTTCAATTCCTCTCTGTTTCCGGTTAGGGATGTATTAAGGTTGTTCAGAAAGAGCGAACACAGAGAGTCCAGTTGCTTGTGGGGCTCCGTGAAGGCTCCCCTGGGGAGTTCAGTTGTACAAAAAGACTTCCTTTGGGGGCAATTTTTGATGGGCGAAAGGGGCTCTGTACACCGTTTCTGGGGTCCTATTTTCAATTCCTCTCAGATTCCGGGAAGGGATGTATTTAGTGTTGTTCAGAAAGAGCGAACACAGAGAGTCCAGTTGCATGTGGGGCTGCGTAAAGGCTCCCCTGGGGAGTTCAGTTGTACCCATAGGCTTCCTTTGGGGGCAATTTTTGATGGGTGAAAGGGGCTCTGTACGTGATTTCGGGGGTTATATTTTCAATTACTCAGATTCCGGGAAGGGATGTATTTAGGGTTGTTCAGAAAGAGCGAACACAGAGAGTCCAGTTGCATGTGGGGCTGCGTGAATGCTCCCCTGGGGAGTTCAGTTGTACCCATTGGCTTCCTTTGGGAGCAATTTTTGATGGGTGAAATGTGCTCTGTACGTGATTTCTAAGGTCATATTTTCAATTCCCCTCTGTTTCCGGTTATAGATGTATTAAGGTTGTTCAGAAAGAGCGAACACAGAGAGTCCAGTTGCTTGTGGGGCTGCATGAAGACTCCCCTGGGGAGTTCAGTTGTACCGAAAGGCTTCCTTTGGGGTCAATTTTTGATGGGTGAAAGAGGCTCTGTACGTGATTTCTGGGGTCATATTTTCAATTCCTCTCAGATGCCGGATAGGGATGTATTAAGGTTGTTCAGAAAGAGCGAACACAGAGAGTCCAGTTGCTTGTGGGGCTGCGTGAAGGCTCCCTTGGGGAGTTCAGTTGCACAAAAAAGCTTCCTTTGGGGGCAATTTTTGATGGGCGAAAGGGGCTCTGTACACCGTTTCTCGGGTCCTATTTTCAATTCCTCTCAGATTCCGGGAAGGGATGTATTTAGTGTTGTTCAGAAAGAGCGAACACAGAGAGTCCAGTTGCATGTGGGGCTGCTTATATGCTCCCCTGGGGAGTTCAGTTTTACCCAAAGGAATCCTTTCAGGGCAATTTTTGATATGTGAATGGGGCGTTGTACATGATTTCTGGGGTCATATTTTCAATTCCTCTCAGATTCCGGGAAGGGATGTATTTAGGGTTGTTCAGAAAGAGCGAACACAGAGAGTCCAGTTGCATGTGGGGCTGCGTGAAGGCTCCCGTGGGGAGTTCAGTTGTACAGAAAGGCTTCCTTTGGGGGAAATTTTTGATGGGCGAAACGGGCTCTGTACGTGATTTCTGGGGTCATATTTTCAATTCCTCTCTGTTTCCGGTTAGAGATGTATTAAGGTTGTTCAGAAAGAGCGAACACAGAGAGTCCAGTTGCTTGTGCGGCTGCGTGAAGGCTCCCCTGGGGAGTTCAGTTTTACCCAAAGGATTCCTTTCAGGGCAATTTTTGATTTGTGAATGGGGCGCTGTACGTGATTTCTGGGGTCATATTTTCAATTCCTCTCAGATTCCGGGAAGGGATGTATTTAGGGTTGTTCAGAAAGAGCGAACACAGAGAGTCCAGTTGCATGTGGGGCTGCGTAAAGACTCCCCTGGGGAGTTCAGTTGTACCCAAAGGCTTCCTTTGGGGGCAATTTTTGATGGGCGAAAGGGGCTCTGTACGCCGTTTCTGGGGTCCTATTTTCAATTCCTCTCAGATTCCGGGAAGGGAGATATTTAGGGTTTTTAAGAGCGAACACAGAGAGTCCAGTTGCATGTGGGGCTGCGTAAAGACTCCCCTGGGGAGTTCAGTTGTACAGAAAGGCTTCCTTTGGGGGCAATTTTTGATGGGCGAAAGGGGCTCTGTACGTGACTTCTGGGGTCATATTTTCAATTCCTCTCAGATACCGGGAAGGGATGTATTTAGTGTTGTTCAGATAGAGCGAACACAGAGAGTCCAGTTGAATGTGGGGCTGCGTAAAGGCTCCCCTGGGGAGTTCAGTTGTACCCATAGGCTTCCTTTGGGGGCAATTTCTGATGGGCGAAAGGGGCTCTGTACGCCGTTTCTGGGGTCCTATTTTCAATTCCTCTCAGATTCCGGGAAGGGATGTATTAAGGTTGTTCAGAAAGAGCGAACACAGAGAGTCCAGTTGCTTGTGCGGCTGCGTGAAGGCTCCCCTGGGGAGTTCAGTTTTACCCAAAGGATTCCTTTCAGGGCAATTTTTGATGGGTGAAAGGGGCGCTGTACGTGATTTCTGGGGTCATATTTTCAATTCCTCTCAGATTCCGGGAAGGGATGTATTTAGGGTTGTTCAGAAAGAGCGAACACAGAGAGTCCAGTTGCATGTGGGGCTGCGTGAAGGCTCCCCTTGGGAGTTCAGTTGTACAGAAAGGCTTCCTTTGGGGAAAATTTTTGATGGGTGAAAGGGGCTCTGTACGTGATTTCTGGGGTCATATTTTCAATTCCTCTCTGTTTCCGGTTAGGGATATATTAAGGTTGTTCAGAAAGAGCGAACACAGAGAGTCCAGTTGCTTGTGGGGCTCCGTGAAGGCTCCCCTGGGGAGTTCAGTTGTACAAAAAGACTTCCTTTGGGGGCAATTTTTGATGGGCGAAAGGGGCTCTGTACACCGTTTCTGGGGTCCTATTTTCAATTCCTCTCAGATTCCGGGAAGGGATGTATTTAGTGTTGTTCAGAAAGAGCGAACACAGAGAGTCCAGTTGCATGTGGGGCTGCGTAAAGGCTCCCCTGGGGAGTTCAGTTGTACCCATAGGCTTCCTTTGGGGGCAATTTTTGATGGGTGAAAGGGGCTCTGTACGTGATTTCGGGGGTTATATTTTCAATTACTCAGATTCCGGGAAGGGATGTATTTAGGGTTGTTCAGAAAGAGCGAACACAGAGAGTCCAGTTGCATGTGGGGCTGCGTGAATGCTCCCCTGGGGAGTTCAGTTGTACCCATTGGCTTCCTTTGGGAGCAATTTTTGATGGGTGAAATGTGCTCTGTACGTGATTTCTAAGGTCATATTTTCAATTCCCCTCTGTTTCCGGTTATAGATGTATTAAGGTTGTTCAGAAAGAGCGAACACAGAGAGTCCAGTTGCTTGTGGGGCTGCATGAAGACTCCCCTGGGGAGTTCAGTTGTACCGAAAGGCTTCCTTTGGGGTCAATTTTTGATGGGTGAAAGAGGCTCTGTACGTGATTTCTGGGGTCATATTTTCAATTCCTCTCAGATGCCGGATAGGGATGTATTAAGGTTGTTCAGAAAGAGCGAACACAGAGAGTCCAGTTGCTTGTGGGGCTGCGTGAAGGCTCCCTTGGGGAGTTCAGTTGCACAAAAAAGCTTCCTTTGGGGGCAATTTTTGATGGGCGAAAGGGGCTCTGTACACCGTTTCTCGGGTCCTATTTTCAATTCCTCTCAGATTCCGGGAAGGGATGTATTTAGTGTTGTTCAGAAAGAGCGAACACAGAGAGTCCAGTTGCATGTGGGGCTGCTTATATGCTCCCCTGGGGAGTTCAGTTTTACCCAAAGGAATCCTTTCAGGGCAATTTTTGATATGTGAATGGGGCGTTGTACATGATTTCTGGGGTCATATTTTCAATTCCTCTCAGATTCCGGGAAGGGATGTATTTAGGGTTGTTCAGAAAGAGCGAACACAGAGAGTCCAGTTGCATGTGGGGCTGCGTGAAGGCTCCCCTCGGGAGTTCAGTTGTACAGAAAGGCTTCCTTTGGGGGAAATTTTTGATGGGCGAAACGGGCTCTGTACGTGATTTCTGGGGTCATATTTTCAATTCCTCTCTGTTTCCGGTTAGAGATGTATTAAGGTTGTTCAGAAAGAGCGAACACAGAGAGTCCAGTTGCTTGTGCGGCTGCGTGAAGGCTCCCCTGGGGAGTTCAGTTTTACCCAAAGGATTCCTTTCAGGGCAATTTTTGATTTGTGAATGGGGCGCTGTACGTGATTTCTGGGGTCATATTTTCAATTCCTCTCAGATTCCGGGAAGGGATGTATTTAGGGTTGTTCAGAAAGAGCGAACACAGAGAGTCCAGTTGCATGTGGGGCTGCGTAAAGACTCCCCTGGGGAGTTCAGTTGTACCCAAAGGCTTCCTTTGGGGGCAATTTTTGAGGGGCGAAAGGGGCTCTGTACGCCGTTTCTGGGGTCCTATTTTCAATTCCTCTCAGATTCCGGGAAGGGAGATATTTAGGGTTTTTAAGAGCGAACACAGAGAGTCCAGTTGCATGTGGGGCTGCGTAAAGACTCCCCTGGGGAGTTCAGTTGTACAGAAAGGCTTCCTTTGGGGGCAATTTTTGATGGGCGAAAGGGGCTCTGTACGTGACTTCTGGGGTCATATTTTCAATTCCTCTCAGATACCGGGAAGGGATGTATTTAGTGTTGTTCAGATAGAGCGAACACAGAGAGTCCAGTTGAATGTGGGGCTGCGTAAAGGCTCCCCTGGGGAGTTCAGTTGTACCCATAGGCTTCCTTTGGGGGCAATTTCTGATGGGCGAAAGGGGCTCTGTACGCCGTTTCTGGGGTCCTATTTTCAATTCCTCTCAGATTCCGGGAAGGGATGTATTAAGGTTGTTCAGAAAGAGCGAACACAGAGAGTCCAGTTGCTTGTGCGGCTGCGTGAAGGCTCCCCTGGGGAGTTCAGTTTTACCCAAAGGATTCCTTTCAGGGCAATTTTTGATGGGTGAAAGGGGCGCTGTACGTGATTTCTGGGGTCATATTTTCAATTCCTCTCAGATTCCGGGAAGGGATGTATTTAGGGTTGTTCAGAAAGAGCGAACACAGAGAGTCCAGTTGCATGTGGGGCTGCGTGAAGGCTCCCCTTGGGAGTTCAGTTGTACAGAAAGGCTTCCTTTGGGGAAAATTTTTGATGGGTGAAAGGGGCTCTGTACGTGATTTCTGGGGTCATATTTTCAATTCCTCTCTGTTTCCGGTTAGGGATATATTAAGGTTGTTCAGAAAGAGCGAACACAGAGAGTCCAGTTGCATGTGGGGCTGCGTAAAGGCTCCCCTGGGGAGTTCAGTTTTACCCAAAGGAATCCTTTCAGGGCAAATTTTGATATATGAATGGGGCGCTGTACATGGTTTCTGGGGTCCGCTTTTAAATTCCTCTCAGATTCCGGGAAGAGATGTATTTAGGGTTGTTCAGAAAGAGCGAACACAGAGAGTCCAGTTGCATGTGGGGCTGCGTGAAGGCTCCCCTGGGGAGTTCAGTTGTACAGAAAGGCTTCCTTTGAGGGAAATTTTTCATGGGCGAAAGGGGCTCTGTACGTGATTTCTGGGGTCATATTTTCAATTCCTCTCAGATTCCGGGAAGGGATGTATTTAGGGTTGTTCAGAAAGAGCGAACACAGAGAGTCCATTTGCATGTGGGGCTGCGTGAAGGCTCCCTTGGGGAGTTCAGTTGTACCGAAAGGCTTCCTTTGGGGGCAATTTTTGATGGGCGAAAGGGGCTCTGTACGCCGTTTCTGGGGTCCTATTTTCAATTCCTCTCAGATTCTGGGAAGGGATGTATTTAGGGTTGTTCAGAAAGAGCGAACACAGAGAGTCCAGTTGCATGTGGGGCTGCGTGAAGGCTCCTCTTGGGAGTTCAGTTGTACCGAAAGGCTTCCTTTGGGGGCAATTTTTGATGGGCGAAAGGGGCTTTGTACGTGGTTTCTGGGGTCCTATTTTCAATTCCTCTCAGATTCCTTGAAGGGAGATATTTAGGGTTTTTAAGAGCGAACACAGATAGTCCAGTTGCTTGTGGGGCTGCGTAAAGACTCCCCTGGGGAGTTTAGTTTTACAGAAAGGCTTTCTTTGGGGGCAATTTTTGATGGGTGAAAGGGGCTCTGTACGTGATTTCTGGGGTCATATTTTCAATTCCTCTCTGTTTCCGGTTAGGGATGTATTAAGGTTGTTCAGAAAGAGCGAACACAGAGAGTCCAGTTGCTTCTGGGGCTCCGTGAAGGCTCCCCTGGGGAGTTCAGTTGTACAAAAAGACTTCCTTTGGGGGCAATTTTTGATGGGCGAAAGGGGCTCTGTACACCGTTTCTGGGGTCCTATTTTCAATTCCTCTCAGATTCCGGGAAGGGATGTATTTAGTGTTGTTCAGAAAGAGCGAACACAGAGAGTCCAGTTGCATGTGGGGCTGCGTAAAGGCTCCCCTGGGGAGTTCAGTTGTACCCATAGGCTTCCTTTGGGGGCAATTTTTGATGGGTGAAAGGGGCTCTGTACGTGATTTCGGGGGTTATATTTTCAATTACTCAGATTCCGGGAAGGGATGTATTTAGGGTTGTTCAGAAAGAGCGAACACAGAGAGTCCAGTTGCATGTGGGGCTGCGTGAATGCTCCCCTGGGGAGTTCAGTTGTACCCAATGGCTTCCTTTGGGAGCAATTTTTGATGGGTGAAATGTGCTCTGTACGTGATTTCTGGGGTCATATTTTCAATTCCCCTCTGTTTCTGGTTAGAGATGTATTAAGGTTGTTCAGAAAGAGCGAACACAGAGAGTCCAGTTGCTTGTGGGGCTGCATGAAGACTCCCCTGGGGAGTTCAGTTGTACCGAAAGGCTTCCTTTGGGGTCAATTTTTGATGGGTGAAAGAGGCTCTGTACGTGATTTCTGGGGTCATATTTTCAATTCCTCTCAGATGCCGGATAGGGATGTATTAAGGTTGTTCAGAAAGAGCGAACACAGAGAGTCCAGTTGCTTGTGGTGCTGCGTGAAGGCTCCCGTGGGAAGTTCAGTTGTACCGAAAGGTTTCCTTTGGGGGCAATTTTTGATGGGCGAAAGGGGCTCTGTACGTGATTTCTGGGGTCATAATTTCAATTCCCCTCTGTTACCGGTTAGGGATGTATTAAGGTTGATCAGAAAGAGCGAACACAGAGAGTCCAGTTGCTTGTGCGGCTGCGTGAAGGCTCCCCTGGGGAGTTCAGTTTTACCCAAAGGAATCCTTTCAGGGCAATTTTTGATATGTGAATGGGGCGCTGTACATGATTTCTGGGGTCCGCTTTTAAATTCCTCTCAGATTCCGGGAAGGGATGTATTTAGGGTTGTTCAGAAAGAGCGAACACCGAGAGTCCAGTTGCATGTGGGGCTGCGTAAAGACTCCCCTCGGGAGTTCACTTGTACCGAAACGCTTCCTTTGGGGGAAATTTTTGATGGGCGAAAGGGGCTCTGTACGTGATTTTTGGGGTCATATTTTCAATTCCTCTCAGATTCCTTGTAGGGAGATATTTAGGGTTTTTAAGAGCGAAAACAGAGAGTCCAGTTGCATGTGGGGCTGCGTAAAGACTCCCCTGGGGAGTTCAGTTGTACAGAAAGGCTTCCTTTGGGGGCAATTTTTGATGGGCGAAAGGGGCTCTGTACGCCGTTTCTGGGGTCCTATTTTCAATTCCTCTCAGATACCGGGAAGGGATGTATTTAGGGTTGTTCAGTAAGAGCGAACACAGAGAGTCCAGTTGAATGTGGGGCTGCGTAAAGGCTCCCCTGGGGAGTTCAGTTGTACCCATAGGCTTCCTTTGGGGGCAATTTTTGATGGGTGAAAGGGGCGCTGTACGTGATTTCCGGGGGTCATATTTTCAATTCCTCTCAGATTCCGGGAAGGGATGTATTTAGGGTTGTTCAGAAAGAGCGAACACAGAGAGTCCAGTTGCATGTGGGGCGGCGTGAAGGTTCCCGTGGGGAGTTCAGTTGTACCGAAAGGCTTCCTTTGGGGGCAATTTTTCATGGGCGAAAGGGGCTTTGTACGCGGTTTCTGGGGTCCTATTTTCAATTCCTCTCAGATTCCTTGTAGGGAGATATTTAGGGTTTTTAAGAAAGAGCGAACACAGAGAGTCCAGTTGCATGTGGGGCTGCGTAAAGACTCCCCTGGGGAGTTCAGTTGTACCCATTGGCTTCCTTTGGGGGAAATTTTTGATGGGTGAAATGTGCTCTGTACGTGATTTCTGGGGTCATATTTTCAATTCCCCTCTGTTTCTGGTTAGAGATGTATTAAGGTTGTTCAGAAAGAGCGAACACAGAGAGTCCAGTTGCTTGTAGGGCTGCGTGAAGGCTCCCGTGGGAAGTTCAGTTGTACCGAAAGGCTTCCTTTTGGGGGCAATTTTTGATGGGCGAAAGGGGCTCTGTACACCGTTTCTCGGGTCCTATTTTCAATTCCTCTCAGATTCCGGGAAGGGATGTATTTAGCGTTATTCAGAAAGAGCGAACACAGAGAGTCCAGTAGCATGTGGGGCTGCGTGAAGGCTCCCCTGGGGAGTTCAGTTTTACCCAAAGGAATCCTTTCAGGGCAATTTTTGATATGTGAATGGGGCGCTGTACATGATTTCTGGGGTCATATTTTCAATTCCTCTCAGATTCCGGGAAGGGATGTATTTAGGGTTGTTCAGAAAGACCGAACACAGAGAGTCCAGTTGCATGTGGGGCTGCGTGAAGGCTCCCCTGGGGAGTTCAGTTGTACCGAAACGCTTCCTTTGGGGGCAATTTTTGATGGGCGATAGGGGCTCTGTACGTGATTTCTGGGGTCCTATTTTCAATTCATCTCAGATTCCTTGTAGGGAGATATTTAGGGTTTTTAAGAGCGAACACAGAGAGTCCAGTTGCATGTGGGCCTGCGTAAAGACTCCCCTGGGGAGTTCAGTTGTACAGAAAGGCTTCCTTTGGGTGCAATTTTTGACGGGTGAAAGGGGCTCTGTACGTGATTTCTGGGGTCATATTTTCAATTCCTCTCTGTTTCCGGTTAGGGATGTATTAAGGTTGTTCAGAAAGAGAGAACACAGAGAGTCCAGTTGCATGTGGGGCTGCGTGAATGCTCCCCTGGGGAGTTCAGTTGTACCCATTGGCTTCCTTTGGGAGCAATTTTTGATGGGTGAAATGTGCTCTGTACGTGATTTCTAAGGTCATATTTTCAATTCCCCTCTGTTTCCGGTTATAGATGTATTAAGGTTGTTCAGAAAGAGCGAACACAGAGAGTCCAGTTGCTTGTGGGGCTGCATGAAGACTCCCCTGGGGAGTTCAGTTGTACCGAAAGGCTTCCTTTGGGGTCAATTTTTGATGGGTGAAAGAGGCTCTGTACGTGATTTCTGGGGTCATATTTTCAATTCCTCTCAGATGCCGGATAGGGATGTATTAAGGTTGTTCAGAAAGAGCGAACACAGAGAGTCCAGTTGCTTGTGGGGCTGCGTGAAGGCTCCCTTGGGGAGTTCAGTTGCACAAAAAAGCTTCCTTTGGGGGCAATTTTTGATGGGCGAAAGGGGCTCTGTACACCGTTTCTCGGGTCCTATTTTCAATTCCTCTCAGATTCCGGGAAGGGATGTATTTAGTGTTGTTCAGAAAGAGCGAACACAGAGAGTCCAGTTGCATGTGGGGCTGCTTATATGCTCCCCTGGGGAGTTCAGTTTTACCCAAAGGAATCCTTTCAGGGCAATTTTTGATATGTGAATGGGGCGTTGTACATGATTTCTGGGGTCATATTTTCAATTCCTCTCAGATTCCGGGAAGGGATGTATTTAGGGTTGTTCAGAAAGAGCGAACACAGAGAGTCCAGTTGCATGTGGGGCTGCGTGAAGGCTCCCCTCGGGAGTTCAGTTGTACAGAAAGGCTTCCTTTGGGGGAAATTTTTGATGGGCGAAACGGGCTCTGTACGTGATTTCTGGGGTCATATTTTCAATTCCTCTCTGTTTCCGGTTAGAGATGTATTAAGGTTGTTCAGAAAGAGCGAACACAGAGAGTCCAGTTGCTTGTGCGGCTGCGTGAAGGCTCCCCTGGGGAGTTCAGTTTTACCCAAAGGATTCCTTTCAGGGCAATTTTTGATTTGTGAATGGGGCGCTGTACGTGATTTCTGGGGTCATATTTTCAATTCCTCTCAGATTCCGGGAAGGGATGTATTTAGGGTTGTTCAGAAAGAGCGAACACAGAGAGTCCAGTTGCATGTGGGGCTGCGTAAAGACTCCCCTGGGGAGTTCAGTTGTACCCAAAGGCTTCCTTTGGGGGCAATTTTTGAGGGGCGAAAGGGGCTCTGTACGCCGTTTCTGGGGTCCTATTTTCAATTCCTCTCAGATTCCGGGAAGGGAGATATTTAGGGTTTTTAAGAGCGAACACAGAGAGTCCAGTTGCATGTGGGGCTGCGTAAAGACTCCCCTGGGGAGTTCAGTTGTACAGAAAGGCTTCCTTTGGGGGCAATTTTTGATGGGCGAAAGGGGCTCTGTACGTGACTTCTGGGGTCATATTTTCAATTCCTCTCAGATACCGGGAAGGGATGTATTTAGTGTTGTTCAGATAGAGCGAACACAGAGAGTCCAGTTGAATGTGGGGCTGCGTAAAGGCTCCCCTGGGGAGTTCAGTTGTACCCATAGGCTTCCTTTGGGGGCAATTTCTGATGGGCGAAAGGGGCTCTGTACGCCGTTTCTGGGGTCCTATTTTCAATTCCTCTCAGATTCCGGGAAGGGATGTATTAAGGTTGTTCAGAAAGAGCGAACACAGAGAGTCCAGTTGCTTGTGCGGCTGCGTGAAGGCTCCCCTGGGGAGTTCAGTTTTACCCAAAGGATTCCTTTCAGGGCAATTTTTGATGGGTGAAAGGGGCGCTGTACGTGATTTCTGGGGTCATATTTTCAATTCCTCTCAGATTCCGGGAAGGGATGTATTTAGGGTTGTTCAGAAAGAGCGAACACAGAGAGTCCAGTTGCATGTGGGGCTGCGTGAAGGCTCCCCTTGGGAGTTCAGTTGTACAGAAAGGCTTCCTTTGGGGAAAATTTTTGATGGGTGAAAGGGGCTCTGTACGTGATTTCTGGGGTCATATTTTCAATTCCTCTCTGTTTCCGGTTAGGGATATATTAAGGTTGTTCAGAAAGAGCGAACACAGAGAGTCCAGTTGCATGTGGGGCTGCGTAAAGGCTCCCCTGGGGAGTTCAGTTTTACCCAAAGGAATCCTTTCAGGGCAAATTTTGATATATGAATGGGGCGCTGTACATGGTTTCTGGGGTCCGCTTTTAAATTCCTCTCAGATTCCGGGAAGAGATGTATTTAGGGTTGTTCAGAAAGAGCGAACACAGAGAGTCCAGTTGCATGTGGGGCTGCGTGAAGGCTCCCCTGGGGAGTTCAGTTGTACAGAAAGGCTTCCTTTGAGGGAAATTTTTCATGGGCGAAAGGGGCTCTGTACGTGATTTCTGGGGTCATATTTTCAATTCCTCTCAGATTCCGGGAAGGGATGTATTTAGGGTTGTTCAGAAAGAGCGAACACAGAGAGTCCATTTGCATGTGGGGCTGCGTGAAGGCTCCCTTGGGGAGTTCAGTTGTACCGAAAGGCTTCCTTTGGGGGCAATTTTTGATGGGCGAAAGGGGCTCTGTACGCCGTTTCTGGGGTCCTATTTTCAATTCCTCTCAGATTCTGGGAAGGGATGTATTTAGGGTTGTTCAGAAAGAGCGAACACAGAGAGTCCAGTTGCATGTGGGGCTGCGTGAAGGCTCCTCTTGGGAGTTCAGTTGTACCGAAAGGCTTCCTTTGGGGGCAATTTTTGATGGGCGAAAGGGGCTTTGTACGTGGTTTCTGGGGTCCTATTTTCAATTCCTCTCAGATTCCTTGAAGGGAGATATTTAGGGTTTTTAAGAGCGAACACAGATAGTCCAGTTGCTTGTGGGGCTGCGTAAAGACTCCCCTGGGGAGTTTAGTTTTACAGAAAGGCTTTCTTTGGGGGCAATTTTTGATGGGTGAAAGGGGCTCTGTACGTGATTTCTGGGGTCATATTTTCAATTCCTCTCTGTTTCCGGTTAGGGATGTATTAAGGTTGTTCAGAAAGAGCGAACACAGAGAGTCCAGTTGCTTCTGGGGCTCCGTGAAGGCTCCCCTGGGGAGTTCAGTTGTACAAAAAGACTTCCTTTGGGGGCAATTTTTGATGGGCGAAAGGGGCTCTGTACACCGTTTCTGGGGTCCTATTTTCAATTCCTCTCAGATTCCGGGAAGGGATGTATTTAGTGTTGTTCAGAAAGAGCGAACACAGAGAGTCCAGTTGCATGTGGGGCTGCGTAAAGGCTCCCCTGGGGAGTTCAGTTGTACCCATAGGCTTCCTTTGGGGGCAATTTTTGATGGGTGAAAGGGGCTCTGTACGTGATTTCGGGGGTTATATTTTCAATTACTCAGATTCCGGGAAGGGATGTATTTAGGGTTGTTCAGAAAGAGCGAACACAGAGAGTCCAGTTGCATGTGGGGCTGCGTGAATGCTCCCCTGGGGAGTTCAGTTGTACCCAATGGCTTCCTTTGGGAGCAATTTTTGATGGGTGAAATGTGCTCTGTACGTGATTTCTGGGGTCATATTTTCAATTCCCCTCTGTTTCTGGTTAGAGATGTATTAAGGTTGTTCAGAAAGAGCGAACACAGAGAGTCCAGTTGCTTGTGGGGCTGCATGAAGACTCCCCTGGGGAGTTCAGTTGTACCGAAAGGCTTCCTTTGGGGTCAATTTTTGATGGGTGAAAGAGGCTCTGTACGTGATTTCTGGGGTCATATTTTCAATTCCTCTCAGATGCCGGATAGGGATGTATTAAGGTTGATCAGAAAGAGCGAACACAGAGAGTCCAGTTGCTTGTGCGGCTGCGTGAAGGCTCCCCTGGGGAGTTCAGTTTTACCCAAAGGAATCCTTTCAGGGCAATTTTTGATATGTGAATGGGGCGCTGTACATGATTTCTGGGGTCCGCTTTTAAATTCCTCTCAGATTCCGGGAAGGGATGTATTTAGGGTTGTTCAGAAAGAGCGAACACCGAGAGTCCAGTTGCATGTGGGGCTGCGTAAAGACTCCCCTCGGGAGTTCACTTGTACCGAAACGCTTCCTTTGGGGGAAATTTTTGATGGGCGAAAGGGGCTCTGTACGTGATTTTTGGGGTCATATTTTCAATTCCTCTCAGATTCCTTGTAGGGAGATATTTAGGGTTTTTAAGAGCGAAAACAGAGAGTCCAGTTGCATGTGGGGCTGCGTAAAGACTCCCCTGGGGAGTTCAGTTGTACAGAAAGGCTTCCTTTGGGGGCAATTTTTGATGGGCGAAAGGGGCTCTGTACGCCGTTTCTGGGGTCCTATTTTCAATTCCTCTCAGATACCGGGAAGGGATGTATTTAGGGTTGTTCAGTAAGAGCGAACACAGAGAGTCCAGTTGAATGTGGGGCTGCGTAAAGGCTCCCCTGGGGAGTTCAGTTGTACCCATAGGCTTCCTTTGGGGGCAATTTTTGATGGGTGAAAGGGGCGCTGTACGTGATTTCCGGGGGTCATATTTTCAATTCCTCTCAGATTCCGGGAAGGGATGTATTTAGGGTTGTTCAGAAAGAGCGAACACAGAGAGTCCAGTTGCATGTGGGGCGGCGTGAAGGTTCCCGTGGGGAGTTCAGTTGTACCGAAAGGCTTCCTTTGGGGGCAATTTTTCATGGGCGAAAGGGGCTTTGTACGCGGTTTCTGGGGTCCTATTTTCAATTCCTCTCAGATTCCTTGTAGGGAGATATTTAGGGTTTTTAAGAAAGAGCGAACACAGAGAGTCCAGTTGCATGTGGGGCTGCGTAAAGACTCCCCTGGGGAGTTCAGTTGTACCCATTGGCTTCCTTTGGGGGAAATTTTTGATGGGTGAAATGTGCTCTGTACGTGATTTCTGGGGTCATATTTTCAATTCCCCTCTGTTTCTGGTTAGAGATGTATTAAGGTTGTTCAGAAAGAGCGAACACAGAGAGTCCAGTTGCTTGTGGGGCTGCGTGAAGGCTCCCGTGGGAAGTTCAGTTGTACCGAAAGGCTTCCTTTTGGGGGCAATTTTTGATGGGCGAAAGGGGCTCTGTACACCGTTTCTCGGGTCCTATTTTCAATTCCTCTCAGATTCCGGGAAGGGATGTATTTAGCGTTATTCAGAAAGAGCGAACACAGAGAGTCCAGTAGCATGTGGGGCTGCGTGAAGGCTCCCCTGGGGAGTTCAGTTTTACCCAAAGGAATCCTTTCAGGGCAATTTTTGATATGTGAATGGGGCGCTGTACATGATTTCTGGGGTCATATTTTCAATTCCTCTCAGATTCCGGGAAGGGATGTATTTAGGGTTGTTCAGAAAGACCGAACACAGAGAGTCCAGTTGCATGTGGGGCTGCGTGAAGGCTCCCCTGGGGAGTTCAGTTGTACCGAAACGCTTCCTTTGGGGGCAATTTTTGATGGGCGATAGGGGCTCTGTACGTGATTTCTGGGGTCCTATTTTCAATTCATCTCAGATTCCTTGTAGGGAGATATTTAGGGTTTTTAAGAGCGAACACAGAGAGTCCAGTTGCATGTGGGCCTGCGTAAAGACTCCCCTGGGGAGTTCAGTTGTACAGAAAGGCTTCCTTTGGGTGCAATTTTTGACGGGTGAAAGGGGCTCTGTACGTGATTTCTGGGGTCATATTTTCAATTCCTCTCTGTTTCCGGTTAGGGATGTATTAAGGTTGTTCAGAAAGAGAGAACACAGAGAGTCCAGTTGCATGTGGGGCTGCGTGAAGGATCCCGTGGGAAGTTCAGTTGTACCGAAAGGTTTCCTTTGGGGGCAATTTTTGATGGGCGAAAGGGGCTCTGTACGTGATTTCTGGGGTCATATTTTCAATTCCTCTCAGATTCCGGGAAGTGATGTATTTAGGGTTGTTCAGAAAGAGCGAACACAGAGAGTCCAGTTGCATGTGGGGCTGCGTGAAGGCTCCCCTGGGGAATTCAGTTGTACCGAAAGGCTTCCTTTGGGGGCAATTTTTGATGGGCGAAAGGGGCTCTGTACGCCGTTTCTGGGGTCCTATTTTCAATTCATCTCAGATTCCTTGCAGGGAGATATTTAGGGTTTTAAAGAGCGAACACAGAGAGTCCAGTTGCATGTGGGGCTGCGTAAAGACTCCCCTGGGGAGTTCAGTTGTACCCATTGGCTTCCTTTGGGGGACATTTTTGATGGGTGAAAGGGGCTCTGTACGTGATTTCTGGGGTCATATTTTCAATTCCTCTCTGTTTCCGGTTAGGTGATGTATTAAGGTTGTTCAGAAAGAGCGAACACAGATAGTCCAGTTGCTTGTGGGGCTGCGTGAAGGCTCCCCTGGGGAGTTCAGTTGTACCCAAAGGCTTCCTTTGGGGGCAATTTTTGATGGGCGAAAGGGGCTCTGTACACCGTTTCTCGGGTCCTATTTTCAATTCCTCTCAGATTCCGGGAAGGGATGTATTTAGGGTTGTTCAGAAAGAGCGAACACAGAGAGTCCAGTTGCATGTGGGGCTGCGTGAAGGCTCCCCTGGGGAGTTCAGTTTTACCCAAAGGAATCCTTTCAGGGCAATTTTTGATATGTGAATGTGGCGTTGTACATGATTTCTGGGGTCATATTTTCAATTCCTCTCAGATTCCGGGAAGGGATGTATTTAGGGTTGTTCAGAAAGACCGAACACAGAGAGTCCAGTTGCATGTGGGGCTGCGTGAAGGCTCCCCTCGGGAGTTCAGTTGTACAGAAAGGCTTCCTTTGGGGGAAATTTTTGATGGGCGAAACAGGCTCTGTACGTGATTTCTGGGGTCATATTTTCAATTCCTCTCTGTTTCCGGTTAGGGATGTATTAAGGTTGTTCAGAAAGAGCGAACACAGAGAGTCCAGTTGCATGTGGGGCTGCGTGAAGGCTCCCCTGGGGAGTTCAGTTTTACCCAAAGGATTCCTTTCAGGGCAATTTTTGATGGGCGAAAGGGGCTCTGTACGTGATTTCTGGGGTCATATTTTCAATTCCTCTCAGATTCCGGGAAGGGATGTATTTAGGGTTGTTCAGAAAGATCGAACACAGATAGTCCAGTTGCATGTGGGGCTGCGTAAAGGCTCCCCTGGGGAGTTCAGTTCTACCGAAACGCTTCCTTTGGGGGCAATTTTTGATGGGCGAAAGGGGCTTTGTACATGGTTTCTGGGGTCATATTTTCAATTCCTCTCTGTTTCCGGTTAGGGATGTATTAAGGTTGTTCAGAAAGAGCGAACACAGATAGTCCAGTTGCTTGTGGGGCTGCGTGAAGGCTCCTCTGGGGAGTTCAGTTGTACCCATTGGCTTCCTTTGGGGGCAATTTTTGATGGGCGAAAGGGGCTCTGTACGCCGTTTCTGGGGTCCTATTTTCAATTCCTCTCAGATTCTGGGAAGGGATGTATTTAGGGTTTTTCAGAAAGAGCGAACACAGAGAGTCCAGTTGCATGTGGGGCTGCGTGAAGGCTCCCCCGGGGAGTTATGTTGTACCCAAAGGCTTCCTTTGGGAGCAATTTTTGATGGGTGAAAAGGGCTCTGTACGTGATTTCTGGGGTCATATTTTCAATTCCCCTCTGTTTCCGGTTAGAGATGTATTAAGGTTATTCAGAAAGAGCGAACACAGAGAGTCCAGTTGCATGTGGGGCTGCGTGAAGGCTCCCCTGGGGAGTTCAGTTGTACAGAAAGGCTTCCTTTAGGGGAAATTTTTGATGGGCGATACGGGCTCTGTAGGTGATTTCTGGGGTCATATTTTCTATTCCCCTCTGTTTCCAGTTAGAGATATATTAAGGTTGTTCAGAAAGAGCGAACACAGAAAGTCCAGTTGCATGTGGGGCTGCGTGAAGGCTCCCCTGTGGAGTTCAGTTTTACCCAAAGGATTCCTTTCAGGGCAATTTTTGATTTGTGAATGGGGCGCTGTACCTGACTTCTGGTTTCATATTTTCAATTCCTCTCAGATTCTGGGAAGGGATGTATTTAGGGTTGTTCAGAAAGAGCGAACACAGAGAGTCCAGTTGCATGTGGGGCTGCGTGAAGGCTCCCCTTGGGAGTTCAGAAGTACCGAAAGGCTTCCTTTGGGGGCAATTTTTGATGGGAGAAAGGGGCTCTGTACGCCGTTTCTGGGGTCCTATTTTCAATTCCTCTCAGATTCCGGGAAGGGATGTATTTAGGGTTTTTCAGAAAGAGCGAACACAGAGAGTCCAGTTGCATGTGGGGCTGCGTGAAGGCTCCCCTGGGGAGTTCAGTTGTACCCAAAGGCTTCCTTTGGGAGCAATTTTTGATGGGTGAAAGGGGCTCTGTACGTGATTTCTGGGGTCATATTTTCAATTCCTCTCAGATTCTGGGAAGGGATGTATTTAGGGTTGTTCAGAAAGAGCGAACACAGAGAGTCCAGTTGCATGTGGGGCTGCGTGAAGGCTCCCCTTGGGAGTTCAGTTGTACCGAAACGCTTCTTTTGGGGGAAATTTTTGATGGGCGAAAGGGGCTCTGTACACCGTTTCTGGGGTCCTATTTTCAATTCCTCTCAGATTCCGGGAAGGGATGTATTTAGTGTTGTTCAGATAGAGCGAACACAGAGAGTCCAGTTGCATGTGGGGCTGCGTAAAGGCTCCCCTGGGGAGTTCAGTTGTACCCATAGGCTTCCTTTGGGGGCAATTTTTGATGGGTGAAAGGGGCGCTGTACGTGATTTCGGGGGTCATATTTTCAATTACTCAGATTCCGAGAAGGGATGTATTTAGGGTTCTTCAGAAAGAGCGAACACAGAGAGTCCAGTTGCATGTGGGGCTGCGTGAAGGCTCCCCTGGGGAGTTCAGAAGTACCGAAAGGCTTCCTTTGGGGGCAATTTTTGATGGGAGAAAGGGGCTCTGTACGCCGTTTCTGGGGTCCTATTTTCAATTCCTCTCAGATTCCGGGAAGGGATGTATTTAGGGTTGTTCAGAAAGAGCGAACACAGAGAGTCCAGTTGCATGTGGGGCTGCGTGAAGGCTCCCCTGGGGAGTTCAGTTGTACCCAAAGGCTTCCTTTGGGAGCAATTTTTGATGGGTGAAAGGGGCTCTGTACGTGATTTCTGGGGTCATATTTTCAATTCCCCACTGTTTCCGGTTAGAGATATATTAAGGCTGTTCAGAAAGAGCGAACACAGAGAGTCCAGTTGCATGTGGGGCTGCGTGAAGGCTCCCCTGGGGAGTTCAGTTTTACCCAAAGGATTCCTTTCAGGGCAATTTTTGATTTGTGAATGGGGCGCTGTACCTGACTTCTGGGGTCATATTTTCAATTCCTCTCAGATTCTGGGAAAGGATGTATTTAGGGTTGTTCAGAAAGACCGAACACAGAGAGTCCAGTTGCATGTGGGGCTGCGTGAAGGCTCCCCTGGGGAGTTCAGTTGTACCGAAACGCTTCCTTTGGGGGAAATTTTTGATGGGCGAAAGGGGCTCTGTACGCCGTTTCTGGGGTCCTATTTTCAATTCCTCTCAGATTCATTGTAGGGAGATATTTAGGGTTTTTAAGAGCGAACACAGAGAGTCCAGTTGCATGTGGGGCTGCGTAAAGACTCCCCTGGGGAGTTCAGTTGTACCAAAATGCTTCCTTTGGGGGCAATTTTTGATGGGTGAAAGGGGCTCTGTATGTGATTTCTGGGGTCATATTTTCAATTCCTCTCTGTTTCTGGTTAGGGATGTATTAAGGTTGTTCAGAAAGAGCGAACACAGAGAGTCCAGTTGCATGTGGGGCTGCGTGAAGGCTCCCCTGGGGAGTTCAGTTGTACAGAAAGGCTTCCTTTGGGTGCAATTTTTGACGGGTGAAAGGGGCTCTGTACGTGATTTCTGGGGTCATATTTTCA
Organism: Mergus octosetaceus; assembly: GCA_036873955.1. Taxonomy (NCBI): domain Eukaryota; kingdom Metazoa; phylum Chordata; class Aves; order Anseriformes; family Anatidae; genus Mergus; species Mergus octosetaceus. The sequence continues at coordinate 1,050,212 of CM072286.1, forward strand.
ATTCCTCTCTGTTTCTGGTTAGGGATGTATTAAGGTTGTTCAGAAACAGCGAACACAGAGAGTCCAGTTGCATGTGGGGCTGCGTGAAGGCTCCTATTGGGAGTTCAGTTGTACCGAAAGGCTTCCTTTGGGGGAAATTTTTGATGGGTGAAAGGGGCTCTGTACGTGATTTCTGGGGTCCTATTTTCAATTCCTCTCAGATTCCGGGAAGGGATGTATTTAGGGTTGTTCAGAAAGAGCGAACACAGAGAGTCCAGTTGCATGTAGGGCTGCGTGAAGGCTCCCCTGGGGAATTCAGTTGTACCGAAACACTTCCTTTGGGGGCAATTTTTGATGGGAGAAAGGGGCTCTGTACGCCGTTTCTGGGGTCCTATTTTCAATTCCTCTCAGATTCCTTGCAGGGAGATATTTAGGGTTTTAAAGAGCGAACACAGAGAGTCCAGCTGCATGTGGGGCTGCGTGAAGACTCCCCTGGGGAGTTCAGTTGTACCCATTGGCTTCCTTTGGGGGAAATTTTTGATGGGTGAAAGGGGCTCTGTACGCCGTTTCTGGGGTCCTATTTCCAATTACTCTCAGATTCCGGGAAGGGATGTATTTAGGGTTGTTCAGAAAGAGCGAACACAGAGAGTCCAGTTGCATGTGGGGCTGCGTGAAGGCTCCCCTGGGGAGTTCAGTTGTACCCAAAGGCTTCCTTTGGGAGCAATTTTTGATGGGTGAAAGGGGCTCTGTACGTGATTTCTGGGGTCATATTTTCAATTCCCCTCTGTTTCCGGTTAGAGATATATTAAGGCTGTTCAGAAAGAGCGAACACAGAGAGTCCCGTTGCATGTGGGGCTGCGTGAAGGCTCCCCTGGAGAGTTCAGTTTTACACAAAGGATTCCTTTCAGGGCAATTTTTGATTTGTGAATGGGGCGCTGTACCTGACTTCTGGGGTCATATTTTCAATTCCTCTCAGATTCTGGGAAGGGATGTATTTAGGGTTGTTCAGAAAGACCGAACACAGAGAGTCCAGTTGCATGTGGGGCTGCGTGAAGGCTCCCCTGGGGAGTTCAGTTGTACCGAAACGCTTCTTTTGGGGGAAATTTTTGATGGGCGAAAGGGGCTCTGTACACCGTTTCTGGGGTCCTATTTTCAATTCCTCTCAGATACCGGGAAGGGATGTATATAGTGTTGTTCAGATAGAGCGAACACAGAGAGTCCAGTTGCATGTGGGGCTGCGTAAAGGCTCCCCTGGGGAGTTCAGTTGTACCCATAGGCTTCCTTTCAGGGCAATTTTTGATGGGTGAAAGGGGCGCTGTACGTGATTTCGGGGGTCATATTTTCAATTACTCAGATTCCGAGAAGGGATGTATTTAGGGTTCTTCAGAAAGAGCGAACACAGAGAGTCCAGTTGCATGTGGGGCTGCGTGAAGGCTCCCCTGGGGAGTTCAGAAGTACCGAAAGGCTTCCTTTGGGGGCAATTTTTGATGGGAGAAAGGGGCTCTGTACGCCGTTTCTGGGGTCCTATTTTCAATTCCTCTCAGATTCCGGGAAGGGATGTATTTAGGGTTGTTCAGAAAGAGCGAACACAGAGAGTCCAGTTGCATGTGGGGCTGCGTGAAGGCTCCCCTGGGGAGTTCAGTTGTACCCATAGGCTTCCTTTGGGGGCAATTTTTGATGGGTGAAAGGGGCGCTGTACGTGATTTCGGGGGTCATAATTTCAATTACTCAGATTCTGGGAAGGGATGTATTTAGGGTTGTTCAGAAAGAGCGAACACAGAGAGTCCAGGGTCATGTGGGGCTGCGTGAAGGCTCCCCAGGGAGTTCAGTTGTACCCATAGGATTCCTTTCAGGGCAATTTTTGATGGGTGAAAGGGGCTCTGTACGTGATTTCTGGGGTCATATTTTCAATTCCCCTCTGTTTCCGGTTAGGTGATGTATTAAGGTTATTCAGAAAGAGCGAACACAGAGAGTCCAGTTGCATGTGGGGCTGCGTGAAGGCTCCCCTGGGGAGTTCAGTTGTACCGAAACACTTCCTTTGGGGGCAATTTTTGATGGGTGAAAGGGGCTCTGTACGCAGTTTCTGGGATCCTATTTTCAATTCCTCTCAGATTCCTTGTAGGGAGATATTTAGGGTTTCTAAGAAAGAGCGAACACAGTGAGTCCAGTTGCTTGTGGGGCTGCGTGAAGGCTCCCCTGGGGAGTTCAGTTGTACAGAAAGGCTTCCTTTGGGGGAAATTTTTGATGGGCGATACGGGCTCTGTAGGTGATTTCTGGGGTCATATTTTCTATTCCCCTCTGTTTCCAGTTAGAGATATATTAAGGTTGTTCAGAAAGAGCGAACACAGAAAGTCCAGTTGCATGTGGGGCTGCGTGAAGGCTCCCCTGTGGAGTTCAGTTTTACCCAAAGGATTCCTTTCAGGGCAATTTTTGATTTGTGAATGGGGCGCTGTACCTGACTTCTGGTTTCATATTTTCAATTCCTCTCAGATTCTGGGAAGGGATGTATTTAGGGTTGTTCAGAAAGAGCGAACACAGAGAGTCCAGTTGCATGTGGGGCTGCGTGAAGGCTCCCCTGGGGAGTTCAGTTGTACCGAAACACTTCCTTTGGGGGCAATTTTTGATGGGCGAAAGGGGCTCTGTACGCGGTTTCTGGGATCCTATTTTCAATTCCTCTCAGATTCCTTGTAGGGAGATATTTAGGGTTTTTCAGAAAGAGCGAACACAGAGAGTCCAGTTGCTTGTGGGGCTGCGTGAAGGCTCCCCTGGGGAGTTCAGTTGTACAGAAAGGCTTCCTTTGGGGGAAATTTTTGATGGGCGATACGGGCTCTGTAGGTGATTTCTGGGGTCATATTTTCTATTCCCCTCTGTTTCCAGTTAGAGATATATTAATGTTGTTCAGAAAGAGCGAACACAGAGAGTCCAGTTGCATGTGGGGCTGCGTAAAGGCTCCCCTGGGGAGTTCAGTTGTACCCATAGGCTTCCTTTGGGGGCAATTTTTGATGGGTGAAAGGGGCGCTGTACGTGATTTCGGGGGTCATATTTTCAATTACTCAGATTCCGAGAAGGGATGTATTTAGGGTTCTTCAGAAAGAGCGAACACAGAGAGTCCAGTTGCATGTGGGGCTGCGTGAAGGCTCCCCTGGGGAGTTCAGAAGTACCGAAAGGCTTCCTTTGGGGGCAATTTTTGATGGGAGAAAGGGGCTCTGTACGCCGTTTCTGGAGTCCTATTTCCAATTCCTCTCAGATTCCGGGAAGGGATGTATTTAGGGTTGTTCAGAAAGAGCGAACACAGAGAGTCCAGTTGCATGTGGGGCTGCGTGAAGGCTCCCCTGGGGAGTTCAGTTGTACCCAAAGGCTTCCTTTGGGAGCAATTTTTGATGGGTGAAAGGGGCTCTGTACGTGATTTCTGGGGTCATATTTTCAATTCCTCTCAGATTCCGGGAAGGGATGTATTTAGGGTTGTTCAGAAAGAGCGAACACAGAGAGTCCAGTTGCATGTAGGGCTGCGTGAAGGCTCCCCTGGGGAATTCAGTTGTACCGAAACACGTCCTTTGGGGGCAATTTTTGATGGGAGAAAGGGGCTCTGTACGCCGTTTCTGGGGTCCTATTTTCAATTCCTCTCAGATTCCTTGCAGGGAGATATTTAGGGTTTTAAAGAGCGAACACAGAGAGTCCAGCTGCATGTGGGGCTGCGTAAAGACTCCCCTGGGGAGTTCAGTTGTACCCATTGGCTTCCTTTGGGGGAAATTTTTGATGGGTGAAAGGGGCTCTGTACGTGATTTCTGGGGTCATATTTTCAATTCCTCTCTGTTTCCGGTTAGGTGATGTATTAAGGTTGTTCAGAAAGAGCGAACACAGAGAGTCCAGTTGCTTGTGGGGCTTCTTGAAGGCTCCCCTGGGGAGTTCAGTTGTACCGAAAGGCTTCCTTTGGGGGCAATTTTTGATGGGTGAAAGGGGCTCTGTACACCGTTTCTGGGGTCCTATTTTCAATTCCTCTCAGATTCCGCGAAGGGATGTATTTAGGGTTTTTCAGAAAGAGCGAACACAGAGAGTCCAGTTGCATGTGGGGCTGCGTGAAGGCTCCCCTGGGGAGTTCAGTTGTACCCAAAGGCTTCCTTTGGGAGCAATTTTTGATGGGTGAAAGGGGCTCTGTACGTGATTTCTGGGGTCATATTTTCAATTCCCCTCTGTTTCCGGTTAGAGATATATTAAGGCTGTTCAGAAAGAGCGAACACAGAGAGTCCAGTTGCATGTGGGGCTGCGTGAAGGCTCCCCTGGAGAGTTCAGTTTTACACAAAGGATTCCTTTCAGGGCAATTTTTGATTTGTGAATGGGGCGCTGTACCTGACTTCTGGGGTCATATTTTCAATTCCTCTCAGATTCTGGGAAGGGATGTATTTAGGGTTGTTCAGAAAGACCGAACACAGAGAGTCCAGTTGCATGTGGGGCTGCGTGAAGGCTCCCCTGGGGAGTTCAGTTGTACCGAAACGCTTCTTTTGGGGGAAATTTTTGATGGGCGAAAGGGGCTCTGTACACCGTTTCTGGGGTCCTATTTTCAATTCCTCTCAGATACCGGGAAGGGATGTATTTAGTGTTGTTCAGATAGATCGAACACAGAGAGTCCAGTTGCATGTGGGGCTGCGTAAAGGCTCCCCTGGGGAGTTCAGTTGTACCCATAGGCTTCCTTTGGGGGCAATTTTTGATGGGTGAAAGGGGCGCTGTACGTGATTTCGGGGGTCATATTTTCAATTACTCAGATTCCGGGAAGGGATGTATTTAGGGTTCTTCAGAAAGAGCGAACACAGAGAGTCCAGTTGCATGTGGGGATGCGTGAAGGCTCCCCTGGGGAGTTCAGTTGTACCGAAAGGCTTCCTTTGAGGGAAATTTTTGATGGGCGAAAGGGGCTCTGTACATGATTTCTGGGGTCATATTTTCAATTCCCCTCTGTTTCCGGTTAGAGATATATTAAGGCTGTTCAGAAAGAGCGAACACAGAGAGTCCAGTTGCATGTGGGGCTGCGTGAAGGCTCCCCTGGGGAGTTCAGTTTTACCCATAGGCTTCCTTTGGGGCAATTTTTGATGGGTGAAAGGGGTTCTGTACGTGATTTCTCGGGTCATATTTTCAATTCCCCTCTGTTTCCGGTTAGAGATGTATTAAGGTTGTTCAGAAAGAGCGAACACAGAGAGTCCAGTTGCATGTGGGGCTGCGTTAAGGCTCCCGTGGGAAGTTCAGTTGTACCGAAAGGTTTCCTTTGGGGGCAATTTTTGATGGGCGAAAGGGGCTCTGTACGTGATTTCTGGGGTCCTATTTTCAATTCCTCTCAGATTCCGGGAAGGGATGTATTTAGGGTTGTTCAGAAAGAGCGAACACAGAGAGTCCAGTTGCATGTGGGGCTGCGTGAAGGCTCCCCTGGGGAATTCAGTTGTACCGAAAGGCTTCCTTTGGGGGCAATTTTTGATGGGCGAAAGGGGCTCTGTACGCCGTTTCTGGGGTCCTATTTTCAATTCATCTCAGATTCCTTGCAGGGAGATATTTAGGGTTTTAAAGAGCGAACACAGAGAGTCCAGTTGCATGTGGGGCTGCGTAAAGACTCCCCTGGGGAGTTCAGTTGTACCCATTGGCTTCCTTTGGGGGAAATTTTTGATGGGTGAAAGGGGCTCTGTACTTGATTTCTGGGGTCATATTTTCAATTCCTCTCTGTTTCCGGTTAGGTGATGTATTAAGGTTGTTCAGAAAGAGCGAACACAGAGAGTCCAGTTGCTTGTGGGGCTGCGTGAAGGCTCCCCTGGGGAGTTCAGTTGTACCCAAAGGCTTCCTTTGGGGGCAATTTTTGATGGGCAAAAGGGGGTCTGTACACCGTTTCTCGGGTCCTATTTTCAATTCCTCTCAGATTCCGGGAAGGGATGTATTTAGGGTTGTTCAGAAAGAGCGAACACAGAGAGTCCAGTTGCATGTGGGGCTGCGTGAAGGCTCCCCTGGGGAGTTCAGTTTTACCCAAAGGAATCCTTTCAGGGCAATTTTTGATATGTGAATGGGGCATTGTACATGATTTCTGGGGTCATATTTTCAATTCCTCTCAGATTCCGGGAAGGGATGTATTTAGGGTTGTTCAGAAAGACCGAACACAGAGAGTCCAGTTGCATGTGGGGCTGCGTGAAGGCTCCCCTCGGGAGTTCAGTTGTACAGAAAGGCTTCCTTTGGGGGAAATTTTTGATGGGCGAAACAGGCTCTGTACGTGATTTCTGGGGTCATATTTTCAATTCCTCTCTGTTTCCGGTTAGGGATGTATTAAGGTTGTTCAGAAAGAGCGAACACAGAGAGTCCAGTTGCATGTGGGGCTGCGTGAAGGCTCCCCTGGGGAGTTCAGTTTTACCCAAAGGATTCCTTTCAGGGCAATTTTTGATGGGCGAAAGGGGCTCTGTACGTGATTTCTGGGGTCATATTTTCAATTCCTCTCAGATTCCGGGAAGGGATGTATTTAGGGTTGTTCAGAAAGAGCGAACACAGAGAGTCCAGTTGCATGTGGGGCTGCGTAAAGACTCCCCTGGGGAGTTCAGTTGTACCCATAGGCTTCCTTTGGGGGCAATTTTTGATGGGTGAAAGGGGCGCTGTACGTGATTTCGGGGGTCATATTTTCAATTACTCAGATTCCGAGAAGGGATGTATTTAGGGTTGTTCAGAAAGAGCGAACACAGAGAGTCCAGTTGCATGTGGGGCTGCGTGAAGGCTCCCCTGGGGAGTTCAGTTGTACCGAAAGGCTTCCTTTGGGGGCAATTTTTGATGGGCGATAGGGGCTCTGTACACCGTTTCTGGGGTCCTATTTTCAATTCCTCTCAGATTCCGGGAAGGGATGTATTTAGGGTTGTTCAGAAAGAGCGAACACAGAGAGTCCAGTTGCATGTGGGGCTGCGTAAAGGCTCCCCTGGGGAGTTCAGTTTTACCGAAAGGATTCCTTTTAGGGCAATTTTTGATTTGTGAATGGGGCTCTGTACGTGATTTCTGTGGTCATATTTTCAATTCCTCTCATATTCCGGGAAGGGATGTATTTAGGGTTGTTCAGAAAGAGCGAACACAGAGAGTCCAGTTGCATGTGGGGCTGCGTGAAGGCTCCCCTTGGGAGTTCAGTTGTACAGAAAGGCTTCCTTTGGGGGCAATTTTTGATGGGTGAAAGGGGCTCTGTACGTGATTTCTGGGGTCATATTTTCAATTCCTCTCTGTTTCCGGTTAGGGATATATTAAGGTTGTTCAGAAAGAGCGAACACAGAGAGTCCAGTTGCATGTGGGGCTGCATAAAGGCTCCCCTGGGGAGTTCAGTTTTACCCAAAGGAATCCTTTCAGGGCAATTTTTGATATGTGAATGGGGCGTTGGACATGATTTCTGGGGTCATATTTTCAATTCCTCTCAGATTCCGGGAAGGGATGTATTTAGGGTTGTTCAGAAAGAGCGAACACAGAGAGTCCAGTTGCATGTGGGGCTGCGTGAAGGCTCCCCTCGGGAGTTCAGTTGTACCGAAAGGCTTCCTTTGAGGGCAATTTTTGATGGGCGAAAGGGGCTCTGTACGTGATTTCTGGGGTCATATTTTCAATTCCTCTCAGATTCCGGGAAGGGATGTATTTAGGGTTGTTCAGAAAGAGCGAACACAGAGAGTCCAGTTGCATGTGGGGCTGCGTGAAGGCTCCCCTGGGGAGTTCAGTTGTACCAAAAGGCTTCCTTTGGGGGCAATTTTTGACGGGTGAAAGGGGCTCTGTACGTGATTTCTGGGGTCATATTTTCAATTCCTCTCTGTTTCTGGTTAGGGATGTATTAAGGTTGTTCAGAAAGAGCGAACACGGAGAGTCCAGTTGCATGTGGGGCTGCGTGAAGGCTCCCGTGGGAAGTTCAGTTGTACCGAAAGGTTTCCTTTGGGGGCAATTTTTGATGGGCGAAAGGGGCTCTGTACGTGATTTCTGGGGTCATATTTTCAATTCCTCTCAGATTCCGGGAAGGGATGTATTTAGGGTTGTTCAGAAAGAGCGAACACAGAGAGTCCAGTTGCATGTGGGGCTGCGTGAAGGCTCCCCTGGGGAATTCAGTTGTACCGAAAGGCTTCCTTTGGGGGCAATTTTTGATGGGCGAAAGGGGCTCTGTACGCCGTTTCTGGGGTCCTATTTTCAATTCCTCTCAGATTCCTTGCAGGGAGATATTTAGGGTTTTAAAGAGCGAACACAGAGAGTCCAGTTGCATGTGGGGCTGCGTAAAGACTCCCCTGGGGAGTTCAGTTGTACCCATTGGCTTCCTTTGGGGGAAATTTTTGATGGGTGAAAGGGGCTCTGTACGTGATTTCTGGGGTCATATTTTCAATTCCTCTCTGTTTCCGGTTAGGTGATGTATTAAGTTTGTTCAGAAAGAGCGAACACAGAGAGTCCAGTTGCTTGTGGGGCTGCGTGAAGGCTCCCCTGGGGAGTTCAGTTGTACAGAAAGGCTTCCTTTGGGGGAAATTTTTGATGGGTGAAACAGGCTCTGTACGTGATTTCTGGGGTCATATTTTCAATTCCTCTCAGATTCTGGGAAGGGATGTATTTAGGGTTGTTCAGAAAGAGCGAACACAGAGAGTCCAGTTGCATGTGGGGCTGCTTAAATGCTCCCCTGGGGAGTTCAGTTGTACCCAAAGGCTTCCTTTGGGGGCAATTTTTGATGGGCGAAAGGGGCTCTGTACACCGTTTCTCGGGTCCTATTTTCAATTCCTCTCAGATTCCGGGAAGGGATGTATTTAGTGTTGTTCAGAAAGAGCGAACACAGAGAGTCCAGTTGCATGTGGGGCTGCGTGAAGGCTCCCCTGGGGAGTTCAGTTTTACCCAAAGGAATCCTTTCAGGGCAATTTTTGATATGTGAATGGGGCGTTGGACATGATTTCTGGGGTCATATTTTCAATTCCTCTCAGATTCCGGGAAGGGATGTATTTAGGGTTGTTCAGAAAGAGCGAACACAGAGAGTCCAGTTGCATGTGGGGCTGCGTGAAGGCTCCCCTCGGGAGTTCAGTTGTACAGAAAGGCTTCCTTTGGGGGAAATTTTTGATGGGTGAAACAGGCTCTGTACGTGATTTCTGGGGTCATATTTTCAATTCCTCTCAGATTCTGGGAAGGGATGTATTTAGGGTTGTTCAGAAAGAGCGAACACAGAAAGTCCAGTTGCATGTGGGGCTGCGTAAAGGCTCCCCTGGGGAGTTCAGTTTTACTCATAGGCTTCCTTTGGGGCAATTTTTGATGGGCGAAACAGGCTCTGTACGTGATTTCTGGGGTCATATTTTCAATTCCTCTCTGTTTCCGGTTAGGGATGTATTAAGGTTGTTCAGAAAGAGCGAACACAGAGAGTCCAGTTGCATGTGGGGCTGCGTGAAGGCTCCCCTGGGGAGTTCAGTTTTACCCAAAGGATTCCTTTCAGGGCAATTTTTGATTTGTGAATGGGGCGCTGTACGTGATTTCTGGGGTCATATTTTCAATTCCTCTCAGATTCCGGGAAGGGATGTATTTAGGGTTGTTCAGAAAGAGCGAACACAGAGAGTCCAGTTGCATGTGGGGCTGCGTAAAGACTCCCCTGGGGAGTTCAGTTGTACCCATAGGCTTCCTTTGGGGGCAATTTTTGATGGGTGAAAGGGGCGCTGTACGTGATTTCGGGGGTCATATTTTCAATTACTCAGATTCCGAGAAGGGATGTATTTAGGGTTGTTCAGAAAGAGCGAACACAGAGAGTCCAGTTGCATGTGGGGCTGCGTGAAGGCTCCCCTGGGGAGTTCAGTTGTACCGAAAGGCTTCCTTTGGGGGCAATTTTTGATGGGCGAAAGGGGCTCTGTACGCCGTTTCTGGGGTCCTATTTTCAATTCCTCTCAGATTCCAGGAAGGGATGTATTTAGGGTTGTTCAGAAAGAGCGAACACAGAGAGTCCAGTTGCATGTGGGGCTGCGTAAAGGCTCCCCTGGGGAGTTCAGTTTTACCGAAAGGATTCCTTTTAGGGCAATTTTTGATTTGTGAATGGGGCTCTGTACGTGATTTCTGTGGTCATATTTTCAATTCCTCTCATATTCCGGGAAGGGATGTATTTAGGGTTGTTCAGAAAGAGCGAACACAGAGAGTCCAGTTGCATGTGGGGCTGCGTGAAGGCTCCCCTTGGGAGTTCAGTTGTACAGAAAGGCTTCCTTTGGGGGCAATTTTTGATGGGTGAAAGGGGCTCTGTACGTGATTTCTGGGGTCATATTTTCAATTCCTCTCTGTTTCCGGTTAGGGATATATTAAGGTTGTTCAGAAAGAGCGAACACAGAGAGTCCAGTTGCATGTGGGGCTGCATAAAGGCTCCCCTGGGGAGTTCAGTTTTACCCAAAGGAATCCTTTCAGGGCAATTTTTGATATGTGAATGGGGCGTTGGACATGATTTCTGGGGTCATATTTTCAATTCCTCTCAGATTCCGGGAAGGGATGTATTTAGGGTTGTTCAGAAAGAGCGAACACAGAGAGTCCAGTTGCATGTGGGGCTGCGTGAAGGCTCCCCTCGGGAGTTCATTTGTACCGAAAGGCTTCCTTTGAGGGCAATTTTTGATGGGCGAAAGGGGCTCTGTACGTGATTTCTGGGGTCATATTTTCAATTCCTCTCAGATTCCGGGAAGGGATGTATTTAGGGTTGTTCAGAAAGAGCGAACACAGAGAGTCCAGTTGCATGTGGGGCTGCGTGAAGGCTCCCCTGGGGAGTTCAGTTGTACCGAAAGGCTTCCTTTGGGGGCAATTTTTGACGGGTGAAAGGGGCTCTGTACGTGATTTCTGGGGTCATATTTTCAATTCCTCTCTGTTTCTGGTTAGGGATGTATTAAGGTTGTTCAGAAAGAGCGAACACGGAGAGTCCAGTTGCATGTGGGGCTGCGTGAAGGCTCCCGTGGGAAGTTCAGTTGTACCGAAAGGTTTCCTTTGGGGGCAATTTTTGATGGGCGAAAGGGGCTCTGTACGTGATTTCTGGGGTCATATTTTCAATTCCTCTCAGATTCCGGGAAGGGATGTATTTAGGGTTGTTCAGAAAGAGCGAACACAGAGAGTCCAGTTGCATGTGGGGCTGCGTGAAGGCTCCCCTGGGGAATTCAGTTGTACCGAAAGGCTTCCTTTGGGGGCAATTTTTGATGGGCGAAAGGGGCTCTGTACGCCGTTTCTGGGGTCCTATTTTCAATTCCTCTCAGATTCCTTGCAGGGAGATATTTAGGGTTTTAAAGAGCGAACACAGAGAGTCCAGTTGCATGTGGGGCTGCGTAAAGACTCCCCTGGGGAGTTCAGTTGTACCCATTGGCTTCCTTTGGGGGAAATTTTTGATGGGTGAAAGGGGCTCTGTACATGATTTCTGGGGTCATATTTTCAATTCCTCTCTGTTTCCGGTTAGGTGATGTATTAAGTTTGTTCAGAAAGAGCGAACACAGAGAGTCCAGTTGCTTGTGGGGCTGCGTGAAGGCTCCCCTGGGGAGTTCAGTTGTACCCAAAGGCTTCCTTTGGGGGCAATTTTTGATGGGCGAAAGGGGCTCTGTACACCGTTTCTCGGGTCCTATTTTCAATTCCTCTCAGATTCCGGGAAGGGATGTATTTAGTGTTGTTCAGAAAGAGCGAACACAGAGAGTCCAGTTGCATGTGGGGCTGCGTGAAGGCTCCCCTGGGGAGTTCAGTTTTACCCAAAGGAATCCTTTCAGGGCAATTTTTGATATGTGAATGGGGCGTTGGACATGATTTCTGGGGTCATATTTTCAATTCCTCTCAGATTCCGGGAAGGGATGTATTTAGGGTTGTTCAGAAAGAGCGAACACAGAGAGTCCAGTTGCATGTGGGGCTGCGTGAAGGCTCCCCTCGGGAGTTCAGTTGTACAGAAAGGCTTCCTTTGGGGGAAATTTTTGATGGGTGAAACAGGCTCTGTACGTGATTTCTGGGGTCATATTTTCAATTCCTCTCAGATTCTGGGAAGGGATGTATTTAGGGTTGTTCAGAAAGAGCGAACACAGAAAGTCCAGTTGCATGTGGGGCTGCGTAAAGGCTCCCCTGGGGAGTTCAGTTTTACTCATAGGCTTCCTTTGGGGCAATTTTTGATGGGTGAAAGGGGTTCTGTACGTGATTTCTGGGGTCATATTTTCAATTCCCCTCTGTTTCCGGTTAGAGATGTATTAAGGTTGTTCAGAAAGAGCGAACACAGAGAGTCCAGTTGCTTGTGCGGCTGCGTGAAGGCTCCCCTGGGGAGTTCAGTTTTACCCAAAGGATTCCTTTCAGGGCAATTTTTGATTTGTGAATGGGGCGCTGTACGTGATTTCTGGGGTCATATTTTCAATTCCTCTCAGATTCCGGGAAGGGATGTATTTAGGGTTGTTCAGAAAGAGCGAACACAGAGAGTCCAGTTGCATGTGGGGCTGCGTGAAGGCTCCTCTTGGGAGTTCAGTTGTACCGAAAGGCTTCCTTTGGGGGCAATTTTTGATGGGCGAAAGGGGCTCTGTACGCCGTTTCTGGGGTCCTATTTTCAATTCCTCTCAGATTCCTTGCAGGGAGATATTTAGGGTTTTAAAGAGCGAACACAGAGAGTCCAGTTGCATGTGGGGCTGCGTAAAGACTCCCCTGGGGAGTTCAGTTGTACCCATTGGCTTCCTTTGGGGGAAATTTTTGATGGGTGAAAGGGGCTCTGTACGTGATTTCTGGGGTCCTATTTTCAATTCCTCTCTGTTTCCGGTTAGGTGATGTATTTAGGGTTGTTCAGAAAGAGCGAACAGAGAGAGTCCAGTTGCTTGTGGGGCTGCGTGAAGGCTCCCCTGGGGAGTTCAGTTGTACCCAAAGGCTTCCTTTGGGGGCAATTTTTGATGGGCGAAAGGGGCTCTGTACACCGTTTCTCGGGTCCTATTTTCAATTCCTCTCAGATTCCGGGAAGGGATGTATTTAGTGTTGTTCAGAAAGAGCGAACACAGAGAGTCCAGTTGCATGTGGGGCTGCGTGAAGGCTCCCCTGGGGAGTTCAGTTTTACCCAAAGGAATCCTTTCAGGGCAATTTTTGATATGTGAATGGGGCGTTGGACATGATTTCTGGGGTCATATTTTCAATTCCTCTCAGATTCCGGGAAGGGATGTATTTAGGGTTGTTCAGAAAGAGCGAACACAGAGAGTCCAGTTGCATGTGGGGCTGCGTGAAGGCTCCCCTCGGGAGTTCAGTTGTACAGAAAGGCTTCCTTTGGGGGAAATTTTTGATGGGTGAAACAGGCTCTGTACGTGATTTCTGGGGTCATATTTTCAATTCCTCTCAGATTCTGGGAAGGGATGTATTTAGGTTTGTTCAGAAAGAGCGAACACAGAAAGTCCAGTTGCATGTGGGGCTGCGTAAAGGCTCCCCTGGGGAGTTCAGTTTTACTCATAGGCTTCCTTTGGGGCAATTTTTGATGGGTGAAAGGGGTTCTGTACGTGATTTCTGGGGTCATATTTTCAATTCCCCTCTGTTTCCGGTTAGAGATGTATTAAGGTTGTTCAGAAAGAGCGAACACAGAGAGTCCAGTTGCTTGTGCGGCTGCGTGAAGGCTCCCCTGGGGAGTTCAGTTTTACCCAAAGGATTCCTTTCAGGGCAATTTTTGATTTGTGAATGGGGCGCTGTATGTGATTTCTGGGGTCATATTTTCAATTCCTCTCAGATTCCGGGAAGGGATGTATTTAGGGTTGTTCAGAAAGAGCGAACACAGAGAGTCCAGTTGCATGTGGGGCTGCGTGAAGGCTCCTCTTGGGAGTTCAGTTGTACCGAAAGGCTTCCTTTGGGGGCAATTTTTGATGGGCGAAAGGGGCTCTGTACGCCGTTTCTGGGGTCCTATTTTCAATTCCTCTCAGATTCCGGGAAGGGATGTATTTAGGGTTGTTCAGAAAGAGCGAACACAGAGAGTCCAGTTGCATGTGGGGCTGCGTGAAGGCTCCCCTTGGGAGTTCAGTTGTACCGAAAGGCTTCCTTTGGGGGCAATTTTTGATGGGCGAAAGGGGCTCTGTACGCCGTTTCTGGGGTCCTATTTCCAATTCCTCTCAGATTCCGGGAAGGGATGTATTTAGGGTTGTTCAGAAAGAGCGAACACAGAGAATCCAGTTGCATGTGGGGCTGCGTAAAGGCTCCCCTGGGGAGTTCAGTTTTACCCATAGGCTTCCTTTGGGGCAATTTTTGATGGGTGAAAGGGGTTCTGTACGTGATTTCTGGGGTCATATTTTCAATTCCCCTCTGTTTCCGGTTAGAGATGTATTAAGGTTGTTCAGAAAGAGCGAACACAGAGAGTCCAGTTGCTTGTGCGGCTGCGTGAAGGCTCCCCTGGGGAGTTCAGTTTTACCCAAAGGATTCCTTTCAGGGCAATTTTTGATTTGTGAATGGGGCGCTGTACGTGATTTCTGGGGTCATATTTTCAATTCCTCTCAGATTCCGGGAAGGGATGTATTTAGGGTTGTTCAGAAAGAGCGAACACAGAGAGTCCAGTTGCATGTGGGGCTGCGTGAAGGCTCCCCTTGGGAGTTCAGTTGTACAGAAAGGCTTCCTTTGGGGGCAATTTTTGATGGGTGAAAGGGGCTCTGTACGTGATTTCTGGGGTCATATTTTCAATTCCTCTCTGTTTCCGGTTAGGGATATATTAAGGTTGTTCAGAAAGAGCGAACACAGAGAGTCCAGTTGCATGTGTGGCTGCGTAAATGCTCCCCTGGGGAGTTCAGTTTTACCCAAAGGAATCCTTTCAGGGCAATTTTTGATATGTGAATGGGGCGCTGTACATGAATACTGGGGTCCGCTTTTAAATTCCTCTCAGATTCCAGGAAGAGATGTATTTAGTGTTGTTCAGAAAGAGCGAACACAGACAGTCCAGTTGCATGTGGGGCTGCGTGAAGGCTCCCCTGGGGAGTTCAGTTGTACCGAAAGGCTTCCTTTGAGGGAAATTTTTGATGGGCGAAAGGGGCTCTGTACGTGATTTCTGGGGTCATATTTTCAATTCCTCTCAGATTCCGGGAAGGGATGTATTTAGGGTTGTTCAGAAAGAGCGAACACAGAGAGTCCATTTGCATGTGGGGCTGCGTGAAGGCTCCCCTGGGGAATTCAGTTGTACCGAAAGGCTTCCTTTGGGGGCAATTTTTGATGGGCGAAAGGGGCTCTGTACGCCGTTTCTGGGGTCCTATTTTCAATTCCTCTCAGATTCCGGGAAGGGATGTATTTAGGGTTGTTCAGAAAGAGCGAACACAGAGAGTCCAGTTGCATGTGGGGCTGCGTGAAGGCTCCCCTGGGGAGTTCAGTTGTACCGAAAGGCTTCCTTTGGGGGCAATTTTTGATGGGCGAAAGGGGCTCTGTACGCCGTTTCTGGGGTCCTATTTTCAATTCCTCTCAGATATCGGGAAGGGATGTATTTAGGGTTGTTCAGAAAGAGCGAACACAGAGAGTCCATTTGCATGTGGGGCTGCGTAAAGACTCCCCTGGGGAGTTTAGTTTTACAGAAAGGCTTTCTTTGGGGGCAATTTTTGATGGGTGAAAGGGGCTCTGTACGTGATTTCTGGGGTCATATTTTCAATTCCTCTCTGTTTCCGGTTAGGGATGTATTAAGGTTGTTCACAAAAAGCGAACACAGAGAGTCCAGTTGCTTGTAGGGCTCCGTGAAGGCTCCCCTGGGGAGTTCAGTTGTACGAAAAGACTTCCTTTGGGGGCAATTTTTGATGGGCGAAAGGGGCTCTGTACACCGTTTCTGGGGTCCTATTTTCAATTCCTCTCAGATTCCGGGAAGGGATGTATTTACGGTTGTTCAGAAAGAGTGAACACAGAGAGTCCAGTTGTATGTGGGGCTGCGTAAAGGCTCCCCTGGGGAGTTCAGTTGTACCCATAGGCTTCCTTTGAGGGGCAATTTTTGATGGGTGAAAGGGGCTCTGTACGTGATTTGGGGGGTTATATTTTCAATTACTCAGATTCCGGGAAGGGATGTATTTAGGGTTGTTCAGAAAGAGCGAACACAGAGAGTCCAGTTGCTTGTTGGGCTGCGTGAAGGCTCTCCTGGGGAGTTCAGTTTTACCCAAAGGATTCCTTTCAGGGCAATTTTTGATTTGTGAATGGGGCGCTGTACGTGATTTCTGGGGTCATATTTTCAATTCCTCTCAGATTCCGGGAAGGGATGTATTTAGGGTTGTTCAGAAAGAGCGAACACAGAGAGTCCAGTTGCATGTGGGGCTGCGTGAAGGCTCCCCTTGGGAGTTCAGTTGTACAGAAAGGCTTCCTTTGGGGGCAATTTTTGATGGGTGAAAGGGGCTCTGTACGTGATTTCTGGGGTCATATTTTCAATTCCTCTCTGTTTCCGGTTAGGGATATATTAAGGTTGTTCAGAAAGAGCGAACACAGAGAGTCCAGTTGCATGTGTGGCTGCGTAAATGCTCCCCTGGGGAGTTCAGTTTTACCCAAAGGAATCCTTTCAGGGCAATTTTTGATATGTGAATAGGGCGCTGTACATGATTTCTGGGGTCCGCTTTTAAATTCCTCTCAGATTCCGGGAAGAGATGTATTTAGGGTTGTTCAGAAAGAGCGAACACAGAGAGTCCAGTTGCATGTGGGGCTGCGTGAAGGCTCCCCTGGGGAGTTCAGTTGTACCGAAAGGCTTCCTTTGGGGCAATTTTTGATGGGCGAAAGGGGCTCTGTACGCCGTTTCTGGGGTCCTATTTTCAATTCCTCTCAGATTCCGGGAAGGGATGTATTTAGGGTTGTTCAGAAAGAGCGAACACAGAGAGTCCAGTTGAATGTGGGGCTGCGTAAAGGCTCCCCTGGGGAGTTCAGTTGTACCCAAAGGCTTCCTTTGGGGGCAATTTTTGATGGGTGAAAGGGGCTCTGTACGTGATTTCGGGGGTTATATTTTCAATTACTCAGATTCCGGGAAGGGATGTATTTAGGGTTGTTCAGAAAGAGCGAACACAGAGAGTCCAGTTGCATGTGGGGCTGCGTGAAGGCTCCCCTGGGGAGTTCAGTTGTACCCATTGGCTTCCTTTGGGAGCAATTTTTGATGGGTGAAAGGGGCTCTGTACGTGATTTCTGGGGTCATATTTTCAATTCCCCTCTGTTTCCGGTTAGGGATATATTAAGGTTGTTCAGAAAGAGCGAACACAGAGAGTCCAGTTGCTTGTGGGGCTGCATGAAGGCTCCCCTGGGGAGTTCAGTTGTACCCATTGGCTTCCTTTGGGGTCAATTTTTGATGGGTGAAAGAGGCTCTGTACGTGATTTCTGGGGTCATATTTTAAATTCCTCTCAGATGCCGGATAGGGATGTATTAAGGTTGTTCAGAAAGAGCGAACACAGAGAGTCCACTTGCTTGTGGTGCTGCATGAAGGCTCCCGTGGGAAGTTCAGTTGTACCGAAAGGTTTCCTTTGGGGGCAATTTTTGATGGGCGAAAGGGGCTCTGTACGTGATTTCTGGGGTCATAATTTCAATTCCCCTCTGTTACCGGTTAGGGATGTATTAAGGTTGTTCAGAAAGAGCGAACACAGAGAGTCCAGTTGCTTGTTGAGCTGCGTGAAGGCTCCCCTGGGGAGTTCAGTTTTACCCAAAGGAATCCTTTCAGGGCAATTTTTGATATGTGAATGGGGCGCTGTACCTGACTTCTGGGGTCATATTTTCAATTCCTCTCAGATTCCGGGAAGGGATGTATTTAGGGTTGTTCAGAAAGAGCGAACACAGAGAGTCCAGTTGCATGTGGGGCTGCGTAAAGACTCCCCTCGGGAGTTCACTTTTACCGAAACGCTTCCTTTGGGGGCAATTTTTGATGGGCGAAAGGGGCTCTGTACGCCGTTTCTGGGGTCCTATTTTCAATTCCTCTCAGATTCCTTGTAGGGAGATATTTAGGGTTTTTAAGAGCGAAAACAGAGAGTCCAGTTGCATGTGGGGCTGCGTAAAGACTCCCCTGGGGAGTTCAGTTGTACAGAAAGGCTTCCTTTGGGGGCAATTTTTGATGGGCGAAAGGGGCTCTGTACGCCGTTTCTGGGGTCCTATTTTCAATTCCTCTCAGATACCGGGAAGGGATGTATTTAGGGTTGTTCAGTAAGAGCGAACACAGAGAGTCCAGTTGAATGTGGGGCTGCGTAAAGGCTCCCCTGGGGAGTTCAGTTGTACCCATAGGCTTCCTTTGGGGGCAATTTTTGATGGGTGAAAGGGGTTCTGTACGTGATTTCTGGGGTCATATTTTCAATTCCCCTCTGTTTCCGGTTAGAGATGTATTAAGGTTGTTCAGAAAGAGCGAACACAGAGAGTCCAGTTGCTTGTGCGGCTGCGTGAAGGCTCCCCTGGGGAGTTCAGTTTTACCCAAAGGAATCCTTTCAGGGCAATTTTTGATATGAGAATGGGGCGCTGTACATGGTTTCTGGGGTCCGCTTTTAAATTCCTCTCAGATTCCGGGAAGGGATGTATTTAGGGTTGTTCAGAAAGAGCGAACACAGAGAGTCCAGTTGCATGTGGGGCTGCGTGAAGGCTCCCCTGGGGAGTTCAGTTGTACCCATAGTCTTCCTTTGGGGCAATTTTTGATGGGCGAAAGGGGCTCTGTACGCCGTTTCTGGGGTCCTATTTTCAATTCCTCTCAGATTCCTTGTAGGTAGATATTTAGGGTTTTAAAGAGCGAACACAGAGAGTCCAGTTGCATGTGGGGCTGCATAAAGACTCCCCTGGGGAGTTCAGTTGTACCCATTGGCTTCCTTTGGGGGCAATTTTTGATGGGCGAAAGGGGCTCTGTACGTGATTTCTGGGGTCATATTTTAAATTCCTCTCACATTCCGGGAAGGGATGTATTTAGGGTTGTTCAGAAAGAGCGAACACAGAGAGTCCAGTTGCATGTGGGGCTGCGTAAAGACTCCCCTCGGGAGTTCACTTGTACCGAAACGCTTCCTTTGGGGGCACTTTTTGATGGGCGAAAGGGGCTCTGTACGCCGTTTCTGGGGTCCTATTTTCAATTCCTCTCAGATTCCTTGTAGGGAGATATTTAGGGTTTTTAAGAGCGAAAACAGAGAGTCCAGTTGCATGTGGGGCTGCGTAAAGACTCCCCTGGGGAACCTTCTGCCGGGACCGGAGCCCAAGGGCTCGGAACTGCAGGACGTAGAACCGAACGGGAATGAACATCCGTTCCCCGTGACAGCAAGCCCCCGAGCCGGCGGACGACAGCCTCCCGCTTCTCGGCATTGCCGGTTCCGTCGGCGGCCGTGACCGGACACCCGTTGTCCCTGGATCGCCTTCCCCGAAAAAGTGCGACTAGCAAACACTTCTGCCGGGTCCGGAACCCAGGGACTCGATACAGCCGTTCTCCGCTCCGAATAGGAACGAAAATCCGTTCCCCGTGACGACCAGCCCCCGAGCCGGCGGACGACAGCCTCTCGCTTCGCGGCATTGCCGGTTCCGTCGGCGGTCGTGGACGGACACCCGTTGTCCCTGGATCGCCTTCCCCAAGAAAGTGCGGCAAGCAAACAATTCTGCCGGGATAGGAGCCCTAGGGCTCGGCACGGCAGGACTTCGAACCCAAGGGGAACTTTCCTCCGTTCCACGTGACGGCCAGCCCCCGAGCCGGCGCACGACAGCCTCGCGCTTCCCGGCACGGGTGGCACCCACTCTGCTTCTGACCGCTCATCCGTTGCCCCTGGATCACCTTCCCCGAGCCGCCCGAGACGGTAGAAGGACCTTGGTGCGGCTAGCACAAACGTCGCCCAGGACCGAAGCGTAGGGGCTCGGGACATCCGGACCCACGCGGCATGTGGACGGACACCCGAAACCTGCGATCGCCATGCCCGAGCCACCCGATGCTCGACCTTAATCCGTTGCGGCTAGCAAACACTTCTTCCGCGACCGGAGCCCAGGGGCTCGATACAGCCGTTCTCCGCACCGAACAGGAATGAACCTCCGTTCCCCGTGACGGCCAGTCCCCGAGCCGGCGGACGACAGCCTCCCGCTTCGCGGCATTGCCGGTTCCGTCGAAATTCTTGGCCCGACACCCGTTTGTCCCTGAATCGCTTTCCCCGAGAAAGTGCGGCTAGCAAACACTTCTGCCGGGACCGGAGTCCAGGGGCTCGGTATGGCAGGACATCGTACTGAACGGGAACGAACCTCCGTTCCCCGTGACGGCCAGCCCCCGAGCCGGCGGACGACAGCCTCCCGCTTCGCGGCATTGCCGGTTCCGTCGAAATTCGTGGCCCGACACCAGTTGTCCCTGAATCGCCTTCCCCGAAAAAGTGCGGCTAGCAAACTCTTCTGCCGGGATCGGAGCCTTAGCGCTCGGTACGGCAGGACTTCGAACCGAACGGGACCGAACCTCCGTTCCCCGTGACGGCCAGTCCCCGAGCCGGCGGACGACAGCCTCCCGCTTCGCGGCATTGCCGGTTCCGTCTTCGTTCGTGGAGGGACACCCGTTTTCCCAGAATCGCCTTCCCCGAGAAAGTGCGGCTAGCAAACTCTTCTGCCGGGATAGGAGCCCAGGGCTCGATACGGACGTTCTCCGCACCGAAGGGGAACGAACCTCCGTTCCCCGTGACGGCCAGCCCCCGAGCCGGCGGACGACAGCCTCTCGCATCGCGGCATTGCCGGTTCCGTCGAAATTCGTGGTTGGACACCCGTTGTCCCTGGATCGCCTTCCCCGAGAAAGTGCGGCTAGCAAACACTTCTGCCGGGACCGGAGTCCAGGGGCTCGGTATGGCAGGACATCGTACTGAATGGGAACGAACCTCCGTTCCCCGTGACGGCCAGCCCCCGAGCCGGCGGACGACAGCCTCCCGCTTCGCGGCATTGCCGGTTCCGTCGGCGCTCGTGACCGGACACCCTTTATCCCTGGATCGCCTTCCCCGAGAAAGTGCGGCTAGCAAACACTTCTGCCGGGACCGGAGCCCAGGGGCTCGGTAAGGCAGGACATCGTACTGAACGGGAACGAACCTCCGTTCCCCGTGACGGCCAGTCCCCGAGTCATCGAACGACAGCCTCCCGCTTCGCGGCATTGCCGGTTCCGTCTTCGTTCGTGGAGGGACACCCGTTTTCCCAGGATCGCCTTCCCCGATAAAGTGCGGCTACCAAACTCTTCTGCCGGGATAGGAGCCCAGGGCTGGATACGGACGTTTTCCGCACCGAACAGGAACGAACCTCCGTTCCCCGTGACGGCCAGTCCCCGAGCCGGCGGACGACAGCCTCCCGCTTCGCGGCATTGCCGGTTCCGTCTTCGTTCGTGGAGGGACACCCGTTTTCCCAGGATCGCCTTTCCCGAGAAAGTGCGGCTACAAACTTCTGCCGGGACCGGAGCCCAGGGGCTCGGTAAGGCAGGACTTCGAACCGAACGGGAACGAACCTCCGTTCCCCGTGACAGCCAGCCCCCGAGCCGGCGCACGACAGCCTCGCGCTTCCCGGCACGGGTGGCACCCACTCTGCTTCTGACCGCTCATCCGTTGCCCCTGGATCACCTTCCCCGAGCCGCCCGAGACGGTAGAAGGACCTTGGTGCGGCTAGCACAAACGTCGCCCAGGACCGAAGCGTAGGGGCTCGGGACATCCGGACCCACGCGGCATGTGGACGGACACCCGAAACCTGCGATCGCCATGCCCGAGCCACCCGATGCTCGACCTTAATCCGTTGCGGCTAGCAAACACTTCTGCCGGGACCGGAGCCCAGGGGCTCGATACAGCCGTTCTCCGCACCGAAGGGGAACGAACCTCCGTTCCCCGTGACGGCCAGCCCCCGAGCCGGCGGACGACAGCCTCCCGCTTCGCGGCATTGCCGGTTCCGTCGAAATTCGTGGTTGGACACCCGTTGTCCCTGGATCGCCTTCCCCGAGAAAGTGCGGCTAGCAAACACTTCTGCCGGGACCGGAGTCCAGGGGCTCGGTATGGCAGGACATCGTACTGAACGGGAACGAACCTCCGTTCCCCGTGACGGCCAGCCCCCGAGCCGGCGAACGACAGCCTCCCGCTTCGCGGCATTGCCGGTTCCGTCGAAATTCGTGGTTGGAAACCCGTTGTCCCTGAATCGCCTTCCCCGAGAAACTGCGGCTAGCAAACACTTCTGCCGGGACCGGAGTCCAGGGGCTCGGTATGGCAGGACATCGTACTGAATGGGAACGAACCTCCGTTCCCCGTGACGGCCAGCCCCCGAGCCGGCGGACGACAGCCTCCCGCTTCGCGGCATTGCCGGTTCCGTCGGCGCTCGTGACCGGACACCCTTTATCCCTGGATCGCCTTCCCCGAGAAACTGCGGCTAGCAAACACTTCTGCCGGGACCGGAGCCCAGGGGCTCGGTAAGGCAGGACTTCGAACCGAACGGGAACGAACCTCCGTTCCCCGTGACGGCCAGTCCCCGAGTCATCGAACGACAGCCTCCCGCTTCGCGGCATTGCCGGTTCCGTCTTCGTTCGTGGAGGGACACCCGTTTTCCCAGGATCGCCTACCCCGATAAAGTGCTGCTAGCAAACTCTTCTGCCGGGATAGGAGCCCAGGGCTGGATACGGACGTTCTCCGCACCTAAGGGGAACGAACCTCCGTTCCCCGTGACGGCCAGCCCCCGAGCCGGCGAACGACAGCCTCCCGCTTCGCGGCATTGCCGGTTCCGTCTTCGTTCGTGGAGGGACACCCGTTTTCCCAGGATCGCCTTCCCCGATAAAGTGCGACTACCAAACTCTTCTGCCGGGATAGGAGCCCAGGGCTCGATACGGCCGTTTTCCGCACCGAACAGGAACGAACCTCCGTTCCCCGTGACGGCCAGTCCCCGAGCCGGCGGACGACAGCCTCCCGCTTCGCGGCATTGCCGGTTCCGTCTTCGTTCGTGGAGGGACACCCGTTTTCCCAGGATCGCCTTTCCCGAGAAAGTGCGGCTACAAACTTCTGCCGGGACCGGAGCCCAGGGGCTCGGTAAGGCAGGACTTTGAACCGAAGGGGAACGAACCTCCGTTCCCCGTGACGGCCAGTCCCCGAGCCATCGACCGACAGCCTCCCGCTTCGCGGCATTGCCGGTTCCGTCGGCTGTCGTGGCCGGACACCCGTTGTCCCTGGATCGCTTTCCCCGAGAAAGTGCGGCTAGCAAACTCTTCTGCCGGGATAGGAGCCCAGGGCTCGGTAAGGCAGGACTTCGAACCGAACGGGAACGAACCTCCGTTCCCCGTGACAGCCAGCCCCCGAGCCGGCGCACGACAGCCTCGCGCTTCCCGGCACGGGTGGCACCCACTCTGCTTCTGACCGCTCATCCGTTGCCCCTGGATCACCTTCCCCGAGCCGCCCGAGACGGTAGAAGGACCTTGGTGCGGCTAGCACAAACGTCGCCCAGGACCGAAGCGTAGGGGCTCGGGACATCCGGACCCACGCGGCATGTGGACGGACACCCGAAACCTGCGATCGCCATGCCCGAGCCACCCGATGCTCGACCTTAATCCGTTGCGGCTAGCAAACACTTCTGCCGGGACCGGAGCCCAGGGGCTCGATACAGCCGTTCTCCGCACCGAACAGGAATGAACCTCCGTTCCCCGTGACGGCCAGTCCCCGAGCCGGCGGACGACAGCCTCCCGCTTCGCGGCATTGCCGGTTCCGTCGAAATTCTTGGCCCGACACCCGTTTGTCCCTGAATCGCTTTCCCCGAGAAAGTGCGGCTAGCAAACACTTCTGCCGGGACCGGAGCCCAGGGGCTCGGTATGGCAGGACATCGTACTGAACGGGAACGAACCTCCGTTCCCCGTGACGGCCAGCCCCCGAGCCGGCGGACGACAGCCTCCCGCTTCGCGGCATTGCCGGTTCCGTCGAAATTCGTGGTTGGACACCCGTTGTCCCTGGATCGCCTTCCCCGAGAAAGTGCGGCTAGCAAACACTTCTGCCGGGACCGGAGTCCAGGGGCTCGGTATGGCAGGACATCGTACTGAACGGGAACGAACCTCCGTTCCCCGTGACGGCCAGCCCCCGAGCCGGCGAACGACAGCCTCCCGCTTCGCGGCATTGCCGGTTCCGTCGAAATTCGTGGCCGGACACCCGTTGTCCCTGAATCGCCTTCCCCGAGAAACTGCGGCTAGCAAACACTTCTGCCGGGACCGGAGTCCAGGGGCTCGGTATGGCAGGACATCGTACTGAATGGGAACGAACCTCCGTTCCCCGTGACGGCCAGCCCCCGAGCCGGCGGACGACAGCCTCCCGCTTCGCGGCATTGCCGGTTCCGTCGGCGCTCGTGACCGGACACCCTTTATCCCTGGATCGCCTTCCCCGAGAAACTGCGGCTAGCAAACACTTCTGCCGGGACCGGAGCCCAGGGGCTCGGTAAGGCAGGACTTCGAACCGAACGGGAACGAACCTCCGTTCCCCGTGACGGCCAGTCCCCGAGTCATCGAACGACAGCCTCCCGCTTCGCGGCATTGCCGGTTCCGTCTTCGTTCGTGGAGGGACACCCGTTTTCCCAGGATCGCCTACCCCGATAAAGTGCTGCTAGCAAACTCTTCTGCCGGGATAGGAGCCCAGGGCTGGATACGGACGTTCTCCGCACCTAAGGGGAACGAACCTCCGTTCCCCGTGACGGCCAGCCCCCGAGCCGGCGAACGACAGCCTCCCGCTTCGCGGCATTGCCAGTTCCGTCGAAATTCGTGGTTGGACACCCGTTGTCCCTGGATCGCCTTCCCCGAAAAAGTGCGGCTACCAAACTCTTCTGCCGGGATAGGAGCCCAGGGCTCGATACGGCCGTTTTCCGCACCGAACAGGAACGAACCTACGTTCCCCGTGACGGCCAGTCCCCGAGCCGGCGGACGACAGCCTCCCGCTTCGCGGCATTGCCGGTTCCGTCTTCGTTCGTGGAGGGACACCCGTTTTCCCAGGATCGCCTTTCCCGAGAAAGTGCGGCTACAAACACTTCTGCCGGGACCGGAGTCCAGGGGCTCGGTAAGGCAGGACTTTGAACCGAAGGGGAACGAACCTCCGTTCCCCGTGACGGCCAGTCCCCGAGCCATCGACCGACAGCCTCCCGCTTCGCGGCATTGCCGGTTCCGTCTTCGTTCGTGGAGGGACACCCGTTTTCCCAGGATCGCCTTCCCCGAGAAAGTGCGGCTAGCAAACACTTCTGCCGGGACCGGAGTCCAGGGCTCGATACGGACGTTCTCCGCACCGAAGGGGAACGAACCTCCGTTCCCCGTGACGGCCAGGCCCCGAGCCGGCAAACGACAGCCTTCCGGTTCGCGGCATTGCCGGTTCCGTCGGCTGTCGTGGCCGGACACCCGTTGTCCCTGGATCGCTTTCCCCGAGAAAGTGCGGCTAGCAAACTCTTCTGCCGGGATCGGAGCCCAGGGCTCGGTAAGGCAGGACTTCGAACCGAACGGGAACGAACCTCCGTTCCCCGTGACAGCCAGCCCCCGAGCCGGCGCACGACAGCCTCGCGCTTCCCGGCACGGGTGGCACCCACTCTGCTTCTGACCGCTCATCCGTTGCCCCTGGATCACCTTCCCCGAGCCGCCCGAGACGGTAGAAGGACCTTGGTGCGGCTAGCACAAACGTCGCCCAGGACCGAAGCGTAGGGGCTCGGGACATCCGGACCCACGCGGCATGTGGACGGACACCCGAAACCTGCGATCGCCATGCCCGAGCCACCCGATGCTCGACCTTAATCCGTTGCGGCTAGCAAACGCTTCTGCCGGGACCGGAGCCCAGGGGCTCGATACAGCCGTTCTCCGCACCGAACAGGAACGAACCTCCGTTCCCCGTGACGGCCAGCCCCCGAGCCGGCGGACGACAGCCTCCCGCTTCGCGGCATTGCCGGTTCCGTCGGCGGTCGTGACAGGACACCAGTTGTCCCTGGATCGCCTTCCCCGAGAAAGTGCGGCTAGCAAACACTTCTGCCGGGACCGGAGTCCAGGGGCTCGGTATGGCAGGACTTCGAACCGAACGGGAACGAACCTCCGTTCCCCGTGACGGCCAGCCCCCGAGCCGGCGGACGACAGCCTCCCGCTTCGCGGCATTGCCGGTTCCGTCTTCGTTCGTGGAGGGACACCCGTTTTCCCAGGATCGCCTTCCCCGAGAAAGTGCGGCTAGCAAACTCTTCTGCCGGGATAGGAGCCCAGGGCTCGATACGGACGTTCTCCGCACCGAACGGGAACGAACCTCCGTTCCCCGTGACGGCCAGCCCCCGAGCCGGCGAACGGCAGCCTCCCGCATCGCGGCATTGCCGGTTCCGTCGAAATTCGTGGTTGGACACCCGTTGTACCTGAATCGCCTTTCCCGAGAAAGTGCGGCTAGCAAACTCTTTTGCCGGGACCGGAGCCCTAGGGCTCGGTAAGGCAGGACTTCGAACCGAACGGGAACGAACCTCCGTTCCCCGTGACAGCCAGCCCCCGAACCGGCGCACGACAGCCTCGCGCTTCCCGGCACGGGTGGCACCCACGCTGCTTCTAACCGCTCATCCGTTGCCCCTGGATAACCTCCCGAGCCGCACGAGACGGTAGAAGGACCTTGGTGCGGCTAGCACAAACGTCGCCCAGGACCGAAGCGTAGGGGCTCGGAACATCCGGACCCACGCGGCATGTGGACGGACACCCGAAACCTGCGATCGCCATGCCCGAGCCACCCGATGCTCGACCTTAATCCGTTGGGGCTAGCAAACACTTCTGCCAGGATCGGAACCCAGGGGCTCGATACGGCCGTTCTCCGCACCGAACAGGAATGAACCTCCGTTCCCCGTGACGGCCAGCCCCCGAGCCGGCGAACGACAGCCTCCCGCTTCGCGGCATTGTCGGTTCCGTCGAAATTCTTGGCCCGACACCCGTTTGTCCCTGAATCGCTTTCCCCGAGAAAGTGCGGCTAGCAAACACTTCTGCCGGGACCGGAGTCCAGGGGCTCGGTATGGCAGGACATCGTACCGAACGGGATCGAACCTCCGTTCCCCGTGACGGCCAGCCCCCGAGCCGGCGGACGACAGCCTCTCGCTTCACGGCTTTGCCGGTTCCGTCGAAATTCGTGGTTGGACACCCGTTGTCCCTGAATCGCCTTCCCCGAAAAATTGAGGCTAGCAAACTCTTCTGCCCAGATAGGAGCCCATGGCTCGATACAGACGTTCTCCGCACCGAACGGGAACGAACCTCCGTTCCCCGTGACAGCCAGCCCCCGAGCCGGTGGACGACAGCCTCGCGCTTCCCGGCACGGGTGGCACCCACGCTGCTTCTGACCGCTCATCCGTTGCCCCTGGATCACCTTCCCCGAGCCGCCCGAGACGGTAGAAAGACCTTGGTGCGGCTAGCACAAACGTCGCCCAGGACCGAAGCGTAGGGGCTCGGGACATCCGGACCCACGCGGCATGTGGACGGACACCCGAAACCTGCGATCGCCATGCCCGAGCCACCCGATGCTCGACCTTAATCCGTTGCGGCTAGCAAACACTTCTGCCGTTATCGGAGCCCAGGGGCTCGATACGGCCGTTCTCCGCACCGAACAGGAACGAACCTCCGTTCCCCGTGACGGCCAGCCCCCGAGCCGGCGGACGACAGCCTCCCGCTTCGCGGCATTGCCGGTTCCGTCGGCGGTATTGACCGGACATCCGTTGTCCCTGGATCGCCTTCCCCGAGAAAGTGCGGCTAGCAAACACTTCTGCCGGGACCGGAGCCCAGGGGCTCGGTATGGCAGGACATCGTACCGAACGGGAACGAACCTCCGTTCCCCGTGACGGCCAGTCCCCGAGCCGCGGACGACAGCCTCCCGCTTCACGGCATTGCCGGTTCCGTCTTCGTTCGTGGAGGGACACCCGTTTTCCCAGGATCGCATTCCGCGAGAAAGTGCGGCTAGCAAACTCTTCTGCCGGGATAGGAGCCCAGGGCTCGATACGGACGTTCTCCGCACCGAAGGGGAACGAACCTCCGTTCCCCGTGACGGCCAGCCCCCGAGCCGGCGAACGACAGCCTCCCGCATCGCGGCATTGCCGGTTCCGTCGAAATTCGTGGTTGGACACCCGTTGTCCCTGGATCGCCTTCCCCGAGAAAGTGCGGCTAGCAAACACTTCTGCCGGGACCGGAGTCCAGGGGCTCGGTATGGCAGGACATCGTACTGAACGGGATCGAACCTCCGTTCCCCGTGACGGCCAGCCCCCGAGCCGGCGAACGACAGCCTCCCGCTTCGCGGCATTGCCGGTTCCGTCGAAATTCGTGGCCCGACACCAGTTGTCCCTGAATCGCCTTCCCCGAAAAAGTGCGGCTAGCAAACTCTTCTGCCGGGATAGGAGCCCAGGGCTCGATACGGACGTTCTCCGCACCGAAGGGGAACGAACCTCCGTTCCCCGTGACAGCCAGCCCCCGAGCCGGCGAACGACAGCCTCCCGCATCGCGGCATTGCCGGTTCCGTCGAAATTCGTGGTTGGACATCCGTTGTCCCTGAATCGCCTTCCCCGATAAAGTGCGGCTAACAAACTCTTCTGCCGGGATCGGAGCCCTTGGGCTCGGTAAGGCAGGACTTCGAACCGAACGGGAACGAACCTCCGTTCCCCGTGACAGCCAGCCCCCGAGCCGGCGCACGACAGCCTCGCGCTTCCCGGCACGGGTGGCACCCACTCTGCTTCTGACCGCTCATCCGTTGCCCCTGGATCACCTTCCCCGAGCCGCCCGAGACGGTACAAGGACCTTGGTGCGGCTAGCACAAACGTCGCCCAGGACCGAAGCGTAGGGGCTCGGAACATCCGGACCCACGCGGCATGTGGACGGACACCCGAAACCTGCGATCGCCATGCCCGAGCCACCCGATGCTCGACCTTAATCCGTTGCGGCTAGCAAACACTTCTGCCGGGACCGGAGCCCAGGGGCTCGATACGGCCGTTCTCCGCACCGAACAGGAACGAACCTCCGTTCCCCGTGACGGCCAGCCCCCGAGCCGGCGAACGACAGCCTCCCGCATCGCGGCATTGCCGGTTCCGTCGAAATTCGTGGCCGGACACCCGTTGTCCCTGGATCGCCTTCCCCGATAAAGTGGGCTAGCAAACACTTCTGCCGGGACAGGAGTCCAGGGGCTCGGTAAGGCAGGATTTGAACCGAACGGGAACGAACCTCCGTTCCCCGTGACAGCCAGTCCCCGAGCCGGCTGACGACAGCCTCCCGCTTCGCGGCATTGCCGGTTCCGTCTTTGTTCGTGGAGGGACACCCGTTTTCCCAGGATCGCCTTCCCCGAGAAAGTGCGGCTAGCAAACTCTTCTGCCGGGATCGGAGCCCTAGCGCTCCGTACGGCAGGACTTCGAACCGAACGGGGACGAACCTCCGTTCCCCGTGACGGCCAGCCCCCGAGCCGGCGTACGACAGCCTCCCGCATCGCGGCATTGCCGGTTCCGTCGAAAGTCGTGGTTGGACATCCGTTGTCCTTGAATCGCCTTCCCCGATAAAGTGCTGCTAGCAAAATCTTCTGCCGGGACCGGAGCCCTAGGGCTCGGTACGGCAGGACTTCGAACCGAACAGGAACGAACCTCCGTTCCCCGTGACGGCCAGCCCCCGAGCCGGCGGACGACAGCCTCCCGCTTCGCGGCATTGCCGGTCCCGTCGGCGCTCGTGGCCGGACACCCGTTGTCCCTGGATCGCCTTCCCCGAGAAACTGCGGCTAGCAAACACTTCTGCCGGGACCTGAGCCCAGGGGCTCGATACAGCCGTTCTCCGCACCGAATAGGAACGAACCTCCGTTCCCCGTGACGGCCAGCCCCCGAGCCGGCGGACGACAGCCTCCCGCTTCGCGGCATTGCCGGTTCCGTCGGCGGTATTGACCGGACATCCGTTGTCCCTGGATCGCCTTCCCCGAGAAAGTGCGGCTAGCAAACACTTCTGCCGGGACCGGAGCCCAGGGGCTCGGTATGGCAGGACATCGTACCGAACGGGAACGAACCTCCGTTCCCCGTGACGGCCAGTCCCCGAGCCGCGGACGACAGCCTCCCGCTTCACGGCATTGCCTGTTCCGTCTTCGTTCGTGGAGGGACACCCGTTTTCCCAGGATCGCATTCCCCGAGAAAGTGCGGCTAGCAAACTCTTCTGCCGGGATAGGAGCCCAGGGCTCGATACGGACGTTCTCCGCACCGAAGGGGAACGAACCTCCGTTCCCCGTGACGGCCAGCCCCCGAGCCGGCGAACGACAGCCTTCCGCTTCGCGGCATTGCCGGTTCCTTCGAAATTCGTGGCCGGACACCTGTTGTCCCTGGATCGCCTTCCCCGATAAAGTGGGCTAGCAAACACTTCTGCCGGGACCGGAGTCCAGGGGCTCGGTAAGGCAGGATTTGAACCGAACGGGAACGAACCTCCGTTCCCCGTGACAGCCAGTCCCCGAGCCGGCGGACGACAGCCTCCCGCTTCGCGGCATTGCCGGTTCCGTCTTCGTTCGTGGAGGGACACACGTTTTCCCAGGATCGCCTTCCCCGGGAAAGTGCGGCTAGCAAACTCTTCTGCCGGGAGAGGAGCCCAGGGGCTCGGTATGGCAGGACATCGTACTGAACGGGAACGAACCTCCGTTCCCCGTGACGGCCAGCCCCCGAGCCGGCGGACGACAGCCTCCGGCTTCGCGGCATTGCCGGTTCCGTCGAAAGACGTGGCCCGACACCAGTTGTCCCTGAATCGCCTTCCCCGAAAAAGTGCTGCTATCAAACTCTTCTGCCGGGATAGGAGCCCAGGGCTCTATACGGACGTTCTCCGCACCGAACGGGAACGAACCTCCGTTCCCCGTGACAGCCAGCCCCCGAGCCGGCGAACGACAGCCTCCCGCATTGCGGCATTGCCGGTTCCGTCGAAATTCGTGGTTGGACATCCGTTGTCCCTGAATCGCCTTCCCCGATAAAGTGCGGCTAGCAAAATCTTCTGACGGGACCGGAGCCCTAGGGCTCGGTACGGCAGGACTTCGAACCGAACGGGAACGAACCTCCGTTCCCCGTGACAGCCAGCCCCCGAGCCGGCGCACGACAGCCTCCCGCTTCGCGGCATTGCCGGTCCCGTCGTCGGTCGTGGCCGGACACCCGTTGTCCCTGGATCGCCTTCCCCGAGAAAGTGCGGCTAGCAAACACTTCTGCCGGGACCGGAGCCCAGGGGCTCGGTATGGCAGTACATCGTACTGAACGGGAACGAACCTCCGTTCCCCGTGACGGCCAGCCCCCGAGCCGGCGAACGACAGCCTCCCGCATCGCGGCATTGCCGGTTCCGTCGAAATTCGTGGTTGGACACCCGTTGTCCCTGGATCGCCTTCCCCGAGAAAGTGCGGCTAGCAAACACTTCTGCCGGGACCGGAGCCCAGGGGCTCGGTATGGCAGGACATCGTACTGAACGGGAACGAACCTCCGTTCCCCGTGACGGCCAGCCCCCGAGCCGGCGAACGACAGCCTCCCGCTTCGCGGCATTGCCGGTTCCGTCGAAATTCGTGGCCCGACACCAGTTGTCCCTGAATCGCCTTCCCCGAAAAAGTGCGGCTAGCAAACTCTTCTGCCGGGATCGGAGCCCTTGGGCTCGGTACGGCAGGACTTCGAACCGAACGGGAACGAACCTCCGTTCCCCGTGACAGCCAGCCCCCGAGCCGGCGCACGACAGCCTCGCGCTTCCCGGCACGGGTGGCACCCACTCTGCTTCTGACCGCTCATCCGTTGCCCGTGGATCACCTTCCCCGAGCCGCTCGAGACGGTACAAGGACCTTAGTGCGGCTAGCACAAACGTCGCCCAGGACCGAAGCGTAGGGGCTCGGGACATCCAGACCCACGCGGCATGTGGACGGACACCCGAAACCTGCGATCGCCATGCCCGAGCCACCCGATGCTCGACCTTAATCCGTTGCGGCTAGCAAACACTTCTGCCGGGACCGGAGCCCAGGGGCTCGATACGGCCGTTCTCCGCACCGAACAGGAACGAACCTCCGTTCCCCGTGACGGCCAGCCCCCGAGCCGGCGAACGACAGCCTTCCGCTTCGCGGCATTGCCGGTTCCTTCGAAATTCGTGGCCGGACACCTGTTGTCCCTGGATCGCCTTCCCCGATAAAGTGGGCTAGCAAACACTTCTGCCGGGACCGGAGTCCAGGGGCTCGGTAAGGCAGGATTTGAACCGAACGGGAACGAACCTCCGTTCCCCGTGACAGCCAGTCCCCGAGCCGGCGGACGACAGCCTCCCGCTTCGCGGCATTGCCGGTTCCGTCTTCGTTCGTGGAGGGACACACGTTTTCCCAGGATCGCCTTCCCCGGGAAAGTGCGGCTAGCAAACTCTTCTGCCGGGATAGGAGCCCAGGGGCTCGGTATGGCAGGACATCGTACTGAACGGGAACGAACCTCCGTTCCCCGTGACGGCCAGCCCCCGAGCCGGCGAACGACAGCCTCCGGCTCCGCGGCATTGCCGGTTCCGTCGAAAGACGTGGCCCGACACCAGTTGTCCCTGAATCGCCTTCCCCGAAAAAGTGCTGCTATCAAACTCTTCTGCCGGGATAGGAGCCCAGGGCTCTATACGGACGTTCTCCGCACCGAACGGGAACGAACCTCCGTTCCCCGTGACAGCCAGCCCCCGAGCCGGCGAACGACAGCCTCCCGCATCGCGGCATTGCCGGTTCCGTCGAAATTCGTGGTTGGACATCCGTTGTCCCTGAATCGCCTTCCCCGATAAAGTGCGGCTAGCAAAATCTTCTGCCGGGACCGGAGCCCTAGGGCTCGGTACGGCAGGACTTTGAACCGAACGGGAACGAACCTCCGTTCCCCGTGACAGCCAGCCCCCGAGCCGGCGCACGACAGCCTCCCGCTTCGCGGCATTGCCGGTTCCGTCGTCGGTCGTGGCCGGACACCAGTTGTCCCTGGATCGCCTTCCCCTAGAAAGTGCGGCTAGCAAACACTTCTGCCGGGACCGGAGCCCTAGCGCTCTGTACGGCTGGACTTCGAACCGAACGGGGACGAACCTCCGTTCCCCGTGACGGCCAGCCCCCGAGCCGGCGTACGACAGCCTCCCGCATCGCGGCATTGCCGGTTCCGTCGAAAGTCGTGGTTGGACATCCGTTGTCCCTGAATCGCCTTCCCCGATAAAGTGCGGCTAGCAAAATCTTCTGCCGGGACCGGAGCCCTAGGGCTCGGTACGGCAGGACTTCGAACCGAACGGGAACGAACCTCCGTTCCCCGTGACAGCCAGCCCCCGAGCCGGCGCACGACAGCCTCGCGCTTCCCGGCACGGGTGGCACCCACTCTGCTTCTGACCGCTCATCCGTTGCCCCTTGATACTCTTCCCGAGCCGCCCGAGACGGTAGAAGGACCTTGGTGCGGCTAGCACAAACGTCGCCCAGGACCGAAGCGTAGGGGCTCGGGACATCCAGACCCACGCGGCATGTGGACGGACATCCGAAACCTGCGATCGCCATGCCCGAGCCACCCGATGCTCGACCTTAATCCGTTGCGGCTAGCAAACACTTCTGCCGGGACCGGAGCCCAGGGTCTCGATACAGCCGTTCTCCGCACCGAATAGGAACGAAACTCCGTTCCCCGTGACGGCCAGCCCCCGAGCCGGCGGACGACAGCCTCCCGCTTCGCGGCATTGCCGGTTCCGTCGGCGGTATTGACCGGACATCCGTTGTCCCTGGATCGCCTTCCCCGAGAAAGTGCGGCTAGCAAACACTTCTGCCGGGACCGGAGCCCAGGGGCTCGGTATGGCAGGACATCGTACCGAACGGGAACGAACCTCCGTTCCCCGTGACGGCCAGTCCCCGAGCCGCGGACGACAGCCTCCCGCTTCACGGCATTGCCTGTTGCGTCTTCGTTCGTGGAGGGACACCCGTTTTCCCAGGATCGCATTCCCCGAGAAAGTGCGGCTAGCAAACTCTTCTGCCGGGATCGGAGCCCAGGGCTCGATACGGACGTTCTCCGCACCGAAGGGGAACGAACCTCCGTTCCCCGTGACGGCCAGCCCCCGAGCCGGCGAACGACAGCCTCCCGCATCGCGGCATTGCCGGTTCCGTCGAAATTCGTGGTTGGACACCCGTTGTCCCTGGATCGCCTTCCCCGAGAAAGTGCGGCTAGCAAACACTTCTGCCGGGACCGGAGCCCAGGGGCTCGGTATGGCAGGACATCGTACTGAACGGGAACGAACCTCCGTTCCCCGTGACGGCCAGCCCCCGAGCCGGCGAACGACAGCCTCCCGCTTCGCGGCATTGCCGGTTCCGTCGAAATTCGTGGCCCGACACCAGTTGTCCCTGAATCGCCTTCCCCGAAAAAGTGCGGCTAGCAAACTCTTCTGCCGGGATCGGAGCCCTTGGGCTCGGTACGGCAGGACTTCGAACCGAACGGGAACGAACCTCCGTTCCCCGTGACAGCCAGCCCCCGAGCCGGCGGACGACAGCCTCCCGCTTCGCGGCATTGCCGGTTCCGTCTTCGTTCGTGGAGGGACACCCGTTTTCCCAGGATCGCCTTCCCCGGGAAAGTGCGGCTAGCAAACTCTTCTGCCGGGATAGGATCCCAGGGGCTCGGTATGGCAGGACATCGTACTGAACGGGAACGAACCTCCGTTCCCCGTGACAGCCAGCCCCCGAGCCGGCGAACGACAGCCTCCCGCATCGCGGCATTGCCGGTTCCGTCGAAATTCGTGGCCGGACATCCGTTGTCCCTGAATCGCCTTCCCCGATAAAGTGCGGCTAGCAAAATCTTCTGCCGGGACCGGAGCCCTAGGGCTCGGTACGGCAGGACTTCGAACCGAACGGGAACGAACCTCCGTTCCCCGTGACAGCCAGCCCCCGAGCCGGCGCACGACAGCCTCCCGCTTCGCGGCATTGCCGGTCCCGTCGTCGGTCGTGGCCGGACACCAGTTGTCCCTGGATCGCCTTCCCCGAGAAAGTGCGGCTAGCAAACACTTCTGCCGGGACCGGAGCCCAGGGGCTCGGTATGGCAGGACATCGTACTGAACGGGAACGAACCTCCGTTCCCCGTGACGGCCAGCCCCCGAGCCGGCGAAGTACAGCCTCCCGCTTCGCGGCATTGCCGGTTCCGTCGAAATTCGTGGCCCGACACCAGTTGTCCCTGAATCGCCTTCCCCGATAAAGTGGGCTAGCAAACACTTCTGCCGGGACCGGAGTCCAGGGGCTCGATACGGCCGTTCTCCGCACCGAACAGGAACGAACCTCCGTTCCCCGTGACGGCCAGCCCCCGAGCCGGCGGACGACAGCCTCCCGCTTCGCGGCATTGCCGGTTCCGTCTTCGTTCGTGGAGGGACACACGTTTTCCCAGGATCGCCTTCCCCGGGAAAGTGCGGCTAGCAAACTCTTCTGCCGGGATAGGAGCCCAGGGGCTCGGTATGGCAGGACATCGTACTGAACGGGAACGAACCTCCGTTCCCCGTGACGGCCAGCCCCCGAGCCGGCGGACGACAGCCTCCGGCTTCGCGGCATTGCCGGTTCCGTCGAAAGACGTGGCCCGACACCAGTTGTCCCTGAATCGCCTTCCCCGAAAAAGTGCTGCTATCAAACTCTTCTGCCGGGATAGGAGCCCAGGGCTCTATACGGACGTTCTCCGCACCGAACGGGAACGAACCTCCGTTCCCCGTGACAGCCAGCCCCCGAGCCGGCGAACGACAGCCTCCCGCATCGCGGCATTGCCGGTTCCGTCGAAATTCGTGGTTGGACATCCGTTGTCCCTGAATCGCCTTCCCCGATAAAGTGCGGCTAGCAAACACTTCTGCCGGGACCGGAGCCCAGGGGCTCGAAACAGCCGTTCTCCGCACCGAATAGGAACGAAACTCCGTTCCCCGTGACGGCCAGCCCCCGAGCCGGCGGACGACAGCCTCCCGCTTCGCGGCATTGCCGGTTCCGTCGGCCGTCGTGACCGGACACCCGTTGTCCCTGGATCGCCTTCCCCGAGAAATTGCGGCTTGCAAACTCTTCTGCAGGGATAGGAGCCCAGGGCTCGATACAGCCGTTCTCCGCACCGAATAGGAACGAAACTCCGTTCCCCGTGACGGCCAGCCCCCGAGCCGGCAGACGACAGCCTCCCGCTTCGCGGCATTGCCGGTTCCGTCGGCGGTATTGACCGGACACCCGTTGTCCCTGGATCGCCTTCCCCGAGAAAGTGCGGCTAGCAAACACTTCTGCCGGGACCGCAGTCCAGGGGCTCGGTATGGCAGGACATCGTACTGAACGGGAACGAACCTCCGTTCCCCGTGACGGCCAGCCCCCGAGCCGGCGAACGACAGCCTCCCGCATCGCGGCATTGCCGGTTCCGTCGAAAGACGTGGCCCGACACCAGTTGTCCCTGAATCGCCTTCCCCGAAAAAGTGCGGCTAGCAAACTCTTCTGCCGGGATCGGAGCCCTAGCGCTCCGTACGGCAGGACTTCGAACCGAACGGGAACGAACCTCCGTTCCCCGTGACGGCCAGCCCCCGAGCCGGCGGACGACAGCCTCCCGCTTCTCGGCATTGCCGGTTCCGTCGAAATTCGTGGCCGGACACCCGTTGTCCCTGAATCGCCTTCCCCGAGAAAGTGCAACTAGCAAACACTAATGCCGGGACCGGAGCCCTAGGGCTCGGTATGGCAGGACTTCGAACCGAACGGGGACGAACCTCCGTTCCCCGTGACAGCCAGCACCTGTGCCGGCGAACGACAGCCTCCCGCATCGCGGCATTGCCGGTTCCGTCGAAATTCGTGGCCGGACACCAGTTGTCCCTGAATCGCCTTCCCCGAGAAAGTGCGGCTAGCAAACACTTCTGCCGGGATAGGAGCCCAGGGGCTCGGTATGGCAGGACATCGTACCGAACGGGAACGAACCTCCGTTCCCCGTGACGGCCAGCCCCCGAGCCGGCGGACGACAGCCTCCCGCTTCGCGGCATTGCCGGTTCCGTCGAAATTCGTGGCCGGACACCCGTTGTCCCTGGATCGCCTTCCCCGAGAAAGTGCGGCTAGCAAACTCTTCTGCCGGGACCGGAGCCCAGGGCTCGATACGGACGTTCTCCGCACCGAACAGGAACGAACCTCCGTTCCCCGTGACGGCCAGCCCCCGAGCCGGCGAACGACAGCCTCCCGCTTCGCGGCATTGCCGGTTCCGTCGAAATTCGTGGAGGGACACACGTTTTCCCAGGATCGCCTTCCCCGGGAAAGTGCGGCTAGCAAACTCTTCTGCCGGGATAGGAGCCCAGGGGCTCGGTATGGCAGGACATCGTACTGAACGGGAACGAACCTCCGTTCCCCGTGACAGCCAGCCCCCGAGCCGGCGAACGACAGCCTCCCGCATCGCGGCATTGCCGGTTCCGTCGAAATTCGTGGTTGGACATCCGTTGTCCCTGAATCGCCTTCCCCGATAAAGTGCGGCTAGCAAAATCTTCTGCCGGGACCGGAGCCCTAGGGCTCGGTACGGCAGGACTTCGAACGGAACGGGAACGAACCTCCGTTCCCCGTGACAGCCAGCCCCCGAGCCGGCGCACGACAGCCTCCCGCTTCGCGGCATTGCCGGTCCCGTCGTAGGTCGTGGCCGGACACCCGTTGTCCCTGGATCGCCTTCCCCGAGAAAGTGCGGCTAGCAAACACTTCTGCCGGGACCGGAGCCCAGGGGCTCGAAACAGCCGTTCTCCGCACCGAATAGGAACGAAACTCCGTTCCCCGTGACGGCCAGCCCCCGAGCCGGCGGACGACAGCCTCCCGCTTCGCGGCATTGCCGGTTCCGTCGGCCGTCGTGACCGGACACCCGTTGTCCCTGGATCGCCTTCCCCGAGAAAGTGCGGCTTGCAAACTCTACTGCCGGGATAGGAGCCCAGGGCTCGATACAGCCGTTCTCCGCACCGAATAGGAACGAACCTCCGTTCCCCGTGACGGCCAGTCCCCGAGCCGGCGGACGACAGCCTCCCGCTTCGCGGCATTGCCGGTTCCGTCTTCGTTCGTGGAGGGACACCCGTTTTCCCAGGATCGCATTCCCCGAGAAAGTGCGGCTAGCAAACACTTCTGCCGGGACTGGAGTCCAGGGCTCGATACGGACATTCTCCGCACCGAAGGGGAACGAACCTCCGTTCCCCGTGACGGCCAGCCCCCGAGCCGGCGTACGACAGCCTCCCGCATCGCGGCATTGCCGGTTCCGTCGAAAGTCGTGGTTGGATATCCGTTGTCCCTGAATCGCCTTCCCCGATAAAGTGCGGCTAGCAAAATCTTCTGCCGGGACCGGAGCCCTAGGGCTCGGTACGGCAGGACTTCGAACCGAACGGGAACGAACCTCCGTTCCCCGTGACAGCCAGCCCCCGAGCCGGCGCACGACAGCCTCCCGCTTCGCGGCATTGCCGGTTCCGTCGGCCGTCGTGACCGGACACCCGTTGTCCCTGGATCGCCTTCCCCGAGAAAGTGCGGCTTGCAAACTCTTCTGCCGGGATAGGAGCCCAGGGCTCGATACAGCCGTTCTCCGCACCGAATAGGAACGAAACTCCGTTCCCCGTGACGGCCAGTCCCCGAGCCGGCGGACGACAGCCTCACGCTTCGCGGCATTGCCGGTTCCGTCGGCGGTCGTGACCGGACACCCGTTGTCCCTGGATCGCCTTCCCCGAGAAAGTGCGGCTAGCAAACACTTCTGCCGGGACCGGAGCCCAGGGGCTCGGTATGGCAGGACATCGTACTGAACGGGAACGAACCTCCGTTCCCCGTGACGGCCAGCCCCCGAGCCGGCGGACGACAGCCTCCCGCTTCGCGGCATTGCCGGTTCCGTCGAAATTCGTGGCCCGACACCAGTTGTCCCTGAATCGCCTTCCCCGAAAAAGTGAGGCTAGCAAACTCTTCTGCCGGGATCGGAGCCCTAGCGCTCCGTACGGCAGGACTTCGAACCGAACGGGAACGAACCTCCGTTCCCCGTGACGGCCAGCCCCCGAGCCGGCGGACGACAGCCTCCCGCTTCTCGGCATTGCCGGTTCCGTCTTCGTTCGTGGAGGGACACCCGTTTTCCCAGGATCGCCTTCCCCGAAAAAGTGCGGCTAGCAAACTCTTCTGCCGGGATAGGAGCCCAGGGCTCGATACGGACGTTCTCCGCACCGAAGGGGAACGAACCTCCGTTCCCCGTGACGGCCAGCCCCCGAGCCGGAGGACGACAGTCTACCTCTTCGCGGCATTGCACGTTCCGTCGGCGGTCGTGGCCCGATACCCGTTTGTCCCTGCATTCCCCGAGAATGTGCAACTAGCAAACACTAATGCCGGGACTGGAGCCCAGGGGCTCGGTACGGCAGGACTTCGAACCGAACGGGGACGAACCTCCGTTCCCCGTGACAGCCAGCCCCCGTGCCGGCGAACGACAGCCTCCCGCATCGCGGCATTGCGGTTCCGTAGAAATTCGTGGCCGGACACCCGTTGTCCCTGAATCGCCTTCCCCGAGAAAGTGCGGCTAGCAAACACTTCTGCCGGGACCGGAGCCCAGGGGCTCGGTATGGCAGGACATCGTACCGAACGGGAACGAACCTCCGTTCCCCGTGACGGCCAGCCCCCGAGCCGGCGGACGACAGCCTCCCGCTTCGCGGCATTGCCGGTTCCGTCTTCGTTCGTGGAGGGACACCCGTTTTCCCAGGATCGCCTTCCCCGAGAAAGTGCGGCTAGCAAATTCTTCTGCCGGGACCGGAGCCCAGGGCTCGATACGGACGTTCTCCGCACCGAACAGGAACGAACCTCCGTTCCCCGTGACGGCCAGCCCCCGAGCCGGCTAACGACAGCCTCCCGCTTCGCGGCATTGCCGGTTCCGTCGAAATTCGTGGTTGGACACCCGGTGTCCCTGAATCGCCTTCCCCGAAAAAGTGCGGCTAGCAAACTCTTCTGCCGGGATAGGAGCCCAGGGCTCGGTAAGGCAGGACTTTGAACCGAACGGGAAGGAACCTCCGTTCCCCGTGAGAGCCAGCCCCCGTGCCGGCGCACGACAGCCTCGCGCTTCCCGGCACGGGTGGCACCCACGCTGCTTCTGACCGCTCATCCGTTGCCCCTGGATCACCTTCCCCGAGCCGCCCGAGACGGTACAAGGACCTTGGTGCGGCTAGCACAAACGTCGCCCAGGACCGAAGCGTAGGGGCTCGGGACATCCGGACCAAGCGGCATGTGGACGGACACCCGAAACCTGCGATCGCCATGCCCGAGCCACCCGATGCTCGACCTTAATCCGTTGCGGCTAGCAAACACTTCTGCCGGGACCGGAGCCCAGGGTCTCGATACAGCCGTTCTCCGCACCGAATAGGAACGAAACTCCGTTCACCGTGACGGCCAGCCCCCGAGCCGGCGGACGACAGCCTCCCGCTTCGCGGCATTGCCGGTTCCGTCGGCCGTCGTGACCGGACACCCGTTGTCCCTGGATCGCCTTCCCCGAGAAAGTGCGGCTTGCAAACTCTTCTGCCGGGATAGGAGCCCAGGGCTCGATACAGCCGTTCTCCGCACCGAATAGGAACGAAACTCCGTTCCCCGTGACGGCCAGTCCCCGAGCCGGCGGACGACAGCCTCACGCTTCGCGGCATTGCCGGTTCCGTCGGCGGTCGTGACCGGACACCCGTTGTCCCTGGATCGCCTTCCCCGAGAAAGTGCGGCTAGCAAACACTTCTGCCGGGACCGGAGCCCAGGGGCTCGGTATGGCAGGACATCGTACTGAACGGGAACGAACCTCCGTTCCCCGTGACGGCCAGCCCCCGAGCCGGCGGACGACAGCCTCCCGCTTCGCGGCATTGCCGGTTCCGTCGAAATTCGTGGCCCGACACCAGTTGTCCCTGAATCGCCTTCCCCGAAAAAGTGAGGCTAGCAAACTCTTCTGCCGGGATCGGAGCCCTAGCGCTCCGTACGGCAGGACTTCGAACCGAACGGGAACGAACCTCCGTTCCCCGTGACGGCCAGCCCCCGAGCCGGCGGACGACAGCCTCCCGCTTCTCGGCATTGCCGGTTCCGTCTTCGTTCGTGGAGGGACACCCGTTTTCCCAGGATCGCCTTCCCCGAAAAAGTGCGGCTAGCAAACTCTTCTGCCGGGATAGGAGCCCAGGGCTCGATACGGACGTTCTCCGCACCGAAGGGGAACGAACCTCCGTTCCCCGTGACGGCCAGCCCCCGAGCCGGAGGACGACAGTCTACCTCTTCGCGGCATTGCACGTTCCGTCGGCGGTCGTGGCCCGATACCCGTTTGTCCCTGCATTCCCCGAGAATGTGCAACTAGCAAACACTAATGCCGGGACTGGAGCCCAGGGGCTCGGTACGGCAGGACTTCGAACCGAACGGGGACGAACCTCCGTTCCCCGTGACAGCCAGCCCCCGTGCCGGCGAACGACAGCCTCCCGCATCGCGGCATTGCGGTTCCGTAGAAATTCGTGGCCGGACACCCGTTGTCCCTGAATCGCCTTCCCCGAGAAAGTGCGGCTAGCAAACACTTCTGCCGGGACCGGAGCCCAGGGGCTCGGTATGGCAGGACATCGTACCGAACGGGAACGAACCTCCGTTCCCCGTGACGGCCAGCCCCCGAGCCGGCGGACGACAGCCTCCCGCTTCGCGGCATTGCCGGTTCCGTCTTCGTTCGTGGAGGGACACCCGTTTTCCCAGGATCGCCTTCCCCGAGAAAGTGCGGCTAGCAAATTCTTCTGCCGGGACCGGAGCCCAGGGCTCGATACGGACGTTCTCCGCACCGAACAGGAACGAACCTCCGTTCCCCGTGACGGCCAGCCCCCGAGCCGGCTAACGACAGCCTCCCGCTTCGCGGCATTGCCGGTTCCGTCGAAATTCGTGGTTGGACACCCGGTGTCCCTGAATCGCCTTCCCCGAAAAAGTGCGGCTAGCAAACTCTTCTGCCGGGATAGGAGCCCAGGGCTCGGTAAGGCAGGACTTTGAACCGAACGGGAAGGAACCTCCGTTCCCCGTGAGAGCCAGCCCCCGTGCCGGCGCACGACAGCCTCGCGCTTCCCGGCACGGGTGGCACCCACGCTGCTTCTGACCGCTCATCCGTTGCCCCTGGATCACCTTCCCCGAGCCGCCCGAGACGGTACAAGGACCTTGGTGCGGCTAGCACAAACGTCGCCCAGGACCGAAGCGTAGGGGCTCGGGACATCCGGACCAAGCGGCATGTGGACGGACACCCGAAACCTGCGATCGCCATGCCCGAGCCACCCGATGCTCGACCTTAATCCGTTGCGGCTAGCAAACACTTCTGCCGGGACCGGAGCCCAGGGTCTCGATACAGCCGTTCTCCGCACCGAATAGGAACGAAACTCCGTTCACCGTGACGGCCAGCCCCCGAGCCGGCGGACGACAGCCTCCCGCTTCGCGGCATTGCCGGTTCCGTCGGCCGTCGTGACCGGACACCCGTTGTCCCTGGATCGCCTTCCCCGAGAAAGTGCGGCTTGCAAACTCTTCTGCCGGGATAGGAGCCCAGGGCTCGATACAGCCGTTCTCCGCACCGAATAGGAACGAAACTCCGTTCCCCGTGACGGCCAGCCCCCGAGCCGGCGGACGACAGCCTCGCGCTTCGCGGCATTGCCGGTTCCGTCGGCCGTCGTGACCGGACACCCGTTGTCCCTGGATCGCCTTCCCCTAGAAAGTGCGGCTAGCAAACACTTCTGCCGGGACCGGAGTCCAGGGGCTCGGTATGGCAGGACATCGTACCGAACGGGATCGAACCTCCGTTCCCCGTGACGGCCAGTCCCCGAGCCGGCGAACGACAGCCTCCCGCTTCGCGGCATTGTCGGTTCCTTCGAAATTCGTGGCCCGACACCCATTGTCCCTGAATCGCCTTCCCCGATAAAGTGCGGTTAGCAAACTCTTCTGCCGGGACCGGAGCCCTAGGGCTCGGTACGGCAGGACTTCGAACCGAACGGGAACGAACCTCCGTTCCCCGTGACAGCCAGCCCCCGAGCCGGCGATCGACAGCCTCCCGCATCGCGGCATTGCCGGTTCCGTCGAAATTCGTGGTTGGACACCCGTTGTCCCTGAATCGCCTTCCCCGAAAAAGTGCGGCTAGCAAACTCTTCTGCCGGGACCGGAGCCCAGGGCTCGGTACGGCAGGACTTCGAACCGAACGGGAACGAACCTCCGTTCCCCGTGACAGCCAGCCCCCGTGCCGGCGCACGACAGCCTCGCGCTTCCCGGCACGGGTGGCACCCACGCTGCTTCTGACCGCTCATCCGTTGCCCCTGGATCACCTTCCCCGAGCCGCCCGAGACGGTACAAGGACCTTGGTGCGGCTAGCACAAACGTCGCCCAGGACCGAAGCGTAGGGGCTCGGGACATCCGGACCCACGCGGCATGTGGACGGACACCCGAAACCTGCGATCGCCATGCCCGAGCCACCCGATGCTCGACCTTAATCCGTTGCGGCTAGCAAACACTTCTGCCGGGACCGGAGCCCAGGGTCTCGATACAGCTGTTCTCCGCACCGAATAGGAACGAAACTCCGTTCCCCGTGACGGCCAGCCCCCGAGCCGGCGGACGACAGCCTCCCGCTTCGCGGCATTGCCGTTTCCGTCGGCCGTCGTGACCGGACACCCGTTGTCCCTGGATCGCCTTCCCCGAGAAAGTGCGGCTAGCAAACTCTTCTGCCGGGATAGGAGCCCAGGGCTCGATACAGCCGTTCTCCGCACCGAATAGGAACGAAACTCCGTTCCCCGTGACGGCCAGCCCCCGAGCCGGCGAACGACAGCCTCCCGCTTCGCGGCATTGCCGGTTCCGTCTTCGTTCGTGGAGGGACACCCGTTTTCCCAGGATCGCCTTCCCCGAGAAAGTGCGGCTTGCAAACTCTTCTGCCGGGATCGGAGCCCTAGCGCTCCGTACGGCAGGACTTCGAACCGAACGGGAACGAACCTCCGTTCCCCGTGACGGCCAGCCCCCGAGCCGGCGGACGACAGCCTCCCGCTTCTCGGCATTGCCGGTTCCGTCGAAATTCGTGGCCGGACACCCGTTGTCCCTGAATCGCCTTCCCCGAGAAAGTGCAACTAGCAAACACTAATGCCGGGACCGGAGCCCTAGGGCTCGGTATGGCAGGACTTCGAACCGAACGGGGACGAACCTCCGTTCCCCGTGACAGCCAGCACCTGTGCCGGCGAACGACAGCCTCCCGCATCGCGGCATTGCCGGTTCCGTCGAAATTCGTGGCCGGACACCAGTTGTCCCTGAATCGCCTTCCCCGAGAAAGTGCGGCTAGCAAACACTTCTGCCGGGATAGGAGCCCAGGGGCTCGGTA
This sequence comes from Mergus octosetaceus, assembly GCA_036873955.1. Taxonomy (NCBI): domain Eukaryota; kingdom Metazoa; phylum Chordata; class Aves; order Anseriformes; family Anatidae; genus Mergus; species Mergus octosetaceus. Next base: position 1,094,244 of record CM072286.1, read on the forward strand.
TGGCAGGACATCGTACCGAACGGGAACGAACCTCCGTTCCCCGTGACGGCCAGCCCCCGAGCCGGCGGACGACAGCCTCCCGCTTCGCGGCATTGCCGGTTCCGTCGAAATTCGTGGCCGGACACCCGTTGTCCCTGGATCGCCTTCCCCGAGAAAGTGCGGCTAGCAAACTCTTCTGCCGGGACCGGAGCCCAGGGCTCGATACGGACGTTCTCCGCACCGAACAGGAACGAACCTCCGTTCCCCGTGACGGCCAGCCCCCGAGCCGGCGAACGACAGCCTCCCGCTTCGCGGCATTGCCGGTTCCGTCGAAATTCGTGGAGGGACACACGTTTTCCCAGGATCGCCTTCCCCGGGAAAGTGCGGCTAGCAAACTCTTCTGCCGGGATAGGAGCCCAGGGGCTCGGTATGGCAGGACATCGTACTGAACGGGAACGAACCTCCGTTCCCCGTGACAGCCAGCCCCCGAGCCGGCGAACGACAGCCTCCCGCATCGCGGCATTGCCGGTTCCGTCGAAATTCGTGGTTGGACATCCGTTGTCCCTGAATCGCCTTCCCCGATAAAGTGCGGCTAGCAAAATCTTCTGCCGGGACCGGAGCCCTAGGGCTCGGTACGGCAGGACTTCGAACGGAACGGGAACGAACCTCCGTTCCCCGTGACAGCCAGCCCCCGAGCCGGCGCACGACAGCCTCCCGCTTCGCGGCATTGCCGGTCCCGTCGTAGGTCGTGGCCGGACACCCGTTGTCCCTGGATCGCCTTCCCCGAGAAAGTGCGGCTAGCAAACACTTCTGCCGGGACCGGAGCCCAGGGGCTCGAAACAGCCGTTCTCCGCACCGAATAGGAACGAAACTCCGTTCCCCGTGACGGCCAGCCCCCGAGCCGGCGGACGACAGCCTCCCGCTTCGCGGCATTGCCGGTTCCGTCGGCCGTCGTGACCGGACACCCGTTGTCCCTGGATCGCCTTCCCCGAGAAAGTGCGGCTTGCAAACTCTACTGCCGGGATAGGAGCCCAGGGCTCGATACAGCCGTTCTCCGCACCGAATAGGAACGAACCTCCGTTCCCCGTGACGGCCAGTCCCCGAGCCGGCGGACGACAGCCTCCCGCTTCGCGGCATTGCCGGTTCCGTCTTCGTTCGTGGAGGGACACCCGTTTTCCCAGGATCGCATTCCCCGAGAAAGTGCGGCTAGCAAACACTTCTGCCGGGACTGGAGTCCAGGGCTCGATACGGACATTCTCCGCACCGAAGGGGAACGAACCTCCGTTCCCCGTGACGGCCAGCCCCCGAGCCGGCGTACGACAGCCTCCCGCATCGCGGCATTGCCGGTTCCGTCGAAAGTCGTGGTTGGATATCCGTTGTCCCTGAATCGCCTTCCCCGATAAAGTGCGGCTAGCAAAATCTTCTGCCGGGACCGGAGCCCTAGGGCTCGGTACGGCAGGACTTCGAACCGAACGGGAACGAACCTCCGTTCCCCGTGACAGCCAGCCCCCGAGCCGGCGCACGACAGCCTCCCGCTTCGCGGCATTGCCGGTTCCGTCGGCCGTCGTGACCGGACACCCGTTGTCCCTGGATCGCCTTCCCCGAGAAAGTGCGGCTTGCAAACTCTTCTGCCGGGATAGGAGCCCAGGGCTCGATACAGCCGTTCTCCGCACCGAATAGGAACGAAACTCCGTTCCCCGTGACGGCCAGTCCCCGAGCCGGCGGACGACAGCCTCACGCTTCGCGGCATTGCCGGTTCCGTCGGCGGTCGTGACCGGACACCCGTTGTCCCTGGATCGCCTTCCCCGAGAAAGTGCGGCTAGCAAACACTTCTGCCGGGACCGGAGCCCAGGGGCTCGGTATGGCAGGACATCGTACTGAACGGGAACGAACCTCCGTTCCCCGTGACGGCCAGCCCCCGAGCCGGCGGACGACAGCCTCCCGCTTCGCGGCATTGCCGGTTCCGTCGAAATTCGTGGCCCGACACCAGTTGTCCCTGAATCGCCTTCCCCGAAAAAGTGAGGCTAGCAAACTCTTCTGCCGGGATCGGAGCCCTAGCGCTCCGTACGGCAGGACTTCGAACCGAACGGGAACGAACCTCCGTTCCCCGTGACGGCCAGCCCCCGAGCCGGCGGACGACAGCCTCCCGCTTCTCGGCATTGCCGGTTCCGTCTTCGTTCGTGGAGGGACACCCGTTTTCCCAGGATCGCCTTCCCCGAAAAAGTGCGGCTAGCAAACTCTTCTGCCGGGATAGGAGCCCAGGGCTCGATACGGACGTTCTCCGCACCGAAGGGGAACGAACCTCCGTTCCCCGTGACGGCCAGCCCCCGAGCCGGAGGACGACAGTCTACCTCTTCGCGGCATTGCACGTTCCGTCGGCGGTCGTGGCCCGATACCCGTTTGTCCCTGCATTCCCCGAGAATGTGCAACTAGCAAACACTAATGCCGGGACTGGAGCCCAGGGGCTCGGTACGGCAGGACTTCGAACCGAACGGGGACGAACCTCCGTTCCCCGTGACAGCCAGCCCCCGTGCCGGCGAACGACAGCCTCCCGCATCGCGGCATTGCGGTTCCGTAGAAATTCGTGGCCGGACACCCGTTGTCCCTGAATCGCCTTCCCCGAGAAAGTGCGGCTAGCAAACACTTCTGCCGGGACCGGAGCCCAGGGGCTCGGTATGGCAGGACATCGTACCGAACGGGAACGAACCTCCGTTCCCCGTGACGGCCAGCCCCCGAGCCGGCGGACGACAGCCTCCCGCTTCGCGGCATTGCCGGTTCCGTCTTCGTTCGTGGAGGGACACCCGTTTTCCCAGGATCGCCTTCCCCGAGAAAGTGCGGCTAGCAAATTCTTCTGCCGGGACCGGAGCCCAGGGCTCGATACGGACGTTCTCCGCACCGAACAGGAACGAACCTCCGTTCCCCGTGACGGCCAGCCCCCGAGCCGGCTAACGACAGCCTCCCGCTTCGCGGCATTGCCGGTTCCGTCGAAATTCGTGGTTGGACACCCGGTGTCCCTGAATCGCCTTCCCCGAAAAAGTGCGGCTAGCAAACTCTTCTGCCGGGATAGGAGCCCAGGGCTCGGTAAGGCAGGACTTTGAACCGAACGGGAAGGAACCTCCGTTCCCCGTGAGAGCCAGCCCCCGTGCCGGCGCACGACAGCCTCGCGCTTCCCGGCACGGGTGGCACCCACGCTGCTTCTGACCGCTCATCCGTTGCCCCTGGATCACCTTCCCCGAGCCGCCCGAGACGGTACAAGGACCTTGGTGCGGCTAGCACAAACGTCGCCCAGGACCGAAGCGTAGGGGCTCGGGACATCCGGACCAAGCGGCATGTGGACGGACACCCGAAACCTGCGATCGCCATGCCCGAGCCACCCGATGCTCGACCTTAATCCGTTGCGGCTAGCAAACACTTCTGCCGGGACCGGAGCCCAGGGTCTCGATACAGCCGTTCTCCGCACCGAATAGGAACGAAACTCCGTTCACCGTGACGGCCAGCCCCCGAGCCGGCGGACGACAGCCTCCCGCTTCGCGGCATTGCCGGTTCCGTCGGCCGTCGTGACCGGACACCCGTTGTCCCTGGATCGCCTTCCCCGAGAAAGTGCGGCTTGCAAACTCTTCTGCCGGGATAGGAGCCCAGGGCTCGATACAGCCGTTCTCCGCACCGAATAGGAACGAAACTCCGTTCCCCGTGACGGCCAGTCCCCGAGCCGGCGGACGACAGCCTCACGCTTCGCGGCATTGCCGGTTCCGTCGGCGGTCGTGACCGGACACCCGTTGTCCCTGGATCGCCTTCCCCGAGAAAGTGCGGCTAGCAAACACTTCTGCCGGGACCGGAGCCCAGGGGCTCGGTATGGCAGGACATCGTACTGAACGGGAACGAACCTCCGTTCCCCGTGACGGCCAGCCCCCGAGCCGGCGGACGACAGCCTCCCGCTTCGCGGCATTGCCGGTTCCGTCGAAATTCGTGGCCCGACACCAGTTGTCCCTGAATCGCCTTCCCCGAAAAAGTGAGGCTAGCAAACTCTTCTGCCGGGATCGGAGCCCTAGCGCTCCGTACGGCAGGACTTCGAACCGAACGGGAACGAACCTCCGTTCCCCGTGACGGCCAGCCCCCGAGCCGGCGGACGACAGCCTCCCGCTTCTCGGCATTGCCGGTTCCGTCTTCGTTCGTGGAGGGACACCCGTTTTCCCAGGATCGCCTTCCCCGAAAAAGTGCGGCTAGCAAACTCTTCTGCCGGGATAGGAGCCCAGGGCTCGATACGGACGTTCTCCGCACCGAAGGGGAACGAACCTCCGTTCCCCGTGACGGCCAGCCCCCGAGCCGGAGGACGACAGTCTACCTCTTCGCGGCATTGCACGTTCCGTCGGCGGTCGTGGCCCGATACCCGTTTGTCCCTGCATTCCCCGAGAATGTGCAACTAGCAAACACTAATGCCGGGACTGGAGCCCAGGGGCTCGGTACGGCAGGACTTCGAACCGAACGGGGACGAACCTCCGTTCCCCGTGACAGCCAGCCCCCGTGCCGGCGAACGACAGCCTCCCGCATCGCGGCATTGCGGTTCCGTAGAAATTCGTGGCCGGACACCCGTTGTCCCTGAATCGCCTTCCCCGAGAAAGTGCGGCTAGCAAACACTTCTGCCGGGACCGGAGCCCAGGGGCTCGGTATGGCAGGACATCGTACCGAACGGGAACGAACCTCCGTTCCCCGTGACGGCCAGCCCCCGAGCCGGCGGACGACAGCCTCCCGCTTCGCGGCATTGCCGGTTCCGTCTTCGTTCGTGGAGGGACACCCGTTTTCCCAGGATCGCCTTCCCCGAGAAAGTGCGGCTAGCAAATTCTTCTGCCGGGACCGGAGCCCAGGGCTCGATACGGACGTTCTCCGCACCGAACAGGAACGAACCTCCGTTCCCCGTGACGGCCAGCCCCCGAGCCGGCTAACGACAGCCTCCCGCTTCGCGGCATTGCCGGTTCCGTCGAAATTCGTGGTTGGACACCCGGTGTCCCTGAATCGCCTTCCCCGAAAAAGTGCGGCTAGCAAACTCTTCTGCCGGGATAGGAGCCCAGGGCTCGGTAAGGCAGGACTTTGAACCGAACGGGAAGGAACCTCCGTTCCCCGTGAGAGCCAGCCCCCGTGCCGGCGCACGACAGCCTCGCGCTTCCCGGCACGGGTGGCACCCACGCTGCTTCTGACCGCTCATCCGTTGCCCCTGGATCACCTTCCCCGAGCCGCCCGAGACGGTACAAGGACCTTGGTGCGGCTAGCACAAACGTCGCCCAGGACCGAAGCGTAGGGGCTCGGGACATCCGGACCAAGCGGCATGTGGACGGACACCCGAAACCTGCGATCGCCATGCCCGAGCCACCCGATGCTCGACCTTAATCCGTTGCGGCTAGCAAACACTTCTGCCGGGACCGGAGCCCAGGGTCTCGATACAGCCGTTCTCCGCACCGAATAGGAACGAAACTCCGTTCACCGTGACGGCCAGCCCCCGAGCCGGCGGACGACAGCCTCCCGCTTCGCGGCATTGCCGGTTCCGTCGGCCGTCGTGACCGGACACCCGTTGTCCCTGGATCGCCTTCCCCGAGAAAGTGCGGCTTGCAAACTCTTCTGCCGGGATAGGAGCCCAGGGCTCGATACAGCCGTTCTCCGCACCGAATAGGAACGAAACTCCGTTCCCCGTGACGGCCAGCCCCCGAGCCGGCGGACGACAGCCTCGCGCTTCGCGGCATTGCCGGTTCCGTCGGCCGTCGTGACCGGACACCCGTTGTCCCTGGATCGCCTTCCCCTAGAAAGTGCGGCTAGCAAACACTTCTGCCGGGACCGGAGTCCAGGGGCTCGGTATGGCAGGACATCGTACCGAACGGGATCGAACCTCCGTTCCCCGTGACGGCCAGTCCCCGAGCCGGCGAACGACAGCCTCCCGCTTCGCGGCATTGTCGGTTCCTTCGAAATTCGTGGCCCGACACCCATTGTCCCTGAATCGCCTTCCCCGATAAAGTGCGGTTAGCAAACTCTTCTGCCGGGACCGGAGCCCTAGGGCTCGGTACGGCAGGACTTCGAACCGAACGGGAACGAACCTCCGTTCCCCGTGACAGCCAGCCCCCGAGCCGGCGATCGACAGCCTCCCGCATCGCGGCATTGCCGGTTCCGTCGAAATTCGTGGTTGGACACCCGTTGTCCCTGAATCGCCTTCCCCGAAAAAGTGCGGCTAGCAAACTCTTCTGCCGGGATAGGAGCCCAGGGCTCGGTACGGCAGGACTTCGAACCGAACGGGAACGAACCTCCGTTCCCCGTGACAGCCAGCCCCCGTGCCGGCGCACGACAGCCTCGCGCTTCCCGGCACGGGTGGCACCCACGCTGCTTCTGACCGCTCATCCGTTGCCCCTGGATCACCTTCCCCGAGCCGCCCGAGACGGTACAAGGACCTTGGTGCGGCTAGCACAAACGTCGCCCAGGACCGAAGCGTAGGGGCTCGGGACATCCGGACCCACGCGGCATGTGGACGGACACCCGAAACCTGCGATCGCCATGCCCGAGCCACCCGATGCTCGACCTTAATCCGTTGCGGCTAGCAAACACTTCTGCCGGGACCGGAGCCCAGGGTCTCGATACAGCTGTTCTCCGCACCGAATAGGAACGAAACTCCGTTCCCCGTGACGGCCAGCCCCCGAGCCGGCGGACGACAGCCTCCCGCTTCGCGGCATTGCCGTTTCCGTCGGCCGTCGTGACCGGACACCCGTTGTCCCTGGATCGCCTTCCCCGAGAAAGTGCGGCTAGCAAACTCTTCTGCCGGGATAGGAGCCCAGGGCTCGATACAGCCGTTCTCCGCACCGAATAGGAACGAAACTCCGTTCCCCGTGACGGCCAGCCCCCGAGCCGGCGAACGACAGCCTCCCGCTTCGCGGCATTGCCGGTTCCGTCTTCGTTCGTGGAGGGACACCCGTTTTCCCAGGATCGCCTTCCCCGAGAAAGTGCGGCTTGCAAACTCTTCTGCCGGGATAGGAGCCCAGGGCTCGATACGGACATTCTCCGCACCGAAGGGGAACGAACCTCAGTTCCCCGTGACGGCCAGCCCCCGAGCCGGAGGACGACAGTCTACCTCTTCGCGGCATTGCAGGTTCCGTCGGCGGTCGTGGCCCGACACCCGTTGTCCCTGAATCGCCTTCCCCGAGAAAGTGCGGCTAGCAAACAATTCTGCCGGGACCGGAGCCCAGGGGCTCGGTATGGCAGGACATCGTACCGAACGGGAAAGAACCTCCGTTCCCCGTGACGGCCAGCCCCCGAGCCGGCGGACGACAGCCTCCCGCTTCGCGGCATTGCCGGTTCCGTCTTCGTTCGTGGAGGGACACCCGTTTTCCCAGGATCGCATTCCCCGAGAAACTGCGGCTAGCAAACTCTTCTGCCGGGATAGGAGCCCAGGGCTCGATACGGACGTTCTCCGCACCGAACGGGAACGAACCTCCGTTCCCCGTGACGGCCAGTCCCCGAGCCGGCGGACGACAGCCCCCCGCTTCGCGGCATTGTCTCTTCCGTCGAAATTCGTGGCCCGACACCCGTTGTCCCTGGATAGCCTTCCGCGAGAAAGTGCGGCTAGCAAACACTTCTGCCGGGACCGGAGCCCAGGGGCTCGGTATGGCAGGACATCGTACCGAACGGGATCGAACCTCCGTTCCCCGTGACGGCCAGTCCCCGAGCCGGCGGACGACAGCCTCCCGCTTCGCGGCATTGCCGGTTCCGTAGAAATTCGTGTTTGGACACCAGTTTTCCCTGAATCGCCTTCCCCGAAAAAGTGCGGCTAGCAAACTCTTCTGCCGGGATAGGAGCCCATGGCTCGATACAGACGTTCTCCGCACCGAACGGGAACGAACCTCCGTTCCCCGTGACGGCCAGCCCCCGAGCCGGCGAAGTACAGCCTCCCGCTTCGCGGCATTGTCGGTTCCTTCGAAATTCGTGGCCCGACACCAGTTGTCCCTGAATCGCCTTCCCCGATAAAGTGCGGTTAGCAAACTCTTCTGCCGGGACCGGAGCCCTAGGGCTTGGTACGGCATCACTTCGAACCGAACGGGAACGAACCTCCGTTCCCCGTGACGGCCAGTCCCCGAGCCGGCGGACGACAGCCTCTCGCTTCGCGGCATTGCCGGTTCCGTAGAAATTCGTGTTTGGACACCAGTTTTCCCTGAATCGCCTTCCCCGAAAAAGTGCGGCTAGCAAACTCTTCTGCCGGGATAGGAGCCCATGGCTCGATACAGACGTTCTCCGCACCGAACGGGAACGAACCTCCGTTCCCCGTGACGGCCAGCCCCCGAGCCGGCGAAGTACAGCCTCCCGCTTCGCGGCATTGTCGGTTCCTTCGAAATTCGTGGCCCGACACCAGTTGTCCCTGAATCGCCTTCCCCGATAAAGTGCGGTTAGCAAACTCTTCTGCCGGGACCGGAGCCCTAGGGCTTGGTACGGCATCACTTCGAACCGAACGGGAACGAACCTCCGTTCCCCGTGACAGCCAGCCCCCGAGCCGGTGGACGACAGCCTCGCGCTTCCCGGCACGGGTGGCACCCACGCTGCTTCTGACCGCTCATCCGTTGCCCCTGGATCACCTTCCCCGAGCCGCCCGAGACGGTAGAAAGACCTTGGTGCGGCTAGCACAAACGTCGCCCAGGACCGAAGCGTAGGGGCTCGGAACATCCGGACCCACGCGGCATGTGGACGGACACCCGAAACCTGCGATCGCCATGCCCGAGCCACCCGATGCTCGACCTTAATCCGTTGGGGCTAGCAAACACTTCTGCCAGGATCGGAACCCAGGGGCTCGATACGGCCGTTCTCCGCACCAAACAGGAACGAACCTCTGTTCTCCGTGACGGCCAGCCCCCGAGCCGGCGGACGACAGCCTCCCGCTTCGCGGCATTGCCGGTCCTGTCGGCGCTCGTGGCCGGACACCCGTTGTCCCTGGATCGCCTTCCCCGAGAAAGTGCGGCTAGCAAACACTTCTGCCGGGACCGGAACCCAGGGGCTCGGTATGGCAGGACATCGTACTGAACGGGGACGAACCTCCGTTCCCCGTGACTGCCAGCCCCCGAGCCGGCGAACGACAGCCTCCCGCATCGCGGCATTGCCGGTTCCATCTTCGTTCGTGGAGGGACACCCGTTTTCCCAGGATCGCCTTCCCCGAGAAAGTGCGGCTAGCAAACTCTTCTGCCGGGACCGGAGCCCAGGGCTCGATACGGCCGTTCTCCGCACCGAACGGGAACGAACCTCCGTTCCCCGTGACAGCCAGCCCCCGTGCCGGCGCACGACAGCCTCGCGCTTCCCGGCACGGGTGGCACCCACGCTGCTTCTGACCGCTCATCCGTTGCCCCTGGATCACCTTCCCCGAGCCGCCCGAGACGGTACAAGGACCTTGGTGCGGCTAGCACAAACGTCGCCCAGGACCGAAGCGTAGGGGCTCGGGACATCCGGACCCACGCGGCATGTGGACGGACACCCGAAACCTGCGATCGCCATGCCCGAGCCACCCGATGCTCGACCTTAATCCGTTGGGGCTAGCAAACACCTCTGCCGGGACCGGAGCCCAGGGGCTCGATACGGCCGTTCTCCGCACCGAACAGGAACGAAACTCCGTTCCCCGTGACGGCCAGCCCCCGAGCCGGCGGACGACAGCCTCTCGCTTCGCGGCATTGCCGGTTTCGTCGAAATTCGTGGTTGGACACCAGTTTTCCCTGAATCGCCTTCCCCGAAAAAGTGCGGCTAGCAAACTCTTCTGCCGGGATAGGAGCCCATGGCTCGATACAGACGTTGTCCGCACCGAACGGGAACGAACCTCCGTTCCCCGTGACGGCCAGCCAACGAGCATGCGGACGACAGACTCCAGCTTGCCGGCACGGCTGGCACCCACGCTGCTTCTGACCGGTCACCTGTTGTCCCTGGCTACGGTCCAGGCCGAAGTGTTTGCTAGACGCACTTTCTCAGGGAAGGCGATTCAGGGACAACGGGAGTATCCTAAAACGAAGGCTTTGGATACAACTGAACTCCCCAGGGGAGCCTTCACTTTGACCCACATGCAGCTAGACCCTCTCTGTTCGCTCTTTCTGAGCAACCCAACACATACCCATACCCGGCATCGGAGTGGAATTCAAAATAGGGCCCCAGAAAACGCGTTCTAAGCCCCTTTCGCTCATCAAAAAGTGCCCTCAAAGGAAGGCTTTGGGTACAAATGAACTCCCCAGGGGAGCCTTCATTCAGCCCCACATGCAACTGGATCCTCTGTGCTCGCTCTTTCTGAGCAACATGAAACATAGCTGTACCCAGCATGGGAGAGGAATTCCAAATAGGTCACCAGAAAAGGCGTTCAAATCCCCTTTCGTCCATCAAAAAGTGCCCCCAGAGGAAGGCTTTGGGTAAAACTGAACTTCCCAGGGGAGCCTTCACGCTGCCACACTTGCAACTGAACCCTCTGTGTTCGCTCTTTCTGAGCAACCTGAAACATCGCAATACCCGGCATCGGAGAGGAATTCAAAAATGTCCAAAGAAAACGCGTTCAAAGCCTCTTTTGCCCTTCAAAAATTTTTCTCAAAGGAAGGCTTTAGATAAAACTGAACTACCCAGGGGAGCCTTCACGCATCCACACATGCAACTGGACCCTCTGTTTTCGCTCTTTCTTAGCAACCGGAAACATAGCCCTACCCGGTATCGGAGAGGAAGTCCAAATACGGCCCCAGAAAACGCATTCCAAACCCTTTTCGCCCATCAAAAAGTGCCCTCAAAGGAAGGCTTTGGGTACAACTGAACTCCCCAGAAGATCATTCATGAAGACCCACATGCAACTAGACTCTCTGTGTTCGCTCTTTCTGAGCAACCCAAAACATAGCCCTACCTGTCATCGGAGAGGAAGTCCAAATACGGCCCCAGAAAACGCATTCCAAACCCTTTTCGCCCATCAAAAAGTGCCCTCAAAGGAAGGCTTTGGGTACAACTGAACTCCCCAGGGGAGCCTTCACGCAGGCACACATGCAATTGGATCCTCTGTGTTCGCTCTTTCTGAGCAACCTGAAACATAGCCGTTCCCGGCATCAGAGAGGAATTCAAAAATGTCCAAAGAAAACGCGTTCAAAGCCCCTTTCGCCCATCAAAAAGTGCCCCCAAAGGAAGGCTTGGGATACAACTGAACTCCCCATTGGAGCCTTCACGCAGCCCCACATGCAGCTGGACCCTCAGTGTTCGCTCTTTGTGAGCAAACAAAAACATCTCCCTACATGTCATCGGAGAGGAAGTCCAAATACGGCCCCAGAAAATGCGTTCCAAGCCCCTTTCGCACATTAAAAAGTGCCCACAGAAGAAGTCTGTGGGTACAAGTGAACTCCCCAAGCGAGCCTTCTCGCAGCCACACATGCAACTCGACCCTCTGTGTTCGCTCTTTCTGAGTAACACGACACATAGCCTTCTCTGGCATAGGAGTGGAAGTCCAAATACGGCCCCAGAAATTGCATTCCAAGCCCATTTTGTCCAGCAAAACTAGCCCTCAAATGAAGGCTTTGGATACAACTGAACTCCCCAGAGGAGCGTAAATGCAGCCCCACATGCAGCTGGACCCTCTGTGTTCGCTCTTTCTGAGCAACACGAAACGTAGCCCTATCCAGCATCGGAGTGGAATTCCAAGTAGAGCCCCAGAAAACACATTCCATCCCCTTCCGGCCATTAAAAAGTTCCCTCAAAGGAAGGCTTTGGATACAACTGAACTCCCCAGGGGAGACATCACGCAGCCTCACATGCAACTGGACCCTCTGTGTTCGCTCTTTCTGAGCAACCTGAAACATAGCCCTACCCGGCGTCGGAGAGGAATTCAAAACAGGTCCAAAGAAAACGCGTTCAGAGCCCCTTTCGCCCATCAAAAACTGCCCCCAAAGGAACGCTTTGCGTAAAACTGAACTCCCCAGGGGAGCATTCATGCATCCCCACATGCAGCTGGACCCTCTGTGTTCGCTCTTTCTGAGCAACCCGAAAATTAGCCTTACCTGGCATCGGAGAGGAAGTCCAAATACGGCCCCAGAAATCGCATTCCAAGCCGCTTTTGCCCATCAAAACTAGCCCTCAAAGGAAGGCATTGGATACAACTGAACTCCCCAGGGGAGCCTTCACGCAGCCACACATGCAACTGGACCCTCTCTGTTTGCTCTTTTTTAGCAACCCGAAACATATCCCTACCCGGCATCGGAGAGGAATTCAAAAAAGGTCCAAAGAAAACGCGTTCATAGTCCCTTTCACCCATTAGAAAGTGCCCCCAGAGAAAGGCTTTGGGTACAACTGAACTCCCCAGGGGAGCATTCATGCTTCCCACATGCAGCTGGACCCTCTGTGTTCGCTCCTTCTGAGCAATCCAAAATATACCCCTACGCGGAATCGGAGAGGAATTCAAAACAGGTCTAAAGAAAACGCGTTCCAAGCCCCTTTCGCACATCAAAAATTGCTCCCAAAGGAATTCTTTGGGTACAACTGAACTCCCCAGGGGAACATTCATGCAGCCCCACATGCAGCTGGACCCTCTGTGTTCGCTCTTTCTGTGCAACCCAAAACATAGCCCAAATTGTCATCGGAGAGGAAGTCCAAATACGGCGCCAGAAAACGCATTCCAAGTCCCTTTCGCCCATCAAAAAGTGTCCTAAAACGAAGGCTTTGGATACAACTGAACTCCGCAGGGGAGCCTATACGCAGCCACACATGTAGATGGACCCTCTGTGTTCGTTCTTTCTGAGCAACCTGAAATAAAGCCCTACCTGGCATCGTAGAGGAATTCAAAAAAGGTCCAAAGAAAACACGTTCAAAGACCCTTTTGCCCATCGAAAATTGCCCTCAAAGGAAGGCTTTGGATACAACTGAACTCCCCAGGCGAGCCTTCATGGAGCCACACATGCAACTGGACCCTCTGTGTTCACTCTTTCTGAGCAGCCCAAAACATAGCCTTACCCGGCATCGGAGAGGAATTCAAAAAAGGTCCAAAGAAAACGCGTTCCAAGCCCCTTTCGTCCATCAAAAAGTGCCCTCAAAGTAAGGCATTGGGTACAACTGACCTCCACAGGGGAGCCTTTACGGTGCCCCACATGCAACTGAACCCTCTGAGTTCGCTCTTTCTGAGCAACCCGAAACATATCCCTACCCAGCATCGGAGAGGAATTCCATATATGGCCCCAGAAAACGCATTCCAAGCCCCTTTCGCCCATCAAAAAATGCCCTCAAAGGAAGGCTTTGCATACAACTGAACTCCCCAGGGGAGCTTGCACGCAGCCACACATGCAACTGGACCCTCTGAGTTCGCTCTTTCTGAACAAGCAGAAACATAGCCCTACCTGGCATCGGAGAGGAATTCAAAAGAGGTCCAAAGAAAACGTGTTAAAAGCCCCTTTCGCCCTTCAAAACTTACCCTCAAAAGAAGGCTTTGGATACAACTGAACTCCCCAGGGGAGCCTTCACGCAGCCACACATGCACCTGGACCCTCTGCGTTCGTTCTCTCTGAGCAACCCGAAAATTAGCCTTACCTGTCATCGGAGAGGAAGTCCAAATACGGCCCCAGAAATCGCATTCCAAGCCCCTTTTGCCCATCAAAACTAGCCCTCAAAGGAAGGCATTGGATACAACTGAACTCCCCAGGGGAGACTTCACGCAGCCACACATGCAACTGGACCCTCTGTGTTTGCTCTTTTTTAGCAACCCGAAACATATTGCTACCCGGCATCGGAGAGGTATTCAAAAAAGGTCCAAAGAAAACGCGTTCATAGTCCCTTTCACCCATTAGAAAGTGCCCCCAGAGAAAGGCTTTGGGTACAACGGAACGCCCCAGGAGAGCATTCATGCAGCCCCACACGCAGCTTGACCCTATGTGTTCGCTCTTTCTGAGCAACATGAAACATAGCCCTACCCAGCATGGGAGAGGAAGTCCGAATAGGGCCACAGAAAACGCGTTCAAAGCCCCTTTCGCCCATCAAAAAGTGACCCCAGAGAAAGGCTTTGGTTACAACTGATCTCCCCAGGGGAGCCTTCACGCAGCCACACATGCAACTGGACCCTCTATGTTCGCTCTTTCTGAGCAACCCGAAATATAGCACTATCCAGCATCGGAGAGGAAGTCCGAATAGGTCCAAAGAAAACGCGTTCCAAGCCCATTTCGCCCATCAAGAAGTGCTTTCAAAGGAAGGCATTGGATACAACTGAACACCCCAGGGGAGCATTCATTCAGCCACAAATGCAACTGGAAGCTCTGTGTTCGCTCTTTCTGAGCAACCTGAAACATAGCCCTACCTATCATCGGAGAGGAATTCAAAATAAGGCCCATGAAAACGCGTTCAAAGCCCCTTTCGCCCATCAAAAAGTGCCCTCAAAGGAAGGCCTTGGGAACAACTGAACTCCCCAGGGGAGCCTTTACATTTCCTCACATGCAACTGAACCGTCTTTGGTCGCTCTTTCTGAGCAACCCGAAACATAGCTTTACCCGACATTGCAGAGGAATTCAAAAAAAGTCCAAAGAAAACGCGTTCTAAGCCCCTTTCGCCCATCAAAAAGTGCCCTCAAAGGAAGGCTTTGGATACAACTGAACTCCCCAGGGGAGCATTCATGCAGCCCCACATGCACATGAACCCACTCTGTTCGCTCTTTCTGAGGAAGCTGAAACATAACCCTACATCTCATCGGAGAGGAAGTCCAAATACGGCCCCAAAAAAGCATTCAATCCCGTTTCTCCCATCAAAAAGTGCCCTCAAAAGAAGTCTAGGGATAAAAATGAACTCCCCAGGGGAGCCTTCACGCAGCCACACATGCAACTGGACCCTCTGTGTTCGCTCTTTCTGAGCAAAACATAACTGGAGGGTTCAGTTGCTTGTGGGGCACTGTAAAGGCTCCTCTGGGGAGTTCTGTTGTACCGAAAACCTTCCTTTGCGGGCAATTTTTGATGGGCGAAAGGGGCTTTGAACTCGTTTTCTTTGGACCATTTTTGAATTCCTCTCCGATGCCGGGTAAGGCTATGTTTTGGGTTACTCAGAAAGAGCGAACAGAGACGGTCCAGCTGCATGTCGGGCTCCATGAATGCTCCCCTGGGAAGTTCAGTTGTACCCAAAGCCTTCCTCTGGGGGCACTTTTTGATGGGTGAAAGGGGCTGGTAATGCGTTTACTTTCGTCCTATTTGGAATTCCTCTGCGATGCCGGATAGGGCTATGTTTCGGGTTGCTCAGAAAGAGCGAACACGGAGGGTCCAGTTGCATGTGGGGCTGCATGAATGCTCTCCTGGGGAGTTCCGTTGTACCCAAAGCCTTTCTCTAGGGGCACTTTTTGATGGGCGAAAGGGGCTTTGAATGCGTTTTCTGGGGCCCGATTTTTACTTCTTCTTTGATACTGGGTAGGGCTATGTTTCCGGTTGCTCAGAAAGAGCGAATACAGAGGGTCCAGTTGCTTGTGGGACTGCGTGATTGCTCTCCTCGGGAGTTCAGTTGTACCCAAAGCCTTCCTCTGAGCGCAATTTTTGATGGGCGAAAGGGGCTTTGAATGCGTTTTCTTTGGACCTTTTTTGAATTCCTCTCCGATTCCGGGTACGAATATGTTTAAGGTTGTTCAGAAAGAGAGAACACAGAGGGTCCATTTGCATGTGTGTCTGCGTGAAGACTTGCCTGGGGAGTTCAGTTGTACCCAAAGCCTTCCTTTGAGGGCAAGTTTTGATGGGAAAAAGGGCTTGGAATGCGTTTTCTGGGGCCATATTTGGACTTCCTCTCCGATGCCGGGTAGGGCTATGTTTCAGGTTGCTCAGAATGAGCGAACACAGAGGTTCCTTCAGCATGTGGGGCTGCATGAAGGCTCCCCTGGGGAGTTCAGTTGTATCCAAAGCCTTCCTTTGAGGGCACTTTTTGATCGGCGAAAGGGTCTTGGAATGCGTTTTCTTTGGACCTTTTTTGCATTCCTCTCCGATGCCGGGTAGGGCTATGTTTCGGGTTGGTCAGAAAGAGCGAACACAGAGGGTACAGTTGCATGTGTGGCTGCGTGAAGGCTCCCCTGGGGAGTTCAGTTGTATCCAATGCCTTCCTTTGAGGGTACGTTTTGAAGGGCGAAAGGGGCTTTTAACACGTTTTCTTTGGACCTCTTTTGAATTCCTCTCCGATTCCAGGTAGGGCTATGTTTCTGCTTGTTCAGAAAGAGCGAACTCAGAGGTTCCAGTTGCATGTGTGGCTGCGTGAAAGCTCCCCTGGGGAGTTCAGTTGTATGCAAAGCCTTCCTTTGAGGGCATTTTTTGATGGGCGAAAGGGGCTTGGAATGCGTTTTCTGGGGCCATATATGGAATTCCTCTCCGATGATGTGTAGGGCTATGTTTCGGGTTGCTCAGAAAGAGCGAACACAGAGGGTTCAATTGCATGTGGGGCTGCCTGTTGGCTCCCCTGGGGAGGTCAGTTGTACCCAATGCCTTACTTTGAGGACACTTTTTGATGGACGAAAGGGGCTTGGAACGCGTTTTCTTTGGACCTTTTTGAATTCCTCTCCGATGCCGGGAAGGGCAATGTTTCAGGTTGCTCAGAAAGAGCGAACACAGAGGGTCCAGCTGCATGTGGGGCTGCCTGATGGCTCGCCTGGGGAGTTCAGTTGTATCCAAAGCCTTCCTTTGAGGACAATTTTCGATGGGCAAAAGGGTCTTTGAACGCGTTTTCTTTGGACCTTTTTTGAATTCCTCTACGATGCCAGGTAGGGCTTTATTTCAGGTTGCTCAGAAAGAACGAACACAGAGGGTCCATCTGCATGTGTGGCTGCGTGTAGGCTCCCCTGGGGAGTTCAGTTGTATCCAAAGCCTTCGTTTTAGGACACTTTTTGATGGGCGAAAGGGACTTGGAATGTGTTTTCTGGGGCCCTATTTGGACTTCCTCTCCGATGACAATTTGGGCTATGTTTTGGGTTGCTCAGAAAGAGCGAACACAGAGGGTCCAGCTGCATGTGGGGCTGCATGAATGTTCCCCTGGGGAGTTCAGTTGTACCCAAAGAATTCCTTTGGGAGCAATTTTTGATGTGCAAAAGGGGCTTGGAACGCGTTTTCTTTGGACCTGTTTTGAATTCCTCTCTGATTCCGCGTAGGGGTATATTTTGGGTTGCTCAGAAGGAGCGAACACAGAGGGTCCAGCTGCATGTGGGAAGCATGAATGCTCCCCTGGGGAGTTCAGTTGTACCCAAAGCCTTTCTCTGGGGGCACTTTCTAATGGGTGAAAGGGACTATGAACGCGTTTTCTTTGGACCTTTTTTGAATTCCTCTCCGATGCCGGGTAGGGATATGTTTCGGGTTGCTAAAAAAGAGCAAACACAGAGGGTCCAGTTGCATGTGTGGCTGCGTGAAGGCTCCCCTGGGGAGTTCAGTTCTATCCAAAGCCTTCCTTTGAGGGCATTTTTTGATGGGTGAAAGGGGCTTGGAATGCGTTTTCTGGGGCCCTCTTTGGATTTCCTCTCCGATGCTGGGTAGGGCTATGTTCTAGGTTGCTCAGAAAGAGCGAACACAGAGGGTCCAGCTGCATGTGGGGCTGCCTGATGGCTCCCCTGGGGAGTTCAGTTGTATCCAAAGCCTTCCTTTGAGGGAACTTTTTCATGGGCGGAAGGGGCTTGGAACGCGTTTTCTTTGGACCTTTTTTAATTCCTCTCCGATGCCGGGTAGGGCTATGTTTTGGGTTGCTCATAAAGAGCGAACACAGAGTGTCCAGCTGCATGTGGGGTTGCCTGATGGCTCCCCTGGGGAGTTCAGTTGTATCCAAAGCCTTCCTTTGAGGGAACTTTTTCATGGGCGGAAGGGGTTGGAATGTGATTTGTGGGTCCATACATGGAATTCCTCACCGATGCTGGGTAGGGGTATGTTTCGTATTGCTCAGGAAGAGCGAACACAGAGGGTTCAGTTGCTTGTGTGGCTCCATGAAGGCTCGCCTGGGGAGTTCAGTTGTATACAAAGCCTTCCTTTGAGGGCAATTTTCGATGGGCAAAAGGGTCTTTGAATGCGTTTTCTTTGGACCTTTTTTGAATTCCTCTACGATGCCAGGTAGGGCTTTATTTCAGGTTGCTCAGAATGTACGAACACAGAGGGTCCATCTGCATGTGTGGCTGCGTGAAGGCTCCCCAGGAGAGTTCAGTTCTATCCAAAGCCTTCCTTTGAGGTCAAGTTTTGATGGGCGAAAGGGGCTTGGAATGTGTTTTCTGGGGCCCTATTTGGAATTCCTCTCCCATGCGTGGTAGGGCTATGTTTCGTGTTGCTCAGAAAGAGCGAACAGAGAGGGTCCAGTTGCATGTGTGGCTGCGTGAAGGCTCCCCAGGGGAGTTCAGTTCTATCCAAAGCCTTCCTTTGAGGTCAAGTTTTGATGGGCAAAAGGGGCTTGGAATATGTTTTCTGGGGCCTTATTTGGAATTCCTCTCCAATGCCGGGTAAGGTTATATTTTAGGTTGCTCAGAAAGAGCGAACAGAGAGGGTTCAGTTGCATGTGGGCCTGCGTGAAGGCTCCTCTGGGTAGTTCACTTGTACCCAAAGCCTTCCTCCGGGGGCACTTTTTGATGGGTGAAAGGGGCTGGCAATGCGTTTTCTTTCGTCCTATTTGGAATTCCTCTGCGATGCCGGGTAGGGATAGTTTTCGGGTTGCTCAGAAAGAGCGTACACAGAGGGTTAATGTGCATGTTGGGCTGCATGAATGCCCACCTGGGGAGTACAGTTGTACCCAAAACCTTCCTTTGAGGGCAGCTTTTGATGGGCGAAAGGGGCTTTGAACGCATTTGGAACTTTTTTGAATTCCTCTCTCATTCCGGGTGGGTCTATATTTTGGGATGCTCAGAAAGAGTGAACACAGAGGGTCCAGTTGCATGTGTGGCTGCCTGAAGGCTCCCATGCGGTGTTCACTTGTACCAAAAGCCTTCCTCTGGGGGCACTTTTTGATGGGCGAAAGGGTCTGGTAATGCGTTTACTTTGGTCCTATTTGGAATTCCTCTGTGATGCCGGGTAGGGCTATGTTTCGGGTTTCTCAGACAGAGCGAACACAGAGGGTCCAGTTGCATGTGTGGCTGCGTGAAGGCTCCCCTGGGGAGATCAGTTGTATCCAAAGCCTTCCTTTGAGGGCACTTTTTGATGGGCGAATGGGGCTTGGAACGCGTTTTCTGGGGCCCGATTTGGAATTCCTCTCCCATGCCTGGTAGGGCTATGTTTCATATTTCTCAGGAAGAGCGAACAGAGAGGGTCCAGTTGCACGTGTGGCTACGTGAAGGCTCCCCAGGGGAGTTCAGTTCTATCCAAAGCCTTCCTTTGAGGGCACTTTTTGATGGGCGAATGGGGTTTGGAATACGTTTTCTGAGGCCCTATTTGGAATTTCTCTCCAATGCCGTGTAGGGTTATGTTCTAGGTTGCTCAGAAAGAGTGAACACAGAGGGTCAAGTTGCATGTGGACCTGCGTGAAGGCTCCCCTGGGGAGTTCACTTGTACCCAAAGCCTTCGTCTGGGGGCACTTTTTGATGGGCGAAAGGGGCTGGCAATGCGTTTTCTTTCGTCCTATTTGGAATTCCTCTGCGATGCCGGGTAGGGCTATGTTTCGGGTTTCTCAGAAAGAGCGAACACAGAGGGTTCATGTGCATGTTGGGCTGCATGAATGCCCCCCTGGGGAGTTCAGTTGTACCCAAAACCTTCCTTTGAGGGCAGCTTTTGATGGGCGAAAGGGGCTTTGAACGCGTTTTCTTTGGACCTTTTTTGAATTCCTCTCTCATTCCGGGTAGGTCTATATTTTGGGATGCTCAGAAAGAGCGAACACAGAGGGTCCAGTTGCACGTGTGGCTGCGTGAAGGCTCCCCTGGGGTGTTCACTTGTACCCAAAACCTTCCTCTTGGGGCACATTTTGATCGGCAAAAGGGGCTTTAAACGCGTTTTCTTTGGAGCTTTTTTGAATTCGTCTGCGATGTCGGGTAGGGCTATGTTTCGGGTTGCTCACTACGAGCAAACACAGAGGGTCCAGTTGCATGTGGGACTGCGTGAATGCTCTCCTGGGGAGGTCAGTTGTACCCAAAGCCTTCCTTTGACGTCAAGTTTTAATGGGCGAAAGGGGCTTGGAATTCGTTTTTTGGGGTCCTATTTGGAATTCCTCTCTAATGCCGCGTAGGGTTCTGATTCAGGTTGCTCAGAAAGAGCGAACACAGAGGATGCAGTTGCATGTGGGACTGCGTGAATGCTCTCCTGTGGAGTTTAGTTGTACCCAAAGCCTTCCTTTGAGGGCACTTTTTGATGGGTGAAAGGAGCTTGGAACACATTTTTTTGGGACCTTTTTTGAATTCCTCTCCGATGCCGGGTAGGGCTCTGTTATGGGTTGCTACTAAAGAGCGAACACAGACGATCCAGCTGCATGTGGGAGTGCGTGAATGCTCTCCTGGGGAGATCAGTTGTATCCAAAGCCTTCCTTTGAGGGCACTTTTTGATGGGCGAAAGGGGCTTGGAACGCGTTTTCTGGGGCCCGATTTGGAATTCATCTCCCATGCCTGGTAGGGCTATGTTTCGTATTGCTCAGGAAGAGCGAACAGAGAGGGTCCAGTTGCACGTGTGGCTGCGTGAAGGCTCCTCTGGGGAGTTCAGTTCTATCCAAAGCCTTCCTTTGAGGGCACTTTTTGATGGGCGAAAGGGGCTTGGAATACGTTTTCTGGGGCCCTATTTGGAATTTCTCTCCAATGCCGGGTAGGTTTTATTCTAGGTTGCTCAGAAAGAGCGAACACAGAGGGTCAAGTTGCATGTGGACCTGCGTGAAGGCTCCCCTGGGGAGTTCACTTGTACCCAAAGCCTTCCTCTGGGGGCGCTTTTTGATGGGCGAAAGGGGCTGGCAATGCGTTTTCTTTCGTCCTATTTGGAATTCCTCTGCGATGCCGGGTAGGGCTATGTTTCGGGTTTCTCAGAAAGAGCGAACACAGAGGGTTCATGTGCATGTTGGGCTGCATGAATGCCCCCCTGGGGAGTTCAGTTGTACCCAAAACCTTCCTTTGAGGGCAGCTTTTGATGGGCGAAAGGGGCCTGGAACGCGTTTTCTTTGGACCTTTTTTGAATTCCTCTCTCATTCCGGGTAGGTCTATATTTTGGGATGCTCAGAAAGAGCGAACACAGAGGGTCCAGTTGCACATGTGGCTGCGTGAAGGCTCCCCTGGGGTGTTCACTTGTACCCAAAACCTTCCTCTTGGGGCACATTTTGATCGGCAAAAGGGGCTTTAAACGCGTTTTCTTTGGAGCTTTTTTGAATTCGTCTGGGATGCCGGGTAGGGCTATGTTTTGGGTTGCTCAGAAAGAGCAAACAGAGAGGGTCCAGTTGCATGTGGGACTGCATGATTGCTGTCCTCGGGACTTCAGTTGTACCTAAAGCCTTCCTCTGTGGCAAAGTTTGATGGTCGAAAGGGGTTTGGAATGCGTTTTCTCGGGCCCTATTTGGACTTCCTCTCCGATGCTGGATAGGGCTATGTTTTGGGTTGCTCAGAAAGACCGAACACAGAGCGTACAGCTGCATGTGGGGCTGCATGAATGCTCCCCTGGGGAGTTCAGTTGTACCCAATGCCTTCCTTTGAGGGCACTTTTTGATGGGCGAAAGGGGTTTTGAACGCGTTTTCTTTGGACCTTTTTTGAATTCCTCTCCGATGCCGGGTAGGGCTATGTTTCCGGTTGCTCAGAAAGAGCGAACACAGAGGGTCCAGTTGCATGTGGGGCTGCATGAATGCTCTCCTTGGGAGTTCATTTGTACCCAAATCCTTCCTCTTAGGGCACTTTTTGATTGGCAAAAGGGGCTTTGAACACGTTTTCTTTGGAGCTTTTTTGAATTTGTCTGCCATGCCGGGTAGGGCTATGTTTCGGGTTGCTTAAAAAGAGCAAACAGAGTGGGTCCAGTTGCATGTGGGACTGCGTGAATGCTCTCCTGGGGAGTTCCGTTGTACCCAAAGACTTCCTTTAACGGCACTTTTTGATGGTCGGAAGGGGTTGGAATGTGTTTTCTGTGGCCGTATTTGGACTTCCTCTCCAATGAGAGGTAGGGTTATGTTTTGGGTTCCTCAGAAAGAGCGAACACAGAGGGTTCATGTGCATGTGGGGCTGCATGAATGCTCCTCTGGGGAGTTCACTTTTATCCAAAGCCTAACTTTGAGGGCACTTTTTGATGGTCGGAAGGGGTTGGTATTTGTCTTCTGGGGCCCTATTTGAATTCCACACCGATGCTGGGTAGTGGTATGTTTCGGGTTGCTCAGAAAGAGCAAACACAGAGGGTCCAATTGCATGTGTGGCTGCGTGAAGGCTCCACCGGAGAGTTCAGTTGTATCCAAAGCCTTCCTTTGAGGGCTATTTTTGATGGGTGAAAGGGGCTTTGAACACGTTTTACTTGGACTTTTTTGAATTCCTCTCCGATGCCAGGTATGGCTATGTTTCGGGTTGCTCAGAAAGAGCGAACACAGAGGGTCCAGCTGCATGTGGGGAAATGTAAAGGGTCCCCTGGGGAGTTCAGTTGTACCCAAAGCCTTCCTTTGAGGGCAGTTTTTGATGGGTGAAAGGGGCTTTGAACGCGTTTTCTTTGGACCTTTTTTGAATTCCTCTCTCATTCCGGGTAGGTCTATATTTTGGGATGCTCAGAAAGAGCGAACACAGAGGGTCCAGTTGCACGTGTGGCTGCATGAAGGCTCCCCTGGGGTGTTCAATTGTACCCAAAACCTTACTCTTGGGGCACATTTTGATCGGCAAAAGGGGCTTTAAACGCGTTTTCTTTGGAGCTTTTTTGAATTCGTCTGCGATGCCGGGTAGGGCTATGTTTCGGGTTGCTCAGAAAGAGCGAACACAGAGGATGCAGTTGCATGTGGGACTGCGTGAATGCTCTCCTGTGGAGTTTAGTTGTACCCAAAGCCTTCCTTTGAGGGCACTTTTTGATGGGTGAAAGGAGCTTGGAACACATTTTTTTGGGACCTTTTTTGAATTCCTCTCCGATGCCGGGTAGGGCTCTGTTATGGGTTGCTACTAAAGAGCGAACACAGACGATCCAGCTGCATGTGGGAGTGCGTGAATGCTCTCCTGGGGAGATCAGTTGTATCCAAAGCCTTCCTTTGAGGGCACTTTTTGATGGGCGAAAGGGGCTTGGAACGCGTTTTCTGGGGCCCGATTTGGAATTCCTCTCCCATGCCTGGTAGGGCTATGTTTCGTATTGCTCAGGAAGAGCGAACAGAGAGGGTCCAGTTGCACGTGTGGCTGCGTGAAGGCTCCTCTGGGGAGTTCAGTTCTATCCAAAGCCTTCCTTTGAGGGCACTTTTTGATGGGCGAAAGGGGCTTGGAATACGTTTTCTGGGGCCCTATTTGGAATTTCTCTCCAATGCCGGGTAGGTTATATTCTAGTTTGCTCAGAAAGAGCGAACACAGAGGGTCAAGTTGCATGTGGACCTGCGTGAAGGCTCCCCTGGGGAGTTCACTTGTACCCAAAGCCTTCCTCTGGGGGCGCTTTTTGATGGGCGAAAGGGGCTGGCAATGCGTTTTCTTTCGTCCTATTTGGAATTCCTCTGCGATGCCGGGTAGGGCTATGTTTCGGGTTTCTCAGAAAGAGCGAACACAGAGGGTTCATGTGCATGTTGGGCTGCATGAATGCCCCCCTGGGGAGTTCAGTTGTACCCAAAACCTTCCTTTGAGGGCAGCTTTTGATGGGCGAAAGGGGCTTGGAACGCGTTTTCTTTGGACCTTTTTTGAATTCCTCTCTCATTCCGGGTAGGTCTATATTTTGGGATGCTCAGAAAGAGCGAACACAGAGGGTCCAGTTGTACGTGTGGCTGTATGAAGGCTCCCCTGGGGTGTTCAATTGTACCCAAAACCTTACTCTTGGGGCACATTTTGATCGGCAAAAGGGGCTTTAAACGCGTTTTCTTTGGAGCTTTTTTGAATTCGTCTGCGATGCCGGGTAGGGCTATGTTTCGGGTTGCTCAGAAAGAGCGAACACAGAGGATGCAGTTGCATGTGGGACTGCGTGAATGCTCTCCTGTGGAGTTTAGTTGTACCCAAAGCCTTCCTTTGAGGGCACTTTTTGATGGGTGAAAGGAGCTTGGAACACATTTTTTTGGGACCTTTTTTGAATTCCTCTCCGATGCCGGGTAGGGCTCTGTTATGGGTTGCTACTAAAGAGCGAACACAGACGATCCAGCTGCATGTGGGAGTGCGTGAATGCTCTCCTGTGGAGTTTAGTTGTACCCAAAGCCTTCCTTTGAGGGCACTTTTTGATGGGTGAAAGGAGCTTGGAACACATTTTTTTGGGACCTTTTTTGAATTCCTCTCCGATGCCGGGTAGGGCTCTGTTATGGGTTGCTACTA
This sequence comes from Mergus octosetaceus, assembly GCA_036873955.1. Taxonomy (NCBI): domain Eukaryota; kingdom Metazoa; phylum Chordata; class Aves; order Anseriformes; family Anatidae; genus Mergus; species Mergus octosetaceus. The sequence continues at coordinate 1,118,543 of CM072286.1, forward strand.
AAGAGCGAACACAGACGATCCAGCTGCATGTGGGAGTGCGTGAATGCTCTCCTGGGGAGATCAGTTGTATCCAAAGCCTTCCTTTGAGGGCACTTTTTGATGGGCGAAAGGGGCTTGGAACGCGTTTTCTGGGGCCCGATTTGGAATTCCTCTCCCATGCCTGGTAGGGCTATGTTTCGTATTGCTCAGGAAGAGCGAACAGAGAGGGTCCAGTTGCACGTGTGGCTGCGTGAAGGCTCCTCTGGGGAGTTCAGTTCTATCCAAAGCCTTCCTTTGAGGGCACTTTTTGATGGGCGAAGGGTCTTGGAATACGTTTTCTGGGCCCTATTTGGAATTTCTCTCCAATGCCGGGTAGGTTATATTCTAGGTTGCTCAGAAAGAGCGAACACAGAGGGTCAAGTTGCATGTGGACCTGCGTGAAGGCTCCCCTGGGGAGTTCACTTGTACCCAAAGCCTTCCTCTGGGGGTGCTTTTTGATGGGCGAAAGGGGCTGGCAATGCGTTTTCTTTCGTCCTATTTGGAATTCCTCTGCGATGCCGGGTAGGGCTATGTTTCGGGTTTCTCAGAAAGAGCGAACACAGAGGGTTCATGTGCATGTTGGGCTGCATGAATGCCCCCCTGGGGAGTTCAGTTGTACCCAAAACCTTCCTTTGAGGGCAGCTTTTGATGGGCGAAAGGGGCCTGGAACGCGTTTTCTTTGGACCTTTTTTGAATTCCTCTCTCATTCCGGGTAGGTCTATATTTTGGGATGCTCAGAAAGAGCGAACACAGAGGGTCCAGTTGCACATGTGGCTGCGTGAAGGCTCCCCTGGGGTGTTCACTTGTACCCAAAACCTTCCTCTTGGGGCACATTTTGATCGGCAAAAGGGGCTTTAAACGCGTTTTCTTTGGAGCTTTTTTGAATTCGTCTGCGATGCCGGGTAGGGCTATGTTTTGGGTTGCTCAGAAAGAGCAAACACAGAGGGTCCAGTTGCATGTGGGACTGCGTGATTGCTGTCCTCGGGACTTCAGTTGTACCCAAAGCCTTCCTCTGTGGCAAAGTTTGATGGTCGAAAGGGGTTTGGAATGCGTTTTCTCGGGCCCTATTTGGACTTCCTCTCCGATGCTGGATAGGGCTATGTTTTGGGTTGCACAGAAAGACCGAACACAGAGCGTACAGCTGCATGTGGGGCTGCATGAATGCTCCCCTGGGGAGTTCAGTTGTACCCAATGCCTTCCTTTGAGGGCACTTTTTGATGGGCGAAAGGGGTTTTGAACGCGTTTTCTTTGGACCTTTTTTGAATTCCTCTCCGATGCCGGGTAGGGCTATGTTTCCGGTTGCTCAGAAAGAGCGAACACAGAGGGTCCAGTTGCATGTGGGGCTGCATGAATGCTCTCCTTGGGAGTTCATTTGTACCCAAAACCTTCCTCTTAGGGCACTTTTTGATTGGCAAAAGGGGCTTTGAACACGTTTTCTTTGGAGCTTTTTTGAATTTGTCTGCCATGCCGGGTAGGGCTATGTTTCGGGTTGCTTAAAAAGAGCAAACACAGTGGGTCCAGTTGCATGTGGGACTGCGTGAATGCTCTCCTGGGGAGTTCCGTTGTACCCAAAGACTTCCTTTAACGGCACTTTTTGATGGTCGGAAGGGGTTGGAATGTGTTTTCTGTGGTCGTATTTGGACTTCCTCTCCAATGAGAGGTAGGGTTATGTTTTGGGTTCCTCAGAAAGAGCGAACACAGAGGGTTCATGTGCATGTGGGGCTGCATGAATGCTCCCCTGGGGAGTTCAGTTTTATCCAAAGCCTAACTTTGAGGGCACTTTTTGATGGTCGGAAGGGGTTGGTATGTGTCTTCTGGGGCCCTATTTGAATTCCACACCGATGCTGGGTAGTGGTATGTTTCGGGTTGCTCAGAAAGAGCAAACACAGAGGGTCCAATTGCATGTGTGGCTGCGTGAAGGCTCCACCGGAGAGTTCAGTTGTATCCAAAGCCTTCCTTTGAGGGCTATTTTTGATGGGTGAAAGGGGCTTTGAACACGTTTTACTTGGACTTTTTTGAATTCCTCTCCGATGCCAGGTATGGCTATGTTTCGGGTTGCTCAGAAAGAGCGAACACAGAGGGTCCAGCTGCATGTGGGGAAATGTAAAGGGTCCCCTGGGGAGTTCAGTTGTACCCAAAGCCTTCCTTTGAGGGCAGTTTTTGATGGGTGAAAGGGGCTTGGAACACATTTTCTTGGGACCTTTTTTGAATTCCTCTCCGATGCCGGGTAGGGCTATGTTTCAGGTTGCTCAGAAAGAGCAAACACAGAGGGTCCAGTTGCATGTGTGGTTGCGTGAAGGCTCCCCTGGTGAGTTCAGTTGTAACCAAAGCCTTCCTCTGGGGGCACTTTTTGATGGGCGAAAGGGGCTTTGAACGCGTTTTCTGCGGCCCTATTCGGACTTCCTCTCCCATGCTGGGTAGGGCTATGTTTCAGGCTGCTCAGAAAGAGCGAACACAGAGGGTCCAGCTGCATGTGGGGCTGCGTGAAGGCTCCCCTGGGGAGTTAAGTTTTACCCAATGCCTTACGTTGAGGGCAATTTTTGATGGGCGAAAGGGGCTTTGAACACCGTTTACTTGGACCTTTTTTGAATTCCTCTCTGATGCCAGGTAGGGCTATGTTTCGGGTTGTTCAGAAAGAGCGAACACAGAGGGTCCAGTTTCATGTGTGGCTGCGTGAAGGCTTGCCTGGGGAGTTCAGTTGTACCCAAAGTCTTCCTTTGAGGGCACTTTTTGATCGGCTAAAGGGCGTGGAACGCGTTTTCTGGGGCCATATTTGGATTCCTCTCCGATCTCAGGTAGGGCTATGTTTCGGGTTGCTCAGAAAGAGCAAACACAGAGGGTCCAGTTGCATATGTGGCTGTTTGAAGGCTCCCCTGGGGAGTTCAGTTGTATCCAAAGCCTTCCTTTGAGGGCACTTTTTGATGGGCGAAAGGGGCTTGGAACGCGTTTTCTTTGGACCTTTTTTGAATTCCTCTCCGACCCCGGATATGGCTATGTTTCGGGTTGCTCAGAAAGAGCGAACACAGAGGGTCCAGCTGCATGTGTGGCTGCGTGAAGGCTCCCCTGGGGAGTTCCGTTGTATCCTACTCCTTCCTTTGAGGGCACTTTTTGATGTGTGAAAGGGGTTTTGAATGCGTTTTCGTTGGACTTTTTTTGAATTCTTCTGCGATGTCGGGAAAGCTATGTTTCGGGTTGCTCAGAAAGAGTGAACACAGAGGGTGCAGTTGCATGTGGGGAAATGTAAAGGGTCCCCTGGGGTGTTCAGTTGTACCTAATGCCTTCCTTTGAGGGCACTTTTTGATGGGCGAAAGGGGCTTGGAACGCGTTTTCTTTGGATCTTTTTAGAATTCCTCTCCGATTCCGGGTAGGGCTATGTTTCAGGTTGCTCAGAAAAAGCGAACACAGAGGATGCAGTTGCATGTGGGACTGCGTGAATGGTTTCCTGTGGAGATTAGTTGTACCCAAAGCCTTCCTTTGAGGGCACTTTTTGATGGTCGGAAGGGCTTGGAATGTGTTTTCTGGGTCCATATTTTGAATTCCTCTCCGATGACAGGTAGGGTTATGTTATGGGTTTCTCAGAAAGAGCGAACACAGAGGGTCCAGCTGCATGTGGGGCTGCATGAATACTCCCCTGGGGAGTTCAGTTGTACCCAAAGCCTTCCTTTGGGGGCAGTTTTTGATGGGTGAAAGGGGCTTGGAACACATTTTCTTGGGACCTTTTTTGAATTCCTCTCCGATGCCGGGTAGGGCTATGTTTCAGGTTGCTCAGAAAGAGCAAACACAGAGGGTCCAGTTGCATGTGTGGTTGCGTGAAGGCTCTCCTGGGGAGTTCAGTTGTATCCAATGCCTTCCTTTGAGGGCACTTATTGATGGGCGAAACGGGCTTGGAATGCGTTTTCTTTGGACCTATTCGGACTTCCTCTCCGATGCTGGATAGTGCTATGTTTCGGGTTGCTCAGAAAGAGCGAACACAGAGGGTTCAGTTGAATGTGTGGCTGCGTGAAGGCTCCCCTGTGGAGATCAGTTGTAACCAAAGCCTTCCTCTGGGGGCACTTTTTCATGGGCGAAAGGGGCTTTGAACGCGTTTTCTGCGGCCCTATTCGGACTTCCTCTCCCATGCTGGGTAGGGCTATGTTTCAGGCTGCTCAGAAAGAGCGAACACAGAGGGTCCAGCTGCATGTGGGGCTGCATGAATGCTCTCTTGGGGAGTTCCTTTGTACCCTAAGCCTTTCTCTGGGGTGTACTGGGACTGGCTGGAATGTTAACTTTCCCAGCAGCAGCCCATACAGTGCTGTACTCTGCACTTGTAGCTGGAACAGCAGTGTTACCACACCAGTGTTGTGTCTACTGCTGAGCAGCAGTGGCACAGCATCGGGCCTCTCTCTAACCCTCCTGGGGGGTGGGCAAAAAGTGAGAAGAGAAACATCACCAGGGTAGCTGACCTAAACCAACCAACGGGATATTCCATTGTAGGGAAGGATACATGTCCACTGAAGGTTCCTCTGGGTACAGGACGTCCTGTGTAAACTGGTCAACAGAATATTTACCTGCTTGTTTGAAGATCTGACAGGTACAGGACGTGCAGATGTTAGGCTTAGACCTCGACACCTGCATGGCTCATAAGACTGATTGTTATTATAGGCTGTTTGCCAGGGAACTCGTGACTTGTGGTCAGCCCTACGATGGGTATATTAGTGGAAGAATCTTGCTCTGATCTTTGGGGAGAGATCTGAAGCTGATGATCTGCATCTTTCCTTCCCTGGTACTGGGACGCCGGACCAGGAAACTCCTCGAGGTTGAGTGCCCAGACATCTGCTGGTGGTATGTTCTTGCTATGCCTATCTAATTAATTCTCGCTTTCTTGATTATTCTTTCCCTCTGTGTCGTAGTAGTCGACCTGGTAATATTTGAATAAACCATCGTTGCTGTTATTTAGTTGTTGTAGACTCGTTATTACATCCATACCATGTGATGTCACACTCAGCAGTAAAAGGTGGAAACAGGAAGAGGAGGGGAGGGGTGGGCTCTCGTTGTGAAAACGTCGGTCCTCTTCCCGAACACCGGCTACGTGCGTTGAGGCCCTGCTTCAAGGACGTGGTCAATCATCGCTCATTTGTGGGAAGTAGAGAGTAATTTCTTTTCTCTGTACTTCCACATAGTTTTCATTTATTTTGTTTGTTTTCCTCCCTTCTTTTTATTTTCCCTTTCCCCCTTCCTTTTCCCCTTTCCCTTTTTATTTCCCTTTAGTTAAATTGTTTAGATCATAATAATCTTTAATTATTTAAATTGTTTAGATCATACTAATCTTTATTTAATTATTATTATTTCCCTTTAATTAAATTATCCTTATCTCAACCCATGAGTCGTTCATTGCTTTACTTCTCCCCCTCCTCATCTAAGAAGAGGGGGAGTGAGAGAGCGGTTGTGGGGTTTAGCTGCCCAGCACGGTAAAACCACCACATGGGGGCACTTTCTGATGGGCGAAAGGGGCTTTGAAGGCGTTTTCTGGGGCCCTATTTTGAATTCCTCTCCGATGCCGGGTAGGGCTATGTTTCGTGTTGCTCAGAAAGAGCAAACACAGAGGGTCCAGTTGAATGTGTGGCTGCGTGAAGGCTCCCCTGGGGAGTTCTGTTGTATCCAAAGCCTTCCTTTGAGGCCTAGTTTTGATGGGCAAAAGGGGCTTGTAATGCGTTTTCTGGGGCTGTATTTGGACTTCGTCTCCGATGCCAGGGAAGGCTATGTTTCTGGTTGCTCAGAAAGAGCGAACACAGAGGGTCCAGATGCATGTGTGGCTGCGTGAAGGCTCGCCTGGGGAGTTCAGTTGTATCCAAAGCCTTCCTTTGAGAGCAATTTTTGATGGGCGAAAGGGGCTTTGAACGTGTTTTCTTTGGACATTTTTGAATTCCTCTCCGATGCCGGGTACGACTATTTTTCCGGTTGCTCAGAAAGAGCTAACAAAGAGGGTCCAGTTGCATGTGTGGCTGAGTGAAGGCTCCCCTGCGGAGTTCAGTTGTATGCATAGACTTCCTTTGAGGGCAGTATTTGATGGGCGAAAGGGGCTTGGAACACATTTTTTTTGGACCTTTTTTGAATTCCTCTGCGATGCCAGACAGGGCTATGTTTTGGGTTGCTCAGAAAGAGCGAACACAGAGGGTTCAGTTGCATGTGTGGCAGCGTGAAGGCTCCCCTGGGGACTTCAGTTGTATCCAAAGCCTTTCTCTGGGGGCACTTTTTGATGGGTGAAAGGGGCTTTGAAAGCATTTTCTGGGGCCCTAAATGGAATTCCTCTCCCATGGTGTGTACGACTATGTTTCGGGTTGCTCAGAAAGAGCGAACACAGAGGGTTCACTTGCATGTGTGGCTGCGTGAAGGCTCCCCTGGGAAGTTCAGTTGTATCCAAAGCCTTCCTCTGGGGGCAAGTTTTCAGTTGCGAAAGGGGCTTGGAATACTTTTTCTGGGGCCCTATATGGATTTCCTCTCCGTTACCGGGAGGGCTATTTTCGGGTTTCTCAGAAAGAGCAAACACAGAGGGTCCAGCTACATGTGGGGCTGCATGAATGCTCCCCTGGGGAGTTCAGTTGTATTCAAAGCCTTCCTTTGAGGGAAATTCTTGATGGGCGAAAGGGGCTTTGAACACGTTTTCTTTGGACCTATTCGGACTTCCTCTCCGATGCCAGGTAGGGCTATGTTTCGGGTTGCTCAGAAAGAGCGAGCACAGAGGGTCCAGTTGCATGTGTGGCTGCGTGAAGGCTCCCCTGGGGAGTTCAGTTGTATCCAAAGCCTTCCTTTGAGGGCACTTTTTGATGGGCGAAAGGGGCTTGGAATGCGTTTTCTGGGGCCGTATTTAGACTTCCTCTCAGATGACAGGTAGGGTTATGTTTCAGGTTTCTCAGAAAGAGCGAACACAGAGGGTTCAGCTGCATGTGGGGCTGCATGAATGCTCCCCTGGGGAGTTCAGTTGTACCCAAAGCGTTCCTTTGGGGGCACTTTTTGATGGGTGAAAGGGGCTTGGAATGCCTTTTCTTTGGACCTGTTTTCAATACCTCTCTGACGCCGGGTAGGGTTATGTTTCGGGTTGCTCAGAAAGAGCGAACACAGAGGATCCAGTTGCATGTGGGGCTGCGTGATGGCTCCCCTGGGGAGTTCAGTTGTACCCGTAGCATTCCTTTGGGGTCACTTTTTGTTGGGCGAAAGGGGCTTTGAACGCATTTTCTTTGGACCTGTTTTGAATTCCTCTCCGACGCCGGGTTGGGCTATGTTTCAGGTTACTCAGAAAGAGCGAACACAGAGGGTCCAGTAGCATGTGTGGCTGCGTGATGGCTCCCCTGGGGAGTTCAGCTGTACCCAAAGCCTTCCTTTGAGGGCACTTTTTGATGGTCGGAAGGGGTTGGAATATATTTTCTGGGGCCCTAATTGGAATTCTACTCCGATGCTGGATAGGGCTATGTTTCGGGTTGCTCAGAAAGAGCGAGCACAGAGGATGCAGTTGCATGTGTGGCTGCGTGAAGGCTCCCCTGGGGAGTTCAGTTGTATCCAAAGACTTCCTTTGAGGGCACATTTTGATGGGCGAATGTGTCTTGGAACGCAATTTCTTTGGACCTTTTTTGAATTCCTCTCCAATGCCAGGTAGGGCTATGTTATGGGTTGCTCAGAAAGAGCAAACACAGAGGGTCCAGCTGCTTGTGTGGCTGCGTAAAGGTTTCCCTGGGGAGTTCAGTTGTATCCAAAGCCTTCTTTTGAGGGCACTTTTTGATGGGCGAAAGGGTCTTTGAACGCGTTTTCTGGGGCCCTATTTGGAATTCCTCTTCCATGCTGGGTATGGTTATGTTTCAGGTTGCTGAGAAATAGTGAACACAGAGAGTCCAGTTGCATGTGTGGCTGCGTGAAGGCTCCCCTGGGGAGTTCAGTTGTATCCATAGACTTCCTTTGCGGGCACTTTTTGATGGGCGAAAGGGGCTTGGAACGCATTTTCTTTGGACCTTTTTTGAATTCCTCCGCGATGCCGGACAGGGCTATGTTTTGGGTTGCTCAGAAAGAGCGAACACAGAGGGTTCAGTTGCATGTGTGGTTGCGTGAAGGCTCCCCTGTGGAGTTCTGTTAGACCCAAAGCCTTCCTCTCGGGGTACTTTTTGGTGGACGAAAGGGGCTTTGAACGCCATTTCTGGGGCCCAATTTGGAATTCCTCTCCCATGTTGGGTACGGCTATGTTTTGGGTTGCTCAGAAAGAGCAAACACAGAGGGTCCAGCTGCATGTGTGGCTGCATGAATGCTCTCCTGGGGAGAACAATTGTACCCAAAGCCTTCCTTTGGGGGCATCTTTGTTGGGCGAAAGGGGCTTTGAACGTGTTTTCTTTGGACCTGTTGTGAATTCCTCTCCGACGCCGGGTAGGGCTATTTTTCAGGTTGCTCAGAAAGAGCGAACACAGAGGGTCCAGCTGCATGTGTGGCTGCGTGAAGGCTCCCCTGGGGAATTCTTTTGTATCCAAAGCCTTCCTTTGAGGGCAATATTTGATGGGCGAAAGGGGCTTTGAAAACGTTTTCTTTGGACCTTTTTTGAATTCCTCTCCCATGCTGGGTACGGCTATGTTTCAGGTTGGTCAGAAAGAGCGAACACAGAGGGTCCAGTTGCATGTGTGGATGCGTGAAGGTTCCCCTGGGATTTCAGTTGTACCCAAAGCCTTCCTCTGGGGATACTTTTTGATGGGCAATTGGGGCTTTGAATGCGTTTTCTTTGGACTTGTTTTGAATTCCTCTCCGACGCCGTGTAAGGCTATGTTTCAGGTTGCTCAGAAAGAGCGAACACAGAGGGTCCAGTTGCATGTGTGGCTGCGTGAAGGCTCCCCTGGGGAGTACAGTTGTATCGAAATCCTTCCTTTGAGAGCACTTTTTGATGGGCGAAAGGGGCTTTGAACCCGTTTTATTTGGACATTTTTGAATTCCTATCCGATGCTGGGTACGGCTGTGTTTCAGGTTGCTCAGAAAGAGCGAACACAGAGGGTCAAGTTTCATATGTGGATCTGAGTGAAGGCTCCCCTGGGGAGTTTATTTGTACCTAAATCCTTCCTCTGGGGGCACATTTGGTGGACGAAAGGGGCTTTGAACGCGTTTTCTGAGGCCCAATTTGGAATTCCTCTCCCATGCTGGGTACGGCTATGTTTTGGGTTGCTCAGGAAGAGCAAAAACAGAGGGTCCAGCTGAATGTGGGGCTGCATGAATGCTCTTCTGTCGAGTTCAATTGTATCCAAAGCCGTCCTTTTAGGGCTAGTTTGACTGGTGAAAGGGGCTTGGAATGCGTTTTCTGGGGCCCTATTTGGACTTCCTCTCCGATGCCAGGTAGGGCTATGTTTCAGGTTGCTCAGAAAGAGCGAACACAGAGGGGTCAGTTGCATGTGGAGCTGCTAGAATGCTCCCCTGGGGAGTTCAGTTGTACCCAAAGCCTTCCTCTGGGGGCACATTTTGATGGGCAAAAGGGGCTTTGAACGCTTTTTCTTTTGACCGTATTTGAATTCCTCTCCGATGCTGGGTAGGGATATGTTTCGGGGTGCTCACAAAGTGTAAACACAGAGGGTCCAGTATCATGTGTGGCTGCACGAATGCTTCCCTAGGGAGTTCAGTTGTACCCAATGTCTTCCTTTGAGGGCTAGTTTTGATGGGCGAAAGGGGATTGGAATGCGTTTTCTGGGGCCCTATTTGGACGTCCTCTCCGATACCGGGTAGGGCTATGTTTCGTGTTGCTCAGAAAGAGCGAACACAGAGGGTCCAGCTGCATGATTGGCTGCGTGAAGGTTCCCCTAGGGAGTTCACTTATACCCAAAGCCTTCTTCTGTGGGCACTTTTTGATATGCGAAAGGGGCTGGTAAAGCATTTACTTTCGTCCTATTTGGAATTCCTCTGACATGCCGGGTAGGGCTATGTTTCAGTTTGGTCAGAAAGATCGAACACAGAGGGTCAAGTTGCATGTGTCGCTGCGTAAACGCTACCCTGGGGAGTTCAGATGTACCCAAAGCCTTCCTCTGGGGGCACTTTTTGATGGGCGAAAGGGGCTTTGAATGCGTTTTCTTTGGACATTTTTTGAATTCCTTTCCGATGCTGGGTAGGGATATGTTTTGGGGTGCTCACAAAGTGTAAACACAGAGGGTCGAGTTGCATGTGTGGCTGCGTGAAGTCTCTCCTGGGGAGTTCAGTTTTATCCAAAGCCTTTCTTTGAGGGCTAGTTTAGATGGGCAAAAGGGGCTTGGAATGCGTTTTCTGGGGCCCTATTTGGACTTCCTCTCTGATAGCGGGTAGGGCTATGATTCCGGTTTCTCAGAAAGAGCGAACACAGAGGGTCCAGTTGCATGTGTGGCTGCGTGAAGGCTCCCCTTGGGAGTAGAGTTGTATCCAAAGTCTTCCTTTGAGGGCAATTTTTGATGGTCGAAAGGGCTTTGAAAACGTTTTCTTTGGACCTTTTTTGAATTCCTCTCCGATGCCAGGTAGTGTTATTTTTCAGGTTGCTCAGAAAGAGCGAACACAGAGGGTCCAGTTGCTTTTGTGGCTGCGTGAAGGCTCCCCTGGGGAGTTCAGTTGTATCCAAAGCCTTCCTTTGAGGGCACTGTTTGATGGTCGGAAGGACTTGGAATATGTTTTCTGGGGCCCTAATTGGAATTCCACTCCGATGCAGGATAGGGCTATGTTTCGGGTTGCTCAGAAAGAGCGAACAGAGAGGGTCCAGTTGCATGTGTGGCTGCGTGAAGGCTCCCCTGGGGAGTTCAGTTGTATCCAAAGCCTTCCTTTGAGGTCAAGTTTTGATGGGCGAAAGGGGCTTTGAACGCGTTTTCTTTGGACCTATTTTGAATTCCTCTCCGTCATCGGGAAGGATATGTTTTGGGTTGCTCAGAAAGAGCAAACACAGAGGGTCCAGTTGCATGTGTGGCTGCGTGAAGGCTCCCCTGGGGAATTCAGTTGTATCCCAATCCTTACTTTAAGGGTACTTTTTGATAGGCGAAAGGGGTTTGGAATGTGTTTTCTGGGGCCCTAATTGGTCTTCCTCTCCGATGCCAGGTAGGGCTATGTTTTTGGTTGCTCAGAAAGAGCGAACACAGAGGGTCCAGCTGCATGTGGGGCTGCATGAATGCTCTCCTGGGGAGTTCACTTGTACCCAAAGCCTTCCTCTTGGGGCACATTTTGATCGGGAAAAGGGGCTTTAAACGCATTTTCTTTGGAGCTTTTTTGAATTCGTCTGCGATGCCGGGTAGGGCTATGTTTCGTGTTGGTCAAAAAGAGCAAACACAGAGGGTCCAGTTGCATGTGTGGCTGCGTGAAGGCTCCCCTGGGGAGTTCAGTTGTACCCCAAGCCTCCCTTTGAAGTCAAGTTTTGATGGGCGAAAGGGGGTTGGAATACGTTTTCTGGGGCCCTATTTGGAATTCCTCTCCCATGCCGGGTAGGGTTATGTTTCAGGTTGCTGAGAAAGAGCGAACGCAGAGGGTTCAGTTGCATGTGGGCCTGCGTGAAGGCTCCCCTGGGGAGTTCAGTTGTACCCAAAGCATTCCGTTGAGGGCACTTTTTGATGGGCGAAAGGGGCTTTGAATGCGTTTACTTTGGTCCTATTTGGAATTCCTCTGCGATGTCGGGTAGGGTTTTGTTTCGGGATGCTCAGAAAGAGCGAACACAGAGGGTCCAGTTGCATGTGTGGCTGCGTGAAGGCTCCCCTGGGGAGTTCAGTTGTACCCTAAGCCTTCGTTTGAGGGCACTTTTTGATGGGCGAAAGGGGCTTTGAACGCGTTTTCTTGGGCCCTATTTTGAATTCCTCTCCGATGCCGGGTAGGGCTATGTGTTGGTTGCTCAGAAAGAGCGAACACAGAGGATACAGCTGCATGTTGGACTGCGTGAATGCTCTCCTGGGGAGATCAGTTGTATGCAAGGCCTTCCTTTGAGGGCACCTTTTGTTTTTGCGAAAGGGGCTTTGAACGCGTTTTCTGGGTCCCTATTTGGAATTCCTCTCCCATGCCTGGTAGGTTAATGTTTCGTGTTGCTTAGAAAGGGCGAACACAGAGGGTCCAGTTGCATGTGTGGCTGCGTGAAGGCTCCCCAGGGGAGTTCAGTTGTATCCAAAGCCTCCCTTTGAGGTCAAGTTTTGATGGGCGAAAGGGGCTTGGAATACGTTTTCTGGGGCCCTATTTGGAATTCCTCTCCAATGCCGGTTAGGGTTATGTTTCGGGTTGCTCAGAAAGAGCGAACAGAGAGGGTCAGTTGCATGTGGGCGTACGTGAAGGCTCCCCTGGGGAGTTCACATCTACCCAAATCCTTACTCTAGGGGCACTTTTTGATGGCCGAAAGGGGCTTTGAATGGGTTTTCTGGGGCTCTATTTGAACTTCTTCTTTGATAATGGGTATGGCTATGTTTCGAGTTGCTCAGAAAGAGCGAACACAGAGGGTCCAGTTGTATGTATGGCTGCGTGAAGGCTCCCCTGGGGAGTTCCGTTGTATCCAAAGCCTTCCTTTGAAGGCAGTTTTTGATGGGTGAAAGGGGCTTTGAATGCGTTTTCGTTGGACTTTTTTGAATTCCTCTGCGATGTCGGTTAAAGCTATGTTTCGGGTTGCTCATAAAGAGCGAACACAGAGAATACAGTTGCATGTGGGAATGCGTGAATGGTCTCCTGTGTAGTTCAGTTGTACCCAAAGCCTTCCTTTGAGGGCACTTTTTGATGGTCGGAAGCGCTTGGAATGTTTTTTCTGGGGCCCTATTTGGAATTCCACACCGATGCTGGATAGGGCTATGTTTCGCGTTGCTTAGAAAGAGCGAACACACTTGGTTCATTTGCATGTGGGGCTGCATGAATGCTCTCCTGGGGAGATCAGTTGTACGCAAGCCCTTCCTTTGAGGGCATCTTTTGTTTTTGTGAAAGGGGCTTTGAACTCTTTTTCTGGGGCCCTATTTGGAATGCCTCTCCCATGCCTGGTGTGGCTATGTTTCAGGTTGCTCAGAAAGAGCGAACACAGAGTGTCCAGTTGCATGTGTGGCTGCGTGAAGTCTCCACTGGGGAGTTCAGTTGTACCCAAAGCGTTCCTCTGGGGGCACTTTTTGATGGGCGAAAGGGGCTGGCAATGTGTTTTCTTTGGTCCTATTTGGAATTCCTCTGCGATGCCGGGTAGGGCTAGTTTTCGCGTTGCTCAGAAAGAGCGAATACAGAGGGTTCATGTGCATGTTGGGCTGCATGAATGCCCCCCTGGGGAGTTAATTTGTACCCAAAACCTTACTTTGCGGGCAAATTTTGATGGGCGAAAGGGGCTTTGAACGCGTTTTCTGGGGCCCTATTTTGAATTCCTCTCCCATTCCTGGTAGGTCTATATTTTGGGATGCTCAGAAAGAGCGAACACAGAGGGTCCAGTTGCACGTGTTGCTGCATGAAGGCTCCCCTGGGGTGTTCACTTCTACCCAAAGCCTTCTTCTGGGGGCACTTTTTGATGGGCGAAAGGGGCTTGGAACTCCTTTTCTTTGGACCTATTTGGACTTCCTCTCCCATGCCTGGTAGGGCTATGTTTCAGGTTGCGCAGAAAGAGCGAACACAGAGGGTCCAGTTGCATGAGTGGCTGTGTTTAGGCTCCCCTGGGGAGTTCAGTTGTATCCATAGACTTCCTTTGAGGGCACTTTTTGATGGGCGAAAGGTGCTTGGAATGCTTTTTCTGGGGGCGTCTTTGGACTTCCTCTCCGATGAGAGGTAGGGTTATATTTCGGGTTCCTCAGAAAGAGAGAACACAGAGGGTTCATGTGCATGTGGGGCTGCATGAATGCTCCCCTGGGGAGTTCCGTTGTATCCAAAGCCTTCCTTTGAGGGTACTTTTTGATGGGCGAAAGGGGCTTTGAACGCGTTTTCGTTGTACTTTTTTTGAATTCCTCTGCGATGTCGGGTAAAGCTATGTTTCGGGTTGCTCAGAAAGAGCGAACACAGAGGGTTCAGTTGCATGTGCGGAAATGTAAAGGCACCCCTGGGAAGTTCAGTTGTACCTAATGCCTTCCTTTGAGGGCACTTTTTGATGGGCGAAAGGGGTTTGGAACGCGTTTTCTTTGGAACTGTTTAGAATTCCTCTCCGATTCCTGGTAGCGCTATGTTTCGGGTTGCTCAGAAAGAGCGAACACAGATGGTTCATGTGCATCTGGGGCTGCATGAATGCTCTCCTGGGGAGCTCCGTGTACCGAAAGCGTTCATCTTGGGGCACTTTTTGATGGGCGAAAGGTGCTTTGAATGCGTTTTCTGGGGCCCTATTTGGACTTCTTCTTTGATACTGGGTAGGGATATGTTTCGGGTTGCTCAGAAAGAGCGAATACAGAGGGTCCAGTGGCATGTGGGACTGCGTGAGTGCTCTCCTGGGGAGTTCAGTTGTATCCAAAGCCTTCCTTTGAGGTCAAGTTTTGATGGTTGAAAGGGGCTTTGAACGCGTTTTCCTTGGAACTTGTTTGAATTCCTCTCCCATTCCGGGTAGGTCTATGTTTTGGGATGATAAGAAAGAGCGAATACAGAGGGTCCAGTTGCACGTGTGGCTGCGTGATGGCTCCCCTGGGGTGTTCACTTGTACCCAAAGACTTCCTCTGGGGGCACTTTTTGATGGGCGAAAGGGACTGGCAATGCGTTTTCTTTAGTGCTATTTGGAATTCCTCTGCGATGCCGGGTAGGACTATGATTCGGGTTGCTCAGAAAGAGCAAACACAGAGGGATCATGTGCCTGTGGGGCTGCATGAATGCCCCCCTGGGGAGTTCAGTTGTATCCAAAACCTTCCTTTGAGGGCAACTTTTGATGGGCGAAAGGGGCTTTCAACGTATTTCTGGGGCCCTTTTTTGAATTCCTGTTCCCTGCTGGGTACGGCTATGTTTCATGTTGCTCAGAAAGAGCGAACACAGAGGGTCCAGTTGCATGTGTGGCTGCTTGAAGGCTCCCCTGGGGAGTTCCGTTGTATCCAAAAACTTCCTATGAGGGCACTTTTAGATGGGTGAAAGGGGATTAGAATGCGTTTTCTGGGGCCGTAATTGGACTTCCTCTCCGATGACAGGTAGGGCTATGTTTCGGGT
This sequence comes from Mergus octosetaceus, assembly GCA_036873955.1. Taxonomy (NCBI): domain Eukaryota; kingdom Metazoa; phylum Chordata; class Aves; order Anseriformes; family Anatidae; genus Mergus; species Mergus octosetaceus. Next base: position 1,133,606 of record CM072286.1, read on the forward strand.
TGCTCAGAAAGAGCGAACACAGAGGGTCCAGCTGCATATGGGGCTTCATGAATGCTCTCCTAGGGAGTTCCGTTGTAGCCAAAGCCTTTCTCTGGGGGCATATTTTTATCGGCAAAAGGGGCTTTGAACGCATTTTCTTTGGAGTTTTTTGAATTCGTCTGCGATGCCGGGTAGGGCTATGTTTCGGGTTGCTCACAACGAGCAAACACAGAGGGTCCAGTTGCATGTGTGGCTGCGTGAAGGCTCCCCTGGGGAGTTCAGTTGTATCCAAAGCCTTCCTTTGAGGTCAAGTTTTGATGGGCGAAAGGTGCTTGGAATACGTTTTCTGGGGCCCTATTTGGAATTCCTCTCCAATGCCGGGTAGGGCTACGTTTCAGGTTGCTCAGAAAGAGCGAACACAGAGGATCCAGCTGCATGTGGGACTGCGTGAATGCTCTCCTGGGGAGATCAGTTGTACGCAAGGCCTTCATTTGAGGGCACCTTTTGTTTTTGCGAAAGGGGCTTTGAACGCTTTTTCTGGGGCCCTATTTGGAATTCCACTCCGATGCTGGATAGGGCTATGTTTTGGGTTGCTCAGAAAGAGCGAACACAGAGGGTTCATTTGTATGTGGGGCTAAATGAATGCTCCCCTGGGGAGTTCAGTTGTACCCAAAGCCTTCCTTTGAGGGCACTTTTTGATGGGCGAAAGGGGCTTGGAATGCGTTCTCTGGGGCCCTATTTGGAATTCCTCTCCCATGCCGGGTAGGGTTATGTTTCAGGTTGCTGAGAAAGAGCGAACGCAGAGGGTTCAGTTGCATGTGGGCCTGCGTGAAGGCTCCCCTTGGGAGTTCACATGTACCCAAAGCCTTCCTTTGAGGTCAAGTTTTGATGTGCGAAAGGGGCTGGCAATGCGTTTTCTTTGGTCCTATTTGGAATTCCTCTGCGATGCCGGGTAGGGATAGTTTTCGTGTTGCTCAGAAAGAGCGAATACAGAGGGTTCATGTGCATGTTGGGCTGCATGAATGCCCCCATGGGGAGTTCAGTTGTACCCAAAAACTACCTTTGAGGGCAACTTTTGATGGGCGAAAGCGGCTTTGAACGCGTTTTCTTTGGACCTGTTATGAATTCCTCTCCCATTCCGGGTAGATATATGTTTTGGGATGCTCAGAAAAAGCGAACACAGATGGTCCAGTTGCACGTGTGGCTGCGTGAAGGCTCCCCTGGGGTGTTCACTTGTACCCAAAGCCTTCTTCTGGGGGTAATTTCTGATGGGCGAAAGGGGCTGGTAATGCGTTTACTTTGGTCCTATTTGGAATTCCTCTGCGATGCCGGGTAGGGATATGTTTCGGGTTGCTCAGAAAGAGCGATCACAGAGGGTCCAGTTGCATGAGTGGCTGCATGAAGGCTCCCCTGGGGTGTTCACTTCTACCCAAAGACTTCCTTTGAGGGCAACTTTTGATGGGCGAAAGCGGCTTTGAACGCGTTTTCTTTGGACCTGTTATGAATTCCTCTCCGACATCGGGAAGGATATGTTTTGGGTTGCTCAGAAAAAGCGAACACAGATGGTCCAGTTGCACGTGTGGCTGCGTGAAGGCTCCCCTGGGGTGTTCACTTGTACCCAAAGCCTTCTTCTGGGGGTAATTTTTGATGGGCGAAAGGGGCTGGTAATGCGTTTACTTTGGTCCTATTTGAAATTCCTCTGCAATGCCGGGTAGGGCTATGTTTCGGGTTGCTCAGAAAGAGCGATCACAGAGGGTCCAGTTCTATGTGTGGCTGCGTGAAGGCTACCCTGGGGTGTTCACTTGTACCCAAAGACTTCTTCTCGGTGCACTTTTTGATGGGCGAAAGGGGCTGGTAATGCGTTTACTTTCGTCCTATTTGGAATTCCTCTGCAATGCCGGGTAGGGCTATGTTTCGGGTTGCTCAGAAAGAGCGAACACAGAGGGTCCAGTTGCATGTGTGGCTGCGTAAAGGCATCCCTGGGGAGCTCTTTTGTACCCAAAGCCTTCCTCTGAAAGCACTTTTTGATGGGCGAATGGGGCTTGGAACGCTTATTCTTTGGACCTATTTGGACTTCCTCTCCGATGCCAGGTAGGGCTATGTTGAGGGTTGCTCAGAAGGAGAGAACACAGAGGGTCCAATTGCATTTGTGGCTTCGTAAAGACTACCCTGGGGAGATCATTTGTACCCAAAGCCTTCCTCTGGGGGCACTTTTTGATGGGCAAAAGGGGCTTGGAACGCATTTTCTTTGGACCTATTTGGACTTCCCCTCTGATGCTGGGTAGGGGTATATTTCGGGTTGCTCAGAAATAGTGAACAGAGAAGGTCCAGTTGCATGTGGGACTGCGTGAATGCTTTCCTGGGGAGTTCCGTTGTACCCAAAGCCTTCCTTTGAGGGCACTTTTTGATGGTCGGAAGGGCTTGGAATGTGTTTTCTGTGGCCGTATTTGGACTTCCTCTCCGATGAGAGGTAGGGTTATGTTTCGTGTTGCTCAGAAAGAGCGAACACAGAGGGTTCATGTGAATGTGGGGCTGCATGAATGCTCCCCTGGGGAGTTCAGTTTTATCCAAAGCCTAAAGTTGAGGGCACTTTTTGATGGGCGAAAGGGGCTTGGAATGCGTTTTCTGGGGCCCTATTTGGACTTCCTCTCCGATGAGAGGTAGGGTTATGTTTCAGCTTCCTCAGAAAGAGCGAACACAGAGGGTCCAGCTGCATGTGGGGCTGCATGAATAATCTTCTGGGGAGTTCAGCTGTACCCAAAGCCTTCCTCTGGGGGCACTTCTTGAAGGGCAAAAGAGGCTTGGAACGCGTTTTCTTTGGACCTTTTTTGAATTCCTCTCCGATGCCGGGTAGGGCTATGTTTCGGGTTGCTGAGAAAGAGCGAACACAGATGGTTCATGTGCATGTGGGGCTGCATGAATGCTCTCCTGGGGAGTTCCGTTGTACCCAAAGCCTTCCCCTAGGGGCACTTTTTGATGGGCGAAAGAGGCTTTGAATGCGTTTTCTGGGGCCCTATTTGGACTTCTTCTTTGATACTGGGTAGGGCTATGTTTCCGTTTGCTCAGAAAGAGCGAATACAGAGGGTCCAGTTGCATGTGGGACTGATTGCTCTCCTCGGTATTTCAGTTGTACCCAAAACCTTCCTTTGAGGGCACTTTTTGATGGTCGGAAGGGGTTGGAATGTGTTTTCTGGGGCCCTATTTGGAATTCCACTCCGATGCTGGATAGGGCTATGTTTCGAGTTGCTCAGAAAGAGCGAACACAGAGGATCCAGTTTTATGTGTGGCTGCGTGAAGGCTCCCCTGGGGCGTTCAGTTGTATCCATAGACTTCCTTTGAGGGCACTTTTTGATGGGCGAAAGGGGCTTGGAATCCTTTTTCTGGGGCCGTATTCAGACTTCCTCTCCGATGAGAGGTAGGGTTATGTTTCGGGTTTCTCAGAAAGAGCGAACACAGAGGGTTCATGTGCATGTGGGGCTGCATGAATGTTCCCCTGGGGAGTTCCGTTGTATCCTAAGCCTTCCTTTGAGGGCACTTTTTGATGTGTGAAAGGGGCTTTGAACGCGTTTTCGTTGGACTTTTTTTGAATTCTTCTGCGATGTCGGGTAAAGCTATGTTTCGGGTTGCTCCGAAAGAGCGAACACAGAGGGTTCAGTTGCATGTGGGGAAATGTAAAGGCTCCTCTGGGGAGTTCAGTTGTACCTAATGCCTTCCTTTGAGGGCACTTTTTGATGGGCGAAAGGGGCTTGGAACGCTTTTTCTTTGGATCTTTTTTAATTCCTCTCCGATGCCGGGTAGGTCTATGTTTCAGGTGGCTCAGAAAGAGCGAACACAGAGGATGCAGTTGCATGTGGGACTGCGTGAATGGTCTCCTGTGGAGTTCAGTTGTACCGAAAGCCTTCCTTTGAGGGTACTTTTTGATGGTCGGAAGGGGTTGGAATGCGTTTTCTGGGGCCTTATTTGGACTTCCTCTCCGATGTCAGGTAGGGCTATGTTATGGGTTGCTCAGAAAGAGCGAACAAAGAGGGTCCAGCTGCATGTGGGGCTGCATGAATGCTCTCCTGGGGAGTTCCGTTGTACCCAAAGCCTTCCTCTAGGGGCACTTTTTGATGGGCGAAAGGGGCTTTGAACGCGTTTTCTTTGGACTTTTTTTGAATTCCTCTGCAATGTCGGGTAAATCAATGTTTCGGGTTGCTCAGAAAGAGCGAACACAGAGGGTTCAGTTGCATGTGGGGCTGCATGAATGCTCTCCTGGGGCGTTCGGTTGTACCCAAAGCCTTTCTCTGGGGGCACTTTCTAATGGGTGAAAGGGACTATGAACGCGTTTTCTTTGGACCTTTTTTGAATTCCTCTCCGATGCCGGGTAGGGCTATGTTTCGGGTTCCTGAGAAAGAGAGAACACAAAGGGTCCAGTTGCATGTTTGGCTGTGTGAAGGCTCCCCTGGGGCGTTCAGTTGTATCCAATGCCTTCCTTTGAGGGCTAGTTTTGATGGGCAAAAGGGGCTTGTAATGCGATTTCTGGGGCCGTATTTGGACTTCCTCTCTGATACCAGGTAAGGCTACATTTCGGGTTGCTCAGAGAGAACGAACGCAAAAGGTCCAGGTGCATGTGTGGCTGCGTGAAGGTTCCCCTGGGGAGTTCAGTTGTATCCAAAGCCTTCTTTTGAGGGTAAGGTTTGAATGGCGAAAGGGGCTTTTAACAATTTTTCTTTGGACCTGTTTTGAATTCCTCTCCGATGCCAGGTAGGGCTATGTTTCTTCTTGTTCAGAAAGAGCGAACACAGAGGGTCCAGTTGCATGTGTGGCTGCGTGAAAGCTACCCTGGGGAGTTCAGATGTATCCAAAGCAGACCTCTGGGGGCATTTTTTGATGGGTGAAAGGGGCTTGGAATGCGTTTTCTGGGGCCATATATGGAATTCCTCTCCGATGCTGGGTAGGGGTATGTTTCGGGTTGCTCAGAAAGAGCGAACAGAGAGGGTTCAGTTGCATATGGGGCACCGTAAAGGCTCCCCTGGGGAGTTCAGTTGTACCCAATGCCTTAGTTTGAGGGCACTTTTTGATGGACGAAAGGGGCTTGGAACGCGTTTTCTTTGGACCTATTTTGAATTCCTCTACAATGCCAGGTAGGGATTTATTTCAGGTTGCTCAGAAAGAACGAACACAGAGGGTTCATCTGCATGTGGGGCTGCATGAATGCTCTCTTGGGGAGTTCAGTTGTACCCAAGGCCTTCCTTTGAGGGCACTTTTTGATGGGTGAAAGGGGGTTTGAATGCGTTTTCTGGGGCCCTATTTGGAATTCCTCTCCGATGATAGGTAGGGCTATGTTTCAGGTTGCTCAGAAAGAGCGAACACAGAGGGTGCAGTTGCATGTGGGGCTGCGTGAATGCTCTCCTGGGGAGTTCAGTTGTACCCAAAGCCTTCCTCTGGGGGCACTTTTTGATGGGCAAAAGGGGCTTTGAATGCGATTTCTTTGGACATGTTTTGAATTCCTCTCCGACGCCGGGTATGGCTATGTTTCGGGTTGGTCAGAAAGAGCGAACTCAGAGGGTTCACTTGCATATGGGGCAACGTAAAGGCTCCCCTGGGGAGTTCAGTTGTACCCAATGCCTTCATATGACGGCACTTTTTGATGGGCGAAATGGGCTTGGAACGCGTTTTCTTTGGACATTTTTGAATTCCACTCCGATGCCGGGTTCGGCTATGTTTCAGGTTGTTCATAAAGAGCGAACACAGAGGGTCAAGCTGCATGTGTGTCTGCATGAATGCTCCCCTGGGGAGTTCAGTTGTACCCAATGCCTTCCTTTGAGGGCACTTTTTGATGGGCGAAAGGGGCTTTGAATGCGTTTTCTTTGGACGTTTTTTGAATTCCTCTCCGATGCCGGGTAGGGCTATGTTTTGGGCTGCTCAGAAAGAGCAAACACAGAGGGTCCAGTTGCATGTGTGGCTCCATTTAGGCTCGCCTGGGGAGTTGACTTGTATACAAAGCCTTCCTTTGAGGGCAATTTTCGAAGGGCAAAAGGATCTTTGAACGCGTTTTCTGTGGACTTATTTTAAATTCCTCTACGATGCCAGGTAGGGATTTATTTCAGGTTGCTCAGAGAGAACGAACACAGAGGGTCCATCTGCATGTGTGGCTGCGTGAAGGCTCCCCTGGCGTGTTCACTTGTACCCAAAGCCTTCATTTTAGGATACTTTTTGATGGGCGAAAGGGACTTGGAATGCGTTTTCTGGGGCCCTATTTGGACTTCCTCTCCGATGACAATTTGGGCTATGTTTTGGGTTGCTCAGAATGAGCGAACACAGAGGGTCCAGCTGCATGTGGGGCTGCATGAATGTTCGCCTGGGGAGTTCAGTTGTACCTAAAGCATTCCTTTGCGAGCAATTTTTGATGGGCGAAAGGGGCTTTGAACGCGTTTTCTTTGGACCTGTTTTGAATTCCTCTCCGATTCCGCGTAGGGGTATATTTTAGGTCGCTCAGAAGGAGCGAACACAGAGGGTCCAGCTGCATGTGGGACTGCATGAATGCTCCCCCGGGGAGTTCAGTTGTACCCAAAGCGTTCCTTTGAGGGCACTTTTTGATGGGCGAAACGGGCTTTGAACGCGTTTTCTTTGGACCTGTTTTGAATTCCTCTCCGACGCCGGGTAGGGCTATGTTTCAGGTTGCTCAGAAAGAGCGAACACAGAGGGTCCAGTTGCATGTGAGGCTGCGTGATGGCTCCCCTAGGTAGTTCAGTTGTATCCAAAGCCTTCCTTTGTGGGAACTTTTTGATGGGCGGAAGGGGTTGGAATGTGTTTTCTGGGGCCCTATTTGGAATTCCACTCCGATGCTGGATAGGGCTATGTTTCGTGTTGCTCAGAAAGAGCGAACACAGAGGGTCCAGCTGCATGTGGGGCTGCATGAATGCTACCCTGGGGAGTTCAGTTGTATCCAAAGCCTTCATTTGAGGGCTACTTTTGCTGGGCAAAATGGGCTTGGAATGCTATTTCTGGGGCCGTATTTCGACTTCCACTCCTATGCCAGAGAAGGCTGTGTTTCGGGTTACTCAGAAAGAGTGAACACAGAGGGTCCAGTTGCATGTGTGGTTGCGTGAAGGCTCGCCTGGGGAGTTCACTTGCACCCAGAGACTTCTTCTGTGGGCAATTTTTGATGTGCGAAAGAGGCTTGGAACGCATTTTTTTAGACCTTTTTTAAATTCCTCTCCCATGCTCTGTATGGCTATGTTTCGGGTTGCTCAGAAAGAGCAAACACAGAGGGTTCAGTTGCATGTGTGGCTGCGTGAAGGCTCCCCTGGGGAATTCAGTTGTACCCAATGCCTTCCTTTGAGGGCACTTTTTGATGGGCGAAAGGGGCTTTGAACGCGTTTTCTGGAGCCATATTTGGACTTCCTCTCCGATAACAGATAGGGCGATGTTTTGGGTTGCTCAGAAAGAGCGAACACTGAGGGTCCAACTGCATGTGGGGCTGCGTGAAGGATCCCGTGGGGAGTTCAGTTGTACCCAAAGCCTTCCTTTGAGAGCACTTTTTGATGGGCGAAAAGGGCTTGGAATGCGTTTTCTGGGGCCGTATTTGGACTTCCTTTCCGATGACAGGTAGGGCAATGTTTCGGGTCGCTCAGAAAGAGCGAACACAGAGGGTCCAGTTGCATGTGAGGCTGCGTGATGGCTCCCCTGGGGAGTTCAGTTGTATCCAAAGCCTTCTTTTGAGGGCTACTTTTGCTGGGCAAAAGGGGCTTGGAATGCTATTTCTGGGGCCGTATTTGGACTTCCACTCCTATGCCAGAGTAGGCTATGTTTCGGGTTACTCAGAAAGAGCGAACACAGAGGGTTCAGTTGCATGTGTGGCTGCGTGAAGGCTCCCGTGGGGAGTTCAGTTGTACCCAATGCCTTCCTTTGAGGGCACTTTTTGATGGGCGAAAGGGGCTTTGAATGCGTTTTCTAGGGCCCTATTTTGAATTCCTCTCCCATGCTTGGTATGGCTATGTTTCAGGTTGCTCAGAAAGAGCGAACACAGGGGGTCCAGTTGCATGTGTGGCTGTGTGAAGGCTCCCCTGGGGAGTTCAGTTGTATCCAAAGCCTTCCTTTGAGGAAACATTTTGATGGGCGAAAGGGGCTTGGAATGCGTTTTCTGGCGCCTTATTTGGACTTCCTCTCCGATGACAGGTAGGGCTATGTTATGGTTTGCTCAGAAAGAGTGAACACAGAGGGTCCAGCTGCATGTGGGGCTGCATGAATAATCCCCTGGGGAGTTCAGTTGTACCCAAAGCATTCCTTTGGGGGCACTATTTGATGGGTGAAAGAGGCTTGGAACACGTTTTCTTGGGACCTTTTTTGAATTCCTCTCCGGTGCCGGGTAGGGCTATGTTTCGGGTTGCTCAGAAAGAGCGAACCCAGAGGATGCAGTTGCATGTGGGACTGCGTGAATGGTCTCCTGTGGAGTTCAGTTGTCCCAAAGCCTTCCTTTGAGGGTAACTTTTTGATGGTCGGAAGGGCTTGGAATGTGTTTTCTGGGGCCCTATTTGGAATTCCACACCGATGCTGGATAGCCTATGTTTCGGGTTGGTCAGAATGAGCGAACACAGAGGGTCCTTTTGCATGTGTGGCTGCGTGAAGGCTCCCCTGGGGAGTTCAGTTGTATCCATAGACTTCCTTTGAGTGCACTTTTTTATGGGCAAAAGGGGCTTGGTATGCTTTTTCTGGGGCTGTATTTGGACTTCCTCTCCGATGAGAGGTAGGGTTATGTTTCGGGTTCCTCAGAAAGAGCGAACACAGAGGGTTCATGTGCATGTGGGGCTGCATGAATGCTCCCCTGGGGAGTTCCGTTGTATCCTAAGCCTGCCTTTTAGGGCACTTTTTGATGTGTGAAAGGGGCTTTGAACGCGTTTTCGTTGGACTGTTTTTGAATTCTTCTGCGATGTCGGGTAAAGCTATGTTTCGGGTTGCTCAGAAAGAGCGAACACAGAGGGTTTAGTTGCATGTGGGGAAATGTAAAGGCTCCCCTGGGGAGTTCAGTTGTACCTAATGCCTTCCTTTGAGGGCACTTTTTGATGGGTGAAAGGGGCTTGGAACGCATTTTCTTTAGATCTTTTTTAATTCCTCTCCGATGCCGGGTAGAGCTATGTTTCAGGTTGGTCAGTAAGAGCGAACACAGAGGGTCCAGTTGCATGTGGGGCTGCGTGAATGGTCAACTGTGGAGTTCAGTTGTACCCTAAGCCTTCCTTTGAGGGCACTTTTTGATGGTCGGAAGGGCTTGGAATGTGTTTTCTGGGGCCCTATTTGGAATTCCACACCGATGCTTGATAGGGCTATGTTTCGGGTTGCTCAGAAAGAGCGTACAGAGGGGGTACAGTTGCATGTGTGGCTGTGTGAAGGCTCCCCTGGGGAGTTCAGATGTATCCAAAGCCTTTCTCTGAGGGCTCTTTTTGATGGGCGAAAGGGTCTTTGAATGCGTTTTCTGGGGCCTTATTTGGACTTCCTCTCCGATGACAGGTAGGCTTAAATTTTGGGTTGCTCAGAAAGAGCGAACACAGAGGGTCCAGCTGCATGTGGGGCTGCATGAATGCTCCCCTGGGGAGTTCAGTTTTACCGAAAACCTTCCTTTACGGGCACTTTTTGATGGGCGAAAGGGGCTTTGAACTCGTTTTCTTTGGACCATATTTGAATATCTCTCCGATGCCGGGTAAGGCTATGTTTTGGGTTGCTCAGAAAGAGCAAACACAGAGGGTCCAGTTGCATGTGGGGCTGCATGAATGCTCCCCTGGGGAGTTCAGTTGTACCCAATGCCTTCCTTTGAGGTCACTTTTTGATGGGCGAAAGGGGCTTTGAACGCGTTTTCTTTGGACCATTTTTGAATTCCTCTGTGATGCCAGGTAGGGCTATATTTCGGGTTGCTTACAAAGAGCAAACACAGAGGGTTCATGTGCATGTGGGGCTGCATGAATGCTCCCCTGAGGAGTTCAATTTTATCCCAAGCCTTCCTTTCAGGGCACTTTTTGATGGGCGAAAGGGGATTGGAATTCGTTTTGTAGGGCCCTATTAGGACTACTTCTCCGACACCGGGTAGGGCTATGTTTCGTGTTGCTCAGAAAGAGCGAACACAGAGCGTCCAGCTGCATGTGGGGCTGCATGAATGCTCGCCTGGGGAGTTTAGTTGTATCCAATGCCTTCCTTTGAGGGGTAGTTTTGATGGGCAAAAGGGGCTTGGCATGCGATTTCTGGGGCCGTATTTGGACTTCCTCTCCGATGCCAGGTAAGGCTAAATTTCGGGTTGCTCAGAGATAACGAACGCAGAGGGTCCAGGTGCATGTGTGGCTGCGTGAAGGCTCCCCCTGGGGAGTTCAGTTGTATCCAAAGCCTTCTTTTGAGGGTAAGTTTTGAAGGGCGAAAGGGGCTTGGAACACATTTTCTTGGGACCTGTTTTGAATTCCTCTACGATGCCAGGTAGGGCTATGTTTCTGCTTGTTCAGAAAGAGCGAACACAGAGGGTCCAGTTGCATGTGTGGCTGCGTGAAAGCTCCCCTGGGGAGTTCAGTTGTATCCAAAGCCTTCCTTTGAGGGCACTTTTTGATGGGCAAAAGTGTCTTGGAACGCATTTTCTTTGGACCTTTTTTGAATTCCTCTCCCATGCCAGGTAGGGCTATGTTTTGGGTTGCTCAGAAAGAGCAAACACAGAGGGTACAACTGCATGTGGGGCTGCATGAATGCTCTCCTGGGGAGTTCAGTTGTACCCGAAGCCTTCCTTTGAGGGCACTTTTTGATGGGCGAAAGGGTCCTTGAACGCGTTTTCTGGGGCCCTATTTGGAATTCCTCTTCCATGCCAGGTAGGGCTATGTTTCATGTTGCTCAGAAAGAGTGAACACAGAGGGTCCAGATGCATGTGTGGCTGCGTGAAGGCTCCCCTGGGGAGTTCAGCTGTATCCAAAGCCTTCCTCTGGGGGCACTTTTTGATGGGAGAAAGGGGCTATGAACTCGTTTTCTTTGGACCTTTTTTGAATTCCTCTGAGACGCAGGATACAGCTATGTTTCAGGTTGCTCAGAAAGAGCGAACACAGAGGGTTCAGTTGCATGTGGGGCTGCGTGAATGCTCCCCTGGGGAGTTCACATGTACCCAAAGCCTTTTTCTGGGGGCACTTTTTGATGGGCAAAAGGGGCTTTGAACGCTTTTTCTTTGGACCGTATTTGAATTACTCTCCGATGCTGGGTAGGGATATGTTTCGGGGTGCTCACAAAGAGTAAACACAGAGGGTCCAGTGTCATGTGTGGCTGCGTGAAGGCTCGCTTTGGAGTTCAATTTTATCCAAAGCCTTCGTTTGAGGGCAAGCTTTGAGTAGCGAAAGGGGTTTGGAATGCGTTTTCTGGGGCCCTAATTGGTTTTTCTCTTTGATGCCTGGTAAGGCTGTGTTTCGTGTTTTTCAGAAAGAGCAAACACAGAGGGTCCAGCTGCATTTGTGGCTGCATGAATGCTCCCCTGGGGAGTTCAGTTGTACCCAAAGCCTTCCTTTGAGGGCTAGTTCTGATGGGCAAAAGGGGCATGGAATGCATTTTCTGGGATCCTATTTGGACGTCCTCTCCGATACCAGGTAGGGCTATGTTTCCGGTTGCTCAGAAAGAGGGAACACAGAGGGTCCAGTTGCATGTGTGGCTGTGTGAAGGCTCCCCTGGGGAGTACTGTTGTATCCAAAGCCTTCCTTTGAGGGCACTTTTTGATGGGTGAAAGGGTATTGGAACGCATTTTCTTTGGAACTTTTTTGAATTCTTCTGCGATGCCGGATAGGGCTATGTTTCGGGTTGCTCAGAAAGAGCGAACACAGAGCGTTAAGTTGCATGTGTGTTTGCATGAAGGCTCCCCTGGGGAGTTCAGTTGTACCTAAAGCCTTCCTCTGTGGGCATTTTTGATGGACGAAAGGGGCTTTGAACAGGTTTTCTGGGGCCTTATTTTGAATTCCTCTCCGATGCCGGGTAGTGCTATTTTTCGGTTTGCTAAGAAAGAGCGAACACAGAGGGTCCAACTGCATGTGGGGCTGTATGAATGCTCTCCTGGGGAGTTCAGTTGTATCCAAAGCCTTCCTTTGAAGGCACTTTTTGATGGGCGAACGGGGCTTGGAACGCCTTTTCTTTGGACATTTTTTGAATTCCTCTCCGATGCCAGGTAGGGCTATGTTTCAGGTTGCTCATAAAGAGCGAACACAGAGGGTCCAGTTGCTTGTGGGGCTGCGTGAAGGCTCACCTAGGGAGTTCAGTTGTATCCAAAGCCTTCCTTTGGTTGCACTTTTTGATGGGTGAAAAGGGGTTGGAACACATATTCTTTAGACCTTTTTTGAATTCCTCTCAATGCTGGGTCGGGCTATGTTTCAGTTTGCTCAGAAAGAGCGAATACAGAGGGTCCAGTTGCATGTGTGGCTGCGTGAAGGCTCCCCTGGGGAGTTCAGTTGTATCCCAAGCCTTCCATTAAGGGTACTTTTTGATGGGTAAAAGGGGCTTGGAATGCGTTTTCTGGGGCCGTAATTGGACTTCCTCTCCGATGACAGGTAGGCTTAAATTTTGGGTTCCTCAGACAGAGCGAATACAGAGGGTCCAGCTCCATGTTAGGCTGCATGAATGCTCCCCTGGGGAGTTCAGTTGTACCCAAAGCCTTCCTTAACGGGCACTTTTTGAAGGGTGAAAGGGGCTTGGAACACATTTTTTTGGGACCTTTTTTGAATTCTTCTCCGATGAGAGGTAGGGCTACGTTTCGGGTTGGTCAGAAAGAGCGAACACAGATGGTTCATGTGCATGTGGGGCTGCATGAATGCTCTCCTGGGGAGTTCCGTTGTACCCAAAGCCTTCCTCTAGGGGCACTTTTTGATGGGCGAAAGAGGCTTTGAACGCGTTTTCGTTGGACTGTTTTTGAATTCTTCTGCGATGTCGGGTAAAGCTATGTTTCAGGTTGCTCAGAAAGAGCGAACACAGAGGGTTCAGTTGCATGTGGGGAAATGTAAAGGCTCCCCGGGGGAGTTCATTTGTACCTAATGCCTTTCTTTGAGGGCACTTTTTGATGGGCGAAAGGGGCTTGGATCGCGTTTTCTTTGGATCTTTTTAGAATTCCTCCCCGATGCCGGGTAGGTCTATGTTTCAGGTTGTTCAGAAAGAGCGAACACAGAGGATGTAGTTGCATGTGGGACTGCGTGAATGGTCTTCTGTGGAGTTCAGTTGTACCCAAAGCCTTCCTTTGAGGGCACTTTTTGATGGTCGGAAGGGCTTGGAATGTGTTTTCTGGGGCCCTATTTGGAATTCCACACTGATGCTTGATAGGGCTATGTTTAGGGTTTCTCAGAAAGAGCGTACACAGATGGTCCAGTTGCATGTGTGGCTGCGTGAAGGCTCCCCTGGGGAGTTCAGTTGTATCCAATGCCTTCCTCTGGGGGCATTTTTTGATGGGCGAAAGGGGCTTTGAACGCGTTTTCTTTGGACCTTTTTTGAATTCCTCTCCGATGCCGGGTAGGGCTATGTTTCCGGTTGCTGACAAAGAGCAAACACAGAGGGTCCAGTTGCATGTGGGACTGCGTGAATGCTCTCCTGGGGAGTTCCGTTGTACCCAAAGACTTGCTATAACGGAACTTTTTGATGGTCGGAAGGGGTTGGAATGTGTTTTCGGTGGCCGTATTTGGACTTCCTCTCCGATGAGAGGTAGGGTTATATTTCGGGTTCCTCAGAAAGAGCGAACACAGAGGGTTCATGTGCATGTGGGGTGCATGAATGCTCCCCTGGGGAGTTCAGTTTTATCCAAAGCCTAACTTTGAGGGCAATTTTTGATGGGCGAAAGGGGCTTTGAACGCGTTTTCTGGGGCCCTATTTGGACTTCTTCTTTGATACTGGGTAGGGCTATTTTTCCGGTTGCTCAGAAAGAGCGAATACAGAAGGTCCAGTTGCAAGTGTGGCTGTGTGAAGGCTCCCCTGGGGAGTTCAGTTGTATCCCAAGCCTTCCTTTAAGGGCACTTTTTGATGGGCGAAAGGGGCTTGGAATGGATTTTTTGGGGCTGTATTGGACTTCCTCTCCGATGACAGGTAGGCTTAAATTTTAGGTTGCTAAGAAAGAGCGAACACAGAGGGTCCAGCTCCATGTGGGGCTGCATGAATGCTCTTCTTGGGAGTTCAGTTGTTCCCAAAGCCTTCCTCTGGGGGTACTTTCTGATGGGTGAAAGGGGCTTTGAATGCGTTTTCTTTGGAGCTTTTTTGAATTCCTCTGCGATGCCCGGTAGGGCTATGTTTCGGGTTTCTCAGAAAGAGCAAACACAGAGGGTCCAGCTTCATTTGTGGCTGCATGAATGCTCCCCTGGGGAGTTCAGTTGTACCCAAAGAGTGCCTTTGGGGGCAGTTTTTGTTGGGTGAAAGGGGCTTGGAATGCGATTTCTGGTGCTGTATTTGGACTTCCTCTCCGATGCCAGGTAAGGCTAAGTTTCGGGTTGCTCAGAGAGAACGAACGCGGAGGGTCCAGGTGCATGTGTGGCTGCGTGAAGGCTCCCCTGGGGAGTTCAGTTGTATCCAAAGCCTTCTTTTGAGGGTAAGTTTTGATGGGCGGAAGGGGCTTTCAACACGTTGTCTTTGGACCTGTTTTGAATTCCTCTCCGATGCCAGGTAGGGCTATGTTTCTGGTTGCTCAGAAAGAGCGAACACAGAGGGTCCAGTTGTATGTGTGCCTGCGTGAAAGCTCCCCTGGGGAGTTCAGTTGTATCCAAAGCCTTCCTATGAGGGCATTTTTTGATTGGCGAAAGGGGCTTGGAATGCGTTTCCTTGGGCCATATATGGAATTCCTCTCCGATGCTGGGTAGTGGTATGTTTCTGGTTGCTCAGAAAGAGCGAACACAGAGGGTCCAGCTGCATGTGGGGCACCGTAAAGTCTCCCCTGGGGAGTTCAGTTGTACCCAATGCCTTACTTTGAGGGCACTTTTTGATGGGCAAAAGGGGCTTGGAACGCGTTTTCTTTGGAGCTTTTTGAATTCCTCTCCTATGCCGGGTAGGGCTATGTTTTGTGTTGCTCAGAAATAGCGAACACAGAGGGTGCAGCTGCATGTGGGGCTGCCTGATGGCTCCCCTGGGGAGTTCAGTTGTACCGAAAGCCTTCTCTTGAGGGCAATTTTTGATGGTCGGTAGGGGTTGGAATGTGTTTTCTGGGGCCATATATGGAATTCCTCTCCGATGCCGGGTAGGGTTATATTTCGGGTTGCTCAGAAAGAACGAACCCAGACGGTTAATTTGCATTTGGGGCTGCATGAATGCTGTCAAGGGGGGGTTCCGTTGTACCCTAAGCCTTTCTCTGGGGGCACTTTCTGATGGGTGAAAGGGACTTTCAACACATATTCTTTGGACCTTTTTTGAATTCCTCTCCGATACCGGGTAGGGCTATGTTTCGTGCTGCTCAGAAACAGCAAACACATAGGGTCGAGTTGAATGTGTGGCTGCGTGAAGGCTCCCCTGGGGAGTTCAGTTGTATCCAAAGCCTTCCATTGAGGCCTAGTTTTGATGGGCAAAAGGGTCTTGGAATGCGTTTTCTGGGGCCGTATTTGGACTTCCTCTCCGATGCCAGGGAGGGCTATGTTTGAGGTTGCTCAGAAAGAGCGAACACAGAGGGTCCAGCTGCATGTGGGGCTGCACGAATGCTCTCCTGGGGAGTTCAGTTCTATCCAAAGCCTTCCTTTGAGGGCAATTTTTGATGGGCGAAAAGGGCTTGGAATGCGTTCTCTGGGGCCGTATTTGGACTTCCTCTCCAATGACAGGTAGGGCTATGTTTCCGGTTGCTCAGAAAGAGCGAACAGAGAGGGTGCAGCTGTATGTGTGTCTGCGTGATGGTTCCCCTGGGGAGTTCAGTTGTACCCAAAGCCTTCCTTTGAGGGCACTTTTTGATGGTCGGAAGGGGAGGGAATATGTTTACTGGGGCCCTAATTGGAATTCCACTCCGATGCTGGATAGGGCTATGTTTCGTGTTTCTTAGAATGAGCGAACACAGAGGGTCAAGTTGCATGTGTGGCTGCGTGAAGGCTCCCCTGGGGAGTTAAGTTGTATCCATAGACTTCCTTTGAGGTCACTTTTTGATGGGCGAAAGGGGCTTGGAACGCATTTTCTTTGGACCTTTTTTGAATTCTTCTGCGATGCCGGACAGGACTATGTTTTGGGTTGCTCAGAAAGAGCGAACACAGAGGGTTCAGTTGCATGTGTGGTTGCGTGAAGGCTCCCCTGTGGAGTTCTGTTAGACCCAAAGCCTTCCTCTGGGGGTACTTTTTGATGGACGAAAGGGGCTTTGAACGCCATTCCTCGGGCCCAATTTGGAATTCCTCTCCCATGCTGGGTACGGCTATGTTTTGGGTTTCTCAGAAAGAGCAAACACAGAGGGTCCAGCTGCACGTGGGGCTGCATGAATGCTCTCCTGGGGAGAACAATTGTACCCAAAGCCTTCCTTTGGGGGCAATTTTGATGGGCGAAAGGGGCTTTGAACGTGTTTTCTTTGGACCTGTTCTGAATTCCTCTCCGACGCCGGGTAGGGCTATGTTTCAGGTTGCTCAGAAAAAACGAACACAGAGGGTCCAGCTGCATGTGTGTCTGCGTGAAGGCTCCCCTGGGGAGTTCAGTTGTATCCGAAGCCTTCCTTTGAGGGCACTTTTTGATGGGCCAAAAAGGACATGAACGCGTTTTCTTTGGACATTTTTTGAATTCCTCTCCGATGCTGGGTAAAGCTATGTTTCGGGTTGCTCAGAAAGAGCGAACACAGAGGGTTCAGTTGCATGTGGGACACTCTAAAGGCTCGCCTGGGGAGTTCAGTTGTACCCAAAGCCTTCCTTTGAGGGCAATTTTTGATGGGCGAAAGAGGCTTTAACGCGTTTTCTTTGGACCTATTTTGAATTCCTCTCCGACATCGGGAAGGCTATGTTTTGGGTTGCTCAGAAAGAGCAAACACAGAGGGTCCAGATGCATATGGGGCTGCGTGATGGCTCCCCTGGGGAGTTCAGTTTTACCAAAAGACTTCCTTTGAGGGCACTTTTTGATGGGCGAAAGGGGCTTGGAATGCGTTTTCTGGGGCCGTATTTAGACTTCCTCTCAGATGACAGGTAGAGTTATGTTTCAGGTTTCTCAGAAAGAGCGAACAGAGAGGGTTCAACTGCACGTGGGGTGCATGAATGCTCCCCTGGGGAGTTCATTTGTACCCAAAACGTTCCTTTGGGGGCACTTTTTGATGGATGAAAGGGGCTTGGAATGCCTTTTCTTTGGACCTGTTTTGAATACCTCTCTGACGCCGGGTAGGGCTATGTTTCGGGTTGCTCAGAAAGAGCGAACACATAGGGTCCAGTTGCATGTGGGGCTGCGTGATGGCTCCCCTGGGGAGTTCAGTTGTACCCAAAGCCTTCCTTTGAGGGCACTTTTGAGGGATAAAAGGGGCTTTGAACGCGTTTTCTGGGGCCCAATTTGGAATTCCTCTCCCATGCTGGGTAGGGCTATGTTTTGGGTTGCTCAGAAAGAGCGAACACAGACGGTCCAGGTGCATGTGGGGCTGCATGAATGCTCTTCTGGGCAGTTCAGTTCTATCCAAAGCCTTCCTTTGAGGGCACTTTTTGATGGGCGAAAGGGGCTTGGAATGAGTTTTCTGGGGCCGTATTTGGACTTCCTCTCCGATGACAGGTAGGGCTATGTTTCGGGTTGCTCAGAAAGAGCGAACAGAGAGGGTCCAGCTGCAAGTGGGGCTGCATGAATGCTCCCCTGGGGAGATAAGTTGTACCCAATGTCTTCCTTTGAGGGCTAGTTTTGATGTGCAAAAAGGGCTTGGAATGAGTTTTCTGGGGCCCTATTTGGACTTCCTCTCCTTTACCGGCTAGGGCTATGTTTCCGGTTACTCAGAAAGAGCTAACACAGAGGGTCCAGTAGCATGTGTGGCTGCGTGATGGCTCCCCTGGGGAGTTCAGTTGTATCAAAAGCCTTCCTTTGAGGGCACTGTTTGATGGGCGAAAAGGTCTTGGAATGCGTTTTCTGGGGCCCTATATGGATTTCCTCTCCGTTACCGGGTAGGGCTATTTTCGGGTTTCTCAGAAAGAGCAAAAACAGAGGGTCCAGCTGCATGTGGGGCTGCTTGAATGCTCCCCTGGGGAGTTCAGTTGTACCCAAAGCCTTCCTTTGAGGGCAATTTTTGATAGGCGAAAGGGGATTGGAACGAGTTTTCTTTTAACCTATGTACTTCCTCTCCAATGATAGATAGGGCTATGTTTAGGGTTGCTCAGAAAGAGCGAACACAGAGGGTCCAGTTGCATGTGTGGCTGAGTGAATGCTCCCCTGGGGAGTTCAGTTGTACCCAAAGAGTTCCTTTGGAGGTAATTTTTGATGGGCAATAGGGGCTTGGAACGCGTTTTCTTGGGCCCTATTTGGAATTCCTCACCCATGCTGTGTACGTATATGTTTCGGGTTGCTCAGAAAGAGCGAACACAGAGGGTTCAGTTGCATGTGGGACTGCATGAATGCTCCCCTGGGGAGTTCAGTTGTACCCAAAGCGTTCCTTTGAGGGCACTTTTTGATGGGTGAAAGGGGCTTGGAATGCCTTTTCTTTGGACCTGTTTTGAATACCTCTCTGACGCCGGGTAGTGCTATGTTTAGGGTTGCTCAGAAAGAGCGAACACAGAGGGTCCAGCTGCATGTTGGGCTGCATGAATACTCCCCTGGGGAGTTCAGTTGTATCCAAAGCCTTCCTTTGAGGGATTTTTGATGGGCAAAACGGGCTTTGAACATGTTTTCTGGGGATATAATTGTAATTCTACACCGATGCTGGATAGGGCTATGTTTCGGGTTGCTCAGAAAGAGCGAACACAGAGGGTCAAGTTGCATGTGTGGCTGCGTGAAGGCTCCCCTGGGGCGTTCCGTTGTATCCATAGACTTCCTTTGAGGGCACTTTTTGATGGGCGAAAGTGTCTTGGAATGCATTTTCTTTGGACCTTTTTTGAATTCCTCTCCCATGCCAGGTAGGGCTATGTTTTGGGTTGCTCATAAACAGCAAACACAGAGGGTCCAGCTTCTTGTGTGGCTGCGTGAAGGTTCCCCTGGGGAGTTCAGTTGTATCCAAAGCCTTCCTTTGAGGGCACTTTTTGATGGGCGAAAGGGGCTATGAACGCGTTTTCTTTGGACCTTTTTTGAATTCCTCTGAGACGCAGGATACAGCTATGTTTCAGGTTGCTCAGAAAGAGCGAACACAGAGGGTTCAGTTGCATGTGGGGCTGCATGAATGCTCCCCTGGGGAGTTCAGTTGTACCCAAAGCATTCCTCTGGGGGCACTTTTTGATGGGCAAAAGGGGCTTTGAATGCTTTTTCTTTGGACCGTATTTGAATTCCTCTCCGATGCTGGGTAGGGATATGTTTCGGGGTGCTCACAATGAGTAAACACAGAGGGTCCAATGTCATGTGTGGCTGCGTGAAGGCTCGCTTTGGAGTTCAATTTTATCCAAAGCCTTCGTTTGAGGGCAAGTTTTGAGTGGCGAAAGGGGTTTGGAATGCGTTTTCTGGGGCCCTCTTTGGATTTCCTCTTTGATGCCAGGTAAGTTTGTGTTTCGGGTTTCTCAGAAAGAGCAAACACAGAGGGTCCAGCTGCATTTGTGGCTGCATGAATGCTCCCCTAGGGAGTTCAGTTGTACCCAATGTCTTCCTTTGAGGGGTAGTTTTGATGGGCAAAAGGGGCTTGGAATGCGTTTTCTGGGGCCCTATTTAGACGTCCTCTCCGTTACGGGGTAGGGTTATGTTTCCGGTTGCTCAGAAAGAGGGAACACAGAGGGTCCAGTTGCATGTGTGGCTGCGTGATGGCTCCCCTGGGGAGTTCAGTAGTATCCAAAGCCTTCCTTTGAGGGCAATTTTTGATTTTCGAAAGGGGCTTTTAACACGTTTTCTTTGGACCTTTTTTGAATTCCTCTCCGATGCCAGGTAGGGTTATGTTTCAGGTTGCTCAGAAAGAGCGAGCACAGAGGTCCAGTTGCATGTGTGGCTGCGTGAAGGCTCTCCTGGGGAGTTCAGTTGTATCCAAAGCCTTCCTTTGAGGGCACTTTTTGATGGGCGAAAAGTGCTTGGAATGCATTTTCTGGGGCCGTATTTGGACTTACTCTCCGATGACAGGTAGGGCTATGTTTCCGGTTGCTCAGAAAGAACGAACAGAGAGGGTGCAGATGTATGTGTGGCTGCGTGATGGCTCCCCTGGCGAGTTCAGTTGTATCCAAAGCCTTCCTTTGAGGGCACTTTTTGATGGTCGGAAAGGGAGGGAATATGTTTTCTGGGGCCCTAATTGGAATTCCACTCCGATTCTGGATAGGGCTAGGTTTCGTGTTGCTCAGAAAGAGCGAACACAGAGGGTCAAGTTGCATGAGTGGCTGCGTGAAGTTTCCCCTAGGGAGTTCACTTATACCCAAAGCTTTCTTCTGTGGGCACTTTTTGATGGGCGAAAGGGGCTGGTAAAGCGTTTACTTTGGTCCTATTTGGAATTCCTCTGAGATGCCGGGTAGAGATATGTTTTGGGTTGGTCTTAAAGACCGAACACAGGGGGTCAAGTTGCCTGTGTGGCTGCGTAAAGGATACCCTGGGGAGTTCAGTTGTACCCAAAGCCTTCCTCTGGGGGCACTTTTTGATGGGCGAAAGGGGCTTTGAACGCATTTTCTAGGACCCTTTTTTGAATTCCACTCCCGTGCTTGGTACCGCTATGTTTCAGGTTGCTCAGAAAGAGCAAACACAGAGGATCCAGCTGCATGTGGGACTGTGTGAATGCTCTCCTGGGGAGATCAGTTGTACCCAAAGCCTTCCTTTGACGGCACCTTTTGTTTTTGCGAAAGGGGCTTTGAACGCTTTTTCTGGGGCCGTATTTGTAATTCCTCTCCCATGCCTGGTAGGTTAATGTTTCGTGTTGCTCAGAAAGAGCGAACAGAGAGGGTCCAGTTGCATGTGTGGCTGCGTGAAGGCTCCCCTAGGGAGTTCGGTTGTACCCAATGCCTTCCTTTGAGGGCACTTTTTGATGGGAGAAATGGGCTGGCAATGCGTTTTCTTTGCTCCTATTTGGAATTGCTCTGCGATGCCGGGTAGGACTATGTTTCGGGTTGCTCAGAAAGAGCGAACACAGAGGGTTCATGTGCATGTGGGATTGCATAAATGCCCCCCTGGGGAGTTCAGTTGTATCCAAAACCTTCCTTTGAGGGCAACTTTTGATGGGCGAAAGGGGCTTGGAATGCGTTTTCTGGGGCCCTATTTGGAATTCCTCTCCAATGCCGGGTTGGGTTATGTTTCAGGTTGCTCAGAAAGAGCGAACACAGAAGGTTCAGCTTCATGTGTGATGCGTGAAGGCTTCCCTGGGGAGTTCACTTGTACCCAAAGCCTTCGTCTGGGGGCACTTTTTGATGGGCAAAAGGGGCTGGCAATGCGTTTTCTTTGGTCCTATGTGGAATTCCTCTGCGATGCCGGGTAGGGCTAGTTTCCGGGTTGCTCAGAAAGAGCGAATACAGAGGGTTCATGTTCATGTTGGGCTGCATGAATGCCCCCCTGGGGAGTTCAGTTGTACCCAAAACCTTCCTTTGAGGGCAACTTTTGATGGGCGAAAGTGGCTTTGAACGCTTTTTCTTTGGACCTTTTTTGAATTCCACTCCCATTCCGGGTAGGTCTATGTTTTGGGATGCTCAGAAAGAGTGAACACAGAAGGTCCAGTTGAACGTGTGGCTGAGTGAAGGCTCCCCTGGGGTGTTCACTTGTACCCAAAGCCTTCTTCTGGGGGCACTTTTTGATGGGCGAAAGGGGCTGGTAATTCGTTTACTTTCGTCCTATTTGGAATTCCTCTGCGATGCCGGTTAGGGCTATGTTACGGGTTGCTCAGAAAGAGCGAACACAGAGGGTCCAGTTGCATGTGTGGCTGCGTAAAGGCTCCCCTGGGGAGTTCATTTGTACCCAAAGCCTTCCTCTGGGGGCACTTTTTGATGGGCCAAATTGGCTGTTAATGCGTTTACTTTGGTCTTATTTGGAATTCCTCTGCGATGCCGGGTAGGGCAATATTTCAAGTTGCTCAGAAAGAGCGAACACAGAGGGTGCAGTTGCATGTGGGGCTGCGTGAAGGCTCCCCTGGGGAATTCAGTTGTATCCTAAGCCTTCCTTTGAGGGCACTTTTTGATGGACGAAAGGGGCTTGGAATGCTTTTTCTGGGGCCGTATTTGGACTTCCTCTCCCATGCTGGGTACGGCTATGTTTTGGGTTGCTCAGAAAGAGCAAAAACAGAGGGTCCAGCTCCATGTGGGGCTGCATGAATGCTCTTCTGGCGAGTTTAGTTGTATCCAATGCCGTTTTTTTTAGGGCTAGTTTGACTGGTGAAAGGGGCTTGGAATGCGTTTTCTGCGGCCCTATCTGGACTTCCTCTCCGATGCCAGGCAGGGCTATGTTTCCGGTTGCTCAGAAAGAGCGAATACAGAGGGTCCAGTTGCATGTGGGACTGCGAGATTGCTCTCCTCGGGAGTTCAGTTGTACCCAAAGCCTTCCTCTGGGGGCACTTTTTGATGGGCGAAAGGGGCTTTGAACGCTTTTTCTTTGGACCGTATTTGAATTCCTCTCCGATGCTGGGTAGGGATATGTTTCGGGGTGCTCACAAAGAGTAAACACAGGGTGTCCAGTGTCATGTGTGGCTGCGTGAAGGCTCGCTTGGGAGTTCAATTTTATCAAAAGCCTTCATTTGAGGGCAAGTTTTGAGTGGCGAAAAGGGTTTGGAATGCGTTTTCTGGGGCCCTATTTGGATTTCCTCTTTGATGCCAGGTAAGGTTGTGTTTCGGGTTTCTCAGAAAGAGCAAACACAGAGGGTCCAGCTGCATTTGTGGCTGCATAAATGCTCCCCTAGGGAGTTCAGTTGTACCGAATGTCTTCCTTTGAGGGCTAGTTTTGATGGGCGAAAGGGGATTGGAATGCGTTTTCTGGGGCCCAATATGGACGTCCTCTCCGATACTGGGTAGGGTTATGTTTCAGGTTGCTCAGAAAGACCGAACACAGAGGGTCCAGCTGCATGTCTGGCTGCGTAAAGGCTACCCTGGGGAGTTCAGATGTATCCAAAGCCTTCCTTTGAGGGCAGTTTTTGAAGGTAAAGGGGCTTTGAACGCGTTTTCTTTGGACATTTTTTGAATTACTTTCCGATGCTGGGTAGGGATATGTTTCGGGGTGCTCACAAAGTGTAAACACAGAGGGTCGAGTTGCATGTGTGGCTGCCTGAAGGCTCTCTTGGGGAGTTCAGTTTCATCCAAAGCCTTCCTTTGAGGGCTAGTTTAGATGGGCAAAAGGGTCTTGGAATTCGTTTTCTGGGGCCCTATTTGTACTTCCTCTTCGATACCGGGTAGGGTAAGATTCCGGTTTCTCAGAAAGAGCGAACACAGAGGGTCCAGTTGCATGTGTGGCTGCGTGAAGTCTCCCCTGGGGAGATCAGTTGTACCTAAAGCCTTCCTCTGGGGGTACTTTTTGATGGACGAAAGGGGCTTTAAACGCGTCTTCTGAGGCCCAAATTGGAATTCCTCTCCCATGCTGGGTACGACTATGTTTTGGGTTGCTCAGAAAGAGCAAAAACAGAGGGTCCAGCTGAATGTGGGGCTGCATGAATGCTCTCCTGGGGAGTTCAGTTGTATCCAAAGCCTTCCTTTGAGGGCAAGTTTGACTGGTGAAAGGGGCTTGGAATGCGTTTTCTGGGGCCCTATTTGGACTTCCTCTCCAATGCCAGGTAGGGCTATGTTTCCGGTTGCTCAGAAAGAGCGAACATAGAGGGTCCAACTCCATGTGGGGCTGCGTGAAGGCTCCCCTGGGGACTTCAGTTGTACCCAAAGCCTTCCTTTGAGGACTAGTTTTTATGGGCAAAATGGGCTTGGAACACGTTTTCTTTGGACCTTTTTTGATTTCGTCTCCAATGTCGGTTAGGGCTATGTTTCCGTTTGCTCAGAAAGAGCGAACACAGAGGGTCCATTTGCATGTGGGAGTGCATGAATGCTCCCCTGGGGAGTTAAGTTTTATCCAAAGCCTAACGTTGAGGGCACTTTTTAATGGGCGAAAGGGGCTTTTAATGCGTTTTCTGGGGCCCTATTTGGACTTCTTCTTTGATACTGGGTAGGGCTATATTTCGGGTTGATCAGAAAGAGCGAATACAGAAGGTCCAGTTGCAAGTGTGGCTGCGTGAAGGCTCCCCTGGGGAGTTCAGTTGTATCCCAAGCCTTCCTATGAGGGCACTTTTTGATAGGCGAAAGGGGCTTGGAATGCGTTTTCTGTGGCCGTATTTGGACTTCATCTCCGATGACAGGTAGGCTTAAATTTTGGGTTGCTCAGAAAGAATGAACACAGAGGGTCCAGCTCCATGTGGGGCTGCATGAATGCTCTTCTGGGGAGTTCAGTTGTACCCAAAGGCTTACTCAGGGTGCAATTTTTGATGGGCGAAAGGGGCTTGGAATGCGTTTTCTTTGGACCTTTTTTGACTTCCTCTCCTATGCCGGGTAGGGCTATGTTTCAGGTTGGTCAGAAAGAGCGAACACAGAGGATGCAGTTGCATGTGGGACTGCGTGAATGCTCTCCTGGGGAGTTCAGTTGTACCCAAAGCCTTCCTTTGAGGGCACTTTTTTATGGTCGGAAGAGGTTGGAATGTGTCTTCTGGGGCCCTATTTGAATTCCACACCGATGCCGGATAGGGCTATGTTTCGGTTTTCTCAGAAAGAGCGAACACAGAGGGTTAAGTTGCATGTGTGTTTGCGTGAAGGCTACCCTGGGAAGTTCAGTTGTATCCAAAGCATTCCTCTGGGGGCAAGTTTTGAGTTGCGAAAGGGTCTTGGAATCCGTTTTCTGGGGCCCTATATGGATTTCCTCTCCGTTACCGGGTAGGGCTATTTACGGGTTTCTCAGAAAGAGCAAACATAGAGGACCCAGTTGTATGTGTGGCTGCATGAATGCTCCCCTGGGGAGTTCAGTTCTATCCAAAGCCTTCCTTTGAGGAAAATTTTTGATGGGCGAAAGGGGCTTTGAACACGTTTTCTTTGGACCTTTTTTGAATTCCTCTCCGATGCTAGGTAGGGCTTGGTTTCGGGTTGCTCAGAAAGAGCGAACACAGAGGGTCCAGTTGCATGTGTGGCTGCGTGAAGGCTCCCCTGGAAAGTTCAGTTGTATCCAAAGCCTTCCTCTGGGGGCAAGTTTTGAGTTGCGAAAGGGGCTTGGAATGCGTTTTCTGGGGCCGTATATGGATTTTTTCTCCGTTACCGGGTCGGGCTATTTTCGGGTTTCTCAGAAAGAGCGAACACAGAGGGTCCAGTTTCATGTGTGGCTGCGTGAAGGCTCCTCTGGGGAGTTCAGTTGTATCCAAATCCTTCTTTTGAGGGCACTTTTTGATGGGCGAAAGGGGCTTGGAATGCGTTTTCTGGGGCCGTATTTAGACTTCCTCTCAGATGACAGGTAGAATTATGTTTCAGGTTTCTCAGAAAGGGCGAACAGAGAGGGTTCAACTGCACGTGGGGCTGAATGAATGCTCCTCTGGGGAGTTTATTTGTACCCAAAACGTTCCTTTGGGGGCACTTTTTGATGGATGAAAGGGGCTTGGAATGCCTTTTCTTTGGACCTGTTTTGAATACCTCTCTGACGCCGGGTAGGGCTATGTTTCGGGTTGCTCAGAAAGAGTGAACACATAGGGTCCAGTTGCATGTGGGGCTGCGTGATTGCTCCCCTAGGGAGTTCATTTGTACCCAAAGCCTTCCTTTGAGGGCACTTTTGATGGATAAAAGGGGCTTTGAACGCGTTTTCTGCGGCCCAATTTGGAATTCCTCTCCCATGCTGGGTAGGGCTATGTTTGAGGTTGCTCAGAAAGAGGGAACACAGAGGGTCCAGCTGCATGTGGGGCTGCATGAATGCTCTTCTGGGGAGTTCAGTTCTATCCAAAGCCTTCCTTTGAGGGTAATTTTTGATGGGCGAAAGGGGCTTTGAACACGTTTTCTTTGTACGTTTTTTGAATTCCTTTCCGATGCCAGGTAGGGATATGTTTCAGGTTGCTCAGAAAGAGCGAACACAGAGGGTCCAGTTGCATGTGTGGCTGCGTGAAGGCTCCCCTGGGGAGTTCAGTTGTATCCAAAGCCTTCCTTTGAGGGCACTTTTTGATGGGCGAAAGGGGCTTGGAATGCGATTTCTGGGGCTGTATTTGGACTTCCTCTCCGAAGCAGGGTAGGGCTATGTTGAGGGTTGCTCAGAAAGAGCGAACACAGAGGGTCCAGCTGCAAGTGGGGCTGCATGAATGCTCCCCTGGGGAGATAAGTTGTACCCAATGTCTTCCTTTGAGGGCAATTTTTGATGGGCGAAAAGGGCTTGGAATGCGTTCTCTGGGGCCGTATTTGGACTTCCTCTCCAATGACAGGTAGGGCTATGTTTCCGGTTGCTCAGAAAGAGCGAACAGAGAGGGTGCAGCTGTATGTGTGTCTGCGTGATGGCTCCCCTGGGGAGTTCAGTTGTACCCAAAGCCTTCCTTTGAGGGCACTTTTTGATGGTCGGAAGGGGAGGGAATATGTTTTCTGGGGCCCTAATTGGAATTCCACTCCGATGCTGGATAGGGCTATGTTTCGTGTTTCTCAGAATGAGCGAACACAGAGGGTCAAGTTGCATGTGTGGCTGCGTGAAGGCTCCCCTGGGGAGTTCAGTTGTATCCATAGACTTCCTTTGAGGTCACTTTTTGATGGGCGAAAGGGGCTTGGAACGCATTTTCTTTGGACCTTTTTTGAATTCTTCTGCGATGCCGGACAGGACTATGTTTTGGGTTGCTCAGAAAGAGCGAACACAGAGGGTTCAGTTGCATGTGTGGTTGCGTGAAGGCTCCCCTGGGGAGTTCTGTTAGACCCAAAGCCTTCCTCTAGGGGTACTTTTTGATGGACGAAAGGGGCTTTGAACGCCATTTCTCGGGCCCAATTTGGAATTCCTCTCCCATGCTGGGTACGGCTATGTTTTGGCTTGCTCAGAAAGAGCAAACACAGAGGGTCCAGCTGCATGTGGGGCTGCATGAATGCTCTATTGGGGAGAACAATTGTACAAAAAGCCTTCCTTTGGGGGCACTTTTTATGGGCGAAAGGGGCTTTGAACGTGTTTTCTTTGGATCTTTTTTGAATTCCTCTCCGACGCCGGGTAGGGCTATGTTTCAGGTTGCTCAGAAAGAGCAAACACAGAGGGTCCAGCTGCATGTGTGGCTGCGTGAAGGCTCCCCTGGGGAGTTCAGTTGTATCCAAAGCCTTCCTTTGAGGGCACTTTTTGATGGGCGAAAAAGGACTTGTACGCATTTTCTTTGGACATTTTTTGAATTCCTCTCCGATGCTGGGTAAAGCTATGTTTCGGGTTGCTCAGAAAGAGCGAACACAGAGGGTTCAGTTGCATGTGGGACACTCTAAAGGCTCGCCTGGGGAGTTCAGTTGTACCCAAAGCCTTCCTTTGAGGGCACTTTTTGATGGGCGAAAGGGGCTTGGAATGCGTTTTCTGGGGCAGTATTTGGACTTCCTCTCCGATGACAGGTAGGGCTATGTTTCGGGTTGCTCAGAAAGAGCGAACAGAGAGGGTCCAGCTGCAAGTGGGGCTGCATGAATGGTCCCCTGGGGAGATAAGTTGTACCCAATGTTTTCCTTTGAGGGCTAGTTTTGATGGGCAAAAAGGGCTTGGAATGAGTTTTCTGGGGCCCTTTTTGGACGTCCTCTCCGTTACCGGCTAGGGCTATGTTTCCGGTTACTCAGAAAGAGCTTACACAGAGGGTCCAGTAGTATGTGTGGCTGCGTGATGGCTCCCCTGGGGAGTTCAGTTGTATCCAAAGCCTTCATTTGAGGGCAATTTTTGATGGGCGAAAAGGGCTTGGAATGCGTTCTCTGGGGCTGTATTTGGACTTCCTCTCCAATGACAGGTAGGGCTATGTTTCCGGTTGCTCAGAAAGATCGAACAGAGAGGGTGCAGCTGTATGTGTGTCTGCGTGATGGCTCCCCTGGGGAGTTCAGTTGTACCCAAAGCCTTCCTTTGAGGGCACTTTTTGATGGTCGGAAGGGGAGGGAATATGTTTTCTGGGGCCCTAATTGGAATTCCACTCCGATGCTGGATAGGGCTATGTTTCGTGTTTCTCAGAATGAGCGAACACAGAGGGTCAAGTTGCATGTGTGGCTGCGTGAAGGCTCCCCTGGGGAGTTCAGTTGTATCCATAGACTTCCTTTGAGGTCACTTTTTGATGGGCGAAAGGGGCTTGGAACGCATTTTCTTTGGACCTTTTTTGAATTCTTATGCGATGCCGGACAGGACTATGTTTTGGGTTGCTCAGAAAGAGCGAACACAGAGGGTTCAGTTGCATGTGTGGTTGCGTGAAGGCTCCCCTGTGGAGTTCTGTTAGACCCAAAGCCTTCCTCTGGGGGTACTTTTTGATGGACGAAAGGGGCTTTGAACGCCATTTCTCGGGCCCAATTTGGAATTCCTCTCCCATGCTGGGTACGGCTATGTTTTGGCTTGCTCAGAAAGAGCAAACACAGAGGGTTCAGTTGCATGTGGGACACTCTAAAGGCTCGCCTGGGGAGTTCAGTTGTACCCAAAGCCTTCCTTTGAGGGCAATTTTTGATGGGCGAAAGAGGCTTTAACGCGGTTTCTTTGGACCTATTTTGAATTCCTCTCCGACGTCGGGAAGGCTATGTTTTGGGTTGCTCAGAAAGAGCAAACACAGAGGGTCCAGATGCATATGTGGCTGCATGAATGCTCCCCTGGGGAGTTCAGTTTTACCAAAAGACTTCCTTTGAGGGCACTTTTGGATGGTCGGAAGGGTTTGGAATGCGTTTTCTGGGGTCCTATTTGGAATTCCTCTCCAATGCCGGGTAGGGTTATGTTTCAGGTTGCTCAGAAAGAGCGAACACAGAGGGTTCAGTTGCATGTGGGGCACTGTAAAAGCTCCTCTGGGGAGTACAGTTGTACTGAAAACCTTCCTTTGCGGGCAATTTTTGATGGGCGAAAGGGCCTTTGAACTCGTTTTCTCTGTACCATTTTTGAATTCCTCTCCGATGCCGGGTAATGCTATGTTTTGTGTTGCTCAGAAAGAGCGAACACAGATGGTCCAGGTGCATGTGGGGCTGCATGAATGCTTCCCTGGGGAGTTCAGTTGTACCCAAAGCCTTCCTCTGGGGCACTTTTTGATGGGCGAAAGGGGCTTGGAACGCGTTTTCTTGGGACCTTTTTTGAATTCCTCTCCGATGCCGGGTAGGACTATGTTTCGGGTTGCTGACAAAGAGCGAACTCAGATGGTTCATGTGAATGTGGGGCTGCATGTATGCTCTCCTGGGGAGTTCCGTTGTACCCAAAGCCTTCCTCTAGGGGCACTTTTTGATGGGCGAAAAGGGCTATGAATGCGTTTTCTGGGGCCCTATTTGGACTTCTTCTTTGATACTCGGTAGGGCTATGTTTCCGGTTACTCAGAAAGAGCGAATACAGAGGGTCCAGTTGCATGTGGGACTGCTTGAGTGCTCTCCTGGGGAGTTCAGTTGTACCCAAAGCCTTCCTTTGAGGGCACTTTTTGATGGTCGGAAGGGGTTGGAATTTGTTTTTTGGGCCCCTATTTGCAATTTCACTCCGATGATGGATAGGGCTATGTTTCGAGTTGCTTAGAATGAGCGAACACAGAGGTTCCAGCAGCATGTGGGGCTGCATGAAGGCTCCCCTGGGGAGTTCAGTTGTATCCAAAGTCTTCCTTACAGGGCACTTTTTGATGGGCGAAAGGGGCTTGGAACTCGTTTTCTTTGGACCTTTTTTGAATTCCTCTCCGATGCCGGCTAGGGATATGTTTCGGGTTGCTCAGAAAGAGCAAACACAGAGGGTCCAGTTGCATGTGTGGCTGCGTGAAGGCTCCCCTGGGGAATTCAGTTGTATCCTAAGCCTTCCTTTGAGGGCACTTTTTGATGGGCGAAAGGGGCTTGGAATGCTTTTTCTGGGGCCGTATTTGGACTTCCTCTCCGATGAGAGGTAGGGTTATATTTCGGGTTCCTCAGAAAGAGCGAACACAGAGGGT
This sequence comes from Mergus octosetaceus, assembly GCA_036873955.1. Lineage (NCBI taxonomy): Eukaryota > Metazoa > Chordata > Aves > Anseriformes > Anatidae > Mergus > Mergus octosetaceus. The sequence goes on from CM072286.1 coordinate 1,163,598, forward strand.
TATTGTGCATGTGTGGCTGCATGAATGCTCCCCTGGGGAGTTCTGTTGTATCCTAAGCCTTCCTTAGAGGGTACTTTTTGATGTGTGAAAGGGGCTTTGAACGCATTTTCGTTGGAATTTTTTTGAATTCCTCTGCGATGTCGGGTAAAGCTATGTTTCGGGTTGCTCAGAAAGAGCGAACACAGAGGGTCCAGTTGCATGTGTGGCTGCAAGAAGGCTCCCCTGGGGAGTTCAGCGGTATCCAAAGCCTTCCTCAAGGGGCACTTTTTGATGGACAAAAGGGGCTTTGAATGTGTTTTCTGGGGCCCTATTTGGAATTCCAAACCGATGCTGGATAGGGCTATGTTTCGGGTTGCTCAGAAAGAGCGTACACAGGGGGTCCATTTGCATGTGTGGCTGTTTGAAGGCTCCCCTTGGGAGTTCAGTTGTACCCAAAGCCTTCCTTTGAGGGCTAGTTTTGATGGGCAAAACGGGATTGGAATGCGATTTCTGGGGCCGTATTTGGACTTCCTCTCCGATGCCAGGTAAGGCTTACTTTCGGGTTGCTCAGAGAGAACGAACGCAGAGGGTCCAGGTGCATGTATGGCTGCGTGAAGGCTCCCCTGGGGAGTTCAGTTGTATCCAAAGCCTTCCTTTGAGGGTAAGTTTTGATGGGCCAAAGGGGCTTTTAACACGTTTTCTTTGGACGTGTTTTGAATTCCTCTCCGATGCCAGGTAGGGTTATGTTTCTGCTTGCTCAGAAAGAGGGAACACAGAGGGTCCAGTTGCATGTGTGGCTGCATGAAAGCTCCCCTGGGGAGTTCAGTTGTATCCAAAGCCTTCCTTTGAGGGCATTTTTTGATGGGCGAAAGGGGCTTGGAATGCGTTTTCTGGGGCCATATATGGAATTCCTCTCTGATGCTGGGTAGGGGTATATTTCGGGTTGCTCAGAAAGAGCGTACACAGAGGGTTCATTTGCATGTGGGGCACCGTAAAGTCTCCCCTGGGGAGTTCAGTTGTACCCAAAGCCTTCCTTTGAGGGCACATTTGTTTTTGCGAAAGGGGCTTTGAACGCTTTTTCTAGGGCCGTAATTGGTTTTCCTCTCCGATGAGAGGTAGGGTTATGTTTAGGGTTCCTCAGAAAGAGCGAACACAGAGGGTTCATGTGCATGTGGGGCTGAATGAATGCTCCCCTGGGGAGTTCCGCTGTATCCTAAGCCTTCCTTTGAGGGCACTTTTTGATGTGTGAAAGGGGCTTGGAACGCGTTTTCGTTGGACTTTTTTTGAATTCTTCTGCGATGTCGGGTAAAGCTCTGTTACGGGTTGCTCAGAAAGAGCGAACACAGTGGGTTCAGTTGCATGTGGGGAAATGTAAAGGCTCCCCTGGGGAGTTCAGTTGTACCTAATGCCTTCCTTTGAGGGCACTTTTTGATGGGCGAAAGGGGCCTGGAACGCGTTTTCTTTGGATCTTTTTAGAATTCCTCTCTGATGCCAGGTAGGGCTATGTTTCAGGTTGTTCAGAAAGAGCGAACACAGAGGGTCCAGTTGCATGTGGGACCGCGTGAATGCTACCCTGGGGAGTTCAGTTGTACCCCAAGCCTTCCTTTGAGGGCACTTTTTAGTGGTCGGAAGGGGTTGGAATGTTTTTTCTGGGGCCCTACTTGAATTCCACAGCGATGCTGTGTAGGGCTATGTTTCGGGTTGCTCAGACAAAGGAAACACAGAGGGTCCAGTTTCATGTGTGGCTGCGTGAAGGATTGCCTGGGGAGTTCAGTTGTACCCAAAGCCTTCCTTTAAGGGCAAGTTTTGATGGGCTAAAGGGGCTTGGAATGTGTTTTCTGGGGCCATATTTGGACTTCCTCTCCGATGCCAGGTAGAGCTATGTTGCGGGTTGTTCAGAAAGAGCAAACACAGAGGGTCCAGTTGCATGTGTGGCTGTGTGAATGCTCCCGTGGGGATTTCAGTTGTACCCAAACCCTTCCTTTGAGGGCACTTTTTCATGGTCGTAAGGGCTTGGAATGTGTTTTCTGGGGCCGTATTTGGAATTCCACTCCGATGCTGGATAGGGTTATGTTTCGGGTTGCTCAGAAAGAGCGAACACAGATGGTGCAGTTGCATGTGGGGCTGCGTAAAGGCTCCCCTGGGGAGTTCAGTTGTATCCAAAGCCTTTCTTTGAGGGCAAGTTTTGATGGGCGAAAGGGGCTTGGAACGCGTTTTCTTTGGACCTTTTTTGAATTCCTCTCCGAAGCAGGGTAGGGCTATGTTTCCGGTTGCTCAGAAAGAGCGAACACAGAGGGTCCAGTTGCATGTGTGGCTGCGTGAAGGCTCCCCTGTGGAGTTCAGTTGTATCCCTAGATTTCTTTTGAGGGCACTTTTTGATGGGAGAAACTGGATTGGAATGCTGTTTTGGGGCCGTATTTGGACTTCCTCTCCGATGAACGGTAGGGATATGTTTCAGCTTCCTCAGAAAGAGCGAACAGTGAGGGTTCATGTGCATGTGGGGCTGCATGAATGCTCCCCTGGGAAGTTCAGTTGTATCCAAAGTCTTCCTTTGAGGGCACTTTTTGATGGGTGAAAGGGGCTTTGAACGCAGTTTGTTTGGACCTATTTGGACTTCCTCTCTGATGCTGGGTAGGGCTATGTTTCGGGTTGCTCAGAAAGCGCGAACACAGAGGGTCTAGCTGCGTTTGTGGCTGCGTGAAGGCTCCCCTGGGGAGTTCAGTTGTACCCTAAGCCATCATTTGTGGGCACTATTTGATGGGCAAAAGGGGCTTTGAACGCGTTTTCTGGGGCCCTATTTTGAATTCCTCTCCGATGCTGGGTAGGGCTATGTGTTGGGTTGCTCAGAAAGAGTGAACACAGAGGCTCTAGCTGCATGTGGGACTGCGTGAATGCTCTCCTGGGGAGAGTAGTTGTACGCAATGCCTTCCTCTGAGGGCACCTTTTGTTTTTGGGAAAGGGGCTTTGAATACCTTCTCTGGGGCCCTATTTTGAATTCCTCTCCCAGACCTGGTAGGGCTATGTTTCGGGTTGCTCAGAAAGAGCGAATAGAGAGGGTCCAGTTGCATGTGTGGCTGCGTGAAGGCTCCCCAGGGGAGTTCAGTTGTATCCAAAGCCTTCCTTTGAGGTCAAGTTTTGATGGGCGAAAGGGGCTTGGAATGCGTTTTCTGGGGCCCTATTTGGACTTTCTCTCAATTGCCGGGTAGGGTTGTGTTTCAGGTTGCTAGGAAAGGGCGAACAGAGAGGGTCCAGTTGCATGTGTGGCTGCGTGAAGGCTCCCCTGGGGAGTTCAGTTGTACCCAATGCCTTCCTTTGAGGGCACTTTTTGATGGGAGAAAGGGGCTGGCAATGCGTTTTCTTTGGTCCTATTTGGAATTCCTCTGCGATACCGGGTAGGACTATGTTTCGGTTTGCTCAGAAAGAGAGAACACAGAGGGTTCATGTGCATGTGGGACTGCATGAATGCCCCCCTGGGGAGTTCAGTTGTATCCAAAACCTTCCTCTGAGGGCAACTTTTGATGGGCGAAAGGGGCTTGGAATGCGTTTTCTGGGGCCCTATTTGGAATTCCTCTCCAATGCTGGGTAGGGTTATCTTTCAGGTTGCTCAGAAAGAGCGAATACAGAGGGTTCAGTTGCATGTGGGCCTGCGTGAAGGCTCCCCTGGGGTGTTCACTTGTACCCAAAGCCTTCTTCTGGGGGCACTTTTTGATGGGCGAAAGGGGCTGGTAATGCGTTTACTTTGGTCTTATTTGGAATTCCTCTGCGATGCCGGGTAGGGTTATGTTTCGGGTTGCTCAGAAAGAGCGAACACAGAGGGTCTAGCTGCATTTGTGGCTGCGTGAAGGCTCCCCTGGGGAGTTCAGTTATACTCTAAGCCTTCCTTTGAGGGCACTTTTTGATGGGCGAAAGGGGCTTGGAATGCTTTTTCTGGGGCCGTATTTGGACTTCCTCTCCGATGAGAGGTAGGTTTATGTTTCGGGTTCCTCAGAAAGAGCGAACACAGAGGGTCTAGCTGCATTTGTGGCTGCGTGAAGGCTCCCCTGGGGAGTTCGGTTGTACCCAAAGCCTTCCTCCGGGGGTACTTTTTGATGGGCGAAAGGGGCTTTGAACGCATTTTCTAGGGCCCTATTTTGAATTCCTCTCCCATGCTTGGTACGGCTATGTTTCAGGTTGCTCAGAAAGAGCGAACAGAGAGGGTGCAGTTGCAGTGGGGCTGCGTAAATGCTCCTCTGGGGAGTTCAGTTCTACCCTAAGCCTTCCTTTGAGGTCAAGTTTTGATGGGCGAAAGGGGCTTGGAATGCGTTTTCTGGGGTCCTATTTTGAATTCCTCTCCTATGATGGGTACTGCTATGTTTCGGATTGCTCAGAAAGAGCGAACACAGAGGGTCCAGTTGCATGTGTGGCTGCGTAAAGGCTCCCCTGGGGAGTTCATTTGTACCCAAAGCCTTCCTCTTGGGGCACTTTTTGATGGGCGAAAGGGGCTTGGAACGCGCTTTCTTTGGACCTATTTGGACTTCCTCTCTGATGCTGGGTAGGGCTATGTTTCGGGTTGCTCAGAAAGAGCGAACACAGAGGGTCCAGTTGCATGTGTGGCTGCGTGAAGGCTCCCTAGGGGAGTTTGGTTGTACCCAATGCCTTCCTTTGAGGGCACTTTTTGATGGGAGAAAGGGGCTGGCAATGCGTTTTCTTTGCTCCTATTTGGAATTCCTCTGAGATGCCAGGTAGGACTATGTTTCGGGTTGCTCAGAAAGAGCGAACACAGAGGGTTCATGTGCATGTTGGCCTGCGTGAAGGCTCCCCAGGGGAGTTCAGTTGTATCCAAAGCCTTCCTTTGAGGTCAAGTTTTGATGGGCGAAAGGGGCTTGGAATGCGTTTTCTGGGGCCCTATTTGGACTTTCTCTCAATTGCCGGGTAGGGTTGTGTTTCAGGTTGCTAGGAAAGGGCGAACAGAGTGGGTCCAGTTGCATGTGTGGCTGCGTGAAGGCTCCCCTGGGGAGTTCAGTTGTACCCAATGCCTTCCTTTGAGGGCACTTTTTGATGGGAGAAAGGGGCTGGCAATGCGTTTTCTTTGGTCCTATTTGGAATTGCTCTGCGATGCCGGGTAGGACTATGTTTCGGTTTGCTCAGAAAGAGAGAACACAGAGGGTTCATGTGCATGTGGGACTGCATGAATGCCCCCCTGGGGAGTTCAGTTGTATCCAAAACCTTCCTTTGAGGGCAACTTTTGATGGGCGAAAGGGGCTTGGAATGCGTTTTCTGGGGTCCTGTAATAACGAGTCTACAACAACTAAATAGCAGCAACGATGGTTTATTCAAATATTACCAGGTCGACTACTACGACACAGAGGGAAAGAATAATCAAGAAAGCGAGAATTAATTAGATAGGCATAGCAAGAACATACCACCAGCAGATGTCTGGGCACTCAACCTCGAGGAGTTTCCTGGTCCGGCGTCCCAGTACCAGGGAAGGAAAGATGCAGATCATCAGCTTCAGATCTCTCCCCAAAGATCAGAGCAAGATTCTTCCACTAATATACCCATCGTAGGGCTGACCACAAGTCATGAGTTCCCTGGCAAACAGCCTATAATAACAATCAAAGCCGGATGTCGGTCTTATGAGCCGGCTGCAGGTGTCGAGGTCTAAGCCTAACATCTGCACGTCCTGTACCTGTCAGATCTTCAAACAAGCAGGTAAATATTCTGTTGACCAGTTTTACACAGGCCTTTACCCAGAGGAACCTTCAGTGGACATGTATCCTTCCCTACAATATCCACCCCCGTGACTTGTGTCAGTTCTACGATCGTTGTGGGGTGGTCGTGAAGGGACCTCTTGCCCCCACGAGGGTATATTGTGGATACCTATGGTGAAGCAAAAACCGGATTATCATATGTAATTGCACAAATTGGTGATTCACGAGGTCCCATGACATTTTCTGGCGGTACGTCAACGCTTCTAGGATTGGAAAAATACAGTTTTAAGGCTAAAACATTCTTTGTTACCGCAGATTTAGTACATGATAAGATACAAGAAATAAGAATAAGAATTACAATGATAACGAGGATAGTCTGTAGTAAGGAAGTAAGCCATCCACTTAGGCCAAAGCCTAATTTATTCAACAAAGATCCCAACCAGCCTTGAGTTAACCCATCTCGCAATTGCCTAGTATCAGCGGCAACTCGACGCATAATATCTAGTTGCTGGTTAAGGTCAGCAGTGATATTAGGTATATATATACAGCACTCATTTTCACTTAATCCTAAGAACCCACACACGCCATGTTGTTTAAGTAAAATTAAATCAAGGGCTTGCCTGTTCTGCAAAGCTAGACGTGTGGTTTGCTGTAACTGCGTGTTTAAAAGCATCAAAGAATCTCGTGTCGCATTGGTTAAAGCTTCTACGCCCCGCATTAACCCGAAAAGAGCTTCTCGAGTTCTAACGGTAGCAATACCGAACCCAAACAGTCCTTCCAACCACCATCCAATCCGAGTTCCTGTAGAGATCCATTCTTCAGCTCGTCGAATTCTTCCTGATGTAAAAACAGGCGGTCGTCCAATTTTCCAAATAGGACACAATGTCGGTAATCCGAGAGTACATTGAACACCCATCAAAGATGCTGGTAACACAGTATATAATTGTCCATCGCTACAGACCCATAATAATCCAGCCGGGGCAGGTACACCATCGGTATTGCAGTCGCCAGTCTCTTCAGGTAATATAAGGCATCCTACTCGATCAAAGCATTTAGTATAGACAGTGCGAGAATGATTAGTACACAAACATCCCTGCATTATAGCATTACGGACATAAGGATAAAGGTCAATCCATTGATAATCTCCTGCGTCGTGGCAGGCAATCGGGGTTTGACAATGCCACATCTTTGGGTCACTAAGTGGGATTCGAAAAGCAGAGCGATCTAAAGGAATCCAACTAGGGGAATACATTCCCCAAGAACAATTCACAGGGCATTCGGATCCCATCTGCGGAGAATTGCAAGTTTTCGGGCAGTCCTTCCCCCAAGTTGCTGGTCGTTGAATACACCATGGGGTATTTACAGGTTGAGTGTATTGCAATGACCCATCCATATTAGGAGGAGAGGTGGTGGTGACCAGATCAGCCCATGGGAGATTAGCACAATGAATCGATTTATTCAGAGCTATTCCCTCGAATTGCACAGTACAATTATAAAATCTATACATGTTGGTATAGTTCATATTTTTTGGGTAGGTATAATTAGCATAATGGAATTGACATAAGCGGGTAGTACAGATAATCTTTTGTTGAAAAGACCCATTTAAATGTGTGATGCCCACCTTAATGGCATCTTCTACATTAAAGGGAACAATTCCCAGTGGAATAGATGTGGAAGCGGACAAAGGATTTGGCAAACAAGCTGTTACTGAAGTAGAATTAACAGCGTGAGCAAAAGTTTTCAAAAGCTGTGCGACCACATTCTTTTCCAGATCAGTGGAATTAATTACTGGGGAAGGGAGAGTTTCTCCGCGAGAAAGCCGCGGAGCTATAACTAGTAAAAGAGACAGTAGGAGAAACATTTCCAGGAGTTTCAGGAGTTTCAGGAGTATTTGGGGGCAAAAATAAAGGGGAATATCGAGGACTCTCAGGGGTGTTAGTCAGACCAGGATTAGAAACAAAGATTGGGTGGACGACAGGCGGTGAAGAAAGATTTACGGCCGTGCAACTTTCTGCAGCACGACGATTCCGTTCTCGTATCTCTGCTGCTATGAGAGAAAACAACAAGCGGTGATACTTCCTACTATAGTAAATATATAATGAGAAAACAACCATAAGTAATCCTACAAGACAAATAGCAATGTTTAACAAAATTACTATTATTTCGGAGCAGTGATCCGCATCCAAGCAGTGAGGACCCTCTTGTTTCCAATCAATATGCGCAGTAAAACTTTCATTGAGCTTATAAGGTAGAGAAGGATACATATTTTGGCAAGGTCTGTAATAAATAAATGATTAAGAGGAATCAGGCAATATCCATCGGGTACTAATTTTGTGAAGTTTCCCATTATTATCCAATGCATCCCAAGCATATGTACCACGTGGCGTTTGCAAAGTTAAAGGTACAATTCCAATCTGAGGCATTCGTACCCTTACTGGCTGTCCAGCATAAAATTTAACCGGGATGGTTGCAGATGTGGATGGTAAAGGTTTAGGTAAGACTGCCGTATCTGGGTGGAAAGCCCTAATTTTTGGAGTACCATATGCAGTCCATCGATTATTAAGAGCATATAAAGCCGTAGGCAGTCGCTGATCCCAATTTCCTTTATTAACATCTAGAAATTTTTTCAATAGGCCATTAGCTCTTTCTACTATTCCATTAGCCTGCGGGTAGTATGGAGTATGGAAAACCCACTTAATACTATTTTCCTTTGCCCATTCCTGGACTATTTGAGCCGAAAAGTGACTTCCATTATCACTTTGGATTGATTCCGGAGAAGGTAAAACACTAAACCACAATTCTAACCCCTTTACGGTGTTTTGTGATGTGGCAGCAGGAAAAGCTGTAGCCATCATTAACCCTGATACCACCTCCACCCCCGTCAGAATATATTTCTTCCCATGTGATGGCATTAAAGGTCCTACATAATCTATCTGCCACGTGGACCACAATAATTTGCCATCCTTAATATGTAAGGGGGGTGCCTGTTGAGGACTAGGTTCCTTAATTCGTAGCCGACAAAGGGGACATCCCGTGATAATAGTTTTACACATTGCCTCAGTAAGCGGCCACCCCCGTGAACGTGCCTCATAAAAGAGAGGCTTATATCCGGCATGGTTTTGTTTTAGGTGGAGCCATTCCCCCAATCGCTCCCACGGGTCCGGGAGATCATCTTCCTGTTCAGAGTCGGAGGGAGGAGTAAGAGTTGTATCAACAATACGGATTTTCTCAGGCGGAAACAAACCGTCCTGATTATCTTCATGATAAATAGTAGTAATGGCTCGTATTTTACTAAGGAGGTCGGCTTTATTATTCCACCAGGCCTCTACCCCATGATCCTTTTGATGAGCTTTAACCCATCCCACCGCAATAGGTCTAATACGAGCAATAGATAACAGCTCTTTCCAATCCTCCGTTCTCCAAACGGGATTACGATCAACAATCCAATCTAACATTTCCCAATGAATACACCATTCGGTAGCCCCTTTGAATGTCGCGTAAGAATCTGTATATACGACATCAGCCCCAGAGCGAAAAGCTAATAAAACAGCTCGTAACTCACCCACTTGAGCGCTACCCTCTCCCAATTCTTCAACAGTTCTGGAGGTGGTCACTTCAAGAGCCACTGCCTTATAATGCCAAACATTTTTTGCACGAAAGGCAGATGCATCTGTAAACCAGACCCCGTTCAAAAGGGAGTCTTTGGTAAGAGGGGAGGCAATTTTAATGGGCGAGGGGGGCGGTCGAGACGTGGATTTGAGGAAATTGGGGTTTAAGGGAAGTTGCAGGTGTGTTTGTTTTGACTGCCCTTCAGAGAGAGGTACCAGAGCGTGAATACCATCTAAATAAGAATAGAGTTTTTGGACGGTTGCCCTTTGAGCAATGCCCTCGGGGGGGGGCTCCCCCGAAAGTATTTTTCTTAGAAGAGGGAAAGGCCCATGTAAAACAATCGGCTGGGTAGACCGAATCCGTTCCGCTTCTTTAACTGCTCTTGCTAAAGAAAGCAAACCCTTCTCCCAATCAGTATACCTCATCTCCGTATCTTTAAATGCAGAAGATGAGAATGAGATGGGACGTGTAGGTCCCTCCGGCCCCTTTTGAAAGATATTTACATAAGAGGCATGATAAGAAAATCCCCATTCAACATGAAAGGGGTCAGTTGGGTGCAAGGGACCTAAAGAGCGATGTTGTTTTAATTGGGAGATTAAAGATAAAAGAGCCTCAGTGTGTATGGGTGTCCAATCCCATTGTTGATTTTTCCTAAGAAGATTATATAAAGGTCGAGCAATAACAGAAAACCCAGGGACATGTTTTCTCCAATATCCCAATGTCCCTAGGATTTGTTGGAGTTCCCTTTTACCAGTAGGTACTGGTTGTTTAGACAGTTTGTCTAATACATCCTTAGGGACAGAAATTGCTCCGGCTACCCACCAAGCACCCAAAAATTTCACTTCCTGACTGGGACCCTGGCACTTAGAAGGAGGAATATCTAGACCCATTGCAGAAAGGAATTTCCATAATGCTGAGGCTGTTTCTTGAACAGCAGTACGGTCATATCCACCTACTAAAATATCATCAATATATTGATGTAGAGCAACAGATGGATCTGTTGGAGAAAAGGTAGTTAGTGCTGACGCAAGGGCATTATGTGCAATAGTTGGAGAGTGTCGATATCCTTGAGGCAATCTGTTAAATGTAAACTGGACACCGTCCCATGTAAATGCAAATTTAGATTTGTCCACATCCTGCAAAGGGATCATAAAGAACATATCTTTAACATCCAATGTTGCCATCCAGGTATAGGCAGCAGTTTGAATACTGTGAATAAGAGAAACGATGTTAGGAACAGCAGCAGTTAAAGGACCAGTATTTGCATTCAGTCGGCGATAGCCTATAGTTAAACGCCAGGTACCATTAGGCTTCCGAACTGGCCAGACAGGGGAGTTAAAAGGAGAATGAGTACGGAAAATAATATTTCGATCTTCCAAATCCTTCAGAATAGGAGGTACGGCAGCCCGTGCAGCTGCAGGCAAATTATATTGTTGAACCCTAGTAACCTTAGAAAAAGGAAGGGCAGGTGCTTTCTGTAAAAGATTAACTCTAAAAGGTGGAGGGGCCCCGAAAGACCATATACGGCCATCTACAGTGATCCAGCGCCGCCCTAAAAGAGCGTCAATCCCCAGGATACTAGTCCGAACCTTAGGTGAAATTACCATTTCTAAATTACAGGAGCGTTTTTCTCCTGGTAAAGAGATTGGTACTCGTGCTATGGGAAATGTTTCAGCAGAACCAGTAGCACCTTCTACCTGTACTACTGTTTTTCCTGGGGAAATCCCTGCCCTAGTGGCATCTTCTGATGCCAAAACCGAAATCTGGGCTCCAGAATCAAGCAGAAAAGAGACAGGTGTTTGAAACCTGCCAACAGGTAAAAGTAAATACGGGTCACCTTCTGAAGTTACCATATCCAGCCTTGAAACACAGCGGGTAGGATGGCCGGTAAATCCCCCCGCCCTTACAAGTTTTTTTGTTTTGGTAAAGGATGGTATAAAGAGCGTGCAGTATCGAAAGGTGAAGGAGGTAAAGCAGGAGGTGCCGATGGAGTTACAGGACCTGAGGGAGTAGAGGGAGAAACAGTTGGTTTCGAAGTAGCAGTTGGAGTGTGTGTAAGCTTAGACTGTGAAATAAGGTTAACAAGTCGTTGCATATCAGATGTAGGTAGATTATGCAAGGCAGAGCGGGGAATGCCAAGGGAAAGAGCCTGCCTCCATAATTTATTACGGAGGGGATCAGGAGGCCTTCTACCTGTAAAGGACGTATTAGGTTTAGTAATAGGTTTAGGCATTCTTGTTATTTGAGACTTTATATTATTTCCCTGGTTTTGTCCCACCTTTCGAATCTTTATCTTTGGAATTGGTTGCATATTAGTAATGCCCATTTCCCGTGCCAAGATGACAAGAGTATGTAATAGTTCTCCATAAGTCATAACATGCGTATTTAATCGATAAGCACTCACAATTTCCCCTGCAATACGTTTCAGTTCCAATTTCAAAGTATCAGGAAGTCCCCTGATTAAGGGTTTCAAATTTTGTGGGGTTATTGGTGACGAAATAGGAGCATCATTGTCACCAGCATCCTCAATGGCTTGCAAACAGGCCATTTTTTGTACAGCTTGAGGTAAGTCATCTATATTCTGAACAGAGATGCTATAAGGCTCTCCTCGTTCTGTTTTATCAATTCCCGAGATCCATTTTGCTACCCTGGCTGTTATGGATTGGTCCCCGGGCAACAGGTCTAACAACACACCACTGCCCCAGAACCCTCGTGACTCCTCTTGACTTAATAAAATGCGGTCACCTCCTGACAAGCTGACCCGCCATAAATAACTTATTTCATCTTCGCCAGGTTTCCGACTAAACTTGTTTACTAAGTCGGCCAACTCATTCGGGGACCAAGCTGACTTTTTCTTTAAAGTTCTTGGCTGACCATTTTGAGACTGGGTGACCTCAGTTTTAATTACAGGATTAACCCTATAGGGGATTCCATCCGCATGGAGATCCACTATTTCCCAATTATCATCATCATTTTCATCTTCAGAATTCCAAATATCTCCATCCCATGTCTCCGGATCAGGGGCCATAGAGAGTGTCTTAACACTTTTAATAGACATGGTTGAGGTAGGTAGTTGGGCCCGATACATATCGAGACGCTCACGTAAGCTTTTTACCAATGTTTTCAAGTGAGCTATTTCTGTATCTTTTGAAGAGATATTCCTTTTAAAATGTTCTTGGGCAGCTATCAAACAAGCTCCCAAAATTGCACACATTCCTTTCTTATTTTTACCAGGTTTATCTTTGGCCCTACAAGTTTCAATTCTATCCGTTATTTCTTGTGGGTTATGCCAATGTTGAAGAGCCCACAATTGTCCATCCGATGAGGGAGGACAAAAATTCTTCCCTAATAATGCAAAGAGAGGATTAGTAGAGAAGGCAGAAAGGTCTGTGTCAAAGATAGTAGTCATCCTGCCGACTACGCCAATTTTGTAATAACGAGTCTACAACAACTAAATAGCAGCAACGATGGTTTATTCAAATATTACCAGGTCGACTACTACGACACAGAGGGAAAGAATAATCAAGAAAGCGAGAATTAATTAGATAGGCATAGCAAGAACATACCACCAGCAGATGTCTGGGCACTCAACCTCGAGGAGTTTCCTGGTCCGGCGTCCCAGTACCAGGGAAGGAAAGATGCAGATCATCAGCTTCAGATCTCTCCCCAAAGATCAGAGCAAGATTCTTCCACTAATATACCCATCGTAGGGCTGACCACAAGTCATGAGTTCCCTGGCAAACAGCCTATAATAACAATCAAAGCCGGATGTCGGTCTTATGAGCCGGCTGCAGGTGTCGAGGTCTAAGCCTAACATCTGCACGTCCTGTACCTGTCAGATCTTCAAACAAGCAGGTAAATATTCTGTTGACCAGTTTTACACAGGCCTTTACCCGGAGGAACCTTCAGTGGACATGTATCCTTCCCTACAGGCCCTATTTGGAATTCCTCTCCAATGCTGGGTAGGGTTATCTTTCAGGTTGCTCAGAAAGAGCGAACACAGAGGGTTCAGTTGCATGTGGGCCTGCGTGAAGGCTCCCCTGGGGTGTTCACTTGTACCCAAAGCCTTCTTCTGGGGGCACTTTTTGATGGGCGAAAGGGGCTGGTAATGCGTTTACTTTGGTCATATTTGGAATTCCTCTGCGATGCCGGGTAGGGTTATGTTTCGGGTTGCTCAGAAAGAGCGAACACAGAGGGTCTAGCTGCATTTGTGGCTGCGTGAAGGCTCCCCTGGGGAGTTCGGTTGTACCCAAAGCCTTCCTCCGGGGGAACTTTTTGATTGCCGAAAGGGGCTTTGAACGCATTTTCTAGGGCCCTATTTTGAATTCCTCTCCCATGCTTGGTACGGCTATGTTTCAGGTTGCTCAGAAAGAGCGAACAGAGAGGGTGCAGTTGCAGTGGGGCTGCGTAAATGCTCCTCTGGGGAGTTCAGTTCTACCCTAAGCCTTCCTTTGAGGTCAAGTTTTGATGGGCGAAAGGGGCTTGGAATGCGTTTTCTGGGGTCCTATTTTGAATTCCTCTCCTATGCTGGGTAGGGCTATGTTTCGGGTTGCTCAGAAAGAGCGAACACAGAGGGTCCAGTTGCATGTGTGGCTGCATGAAGGCTCCCTAGGGGAGTTCGGCTGTACCCAATGCCTTCCTTTGAGGGCACTTTTTGATGGGACAAAGGGGCTGGCAATGCGTTTTCTTTGCTCCTATTTGGAATTCCTCTGAGATGCCAGGTAGGACTATGTTTCGGGTTGCTCAGAAAGAGCGAACACAGAGGGTCCAGTTGCATGTGTGGCTGCGTGAAGGCTCCCCTGGGGAGTTCAGTTGTATCCCAAGCCTTCCTTTAAGGGTACTTTTTGATGGGCGAAAGGGGTTTGGAATGTGTTTTCTGGGGCCCTAATTGGACTTCCTCTCCGATGCCAGGTAGGGCTATGTTTCGGGTTGCTCAGAAAGAGCAAACACAGAGGGTCCAGCTGCATGTGGGGCTGCATGAATGCTCTCCTGGGGAGTTCACTTGTACCCAAAGCCTTTCTCTTGGGGCACATTTTGATCGGAAAAAGGGGCTTTAAACGCGTTTTCTTTGCAGCTTTTTTGAATTCGTCTGCGATGCCGGGTAGGGATATGTTTCGGGTTGCTCTCTACGAGCAAACACAGAGGTTCCAGTTGCATGTGGGACTGCGTGAATGCTCCCGTGGGGAGTTCAGTTTTACCATAAGCCTTCCTTTGAGGGCTCTTTTTGATGGGCGAAAGGGGCATTGAATGTGTTTTCTTTGGACTTTTTTAGAACTCTTCTGCGATGTCGCGTAAAGCTATGTATCGGGTTGCTCAGAAAGAGCGAACACAGAGGGTTCAGTTGCATGTTGGGAAATGTAAATGCTCCCCTGGGGAGTTCAGTTGTACCTAATGCCTTCCTTTGAGGGCACTTTTTGATGGGTGAAAGGGGCATGGAACGCGTTTTCTTTGGACCTTTTTAGAATTCCTCTCCAATGCAGGGTAGGGCTATGTTTCAGGTTGCTCTGAAAGAGCGAATAGAGAGGGTTCATGTGTATGTTGGGCTGCATGAATGCCCCCCTGTGGAGTTGAGTTTTACCCAAAACCTTCCTTTGAGGGCAGCTTTTGATGGGCGAAAGGGGCTTTGAACGCGTTTTCTTTGGAACTTTTTTGAATTCCTCTCCCATTCCGGGTAGGTCTATGTTTTGGGATGCTCAGAAAGAGCGAAAACAGAGGGTCCAGTTGCACGTGTGGCTGCGTGATGGCTCCCCTGGGGTGTTCACTAGTACCCAAAGCCTTCTTCTGGGGGCACTTTTTGATGGGCGAAAGGGGTTGGTAATGCGTTTACATTGGTCCTATTTGGAATTCCTCTCCAATGCCGGGTAGGGCTATGTTTCGGGTTGCTCAGAAAGAGCGAACACAAAGGGTCCAGTTGCATGTGTGACTGCGTGAAGGCTCCCCTGGGGAGTTCAGTTGTACCCTAAGCCTTCGTTTGAGGGCACTTTTTGATGTGCGAAAGGGGCTTTGAACGCGTTTTCTGGGGCCCTATTTTGAATTCCTCTCCGATGCCGGGTCGGGCTATGTGTTGGTTACTCAGAAAGAGCAAACACAGAGGATCCATCTGCATGTGGGACTGCGTGAATGCTCTCCTGGGGAGATCAGTTGTACGCAAGGCCTTCCTTTGAGGGCACCTTTTGTTTTTGCGAAAGGGGCTTTGAACACGTTTTATTGGGCCCTATTTGGAATTCCTCTCCCATGCCTGGTAGGGTAATGTTTCGTGTTGCTCAGAAAGGGCGAACACAGAGTGTCCAGTTGCATGTGTGGCTGCGTGAAGTCTCCACTGGGGAGTTCAGTTGTACCCAAAGCCTTCCTCTGGGGGCACTTTTTGATGGGCGAAAGGGGCTGGCAATGCGTTTTCTTTGGTCCTATTTGGAATTCCTCTGCGATGCTGGGTAGGGCTAGTTTTAGCGTTGCTCAGAAAGAGCGAATACAGAGGGTTCATGTGCATGTTGGGCTGCATGAATGCCCCCCTGGGGAGTTCATTTGTACCCAAAACCTTACTTTGCGGGCAAATTTTGATGGGCGAAAGGGGCTTTGAACGCGTTTTCTGGGGCCCTATTTTGAATTCCTCTCCCATTCCTGGTAGGTCTATGTTTTGGGATGCTCAGAAAGAGCGAACACAGAGGGTCCAGTTGCACGTGTTGCTGCATGAAGGCTCCCCTGGGGTGTTCATTTGTACCCAAAGCCTTCTTCTTGGGGCACTTTTTGATGGGCGAAAGGGGCTTGGAACGCCTTTTCTTTGGACCTATTTGGACTTCCTCTCCGATGCCTGGTAGGGCTATGTTTCAGGTTGCGCAGAAAGAGCGAACACAGAGGGTCCAGTTGCATGAGTGGCTGCGTTTAGGGACCCCTGGGGAGTTCAGTTGTATCCATAGACTTCCTTTGAGGGCACTTTTTGATGGGCGAAAGGGGCTTGGAATGCTTTTTCTGTGGGCGTCTTTGGACTTCCTCTCCGATGAGAGGTAGGGTTATATTTCGGGTTCCTCAGAAAGAGCGAACACAGAGGGTTCATGTGCATGTGGGGCTGCATGAATGCTCCCCTGGGGAGTTCCGTTGTATCCAAAGCCTTCCTTTGAGGGCACTTTTTGATGGGCGAAAGGGGCTTTGAACGCGTTTTATTTGGACTTTTTTTGAATTCCTCTGCGATGTCGGGTAAAGCTATGTTTCGGGTTGCTCAGATAGAGCGAACACAGAGGGTTCAGTTGCATGTGCGGAAATGTAAAGGTACCCCTGGGAAGTTCAGTTGTACCTAATGCCTTCCTTTGAGGGCACTTTTTGATGGGCGAAAGGGGTTTGGAACGCGTTTTCTTTGGACCTGTTTAGAATTCCTCTCCAATTCCGGGTAGGGCTATGTTTCGGGTTGCTCAGAAAGAGCGAACACAGATGGTTCATGTGCATGTGGGGCTGCATGAATGCTCTCCTGGGCAGCTCCGTGTACCGAAAGCGTTCGTCTTGGGCACTTTTTGATGGGCGAAAGGGGCTGGCAATGCGTTTTCTGGGGCCCTATTTGGACTTCTTCTTTGATACTGGGTAGGGATATGTTTCGTGTTGCTCAGAAAGAGCGAATACAGAGGGTCCAGTGGCATGTGGGACTGCGTGAGTGCTCTCCTGGGGAGTTCAGTTATACCCAAAGCCTTCCTTTGAGGTCAAGTTTTGATGGGTGAAAGGGGCTTTGAACGCGTTTTCCTTGGAACTTTTTTGAATTCCTCTCCCATTCCGGGTAGGTCTATGTTTTGGGATGATAAGAAAGAGCGAACACAGAGGGTCCAGTTGCACATGTGGCTGCGTGAAGGCTCCCCTGGGGTGTTCACTTGTACCCAAAGACTTCTTCTGAGGCCACTTTTTGATGGTCGAAAGGGGCTGGTAATGCGTATTCTTTCGTAATATTTGGAATTCCTCTGAGATGCTGTGTAGAGCTGTTTCGTGTTGCTCAGAAAGAGAGAACACAGAGGGTCCAGTTGCATGTGGGGCTGCGTGAAGGCTCCCCAGGGGAGTTCAGTTGTATCCAAAGCCTTCCTTTGAGGTCAAGTTTTGATGGGCGAAAGGAGCTTGGAGTACGTTTTCTGGGGCCCTATTTGGAATTCCTCTCCCATACCGGGTAGGGTTGTGTTTCAGGTGGCTAGGAAAGAGCGAATACAGCGGGTCCAGTTGCATGTGTGCCTGCGTCAAGGCTCCCCTGGGGAGTTCACTTGTACCCAAAGCCTTCCTCTGGGGGCACTTTTTGATGGGCGAAAGGGGCTGGTAATGCGTTTACTTTGGTCCTATTTGGAATTCCTCTGCGATGCCGAGTAGGGCTATGTTTTGGGTTGCTCAGAAAGAGCGAGCACAGAGGATCCAGCAGCATGTGGTACTACGTGAATGCTCTCCTTGGGAGATCATTTCTACGGAAGGCCTTCTTTAGGGGCAGGTGTTTTTTTTTGTGAAAGGGGCTTTGAACTCTTTTTCTGGGGCCCTATTTGGAATTCCTCTCCCATGCCTGGTATGGCTATGTTTCAGGTTGCTCAGAAAGAGCGAACAGAGAGGGTCCAGTTGCAGTGGGGCAGCGTAAATGCTCCTCTGTGGAATTCAGTTCTACCCTAAGCCTTCCTTTGAGGGCAAGTTTTGATGGGCGAAAGGGGTTTGGAATGCGTTTTCTGGGGCCCTATTTGGACTTCCTCTCCGATGCCAGGTAGGTCTATGTTTTGGGTTGCTCAGAAAGAGCGAACACAGAGGGTCCAGTTCCATGTGGGCCTGCGTGAAGGCTCCCCTGGGGAGTTCACTTGTACCCAAAGACTTCCTCTGGGGGCACTTTTTGATGGGCGAAAGGGACTGGCAATGCGTTTTCTTTGGTGCTATTTGGAATTCCTCTGCGATGCCGGGTAGGTCTATGATTCGGGTTG
This sequence comes from Mergus octosetaceus, assembly GCA_036873955.1. Taxonomy (NCBI): domain Eukaryota; kingdom Metazoa; phylum Chordata; class Aves; order Anseriformes; family Anatidae; genus Mergus; species Mergus octosetaceus. Next base: position 1,181,794 of record CM072286.1, read on the forward strand.
CTCAGAAAGAGCAAACACAGAGGGATCATGTGCCTGTGGGGCTGCATGAATGCCCCCCTGGGGAGTTCAGTTGTATCCAAAACCTTCCTTTAAGGGCAACTTTTGTTGGCGAAAGGGGCTTTCAACGTGTTTTCTGGGGCCCTTTTTTGAATTCCTGTTCCCTGCTGGGTACGGCTATGTTTCATATTGCTCAGAAAGAGCGAACACAGAGGGTCCAGTTGCATGTGTGGCTGCGTGAAGACTCCCCTGGGGAGTTCCATTGTATCCAAAAACTTCCTATGAGGGCACTTTTAGATGGGAGAAAGGGGATTGGAATGCGTTTTCTGGGGCCGTAATTGGACTTCCTCTCCGATGACAGGTAGGGCTATGTTTCGGGTTGCTCAGAAAGAGCGAACACAGAGGGTCCAGCTGCATATGGGGCTGCATGAATGCTCTCCTAGGGACTTCCGTTGTAGCCAAAGCCTTCCACTGGGGGCATATTTTTATCGGCAAAAGGGGCTTTGAAAGCATTTTCTTTGGAGCTTTTTTGAATTCGTCTGCGATGCTGGGTAGGGCTATGTTTCGTGTTGCTCACAACGAGCAAACACAGAGGGTCCAGTTGCATGTGTGGCTGCGTGAAGGCTCCCCTGGGGAGTTCAGTTGTATCCAAAGCCTTCCTTTGAGGTCAAGTTTTGATGGGCGAAAGGTGCTTGGAATACGTTTTCTGAAGCCCTATTTGGAATTCCTCTCCAATGTCGGGTAGGGCTACGTTTCAGGTTGCTCAGAAAGAGCGAACACAGATGGTTCATGTGCATGTGGGGCTGCATGAATGCTCTCCTGGGGAGATCAGTTGTACGCAAAGCTTTCATTTGAGGGCACCTTTTGTTTTTGCGAAAGGGGCTTTGAACGCTTTTTCTGGGGCCCTATTTGGAATTCCTCTCCCAGACCTCGTAGGGCTATGTTTCGTGTTGCTCAGAAAGAGTGAACAGAGAGGATCCAGTTGCATGTGTGGCTACGTGAAGGCTCCCCAGGGGAGTTCAGTTGTATCCAAAGCCTTCCTTTGAGGTCAAGTTTTGATGGGCGAAAGGGGCTTGGAATGCCTTTTCTGGGGCCCTATTTGGAATTCCTCTCCCATGCCGGGTAGGGTTATGTTTCAGGTTGCTGAGAAAGAGCGAACGCAGAGGGTTCAGTTGCATGTGGGCCTGCGTAAAGGCTCCCCTTGGGAGTTCACATGTACCCAAAGCCTTCCTTTGAGGGCACTTTTTGATGGTCGGAAGTGGTTGGAATGTGTTTTCTGGGGCCCTATTTGGAATTACACTCCGATGCTGGATAGGGCTATGTTTCGAGTTGCTCAGAAAGAGCGAACACAGAGGATCCAGTTTTATGTGTGGCTACGTGAAGGCTCCCCTGGGGAGTTCAGTTGTATCCAAAGCCTTCCTTTGAGGGCACTTTTTGATGGGTGAAAGGGGCTTGGAACGCTTTTTCTTTGGACCTTTTTTGAATTCCTCTCCGATGCCGGGTAGGGCTATGTTTCGGGTTGATCACAATGAGCAAACACAGAGGGTCCAGTTGCATGTGTGGCTGCGTGAAGGCTCCCCTGGGGAGTTCAGTTGTATCCATAGACTTCCTTTGAGGGCACTTTTTGATGGGCGAAAGGGACTTGGAATCCTTTTTCTGGGGCCGTATTTGGACTTCCTCTCCGATGAGAGGTAGGGTTATGTTTCGGGTTCCTCAGAAAGAGCGAACACAGAGGGTTCATGTGCATGTGGGGCTGCATGAATGTTCCCCTGGGGAGTTCAGTTGTACCTAATGCCTTTCTTTGAGGGCACTTTTTGATGTGTGAAAGGGGCTTTGAACGCGTTTTCGTTGGACTTTTTTTGAATTCTTCTGCGATGTCGGGTAAAGCTATGTTTCGGGTTGCTCCGAAAGAGCGAACACAGAGGGTTCAGTTGCATGTGGGGAAATGTAAAGGCTCCCCTGGGGAGTTCAGTTGTACCTAATGCCTTCCTCTGAGGGCACTTTTTGATGGGCGAAAGGGGCTTGGAACGCGTTTTCTTTGGATCTTTTTTAATTCCTCTCCGATGCCGGGTAGGTCTATGTTTCAGGTGGCTCAGAAAGAGCGAACACAAAGGATGCAGTTGCATGTGTGGCTGCATGAAGGCTCCCCTGTGGAGTTCAGTTGTACCCAAAGCCTTCCTTTGAGGGCACTTTTTGATGGTCGGAAGGGCTTGGAATGTGTTTTCTGGGGCCCTATTTGGAATTCCAAACCAATGCTGGATAGGGCTATGTTTCGGGTTGCTCAGAAAGAGCGTACACAGATGGTCCAGTTGCATGTGTGGCTGCGTGAAGGCTCCCCTGGGGAGTTCATTTGTATCCAAAGCCTTTCTCTGGGGGCACTTTTTGATGGGCGAAAGGGGCTTGGAATGCATTTTCTGGGGCCTTATTTGGACGTCCTCTCCGATGTCAGGTAGGGCTAAGCTATGGGTTGCTCAGAAAGAGCGAACAAAGAGGGTCCAGCTGCATGTGGGGCTGCATGAATACTCCCCTGGGGAGTTCAGTTGTACCGAAAGGCTTACTTTGGGGGCAATTTTTGATGGGTTAAAGGGGCTTGGAACACATTTTCTTGGGACCTTTTTTGAATTTCTCTCCGATGCCGGGTAGGGCTATGTTTCGGGTTGCTGAGAAAGAGCGAACACAGATGGTACATGTGCATGTGGGGCTGCATGAATGCTCTCCTGGGGAGTTCCCTTGTACCCAAAGCCTTCCTCTAGGGGCACTTTTTGATGGGCGAAAGGGGCTTTGAATGCATTTTCTGGGGCCCTATTTGGAATTCCACTCCGATGCTGGTTATGGCTACGTTTTGTGTTGCTCAGAAAGAGTGAACACAGAGGGTTTATGTGTATGTGTTAAAAGCCCCTTTCGCCCATCAAAACTTACCCTCAAAAGAAGGCTTTGGATACAACTGAACTCCCCAGGGGAGCCTTCACGCAGCCACACATGCACCTGGACCCTCTGTGTTTGCTCGTTGTGACAAACCCGATACATAGCTCTACCGGGCATCGCAGAGGAATTCAAAAAAGCTCCAAAGAAAACGCATTCAAAGCCCCTTTCACCCATCAAAACTTACCCTCAAAAGAAGGCTTTGGATAAAACTGAACTCCCCAGGGGAGCATTCATGCACCCCACATGCACATGAACCCTCTGTGTTCGTTCTTTCTGAGGAACCCGAAATATAACCCTACCTCTCATCGGAGAGGAAGTCCAAATACGACCACCGAAAACACATTCCAACCCCTTCCGACCATCAAAAAGTTCCGTTATAGCAAGTCTTTGGGTACAACGGAACTCCCCAGGAGAGCATTCACGCAGTCCCACATGCAACTGGACCCTCTGTGTTTGCTCTTTCTGAGCAACCCGAAACATAGCCCTACCCGGCATCGTAGAGGAATTCAAAAAAGGTCCAAAGTAAACGCGTTCAAAGCCCCTTTCGCCCATCAAAAATTGGCCCTAGAGGAAGGCATTGGGTACAACTGAACTCCTCAGGGGAGCATTCATGCAGCCCCACATGCAACTGAACCCTCTGTGTTCGCTCTTTCTGAGCAACCCATAACATAGCCCTACCTATCATCGGAGAGGAAGTCCAAATAAGGCCCCAGAAAACGCATTCCAAGCCCCTTTCGCCCATGAAAAAGTGCCCTCAAAGGAAGGCTTTGGATACAACTGAACTCCCCAGGGGAGCCTTCACGCAGCCACACATGCAACTGGACCATCTGTGTACGCTCTTTCTGAGCAACCCGAAACATAGCCCTATCCAGCATCGGTTTGGAATTCCAAATAGGGCCCCAGAAAACACATTCCAAGCCCTTCCGACCATCAAAAAGTGCCCTCAAAGGAAGGCTTTGGGTACAACTGAACTCCACAGGGGAGCCTTCACGCAGCCACACATGCAACTGCATCCTTTGTGTTCGCTCTTTCTGAGCCACCTGAAACATAGACCTACCCGGCATCGGAGAGGAATTAAAAAAGATCCAAAGAAAACGCGTTCCAAGCCCCTTTCGCCCATCAAAAAGTGCCCTCAGAGGAAGGCATTAGGTACAACTGAACTCCCCAGGGGAGCCTTTACATTTCCCCACATGCAACTGAACCCTCTGTGTTCGCTCTTTCGGAGCAACACGAAACATAGCTTTACCCGACATCGCAGAAGAATTCAAAAAAAGTCCAACGAAAACGCGTTCAAAGCCCCTTTCACACATCAAAAAGTGCCCTCAAAGGAAGGCTTAGGATACAACGGAACTCCCCAGGGGAACATTCATGCAGCCCCACATGCACATGAACCCTCTGTGTTCGCTCTTTCTGAGGAACCCGAAACATAACCCTACCTCTCATCGGAGAGGAAGTCCAAATACGGCCCCAGAAAAAGGATTCCAAGTCCCTTTCGCCCATCAAAAAGTGCCCTCAAAGGAAGTCTATGGATACAACTGAACTCCCCAGGGGAGCCTTCACGCAGCCACACATGCAACTGGACCCTCTGTGTTTGCTCGTTGTGATCAACCCGAAACATAGCCCTACCCGGCATCGGAGAGGAATTCAAAAAAGGTCCAAAGAAAAAGCGTTCCAAGCCCCTTTCGCCCATCAAAAAGTGCCCTCAAAGGAAGGCTTTGGATACAACTGAACTCCCCAGGGGAGCCTTCACGTAGCCACACATAAAACTGGATCCTCTGTGTTCGCTCTTTCTGAGCAACTCGAAACATAGCCCTATCCAGCATCGGAGTGTAATTCCAAATAGGGCCCCAGAAAACACATTCCAACCCCTTCCGACCATCAGAAAGTGCCCTCAAAGGAAGGCTTTGGGTACAACAGAACTCCCGAGGAGAGCAATCAGTCCCACATGCAACTGGACCCTCTGTATTCGCTCTTTCTGAGCAACCGGAAACATAGCCCTACCCGTTATCAAAGAAGAAGTCCAAATAGGGCCCCAGAAAACACATTCAAAGCCTCTTTCGCCCATCAAAAAGTGCCCCTAGGGGAAGGCTTTGGGTACAACGGAACTCCCCAGGAGAGAATTCATGCAGCCCCACATGCACATGAACCATCTGTGTTCGCTCTTTCTCAGCAACCCGAAACATAGCCCTACCCGGCATCGGAGAGGAATTCAAAAAAGGTCCAAAGAAAACGCGTTCCAAGCCCCTTTTGCCCTTTAAAAAGTGCCCCCAGAGGAAGGCTTTGGGTACAACTGAACTCCCCAGAAGATTATTCATGCAGCCCCACATGCAGCTGGACCCTCTGTGTTCGCTCTTTCTGAGGAACCCGAAACATAACCCTAACTCTCATCGGAGAGGAAGTCCAAATAGGGCCCCAGAAAATGCATTCCAAGCCCCTTTCGCCCATCAAAAAGTGCCCTCAACGTTAGGCTTTGGATAAAACTGAACTCCCCAGGGGAGCATTCATGCAGCCCCACATGCACATGAACCCTCTGTGTTCGCTCTTTCTGAGCAACACGAAAATTATCCCTACCCGGCATCGCAGAGGAATTCCAAATAGGACCAAAGAAAACGCATTGCCAGCCCCTTTCGCCCATCAAAATTTGACCTCAAAGGAAGGCTTTGGGTACATGTGAACTCCCAAGGGGAGCCTTTACGCAGGCCCACATGCAACTGAACCCTCTGCGTTCGCTCTTTCTCAGCAACCTGAAACATAACCCTACCCGGCATGGGAGAGGAATTCCAAATAGGGCCCCAGAAAAGGCATTCCAAGCCCCTTTCGCCCTTTCAAAACTTGACCTCAAAGGAAGGCTTTGGATACAACTGAACTCCCCTGGGGAGCCTTCACGTAGCCACACATGCAACTGGATCCTCTCTGTTCACTTTTTCTGAGCAACACGAAACGTAGCCCTACGAGGTCTGGGAGAGGAATTCCAAATAGGGCCCCAGAAAAAGCGTTCAAAGCCCCTTTCGCAAAAACAAAAGGTGCCCTCAAATGAAAGCTTTGCGTACAACTGATCTCCCCAGGAGAGCATTCACGCAGTCCCACATGCAGCTGGATCCTCTGTGTTCGCTCTTTCTGAGCAACCTGAAACGTAGCCCTACCCGGCATTGGAGAGGAATTCCAAATAGGGCTTCAGAAAACGTATTCCAAGCACCTTTCGCCCATCAAAACTTGACCTCAAAGGAAGGCTTTGGATACAACTGAACTCCCCAGGGGAGCCTTCACGCAGCCACACATGCAACTGGACCCTCTCTGTTCGCTCTTTCTGAGCAACCTGAAACATAGCCATACCAGGCATGGGAGAGGAATTCCAAATAGGGCCCCAGAAAAAGAGTTCAAAGCCCCTTTCACAAAAAAAAACACCTGCCCCTAAAGAAGGCCTTCCGTAGAAATGATCTCCCAAGGAGAGCATTCACGTAGTACCACATGCTGCTGGATCCTCTGTGCTCGCTCTTTCTGAGCAACCCAAAACATAGCCCTACTCGGCATCGCAGAGGAATTCCAAATAGGACCAAAGTAAACGCATTACCAGCCCCTTTCGCCCATCAAAAAGTGCCCCAGAGGAAGGCTTTGGGTACAAGTGAACTCCCCAGGGGAGCCTTGACGCAGGCACACATGCAACTGGACCCGCTGTGTTCGCTCTTTCTGAGCAACCCAAAACATAGACCTACCTGGCATCGGAGAGGAAGTCCAAATAGGGCCCCAGAAAACGCATTCCAAACCCCTTTCGCCCATCAAAACTTGCCCTCAAAGGAAGGCTTAGGGTAGAACTGAATTCCACAGAGGAGCATTTACGCTGCCCCACTGCAACTGGACCCTCTCTGTTCGCTCTTTCTGAGCAACCTGAAACATAGCCATACCAGGCATGGGAGAGGAATTCCAAATAGGGCCCCAGAAAAAGAGTTCAAAGCCCCTTTCACAAAAAAAAACACCTGCCCCTAAAGAAGGCCTTCCGTAGAAATGATCTCCCAAGGAGAGCATTCACGTAGTACCACATGCTGCTGGATCCTCTGTGCTCGCTCTTTCTGAGCAACCCAAAACATAGCCCTACTCGGCATCGCAGAGGAATTCCAAATAGGACCAAAGTAAACGCATTACCAGCCCCTTTCGCCCATCAAAAAGTGCCCCCAGAGGAAGGCTTTGGGTACAAGTGAACTCCCCAGGGGAGCCTTGACGCAGGCACACATGCAACTGGACCCGCTGTATTCGCTCTTTCCTAGCCACCTGAAACACAACCCTACCCGGTATGGGAGAGGAATTCCAAATAGGGCCCCAGAAAACGTACTCCAAGCTCCTTTCGCCCATCAAAACTTGACCTCAAAGGAAGGCTTTGGATACAACTGAACTCCCCTGGGGAGCCTTCATGCAGCCCCACATGCAACTGGACCCTCTGTGTTCTCTCGTTCTGAGCAACACGAAACATAGCTCTACACAGCATCTCAGAGGAATTCCAAATATTACGAAAGAATACGCATTACCAGCCCCTTTCGACCATCAAAAAGTGGCCTCAGAAGAAGTCTTTGGGTACAAGTGAACACCCCAGGGGAGCCTTCACGCAGCCACATGTGCAACTGGACCCTCTGTGTTCGCTCTTTCTTATCATCCCAAAACATAGACCTACCCGGAATGGGAGAGGAATTCAAAAAAGTTCCAAGGAAAACGCGTTCAAAGCCCCTTTCACCCATCAAAACTTGACCTCAAAGGAAGGCTTTGGGTACAACTGAACTCCCCAGGAGAGCACTCACGCAGTCCCACATGCCACTGGACCCTCTGTATTCGCTCTTTCTGAGCAACATGAAACATATCCCTACCCAGTATCAAAGAAGAAGTCCAAATAGGGCCCCAGAAAACGCATTGCCAGCCCCTTTCGCCCATCAAAAAGTGCCCCAAGACGAACGCTTTCGGTACACGGAGCTCCCCAGGAGAGCATTCATGCAGCCCCACATGCACATGAACCATCTGTGTTCGCTCTTTCTGAGCAACCCGAAACATAGCCCTACCCGGAATCGGAGAGGAATTCTAAACAGGTCCAAAGAAAACGCGTTCCAAACCCCTTTCGCTCATCAAAAAGTGCCCTCAAAGGAAGGCATTAGGTACAACTGAACTTCCCAGGGGTGCCTTTACATTTCCGCACATGCAACTGAACCCTCTGTGTTCGCTCTATCTGAGCAACCCGAAACATAGCTTTACCCGACATCGCAGAGGAATTCAAAAAAAGTCCAAATAAAACGCGTTCAAAGCCCCTTTCGCCCATCAAAAAGTGCCCTCAAAGGAAGGCTTTGGATACAACGGAACTCCCCAGGGGAGCATTCATGCAGCCCCACATGCACATGAACCCTCTGTGTTCGCTCTTTCTGAGGAACCCGAAATATAACCCTACCTCTCATCGGAGAGGAAGTCCAAAGACGCCCACAGAAAAAGCATTCCAAGCCCCTTTCGCCCATCAAAAAGTGCCCTCAAAGGAAGTCTATGGATACAACTGAACTCCCCAGGGGTCCCTAAACGCAGCCACTCATGCAACTGGACCCTCTGTGTTCGCTCTTTCTGCGCAACCTGAAACATAGCCCTACCAGGCATCGGAGAGGAAGTCCAAATAGGTCCAAAGAAAAGGCGTTCCAAGCCCCTTTCGCCCATCAAAAAGTGCCCCAAGAAGAAGGCTTTGGGTACAAATGAACACCCCAGGGGAGCCTTCATGCAGCAACACGTGCAACTAGACCATCTGTGTTCGCTCTTTCTGAGCATCCCAAAACATAGACCTACCAGGAATGGGAGAGGAATTCAAAATAGGGCCCCAGAAAACGCGTTCAAAGCCCCTTTCGCCCATCAAAATTTGCCCGCAAAGTAAGGTTTTGGGTACAAATGAACTCCCCAGGGGGGCATTCATGCAGCCCAACATGCACATGAACCCTCTGTATTCGCTCTTTCTGAGCAACGCTAAAACTAGCCCTACCCGGCATCGCAGAGGAATTCCAAATAGGACCAAAGAAAACGCATTGCCAGCCCCTTTCGCCCATCAAAAAGTGCCCCCAGAGGAAGGCTTTGGGTACAACTGAACTCCCCAGTGGAGACTTCACGCAGCCACACATGCAACTGGACACTCTGTGTTCGCTCTTTCTGAGCAACCTGAAACATAGCCATACCAGGCATGGGAGAGGAATTCCAAATAGGGCCCCAGTAAAAGCGTTCAAAGCCCCTTTCACAAAAACAAAAGATGCCCTCAAAGGAAGGCCTTGCGTACAACTGATCTCCCCAGGAGAGCATTCATGCAGCCCTACATGCACATGAACCACGTGTGTTCGCTCTTTCTAAGCAACCCGAAACATAGCCCTATCCAGCATCGGTGTGGAATTCCAAATAGGGCCCCAGAAAACACATTCCAAGTGCTTCCGACCATCAAAAAGTGCCCTCAAAGGAAGGCTTTGGGTACAACTGAACTACCCAGGAGACCATTCACGCATTCCCACATGCAACTGTATTCTCTGTGTTCGCTCTTTCTGAGCAACACGAAACATAGCTTAAACCGACATCGCAGAGGAATTTAAAAAAGTCCAACGAAAACGCATTCAAAGCCCCTTTCACCCATTAAAAACTGCCTTCAAATGAAGGCTGTGGATACAACGGAACTCCCCAGGGGAGCCTTCACGCAGCCATACATACAACTGGACCCTCTGTGTTCGCTCTTTCTGAGCAACTCGAAACATAGCCCTACCCATTATCAAAGAAGAAGTTCAAATAGAGCCCCAGAAAACCCATTCAAAGCCCCTTTCGGCTATCAAAAAGTGACCCCAGAGGAAGGCTTTGGGTACAACTGAACTCCCCAGGGGAGCCTTCACGGAGGCCCACATGCAACTGAACCCTCTGTGTTCGCTCTTTCTGAGCAACCTGAAACATAACTCTACCCGGCATTGGAGAGGAATTCCAAATAGGGCCCCAGAAAATGTATTCCAAGCCCCTTTCGCCCATCAAAACTTGACCTCAAAGGAAGGCTTTGGATACAACTGAACTCCCCTGGGGAGCCTTCACGCAGCCACACATGCAACTGGACCCTCTGTATTCGCCCTTTCTAAGCAACACGAAACATTAACCTACCAGGCATGGGAGAGGAATTCCAAATAGGGCCCCAGAAAACGCGTTCAAAGCCCCTTTCGCAAAAACAAAAGGTGCCCTCAAAGGAAGGCCTTGCGTACAACTGATCTCCCCAGGAGGGCATTCACACAGTCCCACATGCAGCTGGATCCTCTGTGTTCGCTCTTTCTGAGCAACCCGAAAATTAGCCCTACCCGGCATCGGAGAGGAATTCAAAATAGGGCCCCAGAAAACGCGTTCCAAGCCCTTTTCGCCCATCAAAAAGTGCCCTCAAACGAAGGCTTAGGGTACAACTGAACTCCCCAGGGGAGCCTTCACGCAGCCACACATGCAACTGGACCCTCTGTGTTCGCTCTTTCTGAGCATCCCGAAACAAAACCCTACCCGACATCGCAGAGGAATTCCAAATAGGACCAAAGTAAACGCATTCAAAGCCCCTTTCGCCCATCAAAAAGTGCCCTCAACGGAACGCTTTGGGTACAACTGAACTCCCCAGGGGAGCCTTCACGGAGGCTCACATGCAACTGAACCCTCTGTGTTCGCTCTTTCTGAGCAACCTGAAACATAACCCTAACCGGCATTGGAGAGGAATTCCAAATAGGGCCTCAGAAAACGTATTCCAATCCCCTTTCGCCCATCAAAACTTGACCTCAAAGGGAGGCTTTGGATACAACTGAACTCCCCTGGGGAGCCTTCACGCAGCCACACATGCAACTGGACCCTCTGTGTTCGCTCTTTCTGAGCAACACGAAACATTACCCTACCAGGCATGGGAGAGGAATTCCAAATAGGGCCCAATAAAACGTGTTCAAAGCCCCTTTCGCAAAAACAAAAGGTGCCCTCAAAGGAAGGCCTTGCGTACAACTGATCTCCCCAGGAGAGCATTCACGCAGTCCCACATGCAGATGGATCCTCTGTGTTTGCTCTTTCTGAGTAACCAACACATAGCCCGACCCGGCATCGGAGAGGAATTCAAAATAGGGCCCCAGAAAACGCGTTCAAAGCCCCTTTCGCCCATCAAAAAGTGCCCTCAAACGAAGGCTTAGGGTACAACTGAACTCCCCAGGGGAGCCTTCACGCAGTCACACATGCAACTGGACCCTTTGTGTTCGCTCTTTCTGAGCAACCCGAAACATAGCCCTACCCGGCATTGGAGAGGAATTCCAAATAGGACCAATGTAAACGCATTACCAACCCCTTTCGCCCATCAAAAAGTGCCCCCAGAAGAAGGCTTTGGGTACTAGTGAACACCCCAGGGGAGCCATCACGCAGCCACACGTGCAACTGGACCCTCTGTTTTCGCTCTTTCTGAGCATCCCAAAACATAGACCTACCCTGAATGGGAGAGGAATTCAAAAAAGTTCCAAAGAAAACGCGTTCAAAGCCCCTTTCGCCCATCAAAAGCTGCCCTCAAAGGAAGGTTTTGGGTAAAACTCAACTCCACAGGGGGGCATTCATGCAGCCCAACATACACATGAACCCTCTCTATTCGCTCTTTCAGAGCAACCTGAAACATAGCCCTACCCTGCATTGGAGAGGAATTCTAAAAAGGTCCAAAGAAAACGCGTTCCATGCCCCTTTCACCCATCAAAAAGTGCCCTCAAAGGAAGGCATTAGGTACAACTGAACTCCCCAGGGGAGCATTTACATTTCCCAACATGCAACTGAACCCTCTGTGTTCGCTCTTTCTGAGCAACCCGATACATAGCTTTACGCGACATCGCAGAAGAGTTCTAAAAAAGTCCAAAGAAAACACGTTCAATGCCCCTTTCGCCCATCAAAAAGAGCCCTCAAAGGAAGGCTTATGGTAAAACTGAACTCCCCACGGGAGCATTCACGCAGTCCCACATGCAACTGGAACCTCTGTGTTTGCTCGTAGAGAGCAACCCGAAACATATCCCTACCCGGCATCGCAGACGAATTCAAAAAAGCTGCAAAGAAAACGCGTTTAAAGCCCCTTTTTCCGATCAAAATGTGCCCCAAGAGAAAGGCTTTGGGTACAAGTGAACTCCCCAGGAGAGCATTCATGCAGCCCCACATGCAGCTGGACCCTCTGTGTTTGCTCTTTCTGAGCAACCCGAAACATAGCCCTACCTGGCATCGGAGAGGAAGTCCAATTAGGGCCCCAGAAAACACATTCCAAACCCCTTTCGCCCATCAAAAAGTACCCTTAAAGGAAGGCTTGGGATACAACTGAACTCCCCAGGGGAGCCTTCACGCAGCCACACATGCAACTGGACCCTCTGTGTTCGCTCTTTCTGAGCAACCCGAAACATAGTCCTACCTGGCATCTCAGAGGAATTCCAAATAGGAGCAAAGAAAACGCATTGCCAGCCCCTTTGTCCCATCAAAAAGTGCCCTCAAAGGAAGGCATTGGGTACAGCCGAACTCCCCTAGGGAGCCTTCATGCAGCCACACATGCAACTGGACCCTCTGTGTTCGCTCTTTCTGAGCAACCCGAAACATAGCCCTACCCAGCATAGGAGAGGAATTCAAAATAGGACCCCAGAAAACGCATTCCAAGCCCCTTTCGCCCATCAAAACTTGACCTCAAAGGAAGGCTTAGGGTAGAACTGAACTCCCCAGAGGAGCATTTACGCAGCCCCACTGCAACTGCACCCTCTCTGTTCGCTCTTTCTGAGCAACCTGAAACATAGCCGTACCAAGCATGGGAGAGGAATTCAAAATAGGGCCCTAGAAAATGCGTTCAAAGCCCCTTTCGGCAATCAAAAAGTTCCCCCGGAGGAAGGCTTTGGGTACAACCGAACTCCCCAGGGGAGCCTTCACGCAGCCACAAATGCAGCTAGACCCTCTGTGTTCGCTCTTTCTGAGCAACCCGAAACATAACCCTACCCGGCATCGCAGAGGAATTCCAAATATGACCAAAGTAAACGCATTACCAGCCCCTTTCGCCCATCAAAAAGTGCCCCCAGAAGAAGGCTTTGGGTACAAGTGAACACCCCAGGGGAGTCTTCACGCAGGCCCACATGCAACTGCATCCTTTGTGTTCGCTCTTTCTGAGCAACCTGAAAGATAACCCTACCCAGCATTGGAGAGGAATTCCAAATAGGGCCTGTAGGGAAGGATACATGTCCACTGAAGGTTCCTCCGGGTAAAGGCCTGTGTAAAACTGGTCAACAGAATATTTACCTGCTTGTTTGAAGATCTGACAGGTACAGGACGTGCAGATGTTAGGCTTAGACCTCGACACCTGCAGCCGGCTCATAAGACCGACATCCGGCTTTGATTGTTATTATAGGCTGTTTGCCAGGGAACTCATGACTTGTGGTCAGCCCTACGATGGGTATATTAGTGGAAGAATCTTGCTCTGATCTTTGGGGAGAGATCTGAAGCTGATGATCTGCATCTTTCCTTCCCTGGTACTGGGACGCCGGACCAGGAAACTCCTCGAGGTTGAGTGCCCAGACATCTGCTGGTGGTATGTTCTTGCTATGCCTATCTAATTAATTCTCGCTTTCTTGATTATTCTTTCCCTCTGTGTCGTAGTAGTCGACCTGGTAATATTTGAATAAACCATCGTTGCTGCTATTTAGTTGTTGTAGACTCGTTATTACAAAATTGGCGTAGTCGGCAGGATGACTACTATCTTTGACACAGACCTTTCTGCCTTCTCTACTAATCCTCTCTTTGCATTATTAGGGAAGAATTTTTGTCCTCCCTCATCGGATGGACAATTGTGGGCTCTTCAACATTGGCATAACCCACAAGAAATAACGGATAGAATTGAAACTTGTAGGGCCAAAGATAAACCTGGTAAAAATAAGAAAGGAATGTGTGCAATTTTGGGAGCTTGTTTGATAGCTGCCCAAGAACATTTTAAAAGGAATATCTCTTCAAAAGATACAGAAATAGCTCACTTGAAAACATTGGTAAAAAGCTTACGTGAGCGTCTCGATATGTATCGGGCCCAACTACCTACCTCAACCATGTCTATTAAAAGTGTTAAGACACTCTCTATGGCCCCTGATCCGGAGACATGGGATGGAGATATTTGGAATTCTGAAGATGAAAATGATGATGATAATTGGGAAATAGTGGATCTCCATGCGGATGGAATCCCCTATAGGGTTAATCCTGTAATTAAAACTGAGGTCACCCAGTCTCAAAATGGTCAGCCAAGAACTTTAAAGAAAAAGTCAGCTTGGTCCCCGAATGAGTTGGCCGACTTAGTAAACAAGTTTAGTCGGAAACCTGGCGAAGATGAAATAAGTTATTTATGGCGGGTCAGCTTGTCAGGAGGTGACCGCATTTTATTAAGTCAAGAGGAGTCACGAGGGTTCTGGGGCAGTGGTGTGTTGTTAGACCTGTTGCCCGGGGACCAATCCATAACAGCCAGGGTAGCAAAATGGATCTCGGGAATTGATAAAACAGAACGAGGAGAGCCTTATAGCATCTCTGTTCAGAATATAGATGACTTACCTCAAGCTGTACAAAAAATGGCCTGTTTGCAAGCCATTGAGGATGCTGGTGACAATGATGCTCCTATTTCGTCACCAATAACCCCACAAAATTTGAAACCCTTAATCAGGGGACTTCCTGATACTTTGAAATTGGAACTGAAACGTATTGCAGGGGAAATTGTGAGTGCTTATCAATTAAATACGCATGTTATGACTTATGGAGAACTATTACATACTCTTGTCATCTTGGCACGGGAAATGGGCATTACTAATATGCAACCAATTCCAAAGATAAAGATTCGAAAGGTGGGACAAAACCAGGGAAATAATATAAAGTCTCAAATAACAAGAATGCCTAAACCTATTACTAAACCTAATACGTCCTTTACAGGTAGAAGGCCTCCTGATCCCCTCCGTAATAAATTATGGAGGCAGGCTCTTTCCCTTGGCATTCCCCGCTCTGCCTTGCATAATCTACCTACATCTGATATGCAACGACTTGTTAACCTTATTTCACAGTCTAAGCTTACACACACTCCAACTGCTACTTCGAAACCAACTGTTTCTCCCTCTACTCCCTCAGGTCCTGTAACTCCATCGGCACCTCCTGCTTTACCTCCTTCACCTTTCGATACTGCACGCTCTTTATACCATCCTTTACCAAAACAAAAAAACTTGTAAGGGCGGGGGGATTTACCGGCCATCCTACCCGCTGTGTTTCAAGGCTGGATATGGTAACTTCAGAAGGTGACCCGTATTTACTTTTACCTGTTGGCAGGTTTCAAACACCTGTCTCTTTTCTGCTTGATTCTGGAGCCCAGATTTCGGTTTTGGCATCAGAAGATGCCACTAGGGCAGGGATTTCCCCAGGAAAAACAGTAGTACAGGTAGAAGGTGCTACTGGTTCTGCTGAAACATTTCCCATAGCACGAGTACCAATCTCTTTACCAGGAGAAAAACGCTCCTGTAATTTAGAAATGGTAATTTCACCTAAGGTTCGGACTAGTATCCTGGGGATTGACGCTCTTTTAGGGCGGCGCTGGATCACTGTAGATGGCCGTATATGGTCTTTCGGGGCCCCTCCACCTTTTAGAGTTAATCTTTTACAGAAAGCACCTGCCCTTCCTTTTTCTAAGGTTACTAGGGTTCAACAATATAATTTGCCTGCAGCTGCACGGGCTGCCGTACCTCCTATTCTGAAGGATTTGGAAGATCGAAATATTATTTTCCGTACTCATTCTCCTTTTAACTCCCCTGTCTGGCCAGTTCGGAAGCCTAATGGTACCTGGCGTTTAACTATAGGCTATCGCCGACTGAATGCAAATACTGGTCCTTTAACTGCTGCTGTTCCTAACATCGTTTCTCTTATTCACAGTATTCAAACTGCTGCCTATACCTGGATGGCAACATTGGATGTTAAAGATATGTTCTTTATGATCCCTTTGCAGGATGTGGACAAATCTAAATTTGCATTTACATGGGACGGTGTCCAGTTTACATTTAACAGATTGCCTCAAGGATATCGACACTCTCCAACTATTGCACATAATGCCCTTGCGTCAGCACTAACTACCTTTTCTCCAACAGATCCATCTGTTGCTCTACATCAATATATTGATGATATTTTAGTAGGTGGATATGACCGTACTGCTGTTCAAGAAACAGCCTCAGCATTATGGAAATTCCTTTCTGCAATGGGTCTAGATATTCCTCCTTCTAAGTGCCAGGGTCCCAGTCAGGAAGTGAAATTTTTGGGTGCTTGGTGGGTAGCCGGAGCAATTTCTGTCCCTGAGGATGTATTAGACAAACTGTCTAAACAACCAGTACCTACTGGTAAAAGGGAACTCCAACAAATCCTAGGGACATTGGGATATTGGAGAAAACATGTCCCTGGGTTTTCTGTTATTGCTCGACCTTTATATAATCTTCTTAGGAAAAATCAACAATGGGATTGGACACCCATACACACTGAGGCTCTTTTATCTTTAATCTCCCAATTAAAACAACATCGCTCTTTAGGTCCCTTGCACCCAACTGACCCCTTTCATGTTGAATGGGGATTTTCTTATCATGCCTCTTATGTAAATATCTTTCAAAAGGGGCCGGAGGGACCTACGCGTCCCATCTCATTCTCATCTTCTGCATTTAAAGATACGGAGATGAGGTATACTGATTGGGAGAAGGGTTTGCTTTCTTTAGCAAGAGCAGTTAAAGAAGCGGAACGGATTCGGTCTACCCAGCCGATTGTTTTACATGGGCCTTTCCCTCTTCTAAGAAAAATACTTTCGGGGGAGCCCCCCCCCGAGGGCATTGCTCAAAGGGCAACCGTCCAAAAACTCTATTCTTATTTAGATGGTATTCACGCTCTGGTACCTCTCTCTGAAGGGCAGTCAAAACAAACACACCTGCAACTTCCCTTAAACCCCAATTTCCTCAAATCCACGTCTCGACCGCCCCCCTCGCCCATTAAAATTGCCTCCCCTCTTACCAAAGACTCCCTTTTGAACGGGGTCTGGTTTACAGATGCATCTGCCTTTCGTGCAAAAAATGTTTGGCATTATAAGGCAGTGGCTCTTGAAGTGACCACCTCCAGAACTGTTGAAGAATTGGGAGAGGGTAGCGCTCAAGTGGGTGAGTTACGAGCTGTTTTATTAGCTTTTCGCTCTGGGGCTGATGTCGTATATACAGATTCTTACGCGACATTCAAAGGGGCTACCGAATGGTGTATTCATTGGGAAATGTTAGATTGGATTGTTGATCGTAATCCCGTTTGGAGAACGGAGGATTGGAAAGAGCTGTTATCTATTGCTCGTATTAGACCTATTGCGGTGGGATGGGTTAAAGCTCATCAAAAGGATCATGGGGTAGAGGCCTGGTGGAATAATAAAGCCGACCTCCTTAGTAAAATACGAGCCATTACTACTATTTATCATGAAGATAATCAGGACGGTTTGTTTCCGCCTGAGAAAATCCGTATTGTTGATACAACTCTTACTCCTCCCTCCGACTCTGAACAGGAAGATGATCTCCCGGACCCGTGGGAGCGATTGGGGGAATGGCTCCACCTAAAACAAAACCATGCCGGATATAAGCCTCTCTTTTATGAGGCACGTTCACGGGGGTGGCCGCTTACTGAGGCAATGTGTAAAACTATTATCACGGGATGTCCCCTTTGTCGGCTACGAATTAAGGAACCTAGTCCTCAACAGGCACCCCCCTTACATATTAAGGATGGCAAATTATTGTGGTCCACGTGGCAGATAGATTATGTAGGACCTTTAATGCCATCACATGGGAAGAAATATATTCTGACGGGGGTGGAGGTGGTATCAGGGTTAATGATGGCTACAGCTTTTCCTGCTGCCACATCACAAAACACCGTAAAGGGGTTAGAATTGTGGTTTAGTGTTTTACCTTCTCCGGAATCAATCCAAAGTGATAATGGAAGTCACTTTTCGGCTCAAATAGTCCAGGAATGGGCAAAGGAAAATAGTATTAAGTGGGTTTTCCATACTCCATACTACCCGCAGGCTAATGGAATAGTAGAAAGAGCTAATGGCCTATTGAAAAAATTTCTAGATGTTAATAAAGGAAATTGGGATCAGCGACTGCCTACGGCTTTATATGCTCTTAATAATCGATGGACTGCATATGGTACTCCAAAAATTAGGGCTTTCCACCCAGATACGGCAGTCTTACCTAAACCTTTACCATCCACATCTGCAACCATCCCGGTTAAATTTTATGCTGGACAGCCAGTAAGGGTACGAATGCCTCAGATTGGAATTGTACCTTTAACTTTGCAAACGCCACGTGGTACATATGCTTGGGATGCATTGGATAATAATGGGAAACTTCACAAAATTAGTACCCGATGGATATTGCCTGATTCCTCTTAATCATTTATTTATTACAGACCTTGCCAAAATATGTATCCTTCTCTACCTTATAAGCTCAATGAAAGTTTTACTGCGCATATTGATTGGAAACAAGAGGGTCCTCACTGCTTGGATGCGGATCACTGCTCCGAAATAATAGTAATTTTGTTAAACATTGCTATTTGTCTTGTAGGATTACTTATGGTTGTTTTCTCATTATATATTTACTATAGTAGGAAGTATCACCGCTTGTTGTTTTCTCTCATAGCAGCAGAGATACGAGAACGGAATCGTCGTGCTGCAGAAAGTTGCACGGCCGTAAATCTTTCTTCACCGCCTGTCGTCCACCCAATCTTTGTTTCTAATCCTGGTCTGACTAACACCCCTGAGAGTCCTCGATATTCCCCTTTATTTTTGCCCCCAAATACTCCTGAAACTCCTGAAACTCCTGGAAATGTTTCTCCTACTGTCTCTTTTACTAGTTATAGCTCCGCGGCTTTCTCGCGGAGAAACTCTCCCTTCCCCAGTAATTAATTCCACTGATCTGGAAAAGAATGTGGTCGCACAGCTTTTGAAAACTTTTGCTCACGCTGTTAATTCTACTTCAGTAACAGCTTGTTTGCCAAATCCTTTGTCCGCTTCCACATCTATTCCACTGGGAATTGTTCCCTTTAATGTAGAAGATGCCATTAAGGTGGGCATCACACATTTAAATGGGTCTTTTCAACAAAAGATTATCTGTACTACCCGCTTATGTCAATTCCATTATGCTAATTATACCTACCCAAAAAATATGAACTATACCAACATGTATAGATTTTATAATTGTACTGTGCAATTCGAGGGAATAGCTCTGAATAAATCGATTCATTGTGCTAATCTCCCATGGGCTGATCTGGTCACCACCACCTCTCCTCCTAATATGGATGGGTCATTGCAATACACTCAACCTGTAAATACCCCATGGTGTATTCAACGACCAGCAACTTGGGGGAAGGACTGCCCGAAAACTTGCAATTCTCCGCAGATGGGATCCGAATGCCCTGTGAATTGTTCTTGGGGAATGTATTCCCCTAGTTGGATTCCTTTAGATCGCTCTGCTTTTCGAATCCCACTTAGTGACCCAAAGATGTGGCATTGTCAAACCCCGATTGCCTGCCACGACGCAGGAGATTATCAATGGATTGACCTTTATCCTTATGTCCGTAATGCTATAATGCAGGGATGTTTGTGTACTAATCATTCTCGCACTGTCTATACTAAATGCTTTGATCGAGTAGGATGCCTTATATTACCTGAAGAGACTGGCGACTGCAATACCGATGGTGTACCTGCCCCGGCTGGATTATTATGGGTCTGTAGCGATGGACAATTATATACTGTGTTACCAGCATCTTTGATGGGTGTTCAATGTACTCTCGGATTACCGACATTGTGTCCTATTTGGAAAATTGGACGACCGCCTGTTTTTACATCAGGAAGAATTCGACGAGCTGAAGAATGGATCTCTACAGGAACTCGGATTGGATGGTGGTTGGAAGGACTGTTTGGGTTCGGTATTGCTACCGTTAGAACTCGAGAAGCTCTTTTCGGGTTAATGCGGGGCGTAGAAGCTTTAACCAATGCGACACGAGATTCTTTGATGCTTTTAAACACGCAGTTACAGCAAACCACACGTCTAGCTTTGCAGAACAGGCAAGCCCTTGATTTAATTTTACTTAAACAACATGGCGTGTGTGGGTTCTTAGGATTAAGTGAAAATGAGTGCTGTATATATATACCTAATATCACTGCTGACCTTAACCAGCAACTAGATATTATGCGTCGAGTTGCCGCTGATACTAGGCAATTGCGAGATGGGTTAACTCAAGGCTGGTTGGGATCTTTGTTGAATAAATTAGGCTTTGGCCTAAGTGGATGGCTTACTTCCTTACTACAGACTATCCTCGTTATCATTGTAATTCTTATTCTTATTTCTTGTATCTTATCATGTACTAAATCTGCGGTAACAAAGAATGTTTTAGCCTTAAAACTGTATTTTTCCAATCCTAGAAGCGTTGACGTACCGCCAGAAAATGTCATGGGACCTCGTGAATCACCAATTTGTGCAATTACATATGATAATCCGGTTTTTGCTTCACCATAGGTATCCACAATATACCCTCGTGGGGGCAAGAGGTCCCTTCACGACCACCCCACAACGATCGTAGAACTGACACAAGTCACGGGGGTGGATATTGTAGGGAAGGATACATGTCCACTGAAGGTTCCTCTGGGTAAAGGCCTGTGTAAAACTGGTCAACAGAATATTTACCTGCTTGTTTGAAGATCTGACAGGTACAGGACGTGCAGATGTTAGGCTTAGACCTCGACACCTGCAGCCGGCTCATAAGACCGACATCCGGCTTTGATTGTTATTATAGGCTGTTTGCCAGGGAACTCATGACTTGTGGTCAGCCCTACGATGGGTATATTAGTGGAAGAATCTTGCTCTGATCTTTGGGGAGAGATCTGAAGCTGATGATCTGCATCTTTCCTTCCCTGGTACTGGGACGCCGGACCAGGAAACTCCTCGAGGTTGAGTGCCCAGACATCTGCTGGTGGTATGTTCTTGCTATGCCTATCTAATTAATTCTCGCTTTCTTGATTATTCTTTCCCTCTGTGTCGTAGTAGTCGACCTGGTAATATTTGAATAAACCATCGTTGCTGCTATTTAGTTGTTGTAGACTCGTTATTACAGGGCCCCAGAAAACGCATTCCAAGCCCCTTTCGCCGATCAAAAGTTGCCCTCAAAGGAAGGTTTTGGATACAACTGAACTCCCCAGGGGGGCATTCATGCAGTCCCACATGCACATGAACCCTCTGTGTTCTCTCTTTCTGAGCAAACCGAAACATAGTCCTACCCGGTATCACAGAGGAATTCCAAATAGGACCAAAGAAAACGCATTGCCAGCCCCTTTCTCCCATCAAAAAGTGCCCTCAAAGGAAGGCATTGGGTACAACTGAACTCCCCAGGGGAGCCTTCACGCAGCCACACATGCAACTGGACCCTCTCTGTTCGCCCTTTCCTAGCAACATGAAACACAACCCTACCCGGCAATTGAGAGAAAGTCCAAATAGGGCCCCAGAAAACGCATTCCAAGCCCCTTTTGCCCATCAAAACTTAACCTCAAAGGAAGGCTTTGGATACAAGTGAACTCCCCTGGGGAGCCTTCACGCAGCCACACATGCAACTGGACCCTCTCTATTCGCTCTTTTTGAGCAACCCGAAACATAGCCCTACCAGGTCTCAGAGGAATTCAAAATAGGTCCCCAGAGAACGTATTCAAAGCCCCTTTCGCAAAAACAAAAGGTGCCCTCAGAGGAAGGCATTGCGTACAACTGCTCTCCCCAGGAGAGCATTCACGCAGTCCCACATGCAGCTAGACCCTCTGTGTTCACTCTTTCTGAGCAACTCAACACATAGCCCTACCCAGCATCGGAGAGGAATTCAAAATAGGGCCCCACAAAACGCGTTCAAAGCCCCTTTCGCCCATCAAAAAGTGCCCCCAGAGAAAGGCTTTGGATACATCTGAACTCCCCAGGGGAGCCTTCACGCAGCCACAAACGCAGCTAGACCCTCTGTGTTCGCGCTTTCTGAGCAACCCGAAACATAGCCCTACCCAGCATCAGAGAGGAAGTCCAAATAGGTCCAAAGAAAATGCGTTCCAAGCCACTTTCACCCATCAAAAAGTGCCCCCAGAGGAAGGCTTTGGGTACAAATGAACTCCCCAGGGGAGCCTTTACGCAGCCACACATGCAAGTGGACCCTCTGTGTTCGCTCTTTCTGTGCAACCTGAAACATAACCCTACCCGGCATTGGAGAGGAATTCCAAATAGGGCCCCAGAAAACGTATTCCAAGCCCATTTCGCCAATCAATACTTGACCTCAGAGGAAGGCTTTGGATACAACTGAACTCCCCTGGGGAGCCTTCACCCAGCCACACATGCAACTGGACCCTCTCTGTTCGCTATTTCTGAGCAACACGAAACATAGCCCTACCAGGCATGGGAGAGGAATTCCAAATAGGGCCCCAAAAAAAGCGTTCAAAGCCCCTTTCGCAAAAACAAAAGGTGCCCTCAAAGGAAGGCTTTGGGTACAACTGATCTCCCCAGGAGAGCATTCATACAGTCCCACATGCAGCTGGTTCCTCTGTGTTTGCTCTTTCTGAACAACCTGAAACATAGCACAACCAAGCACCGGAGTGGAATTCAAAATAGGGCCCTAGAGAAGGCGTTCAAAGCCCCTTTCACCCATCAAAAAGTGCCCCCAGAGGAAGGCTTTGGGTACAACTGAACTCCCCAGGGGAGCCTTCACGCAGCCACAAATGCACCTAGACCCTCTGTGTTCGCTCTTTCTGAGCAACCGAAAACATAGCCCTACCCGGCATCGGCGAGTAATTCAAAAAGGTCCAAAGAAAACGTGTTCAAAGCCCCTTTCGTCCATCAAAAAGTGCCCTCAAAGTAAGGCCTTGGGAACACCTGAACTCCCCAGGGGAGCCTTTACATTTCCCCACATGCAACTGAACCCTCTTTGTTCGCTCTTTCTGAAAAACCCGAAACATAGCTTTACCCGACATTGCAGAGGAACTCAAAAAAAGTCCAAAGAAAACGCGTTCAAAGCCCCTTTCACCCATCAAAAAGTGCCCTCAAAGGAAGGCTTTGGATACAGCTGAACTTCCCAGGGGAGCATTCATGCAGCCCCACATGCACATGAACCCTCTCTGTTCGCTCTTTCTGAGGAAGCTGAAACATAACCCTACCGTTCATCGGAGAGGAAGTCCAAATATGGCCCCAAAACAGCATTCCAATCCAGTTTCTCCCATCAAAAAGTGCCCTCAAAAGAAATCTAGGGATACAACTGAACTCCCCAGGGGAGCCTTCACGCAGCCACACATGCAACTGGACCCTGTGTGTTCGCTCTTCCTGAGCAACCGGAAACATAGCCCTACCCTGCTTCGGAGAGGAATTCAAAAAAGGTCCAAAGAAAACGCGTTCCAAGCCCCTTTCGCCCATCAAAACTTGCCCTCAAAGAAAGGCTTTGGATACAACTGAACTCCCCAGGGGAGCGTTTACGCAGCCCCACAAGCAACTGCACCCTCTGTGTTCGCTCTTTCTGAGCAACCCGAAACATAAACCTATCCAGCATCGGAGTGGAATTCCAAATACGGCCCCAGAAAACACATTCCAAGCCCTTACGACCATCAAAAAGTGCCCTCAAAGGAAGGCTTTGGGTACAATTGAACTCCTCGGGAGAGCACGCGCGCAGTCCCACATGCAACTGGACCCTCTGTATTCGCTCTTTCTGAGCAACCGGAAACGTAGCCCTACCCAGTATCAAAGAAGAAGTCCAAATAGGGCCCCAGAAAACGCATTCAAAGCCCCTTTTGCCAATCAATACTTGACCTCAGAGGAAGGCTTTGGATACAGTTGAACTCCCCAGGGGAGCCTTCTTGCAGCCACACATGCACATGAACCCTCTGTGTTCGCTCTTTCTGAGGAACCCGAAACATAAACCTACCTCTCATCGGAGAGGAAGTCCAAATACGGCCCCAGAAAAAGCATTCCAAGCCCCTTTCGCCCATCAAAAAGTGCCCTCAAAGGAAGGCTTAGGATACAACTGAATTCCCCAGGGGAGCCTTCACGCAGCCACACATGCAACTGGACCCTCTGTGTTTGCTCTTTCTGAGCAACCGGAAACATATCCCTAAACGGCATCGGAGAGGAATTCAAAAAAGGTCCAAAGAAAACGCATTCCAAGCCCCTTTCGCCCATCAAAATGTGCCCTGTAAGGAAGACTTTGGATAAAATTGAACTCCCCAGGGGAGCCTTCATGCAGCCCCACATGCTGCTGGAACCTCTGTGTTCGCTCATTCTAAGCAACTCGAAACATAGCCCTATCCATCATCGGAGTGAAATTGCAAATAGGGCCCCACAAAACAAATTCCAACCCCTTCCGACCATCAAAAAGTGCCCTCAAAGGAAGGCTTTGGGTACAACTGAACTCCCGAGGAGAGCAATCACGCAGTCCCACATGCAACTGGACCCTCTGTATTCGCTCTTTCTGAGCAACCGGAAACATAGCCCTACCCAGTATCAAAGAAGAAGTCCAAATAGGGCCCCAGAAAACGCATTCATAGCCCTTTTCGCCCATCAAAAAGTGCCCCTAGAGGAAGGCTTTGGGTACAACGGAACTCCCCAGGAGAGCATACATGCAGCCCCACATTCACATGAACCATCTGAGTTCGCTCTTTGTCAGCAACCCGAAACATAGTCCTACCCGGCATCGGAGAGGAATTCAAAAAAGGTCCCAAGAAAACGCGTTCCAAGCCCCTTTCGCCCATCAAAAAGTGCCCCAGAGGAAGGCTTTGGGTACAACTGAACTCCCCAGGGAAGCATTCATGCAGCCCCACATGCACCTGGACCCTCTGTGTTCGCTCTTTCTGAGCAACCCAAAACATAGCATTACCCGGCATCGGAGAGGAATTCAAAAATGGTACAGAGAAAACGAGTTCAAAGGCCCTTTCGCCCATCAAAAATTGCCCGCAAAGGAAGGTTTTCAGTACAACTGAACTCCCCAGAGGAGCCTTTACAGTGCCCCACATGCAACTGAACCCTCTGTGTTCGCTCTTTCTGAGCAACCCAAAACATAGCTTTACCCAGCATCGGAGAGGAATTCAAAAAAGGTCCAAAGAAAACGCGTTCAAGTCCTTTTTCGCCCATCAAAAAGTGCCCTCAAAGGAAGGCTTTGCATACAACTTAACTCCCCAGGGGGTCATTCATGCAGCCCCACATGCACATGAACCCACTGTATTCGCTCTTTCTGAGCAACCCGAATCATAAACAAATCTCTCATCGGAGAGGAAGTCCAAATACGGCCCCAGAAAAAGCATTCCAAGCCCCTTTCGCCCATCAAAAAGTGCCCTCAAAGGAAGGCTTAGGATACAACTGAATTCCCCAGGGGAGCCTTCACGCAGCCCCACATGCAACTGCACCCTCTGTGTTCGCTCTTCCTGAGCAACTCGAAATATAGCCCTACCCGGCATCGCAGATGAATTCCAAATAAGACCAAAGTAAACGCATTAACAGCCAATTTAGCCCATCAAAAAGTGCCCCCAGAGGAAGGCTTTGGGTACAAATGAACTCCCCTGGGGATCCTTTACGCAGCCACACATGCAACTGGACCCTCTGTGTTCGCTCTTTCTGAGCAACCCGTAACATAGCCCTAACCGGCATCGCAGAGGAATTCCAAATTGGACGAAAGTAAACGAATTACCAGCCCCTTTCGCCCATCAAAAAGTGCCCCCAGAAGAAGGCTTTGGGTACAAGTGAACACCCCAGGGGAGCCTTCACTCTGCCACACGTTCAACTGGACCTTCTGTGTTCACTCTTTCTGAGCATCCCAAAACATAGACCTACCCGGAATGGGAGTGGAATTCAAAAAAGGTCCAAAGAAAAAGCATTCAAAGCCCCTTTCGCCCATCAAAAGTTGCCCTCAAAGGAAGGTTTTGGGTACAACTGAACTCCCCAGGGGGGCATTCATGCAGCCCAACATGAACATGAACCCTCTGTATTCGCTCTTTCTGAGCAACCCGGAAACTAGCCCTACCCGGGATCGCAGAGGAATTCCACATAGGACCAAATAAAACGCATTGCCAGCCCCTTTTGCCCATCAAAAAGTGCCCCCAGACGAAGGCTTTGGGTACAAGTGAACTCCCCAGGGAAGCCTTCACGCATCACACATGAAACTGAACCCTCTGTGTTCGGTCTTTCTGTGCAACCTGAATCATAACCCAACCCGGCATTGGAGAGGAATTCCAAATAGGGCCCCAGAAAACGCATTCCAAGCCCCTTTCGCCCATCAAAAGTTGCCCTCAAAGGAAGGTTTTGGATACAATTGAACTCCCCAGGAGGGCATTTATGCAATCCCACATGCACGTGAACCCTTTGTGTTCGCTCTTTCTGAGCAACCCGAAACATAGTCCTACCCGGCATCGCAGAGCAATTCCAAATAGGAGAAAAGAAAACGGATTGCCAGCCCCTTTTTCCCATCAAAAAGTGCCCTCAAAGGAAGGCATTGGGTACAACTGAACTCCCTAGGGGAGCCTTCACGCAGCCAAAAATGCAGCTAGACCCTCTGTGTTCACTCTTTCTGAGCAACCCAACAGATAGCCCTACCCGGCATCGGAGAAGAATTCAAAATAGGGCTCCAGAAAACGCGTTCAAAGCCCCTTTCGCCCATCAAAAAGTGCCCTCAAAGGAGGGCTTAGGGTACAAATGTACTCCCCAGGGTAGTCTTTACGCAGCCACACATGCAACTGGAACCTCTGTGTTCGGTCGTTCCGAGCAACCCGAAACATAACCCTACCCGGCATTGGAGAGGAATTCCAAATACGGCCCCAGAAAACGTATTCCAAGCCCATTTCGCCCATCAATACTTGACCTCAAAGGAAGGCTTTGGATACAACTGAACTCCCCTGGGGAGCCTTCACGCAGCCACACATGCAACTGGACCCTCTCTGTTCGCTCTTTCTGAGCAACACGAAACATAGCCCTACCAGGCATGGGAGAGGAATTCCAAATAGGGCCCCAGAAAAAGGGTTCAAAGCCCCTTTCGCAAAAACAAAAGGTGCCCTCAAAGGAAGGCTTTGGGTACAACTGATCTCCCCAGGAGAGCATTCACACAGTCCCACATGCAGCTGGATCCTCTGTGTTTGCTCTTTCTGAGCAACCTGAAACAAAGCGGTACCAAGCACGGGAGTGGAATTCAAAAAAGGGTCCTAGAAAATGCGTTCAAACCCCTTTCGCCCATCAAAAAGTGCACCCAGAGGAAGGCTTTGGGTACAACTGAACTCCCCAGGGTATCCTTTACGCAGCCACACAGGCAACTTGACCCCCGCTGTTCGGTCTTTCTGACCAACCCGAAACATATCTCTACCCGGCATCTCAGAGGAATTCCAAATAGGACCAAAGTAAACGCTTTACCAGCCCCTTTCGCCCATCAAATAGTGCCCACAGAAGAAAGCTTTGGGTATAAGTGAACTCCCTAGGGGAACCTTCACGCAGCCACTCATGCAACTTGACCCTCTGAGTTCGCTCTTTCTGAGCAACACGAAACATAGCCCTATCCAGAATCGGAGTGGAATTCCAATTAGGGCCCCAGAAAACATATTCCCTCCCTTTCCGACCATCAAAAAGTGCCCTCAAAGGAAGGCTTTGGATACAACTGAACTCGCCAGGGGAGCCATCACGCAGCCACACATACATATGCACCCTCTCTGTTCGTTCTTTCTGAGCAACCGGAAACATAACCCTACCTGTCATCGGAGAGTAAGTCCAAATACGGCCCCAGAAAATGCATTCCAAGCCCTTTTCGCCCATCAAAAAGTGCCCTCAAAGGATAGCTTTGGATACAACTGAACTCCCCAGGAGAGCCTTCACGCAGCCACACATGCAACTGGACCCTCTGTGCTCGCTCTTTCTGAGCAACCTGAAACATAATAGTACCTGTCATCGGAGAGGAATTCAAAAAAGGTCCAAAGAAAACGTGTTCAAAGCCCCTTTCGAACATCAAAAATTGCCCTCAAAGGAAGGCTTTGGATACTACTGAACTCCCCAGGGGAGCCATCACGCAGCCACACATGCAACTGGACCCTCTGTGTTCCCTCTTTCTGAGCAACCGGAAACATAACCCTACCCCGTAACGGAGAGGACGTCTAAATAGGGCCCCAGAAAACGCATTCCAAGCCCCTTTTGCCCATCAAAACTAGCCCTCAAAGGAAGACATTGGGTACAACTGAACTCCCCAGGGGAGCATTCATGCAGCCACAAATGCAGCTGGACCCTCTGTGTTTGCTCTTTCTGAGAAACCCGAAACACAACCTTACCTGGCATCAAAGAGGAAATCCAAAGAGGGCCCCAGAAAACGCATTCCAAACCCCTTTCGCCACTCAAAACTTGCCCTCAAACGAAGGCTTTTGATAAAATTGAACTCCCAAGCGAGCCTTCACGCAGCCACACATGACATTGGACCCTCTGTGTTTACTCTTTGTGAGCATCCCGAAACATATCCCTACCCATCATCGGAGAGGAATTCAAATACGGTCCAAAGAAAAAGCATTCAAAGCCCCTTTTGCCCATCAAAAAGTGCCCCCAGAGGAATGCTTTGGGTACAACTGAACTCCCCAGGGGAGCATTCATGCAGCCCCACATGCAACTGAACCCTCTGTGTTCGCTCTTTCTGAGCAACCTGAAACATAGCTGTATCCTGCGTCTCAGAGGAATTCAAAAAAGGTCCAAAGAAAACGCGTTCATAGCCCCTTTCGCCCATCAAAAAGTGCCCTCAAAGGAAGGCTTTGGATACAGCTGAACTCCCCAAGCGAGCCTTCACACAGCCACACATGCAACTGGACCCTCTGTGTTCGCTCTTTCTGAGCAACCCGAAACATACACGTACACAGCATGGGAGAGGAATTCCAAATAGGGCCCAAGAAAAGGCGTTCCAAGCCCCTATTGCCCATCAAAAATTGCCTCCAAAGGAACTCTTTGGGTACAACTGAACTCCCCAGGGGAGCATTCACTCAGCCACACATGCAACTGGACCCTCTGTGTTCGCTCTTTCTGAGCAACACTAAACATAGCCCTATCTAGCATTGGAGAGGAAGTACATAGGTTAAAAGAAAACTCGTTCCAAGCCCCTTTCGCCTATCAAAAATTGCCCTCAAAGGAAGGCTTTGGGTACAACTGAACTCCCCAGGAGAGCATTCAAGCAGCCCCACATGCAGCTGGACCCTCTGTTTTTGCTCTTTCTGAGAAACCCGAAAATAGCCCTACCCGGTAACGGAGAGGAAATCCATATAGGGCCCCAGAAAACGCATTCCAAGACCTTTTCGCCCATCAAACAGTGCCCTCAAAGGAAGGCTTTTGATTCAACTGAACTCCCCAGGGGAGCCTTCACGCAGCCACACATGCAACTGGACCCTCTGTGTTCGCTCTTTCTGAGCAACCGGAAAAATAGCCGTACCCGGCATCGGAGAGGAATTCAAAAATGTCCAAAGAAAACGCGTTCAAAGCCCAATTCGCCTATCAAAAATTGCCCTCAAAGGAAGGCTTTGGGTACAACTGAACTCCCCAGGGGAGCATTCATGCAGCCCCACATGCAGCTGGACGCTCTGTGTTTGCTCTTTCTGAGAAACCCGAAAATAGCCCTACCCGGTAACGGAGAGGAAATCCATATAGGGCCCCAGAAAACGTATTCCAAGCCCCTTTCGCAACTAAAAACTTGCTCCCAGAGGAAGGCTTTGGATAAAACTGAACTTCCCAGGGGAGCCTTCACGCAGCCCCACATGCAAGTGAACCCTCTGTGTTCACTCTTTCTGAGCAACCCGAAACATAGTCGTACACACCATGGGAGAAGAATTCCAATTAGGGCCCCAGAAAACACGTTCAAAGCCCCTTTCACCCATCAAAAAGTGCCCCCAGAGGAAGGCTTTGGGTACAACTGAAGTCCCCAGGGGAGCCTTCACGCAGCCACACATGCAACTGGACCCTCTGTGTTTGCTCTTTCTGAGCAACCGGAAACATATCCCTACCCGTCATCGGAGAGGAATTCAAAAAAGGTCCAAAAAAATTGCGTTCCAAGCCCCTTTCGCCCATCAAAAAGAGCCCTCAAAGGAAGTCTATGCATACAACTGAACTCCGCAGGGGAGCCTTCACTCAGCCACACATGCAACTGGAACCTCTTTTTTCGCTCTTTCTGAGCAACTCGAAACATAGCCTTCCCTGGCATCGGAGACGAAGTCCAAATACGGCCCCAGAAAATGCATTCCAAGCCCCTTTTGCCCATCAAAACTAGGCCTCAAAGGAAGGCTTTCGATACAACTGAACTCCCCAGGGGAGCCTTCACGCAGCCACACATTCAACTGGACCCTCTGTGTTTGCTCTTTCTAAGCAACACGAAACATAACCCTACCCGGCATCGTAGAGTAATTCAAAATAGGGCTCCAGAAAACGCGTTCTAAGCCCCTTTCACACATCAGAATGTGCCCCCAGAGAAAGGCATATGGTACAACGGAACTCCCCAGGAGAGTATTCATGCAGCCCCACATGCAGCTGAAACCTCTGTGTTCACTCTTTCTGAGCAACCTGAAACATAGCCCTACCCAGCATGGGAGAGGAAGTCCCAATAGGGCCACAGAAAGCGCGTTCAAAGCCTCTTTCGCCCATCAAAAAGTGCCCCCAGAGGAAG
Organism: Mergus octosetaceus; assembly: GCA_036873955.1. Taxonomy (NCBI): domain Eukaryota; kingdom Metazoa; phylum Chordata; class Aves; order Anseriformes; family Anatidae; genus Mergus; species Mergus octosetaceus. Next base: position 1,212,430 of record CM072286.1, read on the forward strand.
GCTTTGGTTACAACTGATCTCCCCAGGGGAGCCTTCACACAGCCACACGTGCAACTGAACCCTCTGTGTTCGCTCTTTCTGAGCAACCCGAAACATAGCACTATCCAGCATCGGCGAGGAAGTCCGAATAGGTCCAAAGGAAACGCGTTCCAAGCCCGTTTCGCCCATCAAGAAGTGCCCTCAAAGGAAGGTTTTGGATACAACTGAACTCCCCAGGGGAGCATTCATGCAGCCACAAATGCAACTGGAAGCTCTGTGTTCGCTCTTTCTGAGCAACCCAAAACATAGCCCTACCTGGCATCGTAGAGGAATTCAAAAATGGTCTAAAGAAAACACGTTCCAAGCCCCTTTCACCCACGAAAAAGTTCCACCAGAGGAAGCCTTTGGGTACAACTGAACTCCCCAGGGGAGCCTTCACGCAACCACACATGCAACTGGACCCTCTGTGTTCGCTCTTTCTAAGCAACCTGAAACATATCCCTACCCGGCATCGGCGAGGAATTCAAAATAAGGCCCATGAAAACGCGTTCAAAGCCGCTTTCGCCCATCAAAAAGTACCCTCAAAAGAAGTCTAGGGATAAAAATGAACTCCCCAGGGGAGCCTTCACGCAGCCAGACATGCAACTGTACCCTCTGTGTTCGCTCTTTCTGAGCAACCCATAACATAGCCCTACCCTACTTCGGAGAGGAATTCAAAAAAGGTCCAAAGAAAACGCATTCCAAGCCCCTTTCGCCCATCAAAAAGTGCCCTCAAAGAAAGGCTTTGGATACAACTGAACCCCCCAGCGGAGCCTTTACGCAGCCACACATGCAAGTGCACCCTCTGTGTTCGCTCTTTCTGAGGAACCCGAAACATAGCCTATCCAGCATCGTAGTGGAATTCCAAATAGGGCCCCAGAAAACACATTCCAAGCCCTTCCGACCATCAAAAAGTGCCCTCAAAGGAAGGCTTTTGGTACAACTGAAATCCCCAAGGGAACATTCATGCAGCCCCACATGCAGCGGAACCCTCTGTGTTCGCTCTTTCTGAGCAACATGAAACATAGCCCTACCTGGCATCGGAGAGGAATTCAAAAAAGGTCCAAGTAAAACGTTTTCAAAGCCCCTTTCGCCCATCAAAACTTGCCCTCAAAGTTAGGCTTTAGATAAAACTGAACTCCCCATGGGAGCATTCATGAAGCCCCACATGCACATGAACCCTCTGTGTTCGCTCTTTCTGAGGAACCCGAAACATAACCCTACCTCTCATTGGAGAGGAAGTCCAAATACGGCCACAGAAAACACATTCCAACCCCTTCCGACCATCAAAAAGTGCCGTTAAAGGAAGTCTTTTAGTACAACGGAACTCCCCAGGAGACCATTCACGCAGTCCCACATGCAACTGCATCCTCTGTGTTCGCTCTTTCTGAGCAACCTGAAATATAGCCCTACCCGGGATCGGAGAGGAATTCTAAAAAGATCCAAAGAAAACGCGTTCCAAGCCCCTTTCGCCCATCAAAAAGTGCCCTCAAAGGAAGGCATTAGGTACTACTGAACACCCCAGGGGAGCCTTTACATTTCCCCACATGTAACTGAACCCTCTGTGTTCGCTCTTTCTGAGTAACCCGAAACATAACCCTACCTCTCATCGGAGAGGAAGTCCAAATACGGCCCCAGAAAAAGCATTCCAAGCCCCTTTCGCCCATCAAAAAATGCCCTCAAAGGAAGGCATTGGGTACAACTGAACTCCCCAGGGGGGCATTCATGCAGCCCCACATGCAGCTGGACCCTCTGTGTTCGCTCTTTCTTAGCAACCCGAAACATATTCGTACCAGGCATCGCAGAGGAATTCCAAATAGGACCAAAGAAAACGCATTGCCAAACCCTTTCGCCCATCAAAAATTGCCCCCAGAAGAAGGCTTAGGGTACAACTGAACTCCCCAGGGGAGCCTTCATGCAGCCACAAATCCAACTGGACCCTCTGTGTTCGCTCTTTGTGAGCAACCCGAAACATAGCCCTACCCGGCATCGCTTAGGAATTCCAAATAAGACCAAAGTAAACGCATTAACAGCCCATTTCGCCCATCAAAAAGTTCCCCCAGAGGAAGGCTTTGGGTACAAATTAACTCCCCAGGGGAGCCTTTACGCAGCCACACATGCAACTGGACCCTCTGTGTTTACTCTTTCTGAGCAACCCGAAACATAGCCCTACGCGGCATCGTAGACGAATTCAAAAAAGCTCCAAAGAAAACGCGTTCAAAGCCCCTTTCGCCCATCAAAAGTGCCCCCAGAGGAAGGCTTTGGGTATTGTGGAACTCCCAAGGAGAGCATACATGCAGCCACACATGCAACTGGACCCTCTGTGTTCCCTCTTTCTGAGCAACCGGAAACATAGCCCTACCCTGCATCGGAGAGGAATTCAAAAAAGGTCCAAAGAAAATGTGTTCCAAGCCCCTTTCACCCATGAAAAAGTGCCCCCAAAGGAAGGCTTTGGGTACAACTGAACTCCCCAGGGGAGCCTTTACAGTGTCCCACATGCAACTGAACCCTCTGTGTTCGCTCTTTCTGAGCAACCTGAAACATAACTCTACCCGGCATTGGAGAGGAATTCCAAATAGGGCCCCAGAAAATGTGTTCAAAGCCCCTTTCGCCCATCAAAACTTGACCTCAAAGGAAGGCTTTGGATAGAACTGAACTCCCCTGGGGAGCCTTCACGCAGCCACAAATGCAACTGGACCCTCTCTGTTCGCTCTTTCTGAGCAACACGAAACATAGCCCTACCAGGCATGGGAGAGGAATTCCAAATAGGGCCCCAGAAAATGCGTTCAAAGCCACTTTCGCAAAAACAAAAGGTGCCCTCAAAGGAAGTCTCTCTGCGTGAAGGCTCTCTTGGGGAGTTCAGTTTTATACAAGGCCTTCCTTTGAGGGCTAGTTTAGATGGGCAAAAGGGCCTTGGAATGCGTTTTCTGGGGCCCTATTTGGACTTCCTCTCCAATACCGGGTAGGGTATGTTTCGGGTTGCTCAGAAAGAGCGAACACAGAGGGTCCAGTTGCATGTGTGGCTGCGTGAAGGCTCCCCTGGGATTTCAGTTGTACCCAAAGCCTTCCTCTGGGGGTACTTTTTGATTGGCGAAAGGGGCTTTGAATGCGTTTTCTTTGGACCTGTTTTGAATTATTCTCCGACTCCGGGTAAGGCTATGTTTCGGGTTGCTCAGAAAGAGCGAACACAGAGGGTTCATGTGCATGTTGGGCTGCATGAATGCCCCCCTGGGGAGTTCAGTTGTACCCAAAGCCTTACTTTGAGGGCTAGTTTTGATGGGCAAAAGGGGTATGGAATACGTTTTCTGGGACCCTAGTTGGACGTCCTCTCCGATACCGGGTAGGGCTATGTTTCGGGGTGCTCAGAAGGAGGGAACACAGAGGGTCTAGTTGCATGTGTGGCTGCGTGATGGCTCCCCTGGGGAGTACAGTTGTATCCACAGCCTTCCTGTGAGGGCACTTTTTGATGGTCGAAAGGGGCTTTGAACAAGTTTTATTTGGACCTTTTTTGAATTCCTCTCCGATGCCAGGTAGTGTTATGTTTCAGGTTGCTCAGAAAGAGCGAACACCGAGTGTTCAGTTGCTTTTGGGGAAATGTAAATGCTCCCCTGGAGAGTTCAGTTGTACCCAATACCTTCCTTTGAGGGCACTTTTTGATGGGCGAAAGGCGCTTTGAACTGGTTTTCTTTGGACCTATTTTGAATTCTTCTCCGATGCCGGGAAGGCTATGTTTTGGGTTGCTGAGAAAGAGCGAACAGAGAGGGTCCAGTTGCATGTGTGGCTGTGCGAAGGCTCCCCTGGGGAGTTCAGTTGTATCCAAAGCCTTCCTTTGAGGGCACTTTTTGATGGGCGAAAGGGGCTTGGAATGCGTTTTCTGGGGCCGTATTTGGACTTTCTCTCCGATGACAGGTAGGGCTATGTTATGGGTTGCTCAGAAAGAGCGAACAGAGAGGGTCCAGCTGCATGTGGGGCTGCATGAATGCTCTCCTTGGGAGTTGCACTATACCCAAAGCCTTCCTCTGGGGGCACTTTTTGATGGGCGAAACGCACTTGGAACGCATTTTCTTTGGACCTTTTTCGAATTCCTCTCAGATGCCGGGTAGGGTTTGTTTCGGGTTGCTGAGAAAGAGCGAACACAGATGGTTCATGTGCATGTGGGGCTTCATGAATGCTCTCCTGGGGAGTTCCCTTGTACCCAAAGCCTTCCTCAAGGGGCACTTTTTGATGGGCGAAAGGTGCTTTGAATGCGTTTTCTGGGGCCCTATTTGGAATTCCACTCCGATGCTAGATAGGGCTATATTTCGAGTTGCTCAGAAACAGCGAACACAGAGGGTTCATGTGTATGTAGGGCTGAATGAATGCTTCCCTGGGGAGTTCAGGTGTATCCAAAGCCTTCCTTTGAGGGCACTTTTTGATGGGCGAAAGGAGCTTTGAACGCGTTTTCTTTGGACCTTTTTTGAATTCCTCACCGATGCCGGGTAAAGCTATGTTTCGGGTTGCACAGAAAGAGCGAACACATAGGGTTCAGTTGCATGTGGGGCACTGTAAAGACTCCCCTGGGGAGTTCAGTTGTACCGAAAACCTTCCTTTGCGGGCAATTTTTGATGGGCGAAAGGGGCTTTGAACTCGTTTTCTTTGGACCATTTTTGAATTCCTCTCCGATGCCGGGTAAGGCTATGTTTTGTGTTGCTCAAAAAGAGCAAACACGGAGGGTCCAGTTGCATGTGTGGCTGTGTGAAGGCTCCCCTGGGGAGTTCAATTGTACCCAAAGCCTTCTTTCAGGGCAAGTTTTGATGGGCGAAAGGGGTTTGGAATGCATTTTCTCGGGCCCTATTTGGACTTCCTCTCTGATACTGTATAGGGCTATGTTTCGGGTTGCTCAGAAAGAGCGAATACAGAGGGTCCAGGTGCACGTGGGGCTGCATGAATGCTCCCCTGGGGAGTTCAGTTGAACCCAATGCCTTCCTTTGAGGGCTCTTTTTGATGGGCGAAAGGGGCTTTGAACGCGTTTTCTTTGGACCTTTTTTGAATTCCTCTCCGATGCCGGGTAGGGCTATATTTCGGGTTGCTTACAAAGAGCAAACATAGAGGGTTCATGTGCATGTGGGGCTGCATGAATGCTCCCCTGGGGAATTCAGTTTTATCCAAAGCCTAACGTTGAGGGCACTTTTTGATGGGCGAAAGGGGCTTGAAATGCGTTTTCTGGGGCCGTATTTGGACTTCATCTCCGATGACAGGTAGGCTTAAATTTTGGGTTGCTCAGAAAGTGCGAACACAGAGGGTCCAGCTCCATGTGGGGCTGCATGAATGCTCTTCTTGGGAGTTCAGTTGTACCCAGAGCCTTTCTCTGGGGCACATTCTGATGGGTGAAAGGGGCTTTGAATGCGTTTTCTTTGGAGCTTTTTTGAATTCCTCTGTGATGCCCGGTAGGGCTATGTATCTGGTTGCTCACAACGAGCAAACACATAGGGTCCAGTTGCATGTGTGGCAGCGTGAAGGCTCCCCTTGGGAGTTCAGTTGTTTCCAAAGCCTTCCTTTGAGGGCTAGTTTTGATGGACAAAAGGGGATTGGAATGCGTTTTGTAGGGCCCTATTAGGACTACTTCTCCGACACCGGGTAGGGCTATGTTTCGGGTTGCTCAGAAAGAGCGAACACAGAGGGTCCAGCTGCATGTGGGGCTGTATGAATGCTCGCCTGGGGAGTTCAGTTGTATCCAAAGCCTTCCTTTGAGGGCAATTTTTGATGGGCGAAAGGGGCTTTGAACACGTTTTCTTTGGACCTTTTTTGAATTCCTCTCCAATGCCAGGCTGGGCTATGTTTCAGGTTGCTCAGAAAGAGCGAACACAGAGGGTTCAGCTGCATGTGGGGCTGCGTGAAGGCTCCCCTGGGGAGTTCAGTTGTACCCAATGCCTTACTTTGAGGGCAATTTTTGATGGGCGAAAGGGGCTTTGAAAACGTTTTAATTGGACCTTTTTTGAATTCCTCTCCGATGCCAGGTAAGGTCATATTTCAGGTTGCTCAGAAAGAGCGAACACTGAGGGTCCAGTTTCATGTGTGGCTCCGTGAAGGCTTGCCTAGGGAGTTCAGTTGTACCCAAAGCCTTCCTTTGAGGGCAAGTTTTGATGGGCTAAAGGGGCTTGGAATGCGTTTTCTGGGGCCATATTTGGACTTCCTCTCCGATGACAATTTGGGCGATGTTTCGGGTTGCTCGGAAAGAGCAAACACAGAGGGTCCAGTTGCATGTGTGGCTGCGTGAAGGCTCCCCTGCGGAGTTCAGTTGTATCCAAAGCCTTCCTTTGAGGGCATTTTTAGATGGACGAAAGGGGCTATGAACGCGTTTTCTTTGGACCTTTTTTGAAATCCTCTCCGACCCCGGATATGGCTATGTTTCAGGTTGCTCAGAAAGAGCGAACACAGAGGGTCCAGCTGCATGTGTGGCTGCGTGAAGGTTCCACTGGGGATTTCAATTTTACCCAAAGCCTTCCTTTGAGGGCACTTTTTGATGGTCGTAAAGGCTTGGAATGTGTTTTCTGGGGCCCTATTTGGAATTCCACTCCGATGCTGGATAGGGTGATGTTTGGAATTGCTCAGAAAGAGCGAACACAGAGGGTGCAGTTGCATGTGTGGCTGCGTAAATGCTCCCCTGGGGAGTACAGTTGTATCCAATGCCTTCCTTTGAGGGCAAGTTTTGATGGGCGAAAGGGGCTTGGAATGCGTTTTCTTTGGACCTTTTTTGAATTCCTCTCCGATGCCAGGTAAGGTCATATTTCAGGTTGCTCAGAAAGAGCGAACACATAGGTTCCAGTTGCATGTGTGGCTGCGTGAAGGCTCCCCTGGGGAGTTCAGTTGTATCCCTAGATTTCTTTTGAGGGCACTTTTTGATGGGAGAAACTGTATTGGAATGCTTTTTTGGGGCCGTATTTGGACTTCCACTCCGATGACAGGTAGGGTTATGTTTCAGCTTCCTCAGAAAGAGCGAACAGAGAGGGTTCATGTGCATGTGGGGCTGCATGAATGCTCCTTTGGGGAGTTCAGTTGTATCCAAAGCCTTCCTTTGAGGGCACTTTTTGATGGGTGAAAGGGACAATGGACGCGTTTTCTTTGGACCTTTTTTGAATTCCTTTCCAATGCCGGGTAGGTCTCTGTTTCGGGTTGCTCAGAAAGAGCAAACACAGAGGGTCCAGTTGCATGTGTGGCTGCGAGAAGGCTCCCCTGGGGCGTTCAGTTGTATCCAATGCCTTCCTTTGAGGGCTAGTTTTGATGGGCAAAAGGGGCTTGGAATGTGATTTCTGGGGCCGTATTTGGACTTCCTCTCCGATGCCAGGTAAGGCTAAATTTCGGGTTGCTCAGAGAGAACAAACGTAGAGGGTCCAGGTGCATGTGTGGCTGCGTGAAGGCTCCCCTGGGGAGTTCAGTTGTATCCAAAGCCTTCTTTTGAGGGTAAGTTTTGAAGGGCGAAAGGGGCTTTTAGCACGTTTTCTTTGGATCTGTTTTGAATTCCTCTCCAATGCCAGGTAGGGATATGTTTCTGCTTGTTCAGAAAGAGCGAACACAGAGGGTCCAGTTGCATGTGTGGCTGCGTGAAAGCTCCCCTGGGGAGTCCAGCTGTATCCAAAGCCTTCCTTTGAGGGCATTTTTTGATGGGCGAAGGGGGCTTGGAATGCGTTTTCTGGGGCCATATATGGAATTCCTCTCCGATGCTGGGTAGGGGTATGTTTCCGGTTGCTCAGAAAGAGCGAACACAGAGGGTCCAGTTGCATGTGTGGCTGCGTGAAGGCTCCCCTGGGGAGTTCAGTTGTAACCAAAGCCTTCCTTTGAGAGTAATTTTTGATGGGCGAAATGGGCTTTGAACGCACTTTATTTGGACATTTTTGAATTCCTCTCCTATGCTGGGTACGGCTATGTTTCAGGTTACTCAGAAAGAGCGAACACAGAGGGTCCAGTTGCATGTGTGGCTGCCTGAAGGCTCCCCTGGGGAGTTCAGATGTATCCAAAGCCTTCCTTTGAGAGTAATTTTTGATGGGAGAAATGGGCTTGTAACGCGTTTTCTTTGGACCTATTCGGACTTCCTCTCCCATGCTGGGTAGGGCTATGTTTAAGGTTGCTCAGAAAAAGCGAACACAGAGGGTCCAGCTGCATGTGGGGCTGCATGAATGCTCCCCTGGGGAGTTCAGTTGTACCCAATGCCTTACTTTGATGGCAATTTTTGATGGGCGAAAGGGTCTTTGAACGCGTTTTCTGGAGCCCTATTTTGAATTCCTCTCCGATGCGGGGTTAGGCTATGTTTCGTGTTGCTCAGAAAGAGCAAACACAGAGGGTCCATTTGCATGTGTGGCTGCGTGAAGGCTCCCCTGGGGAGTTCAGTTGTACCCAAAGCCTTCCTTTGAGGCCTAGTTTTGATGGGCAAAAGGGACTTGGAATGCGTTTTCTGGCGCTGTATTTGGACTTCGTCTCCGATGCCATTTAAGGCTATGTTTAAGGTTACTCAGAAAGAGCGAACACAGAGGGTCCAGTTGCATGTGTGGCTGTGTGAAGGCTCCCCTGGGGAGTTCAGTTGTATCAAAGCCTTCCTTTGAGGGCACTTTTTGATGGGCAAAATGGGCTTGGAATGTGTTTTCTGGGGCCGTATTTGGACTTCCTCTCCGATGCCAGGTAGGGCTATTTTTCCGATTGCTCAGAAAGAACGAACACAGAGGGTGCAGTTGCATGGGTGGCTGCGTGAAGGCTCGCCTGGGGAGTTCAGTTGTACCCAAAACCTTCCTTTGAGGCCTAGTTTTGATGGGCAAAAGGGGCTTGGAATGCATTTTCTGGGGCCGTATTTGGACTTCATCTCCGATGCCAGGGAAGGCTATGTTTCGAGTTGCTCAGAAAGAGCGAAAAAAGAGGTTCCAGTTGCATGTGTGGCTGAGTGAAGGCTCCACCGGGGAGTTCAGTTGTATGCATAGACTTCCTTTGAGGGCAGTTTTTGATGGGCGAAAGGGGCTTGGAACGCATTTTTTGTGAACCTTTTTTGTATTCCTCTGCGATGCCGAATAGGGATATGTTTAGTGTTGCTCAGAAAGAGCGAACACAGAGGGTCAAGTTGCATGTGTGGCTGCGTGAATGCTCCCCTGGGGAGTTCAGTTGTATCCATAGACTTCCTTTGAGGGCACTTTTTGATGGGCGAGAGGGGCTTGGAATGCTTTTTCTGGGGCCGTATTTGGACTTCCTCTCCGATTACAGGTAGGACTATGTTTTGGGTTGCTCAGAAAGAGCAAACACAGAGGGTCCAGCTGCATGTGGGGCTGCATGAATGCTCTCCTGGGGAGTTCAGCTGTATCCAAAGCCTTCCTTTGATGGCACTTTTTGATGGGAGAAAGGGGCTATGAACTCGTTTTCTTTGGACCTTTTTTGAATTCCTCTCCGACGCCGGATATGGCTATGTTTCAGGTTGCTCAGAAAGAGCGAACACAGAGGGTTCAGTTGCATGTGGGGCTGCTTGAATGCTCCCCTGGGGAGTTCACTTGTACCCAAAGCCTTCCTCTGGGGGCACTTTTTGTTGGGCAAAAGGGGCTTTGAATGCTTTTTCTTTGGACCGTATTTGAATTCCTTTCCGATGCTGGGTAGGGATATGTTTCGGGGTGCTCACAATGAGTAAACACAGAGGGTCCAGTGTCATGTGTGGCTGCGTGAAGGCTCGCTTTGGAGTTCAATTTTATCCAAAGCCTTCGTTGAGGGCAAGTTTTGAGTAGCGAAAGGGGTTTGGAATGTGTTTTCTGGGGCCCTATTTGGATTTCCTCTTTGATGCCAGGTAAGGTTGTGTTTCGGGTTTTTCAGAAAGAGCAAGCACAGAGGGTCCAGCTGCATTGGTGGCTGCGTGAAGGTTCCCCTGGGGAGTTCAGTTGTACCCAAAGCCTTCCTTTGAGGGCACTTTTTGATGGGCGAAAGGGTTTTGAACACGTTTTCTTTGGACCATTTTTGAATTCCTCTCCGATGCAGGGTACGGTTATGTTTCAGGTTGCTCAGAAAGAGCGAACACAGAGGGTCCAGTTGCATGTGTGGCTGTGTGAAGGCTCCCCTGGGGAGTTCAGTTGTATCCATAGACTTCCTTTGAGGGCACTTTTTGATGGGCGAAAGGGTCTTGGAACGTATTTTCTTTGGAACTTTTTTGAATTCTTCTGCGATGCCGGATAGGGCTATGTTTCGGGTTGCTCAGAAAGAGCGAACACAGAGGGTCCAGTTGTATGTGTGGCTGCGTGAAGGCTCCCCTGGGGAGTTCAGTTGTATCCAAAGCCTTCCTTTGAGAGCAATTTTTGATGGGCGAAAGCGGCTTTGAACCCATTTTCTTTGGACATTTTTGAATTCCTCTCCGATGCTGGGTACGGCTGTGTTTCGGGTTGCTCAGAAAGAGCGAACACAGAGGGTCAAGTTGCATGTGTGGCTGCGTGAAAGCTCCCCTGGGGAGTTCAGTTGTACCTAAAGCCTTCCTCTGGGGGCACTTTTTAATGGACGAAAGGGGCTTTGAACAGGTTTTCTGTCGCCCAATTTGGAATTCCTCTCCCATGCTGGTTACGGCTATGTTTTGGGTTGCTCAGAAAGAGCAAAAACAGAGGGTCCAACTGAATGTGGGGCTGCATGAATGCTCTTCTGGGGAATTCAGTTGTATCCAATGCCTTCCTTTGAGGGCAAGTTTGACTGGTGAAAGGGGCTTGGAATGCGTTTTCTGTGGCCCTATTTGGACTTCCTCTCCAATGCCAGGTAGGGCTATGTTTTGGGGTGCTCAGAAAGAGCGAACACAGAGGGTCCAACTGCATGTGGGGCTGCATGAATGCTCTCCTGGGGATTTCAGTTTTACACAAAGCCTTCCTTTGGGGGCACTTTTGATGGGCGAAAGGGGCTCTGAACGTGTTTTCTTTGGACCTGTTGTGAATTCCTCTTCGACGCCGGGTAGGGCTATGTTTCAGGTTGCTCAGAAAGAGCGAACACAGAGAGTCCAGTTGCATGTGTGGCTGCGTGAAGGCTCCCGTAGTGAGTTCACTTGTATCCAAACCGTACCTTTGAGGTCAAGTTTTGATTAGCGAAAGGGGCTTGGAATGCGTTTTCTGAGGCCCTATTTGGACGTCCTATCCTATACCGGCTAAGGTTGTGTTTCAGGTTGCTCAGAAATAGCGAACACAGAGGATGCAGTTGCATGTGTGGCTGCGTGAAGGCTCCCCTAGGGATTTCAGTTGTACCCAAAGCCTTCCTTTGAGGGCACTTTTTGATGGTCGGAAGGGGTTGGAATATTTTTTCTGGGGCCCTATTTGGAATTCCGCAACGATGCTGGACAGGGCTATGTTTCGGGTTGCTCAGAAAGAACGAACACAGAGGGTCCTGCTGCATGTGGGGCTGCATGAATGCTCTTCTGGGGAGTTTGTTGTACCCAATGACTTCCTTTGAGGGCACTTTTTGATGGGCGAAAGGGGCTTGGAATGCGTTTTCTGGGGCCTTATTTTGAATTCCTCTCCGATGCCGGGTAGGGCTATGTGTTTGGTTGCTCAGAAAGAGAGAACACAGAGGGTCCAGCTGCATATGGGGCTGCATGAATGCTCCCCTGAGGAGTTCAGTTGTATGCATAGACTTCCTTTGAGGGCAGTTTTTGATGGGTGAAAGGGGCTTGGAACACATATTCTTTGGACCTTTTTTGAATTCCTCTCCAATGCCGGATAGGGCTATGTTTCGGTTTGCTAAGAAAGAGCGAACACAGAGGGTCCAGTTGCATATGTGGCTGCGTAAATGCTCCCCTGGGGAGTTCAGTTGTATCCAAAGCCTTCCTTTCAAGGCACTTTTTGATGGGCGAACGGGGCTTGGAACGCCTTTTCTTTGGACATTTTTTGAATTCCTTTCCGACGCCAGGTAGGGCTATGTTTCAGGTTGCTCAGAAAGAGCGAACACAGAGGATGTAGTTGCATGTGTGGCTGCGTGAAGGCTCCCCTGGGGCGTTCAGTTGTATACATAGACTTCCTTTGAGGGCACTTTTTGATGGGTGAAAGGGGCTTGGAATGCTTTTTGTGGGGACGTATTTGGACTTCCTCTCCGATGACAGGCAGGGCTATGTTTTGGGTTGCTCAGAAAGAGCGAACACAGAGCGTCCAGTTTCATGTGGGCCTGCGTGAATGCTCCCCTGGGGAGTTCAGTTGTACCCAATGCCTTCCTTTGAGGGCACTTTTGAGGGCGAAATGGGCTTTGAACACGTTTTCTGGGGCCCTATTTTGAATTCCTCTCCGATGCCGTGTAGGGCTATGTGTTGGGTTGCTAAGAAAGAGCGAACTCAGAGGGTCTAGCTGCATTTGTGGCTGCGTGAAGGCTCCCCTGGGGAGTTCATTTGTACATAAAGCCTTCCTCTGGGGGCACTTTTTGATGGGTGAAAGGGGCTTTGAACGCGTTTATAGGGCCCTATTTTGAATTCCTCTCCCATGCTTGGTATGGCTATGTTTCAGGTTGCTCAGAAAGAGCGAACACAGACGGTTCAGTTGCATGTGTGGCTGCGTAAAGGCCCCCCTGGGGAGTTCGGTTATACCCAAAGCCTTCCTCTGGGGGCACTTTTTGATGGGTGAAAGGGGCTTTGAACGCGTTTTCTGAGGCCCTATTTGGACTTCCTCTCTGCTGCTGGGTAGGGCTATATTTCGGGTTGCTCAGAAAGAGCGAACACAGAGCGTCCAGTTGCATGTGGGGCTGCGTGAGTGCTCTCCCTGGGAGTTCATTTGTACCCAAAGCCTTCCTTTGAGGGCACTGTTTGATGGGCGAAAGGGGCTTGGAACGCGTTTTCTGGGGCCCTATTTGGAATTCCTCTCCCATGCTTGTTACGGTTATGTTTCAGTTTGCTCAGAAAGAGCGAACACAGAGGGTCCAGTTGCATGTGGGTCTGAGTGAAGGTTCCCCTGGGGAGTACAGTTGTACGGAAAGACTTCCTCTTGGGGCACGTTTTGATGGGTAATAGGGGCTTTGAACGCATCTTCTTTGGACCTTTTTGAATTCCTCTGTGATGCCGGGTAGGGCTATGTTTCAGGTTACTCAGAAAGAGTGAACATAGAGGGTTCAGTTGCATGTGGGGCTGCATAAATGCTCTCCTGGGGAGTTTAGTTGTACCCTAAGGCTTCCTTTGAGGGCAAGTTTTGATGGGCGAAAGGGGCTTGGAACGCGTTTTGTTTGGACCTATTTGGACTTCCTCTCTGATGCTGGGTAGGGCTATGTTTCAGGTTGCTAAGAAAGAGTGAACAGAATGGGTCTAGTTGCTTGTGGGTCTGAGTGAAGGCTCCCCTGGTGTAGTGGTTTAACCCGGCCGGCAGCTAAACACCACACAGCCGTTCGCTCATCCTCCCCCCTTCCTCTCCGGGACGGGGGAGAGAAATGGAAAGTGAGGCCTGTGAGTTGAGATAAAGACAGTTTAATAAGACAAGAAAATAATAATAGTAATAATAATAATTATAGTAATAGTAATAATAATAATAATGATACAATGATGATAATAGTACTACTAATAATAACATGTACAAACAAGTGATGCACAATGCAATTGCTCACCACCCGCTGACCGATGCCCAGCCTAACCCCGAGCAGTCCAGCCCCCCCTCCCCCCGGCTAGCCACCCTATATATTGTTTAGCGTGACGTCAGATGGTATGGAATACCCCTTTGGCTAGTTTGGGTCACCTGTTCTGGGTCTGTCCCCTCCCAGTTCTTGCTGCACCCCCAGCCTGCCTGTTGGCAGGACAGAGCAAGAAGTTGAGATGTCCTTGGCTTAGTACAGGCACTGCTCTGCAATAATTAAAACATCGGGGTGTTATCAGCACTCTTTTCATTCTAAGCCAAAGCATAGCATTCCACCGGCTACTAGGAACAAAATTAACTCTGTTCTAACTGAAACCAGGACATCTATCCACCCCTTATTCCATACCATTTATGTCATGCTCAGGTTACACTCTTTCCCATACATTCTAGTTAGTCACCATTTTTATCTAGGGTATATAGTAGTCATGATAGTGATAACATACAATATTATATAGTAATTAACATGGTACAATCCAATTCATGGGCTATTCTCACCCAGTATTAAATCCCCTTGAGGTACACACCGGACCTCTCCGTTCTTTTACATCACCCACCACGTATATCCAGGTCCCTGAGCAAAAGCAATTCCACGAATGGGTTTGCCTTTTCCTGAGGCAGGAGTAGCCCAGACCGTATTACCCAGCATATTTCTTACATGCACTACAGGAACTTTATCCCCATCTACAGTACGTAACAGGTTTGATTGGGCAGGTCCAGTTCGGTTGGCGGATCCCCTAGTATTGACTAACCAGGTGGCCTTTGCCAAATGCGTATCCCAATTTTTGAACGTCCCAGCACCCATTGCTTTCAATGTAGTCTTTAACAGTCCATTATATCGTTCAACTTTCCCGGAGGCTGGTGCATGATAGAGAATGTGATACACCCACTCAATACCATGCTCTTTGGCCCAAGTGTCTATAAGGTTGTTTCGGAAATGAGTTCCATTGTCTGACTCTATTGTTTCTGGGGTGCCATGTCGCCATAGGACTTGTTTTTCAAGGCCCAGGATAGTGTTCCGGGCGGTGGCATGAGGCACAGGATATGTTTCCAGCCATCCAGTGGTTGCTTCCACCATTGTAAGTACATGGCGCTTGCCATTGCGAGTTTGAGGGAGTGTGATGTAATCAATCTGCCAGGCCTCTCCATATTTATATTTCAGCCATCGTCCTCCATACCAAAGAGGCTTTGACCGTTTGGCTTGCTTGATTGCAGCACATGTTTCACAGTCATGAATAACCTGTGCTATAGTGTCCATGGTCAGGTCCACCCCTCGATCACGAGCCCATCTGTATGTTGCATCTCTACCTTGATGGCCTGAGGTGTCATGGGCCCATCGGGCTATAAATAATTCACCTTTATGCTGCCAATCCAGGTCCACCTGAGCTACTTCAATTTTAGCAGCCTGATCCACCTGCTGGTTGTTTTGATGTTCTTCAGTAGCCCGATTCTTGGGCATATGAGCATCTACGTGGCGTACCTTTACAACCAGGTTCTCCACCCGAGCAGCAATATCTTGCCACAATGCAGCAGCCCAGATGGGTTTGCCCCTGCGCTGCCAGTTGTTTTGCTTCCATTGCTGTAACCATCCCCACAGGGCATTTGCTACCATCCATGAATCAGTGTAGAGATAGAGAACCGGCCATTTTTCTCGTTCAGCAATGTCTAAAGCCAGCTGAATGGCCTTTACTTCTGCAAACTGACTCGATTCACCTTCTCCCTCAGCAGCTTCTGCAACTCGTCGTGTAGGGCTCCATACAGCAGCCTTCCATCTCCGATGCTTCCCCACAATACGACAAGACCCATCAGTGAACAGGGCATATTTCTTCTCATTCTCTGGTAACTGGTTGTACAGTGGGGCTTCTTCAGCACGACCCACCTCCTCCTCTGATGATATCCCAAAGTATTTGCCTTCTGGCCAGTCCATAATCACTTCCAATATCCCTGGGCGACTGGGGTTTCCTATTCGAGCCCGCTGAGTAATCAGTGCAACCCACTTGCTCCACGTAGCATCGGTTGCATGATGTGTAGGGGAGACCCTTCCTTTGAACATCCAGCCTAGTACTGGCAATCGGGGTGCTAGGAGGAGCTGCGCTTCAGTACCGACCACCTCCGAAGCAGATCGAACTCCTTCATATGCTGCCAAGATTTCCTTTTCCGTTGGAGTGTAGCGGGCCTCAGATCCTCGGTATCCCCGACTCCAAAACCCGAGGGGCCGACCTCGAGTTTCCCCAGGTTCTTTCTGCCAGAGGCTCCAGGTGGGGCCGTTCTCCCCGGCTGCAGTGTAGAGCACATTCTTCACTTCTGGTCCTGTTCGGACTGGCCCAAGGGCTACTGCATGAACTATTTCCTGCTTAATTTGTTCAAAGGCCTGCCGTTGCTCAGGGCCCCACTCAAACTCATTCTTCTTACGGGTTACTTGGTAAAGCGGGTTTACAATCAGACTGTAATTTGGAATGTGCATTCTCCAAAACCCCACAACACCTAGGAAAGTTTGTGTTTCTTTTTTGCTAGTTGGTGGAGACATAGCTGTTATTTTGTTGATCACATCCATTGGAATTTGACGACGTCCATCTTGCCATTTTATTCCTAAAAACTGGATCTCTCGTGCAGGTCCTTTGACTTTATTTTGTTTTATGGCAAAACCAGCTTTCAGAAGGATTTGGACTATTTTCTTTCCTTTCTCAAAAACTTCCTCTGCTGTGTCACCCCACACAATAATGTCATCGATATACTGCAGGTGTTCAGGAGCTTCCCCCTGCTCCAGTGCAGATTGAATCAGTCCATGGCAAATGGTAGGGCTGTGTTTCCACCCCTGGGGCAGCCGATTCCAAGTATATTGGACTCCCCTCCAAGTGAAAGCAAATTGTGGCCTGCACTCTGCTGCTAGAGGGATGGAGAAAAATGCATTAGCGATATCAATTGTGGCGTACCACTTGGCTGCCTTCGATTCAAGTTCATACTGGAGTTCCAGCATGTCCGGCACTGCAGCACTCAATGGTGGCGTGACTTCGTTCAGGCCACGATAGTCCACTGTTAGTCTCCACTCACCATTAGACTTTCGCACTGGCCATATGGGACTATTGAAAGGTGAATGAGTCTTGCTGATCACTCCTTGGCTCTCCAGTTGACGAATTAGCTTATGGATGGGAATCAGGGAGTCTCGGTTAGTGCGATATTGCCGCCGGTGCACAGTTGTAGTAGCAATTGGCACTTGCTGTTCTTCGACCCTCAGCAACCCCACAACAGAGGGGTCCTCTGAAAGACCAGGCAAGGTAGACAATTGTTTAATGCCTTCTGTCTCTAAGGCAGCTATACCAAAAGCCCACCGGAACCCTTTTGGATCCTTGAAATATCCTCTTCTAAGATAGTCTATGCCAAGGATACATGGAGCATCCGGGCCAGTCACGATGGGATGCTTTTCCCACTCATTCCCAGTCAGACTCACTTCAGCCTCCAATACAGTCAACTGCTGAGATCCCCCTGTCACTCCACAAATACAGATGGGCTCTGGCCCTTTATAGCTCGATGGCATTAGAGTACATTGTGCACCGGTGTCTACTAAAGCCTTATACTTCTGTGCGTCTGACGTGCCAGGCCATCGAATCCACACAGTCCAATAAACTCGATTGTCCCTTTCCTCCCCCTGGCTGGAGGCAGGGCCCCCCTAATCCTGGTCAGAATCTTCTTCAATTCTGGGTTTGAAGGACTGTCTGCTGGAAGTTGGAGCAGCAACCTTTTCAGAGAATCCCTTTTTCCCGATTGTTTTCTTTTGCAACTCACGTACCCGTGCCTCTAGGGTTGCGGTGGATTTTCCATCCCATTTTCTCATGTCCTCTCCATGGTCTCGTAAGTAAAACCACAGGGTGGCACGGGGTGAGTACCCACCATATTGTCTTCTTTGTGTAGATGACCGCCTACCCCTGATAGCTGAGACACTGCTTTGTACAGGTGCGAAGGAGAATAATCTCTCTTCAAGTTGGTGAACCTTTTCAGAAAGTTTCTCCCAAGTATTCTCTTTTGGTCGGTGGACACTGGTTTGTTCAGGTGGGGAGGAAGATAGATTCTCTTTAAGTTGGTGGAACTCTTCAGAAAGTTTCTCCACAGCTGAGACGCAGGCCTGTAAGGAAGAGGAGAGACTTTCTTCGTACTGCCGGAGTTGTTTAGCCACTTCATCTATTATGGGTTCCTCATCCTTTTTCCAGGCCATTACTGCCAATGAGCTGGCATATGATGATGGTGCACTCCGTAAAAACTTCCGCCACATGGGTCGTGTACACCTGACTCCATCTGGATCTTTGGATGTTTGTCCGGGGACTGGATCCTCATAAATCACTTCCCGTACGGCTAATTCCCTCAGGTACTGGATTCCCTTCTCCATAGTGGTCCACTTGCCTGGTACACATAAAAGTTCTTCCTTGAAGGGATACCTTTCCCTCACAGCTGAGAGGAGACGCCTCCAGAGGCTGAGAGATTGTGCTCCATTTGCAATTGCTTTGTCAATGCCTGCATCTCTAGCAAGGGATCCCAGCCGTCTGGCTTCAATGCCAGACAATTCCACACAATTGGCTCCAGCGTCCCAACACCGGAGTAGCCAGGTGACAAGCTGCTCACCTATACAGCGACCAAAATCTTTTCGCACATCTCGTAACTCACGCTCGTTTAGGTTTCGGGTAGTTATTGTTGCTTTTTCGGCATCATCATCTTCCTCCACCTGAAGCCCTGATGGCCCAGCATCGTCGTCTCCATCAGATTTGGCAGAAGATTCTCTGCGTTCTAAACGACCTGAATCTCTATACCATCTTTTCATCTTGTGTACCGGGGCAACTTGAACTGCTACAGCTCGTTTCTCTGGCCCCGTTACAAGGTGTGCCACAGGGATTGGAATACCCTCTGCAGGGTGGACTTGCACTGCTACAGCTCGTTTCTCTGGCCCCGTTACACGGTCTGCCACAGGGATTGGAATACCCTCTGCAGGGTGGACTTGCACTGCTACAGCTCGTTTCTCTGGCCCCGTTACAAGGTCTGCCACAGGGATTGGAATACCCTCTGCAGGGTGGACTTGCACTGCTACAGCTCGTTTCTCTGACCCCGTTACAAGGTCTGCCACAGGGATTGGAATACCCTCTGCAGGGTCGACTTGCACTGCTACAGCTCGTTTCTCTGGCCCCGTTACAAGGTCTGCCACAGGGATTGGAATACCCTCTGCAGGGTGGACTTGCACTGCTACAGCTCGTTTCTCTGGCCCCGTTACACGGTCTGCCACAGGGATTGGAATACCCTCTGCAGGGTCGACTTGCACTGCTACAGCTCGTTTCTCTGGCCCCGTTACAAGGTCTGCCACAGGGATTGGAATACCCTCTGCAGGGTCGACTTGCACTGCTACAGCTCGTTTCTCTGACCCCGTTACAGGGCCTGCCACAGGGGTTAGAATACCCCCGGCAGGGTCGACTTGCACTGCAACAGCTCGTTTCTCTGACCCAGCCACAGGAGCTGGAGCAGCTGCAGGAGCTGGAACTGGAGTGTCTGCAGGAGCTGGAGCTGGAGCGTCTGCAGGAACCGGAGCTGGAGCAGCTGCAGGACCTGGAACTGGAGTGTCTGCAGGAGCTGGAACTGGAGCGGCTGCAGAGTCCACCGTAGGAGTCGCAGTAGCTATTGGATCTGTCACAGGACTTGGAGTGGCCGCAGGGTCTGTCACTAAGTTGATAGCAGTATCAATGGCAGCTCGATAGGCATGAGCCAGGCCCCAGCACGTTATAATGATTTGTGTTACTTTGGAACTGCCAGAGTCATGACACCTTTTTTTCAAACATTCTGCCAATTTTTTAGGATTTTGCAGTTGTTCAGGGGTGAATTTCCAAAACACTGGGGGTGCTAACTGCTCTAGATGTCTGCCCATATCCTCCCATACTCCCTGCCACCCACAACTATACTGCCTCCGGGCAGATCTCCGAATGAGCTTCCCAAATAGTTGTTTAACTTTAAGCAAAACCTGAAGCACATTCAGGAGGCATAAGAGCAAGACCATGCTGGTCTGAGTATCCCAAGGATATTCAATATCTTGGAGAGCTATTGTAACAAGCTCGGAAGATAAGAGGGTGGTGAAGGAGAAAGGGAGGGTGATCAAAGAGGATAAGGGGGTGGTGAAGGAGAAAGGGAGAGTGATCGAGTAAGGAAAAATATCTTCCCCTTTCCTCTCCACAGATTCACTCCCCGATGGAAAAAAACAACAGGTATAATTGCTAATAGTTTCCAAGATACGGTTTCCAAAGTATAAAGTCGACGATGTTACTGAGTACAAATACCAAGTTAGAGTCATGACCAGATATTTCATCGTCTCATAAGCCACTGTTACAAGACACAGTACCATAATAATCTGAAACCAGGGCCCGGACAGGATAAACAACATGACAGAGAGCACATACGGAAAATAATGTGCTATAATGCCCATTTTAAAAAACAGGCGCAGCAGACTTGAGATTAAAGCAATCAGCATTATGACAAGTGACTATTAAGCAGGTCTAATACTTATAACAATCTTAGTTTAACACACTCTGATCAGGTCTGCCGTTATCTCAACCTTTCGGGCCCCACGCTGGGCGCCAAAAAGACTGTAGTGGTTTAACCCGGCCGGCAGCTAAACACCACACAGCCGTTCGCTCACCCTCCCCCCTCCCTCTCCGGGACGGGGGAGAGAAATGGAAAGTGAGGCCTGTGAGTTGAGATAAAGACAGTTTAATAAGACAAGAAAATAATAATAGTAATAATAATAATTATAGTAATAGTAATAATAATAATAATGATACAATGATGATAATAGTACTACTAATAATAACATGTACAAACAAGTGATGCACAATGCAATTGCTCACCACCCGCTGACCGATGCCCAGCCTAACCCCGAGCAGTCCGGCCCCCCCTCCCCCCGGCTAGCCACCCTATATATTGTTTAGCGTGACGTCAGATGGTATGGAATACCCCTTTGGCTAGTTTGGGTCACCTGTTCTGGGCCTGTCCCCTCCCAGTTCTTGCTGCACCCCCAGCCTGCCTGTTGGCAGGACAGAGCAAGAAGTTGAGATGTCCTTGGCTTAGTACAGGCACTGCTCTGCAATAATTAAAACATCGGGGTGTTATCAGCACTCTTTTCATTCTAAGCCAAAGCATAGCATTCCACCGGCTACTAGGAACAAAATTAACTCTGTTCTAACTGAAACCAGGACACCTGGGGAGTTCAGTTATACCCAAAGCCTTCCATTGGGGGCACATTTTGATGGGCGAAAGGGGCTTTGAATGCGTTTTCTTTGGACCTATTTGGAATTCCTCTCTGATGCCGGGTAGGGCTATGTTTCCGGTTGCTCAGAAAGAGCGAACACAGACGGTTCATGTGCATGTGGGGCTGCATGAATGCTCCCCTGGGATGTTCAGTTCTACCCAAAGCCTTTTTTTGAGGGAAAATTTTGATGGGTGAAAGGGGCTGGCAATGTGTTTTCTGGGGCTATATTTGGAATTCCTCTCCCATGCTTGGTCCGGCAATGTTTCGGGTTGCTCATAAAGAGCGAACACAGAGGATCCAGATGCATGTGGGGCAGCGTAAATGCTCCTCTGAGTTGTTCAGTTGTACCCTAAGCCTTCCTTTGAGGGCAAGTTTTGATGCGCGAATGGGGCTTTGAACGCGTTTTCTGGGGTCCTATTTTGAATTCCTCTCCTATGCTGGGTACGGGTATGTTTCAGGTTGCTCAGAAAGTGCGAACACAGAGGGTCCAGCTGCATGTGGGTCTAAGTGAAGGCTCCCCTGGGGAGTTCACTTGTACCCAAAGACTTCTTATGTGGGCACTTTTTCATGGGCGAAAGGGGTTGGTAATGTTTACTTTGAGCCTATTTGCAATTCCTCTGCGATGCCGGGTAGGGCTATGTTTCGGGTTGCTCAGAAAGAGCGAACACAGAGGGTCTAGCTGCATTTGTGGCTGCGTGAAGGCTCCCCTGTGGAGTTCAGTTGTACCCTAAGCCTTCCTTTGGGGGCACTTTTTGATGGGTGAAAGGGGCTTGGAATATGTTTTCTGGGGCCCTATTTGGACTTCATCTCCAATGCCGGTTAGGGCTATATTTCGGGTTGCTCAGAAAGAGCGAACACAGAGGGTGCGGTTGCATGTGGGCCTGCATGAAGGCTCCCCTGGGGAGTTCACTTGTACCCAAAGCCTTCCTCTGGGGGCACTTTTTGATGGGTGAAAGGGGCTGGCAATGCGTTTTCTTTGGTCTTATTTGGAATTCCTCTTTGATGCCGGGTAGGGCTATGTTTCGGGTTCCTCAGAAAGAGCTAACACAGAGGATCCAGCTGCATGTGCGACTGCGTGACTGCTCTCCTGGGGAGATCAGTTGTATGCAATGCCTTCCTTTGAGGTACGTTTTGATGGGCGAAACGGTCTTTGAACGCGTTTTCTGGGGCCCTATTTTTAATTCCCCTCCCATGCCGGGTAGGGCTATGTTTCAGGTTGCTCAGAAAGAGCGAACACAGAGGGTCCAGTTGCATTTGTGGCTGCGTGAAGGCTCCCCAGGGGAGTTCAGTTGTATCCAAAGCCTTCGTTTGAGGTCAAGTTTTGATGGGCGAAAGGGGCTTGGAATGCGTTTTCTGGGGCCCTAATTGGACTTCCTCTCCAATGCCGGATAGGGTTGTTTCAGGTTGGACAGAAAGAGCGAACACAGAGGGTTCAGTTGCATGTAGGCCTGCGTGAAGGCTCCCCTGGGGAGTTCACTTGTACCCAAAGCCTTCCTCTGGGGGCACTTTTTGATGGGTGAAAGGGGCTGGCAATGCGTTTTCTTTAGTCTTATTTGGAATTCCTCTGTGATGCTGGGTAGGGCTATGTTTCGGGTTGCTCAGAAAGAGCAAACACAGAGGGTCCAGTTGCATGTGTAGCTGCGTGAAGGCTCCCCTGGGGAGTTCAGTTGTATCCAAAGTCTACCTCTGATGGCACTTTTTGATGGGCGAAAGGGGCTTTGAACGCGTTTTCTGGGGCCTTATTTGGAAATCCTCTCCCATGCTGGATACCGATATGTTTCGGGTTGGTCAGAAAGAGGGAACACAGAGGGTCCATTTGCATGTTGGGCTGCATGAATGCTCTCCTGGGGAGTTCAGTTGTACCCAAAGTCTTCCTCTGGGGTAGTTTTTGATGGACGAAAGGGGCTTTGAACGCGTTTTCTGAGACCCTATTTGGAATTCCTCTCTGATGCTCTGTAGGGCTATGTTTCAGTTTGCTCAGAAAGAGCGAACAAATAGGGTCCAGTTGTATGTGGGGCGGCGTGAATGCTCCCCTGGGGAGTTCAGTTGTACCCAAAGCCTTCCTCTGAAAGCACTTTTGATGGGAGACATGGTCTTTGAACGCGTTTTCTGGGGCCCTATTTGGAATACCTCTCCCATGCTGGGTACGGGTATGTTTCAGGTTGCTCAGAAAGGGCGAACACAGAGGGTCCAGCTGCATGTGGGTCTAAGTGAAGGCTCCCCTTGGGAGTTCAGTTGTACGAAAACGTTCCTCTGCAGGCACTTTTTGATGGGCGAAAGGGGCTGGCAATGCGTTTTCTTTGGTCCTATTTGGAATTCCTCTGCGATGCCGGGTAGGGCTATGTTTCAGGTTGCTCAGAAAGAGCGAACACAGAGGGTTCATGTGCATGTGGGGCTGCATGAATGCCCCCCTGGGGAGTTCAGTTGTACCCAAAACCTTCCTTTGAGGGCAACTTTTGATGGGCGAAAGGGGCTTTGAACACGTTTTCTGGGGCACTTTTTTGAATTCCTCTCCCATGCAGGATACTGCAATGTTTCGGGTTGCTCAGATATAGCGAACACAGAGGGTCCAGTTGCATGTGGGTCTGCGTGAAGGCTCCCCTTGGGGTGTTCACTTGTACCCAAAGCCTTCCTTTGAGGGCACTTTTTGATGGGCGAAAGGGGATTTGAACGCGTTTTCTGGGGCCCTATTTTTAATTCCTCTCCCATGCCGGGTAGGGCAATGTTTCAGGTTGCTCAGAAAGAGCAAACACAGAGTATCCAGCTGCATGTGCGATTGCGTGAATGCTCTCCTGGGGACATCAGTTGTATGCAATGCCTTCCTTTGGGGGTACGTTTTGATGGGCGAAAGGGTCTTTGAAAGCATTTTTTGGGGCCCTATTTTTAATTTCTCTCCCATGCCGGGTAGGGCTATGTTTCAGGTTACTCAAAAAGAGCAAACACAGAGGGTCCATTGCAAGTGTGGCTGCGTGAAGGCTCCCCTGGGGAGTTCAGTTGTATCCAAAGCATTCCTTTGAGGTCAAGTTTTGATAGGCGAAAGGGGCTTGGAATGCGTTTTCTGGGGCCCTAATTGGACTTCCTCTCCAATGCCGGGTAGGGTTATGTTTCAGGTTGCTCAGAAAGAGCGAACACAGAGTGTCCAGTTGCATATGTGGCTGTGTGAAGGCTCCCCTGGGGAGTTCACTTGTATCCAAAGCCTTCCTTTGCGGGCACTGTTTGATGGGTGAAAGGGGCTCTGTACGCCGTTTCTGGGGCCCTATTTGGAATTCCTCTCCCATGTTGGTACCTCTATGTTTCGGGTTCGTCAGAAAGAGGGAACACAGAGGATCCATTTGGATGTTGGGCTGCATGAATGCTCTCCTGGGGAGTTCTTTTGTACCCAAATGATTCCTTTGGGGGCAATTTTTGATGGGCGAAAGGGGCTCTGTACGCCGTTTCTGGGGTCCTATTTTAAATTCCTCTCAGATACCGGGAACGGATGTATTTAGGGTTGTTCGGAAAGAGCGAACACAGAGAGTCCCGTTGCATGTGGGGCTGCGTAGAGGCTCCCCTGGGGAGTTCAGTTGTACCCAAAGGCTTCCTTTGGGGGCAATTTTTGATGGGTGAAAGGGGCTCTGTACGTGATTTCTGGGGTCATATTTTCAAGTACCCTCTGTTTCCGGTTAGGGATGTATTAGGGTTTTTCAGAAAGAGCAAACACAGAGAGTCAAGTTGCATTTTGGGCTGCGTGAAGGCTCCCCTGGGGAGTTCAGTTGTACCCAAAGGCTTCCTTTCAGGGCGATTTTTGATGGGTTAAAGGGCAGCTGTACGTGATTTCTGGGGTCATATTTATATTCCTCTCATATTCTGGGTAGGGATGTATTTAGGATTGTTCAGAAAGAGCGAACACAGAGAGTCCAGTTGCATGTGGGGCTGCGTGAAGGCTCCCCTGGGGAGTTCAGTTGTACCCAAAGGCTTCCTTTCAGGGCAATTTTTGATGGGCGAAAGGGCGTCTGTACGCAGTTTCTGGGGTCCTATTTTAAATTACTCTCACATTCCGGGTAGGGATATATTTAGGGTTGTTCAGAAAGAGCGAACACAGAGAGTCCAGTTGCATGTGGGGCTGCGTGAAGGCTCCCCTGGGGAGTTCTGTTGTACCCAAAGGCTTCCTTTGGGGGAAATTTTTGATGGGTGAAAGGGGCTTTGAACGCGATTTCTGGGGTCCTACTTACAATTCCTCTCAGATTCTGGGTAGGGATGTATTTAGGGTTGTTCAGAAAGAGCGAACACAGAGAGTCCAGTTGCATGTGGGGCTGCGTATAGGCTCCCCTGGGGAGTTCAGTTGTACCGAAAGGCTTCCTTTGGGGGCAATTTTTGATGGGCGAAAGGGGCTCTGTACGCCGTTTCCGGGGTCCTATTTTAAATTCCTCTCAGATTCCGGGAACGGATGTATTTAGGGTTGTTCGGAAAGAGCGAACACAGAGGGTCCAGTTGCATGTGGGGCTGCGTGAAGGCTCCCCTGGGGAGTTCAGTTGTACCCAAAGGCTTCCTTTGGGGGCAATTTTTGATGGGTGAAAGGGGCTTTGTACGCGATTTCTGGGGTCCTATTTACAATTCCTCTCATATTCTGGGTAGGGATGTATTTAGGGTTGTTCAGAAAGAGCGAACACAGAGAGTCCAGTTGCATGTGGGGCTGCGTAAAGGCTCCCCTGGGGAGTTCAGTTGTACGCAAAGCCTTCCTCTGCGGGCACTTTTTGATGGGCGAAAGGGGCTAGCAATGCGTTTTCTTTGGTCCTATTTGGAATTCCTCTGCGATGCCGGGTAGGGCTATGTTTCAGGTTGCTCAGAAAGAGCAAACACAGAGGGTTCATGTGCATGTGGGGCTGCATGAATGCCCCCCTGGGGAGTTCAGTTGTACCAAAACCTTCCTTTGAGGGCAACTTTTGATGGGTGAAAGGGCAACTGTATGTGATATCTGGGGTCCTATTTTAAATACCTCTCAGATTACGGGAAGGGATGTATTTAGGGTTGTTCAGAAAGAGCGAACACAGAGAGTCCAGTTGCATGTGGGGCTGCGTGAAGGCTCCCCTGGGGAGTTCAGTTGTACCCAAAGGCTTCCTTTGGGGGCAATTTTTGATGGGTGAAAGGGGCTTTGTACGCGATTTCTGGGGTCTTATTTACAATTCCTCTCAGATTCTGGGTAGGGATGTATTTAGGGTTGTTCAGAAAGAGCGAACACAGAGAGTCCAGTTGCATGTGGGGCTGCGTAAAGGCTCCCCTGGGGAGTTCAGTTGTACCTAAAGGCTTCCTTTGGGGGAAGTTTTTGAGGGGCCAAAGGGGCTTTGTACATGGTTTCTGGGGTCTTATTTTCAATTCCTCTCAGATTCCTGGTAGGGAGATATTTAGGGTTTTTAAGAAAGAGTGAACACAGAGAGTCCAGTTGCATTTTGGGCTGCGTAAAGGCTCCCCTGGGGAGTTCAGTTGTACCTAAAGGCTTCCTTTGGGGGCAATTTTTGATGGGTGAAAGGGGCTTTGTATGCGATTTCTGGGGCCCTATTTTCAATTCCTCTCAGATTCTGGGTAGGTATGTATTTAGGGTTGTTCAGAAAGAGCGAACACAGAGAGTCCAGTTGCATGTGGGGCTGCGTAAAGGCTCCCCTGGGGAGTTCAGTTGTACCCAAAGGCTTCCTTTGGGGGCAATTTTTGATGGGTGAAAGGGGCTCTGTACGCCGTTTCTGGGGTCCTATTTTAAATTCCTCTCAGATTCCGGGAACTGATGTATTTATGGTTGTTCAGAAAGAGCGAACACAGAGGGTCCAGTTGCATGTGGGACTGCGTAAAGGTATGCCTGGGGAGTTCAGTTGTACCGAAAGGCTTCCTTTGGGGGCAATTTTTGATGGGCGAAAGAGGCTCTGTACGCCGTTTCTGGGGTCCTATTTTCAATTCCTCTCAGATTCCGGGAAGGGATGTATTTATGGTTGTTCAGAAAGAGCGAACACAGAGGGTCCAGTTGCATGTGGGGCTGCGTGAAGGCTCCCCTGGGGAGTTCAGTTGTACCCAAAGGCTTCCTTTGGGGGCAATTTTTGATGGGTGAAAGGGGCTTTGTACGCGATTTCTGGGGTCCTATTTTCAATTCCTCTCATATTCTGGGTAGGGATGTATTTAGGGTTGTTCAGAAAGAGCGAACACAGAGAGTCCAGTTGCATGTGGGGCTGCGTAAAGGCTCCCCTGGGGAGTTCAGTTGTACGCAAAGCCTTCCTCTGCGGGCACTTTTTGATGGGCGAAAGGGGCTGGCAATGCGTTTTCTTTGGTCTTATTTGGAATTGCTCTGCGATGCCGGGTAGGGCTATGTTTCAGGTTGCTCAGAAAGAGCAAACACAGAGGGTTCATGTGCATGTGGGGCTGCATGAATGCCCCCCTGGGGAGTTCAGTTGTACCCAAAACCTTCCGTTGAGGGCAACTTTTGATGGGTGAAAGGGGCACTGTATGTGATTTCTGGGGTCCTATTTTAAATTCCTCTCAGATTCCGGGAAGGGATGTATTTAGGGTTGTTCAGAAAGAGCGAACACAGAGAGTCCAGTTGCATGTGGGGCTGCGTGAAGGCTCCCCTGGGGAGTACAGTTGTACCTAAAGGCTTCCTTTGGGGGCAATTTTTGATGGGTGAAAGGGGCTTTGTATGCGATTTCTGGGGCCCTATTTTCAATTCCTCTCAGATTCTGGGTTGGTATGTATTTAGGGTTGTTCAGAAAGAGCGAACACAGAGAGTCCAGTTGCATGTGGGGCTGCGTAAAGGCTCCCCTGGGGAGTTCAGTTGTACCCAAAGTCTTCCTTTGGGGGCAATTTTTGATGGGTGAAAGGGGCTCTGTACGCCGTTTCTGGGGTCCTATTTTAAATTCCTCTCAGATTCCGGGAACTGATGTATTTATGGTTGTTCAGAAAGAGCGAACACAGAGGGTCCAGTTGCATGTGGGGCTGCGTGAAGGCTCCCCTGGGGAGTTCAGTTGTACCCAAAGGCTTCCTTTGGGGGCAATTTTTGATGGCCGAAAGGGCGTCTGTACGCAGTTTCTGGGGTCCTATTTTAAATTACTCTCACATTCCGGGTAGGGATATATTTAGGGTTGTTCAGAAAGAGCGAACACAGAGAGTCCAGTTGAATTTTGGGCTGCGTATAGGCTCCCCTGGGGAGTTCAATTGTACCCAAAGGCTTCCTTTGGGGGCAATTTTTGATGGGTGAAAGGGGCACTGTATGTGTTTTCTGGGGTCCTATTTTAAATTCCTCTCAGATTCCGGGAACGGATGTATTTAGGGTTGTTCAGAAAGAGCGAACACAGAGAGTCCCGTTGCATGTGGGGCTGCGTAGAGGCTCCCCTGGGGAGTTCAGTTGTACCCAAAGGCTTCCTTTGGGGGCAATTTTTCATGGGTGAAAGGGGCTCTGTACGTGATTTCTGGGGTCATATTTTCAAGTACTCTCTGTTTCCTGTTAGGGATGTATTAAGGTTTTTCAGAAAGAGCAAACACAGAGAGTCAAGTTGCATTTTGGGCTGCGTGAAGGCTCCCCTGGGGAGTTCAGTTGTACCCAAAGGCTTCCTTTCAGGGCGATTTTTGATGGGTTAAAGGGCCGCTGTACGTGATTTCTGGGGTCATATTTATATTCCTCTCATATTCTGGGTGGGGATGTATTTAGGGTTGTTCAGAAAGAGCGAACACAGAGAGTCCAGTTGCATGTGGGGCTGTGTAAAGGCTCCCCTGGGGAGTTCAGTTGTACCCAAAGGCTTCCTTTGGGGGCAATTTTTTATGTCCGAAAGGGCGTCTGTACGCAGTTTCTGGTGTCCTATTTTAAATTACTCTCACATTCCGGGTAGGGATATATTTAGGGTTGTTCGGAAAGAGCGAACAAAGAGAGTCCAGTTGAATTTTGGGCTGCGTATAGGCTCCCCTGGGGAGTTCAGTTGTACCCAAAGGCTTCCTTTGGGGGCAGTTTTTGATGGGTGAAAGGGGCACTGTATGTGATTTCTGGGGTCCTATTTTCAATTCCTCTCAGATTCCGGTTAGGGATGTATTAAGGTTGTTCAGAAAGAGCGAACACAGAGAGTCCAGTTGCATGTGGGGCTGCGTGAAGGCTCCCATGGGGAGTTCAGTTGTACCCAAAGGCTTCCTTTGGGGGCAATTTTTGATGGGTGAAAGGGGCTTTGTACTCGATTTCTGGGGTCCTATTTACAATTCCTCTCAGATTCCGGGAACGGATGTATTTAGGGTTGTTCAGAAAGAGCGAACACAGAGAGTCCAGTTGCATGTGGGGCTGCGTAAAGGCTCCACTGGGGAGTTCAGTTGTACGCAAAGCCTTCCTCTGCGGGCACTTTTTGATGGGCGAAAGGGGCTGGCAATGCGTTTTCTTTGGTCCTATTTGGAATTCCTCTGCGATGCCGGGTAGGGCTATGTTTCAGGTTGCTCAGAAAGAGCAAACACAGAGGGTTCATGTGCATGTGGGGCTGCATGAATGCCCCCCTGGGGAGTTCAGTTGTACCCAAAACCTTCCTTTGAGGGCAACTTTTGATGGGTGAAAGGGGCACTGTATGTGATTTCTGGGGTCCTATTTTAAATTCCTCTCAGATTCCGGGAAGGGATGTATTTAGGGTTGTTCAGAAAGAGCGAACACAGAGAGTCCAGTTGCATGTGGGTCTGCGTGAAGGCTCCCCTGGGGATTTTAGTTGTACCCAAAGGCTTCCTTTGGGGGCAATATTTGATGGGTGAAAAGGGGCTTTGTACGCGATTTCTGGGGTCTTATTTACAATTCCTCTCAGATTCTGGGTAGGGATGTATTTAGGGTTGTTCAGAAAGAGCGAACACAGAGAGTCCAGTTGCATGTGGGGCTGCGTAAAGGCTCCCCTGGGGAGTTCAGTTGTACCTAAAGGCTTCCTTTGGGGGAAGTTTTTGAGGGGCCAAAGGGGCGTTGTACGTGGTTTCTGGGGTCCTATTTTCAATTCCTCTCAGATTCCTGGTAGGGAGATATTTAGGGTTTTTAAGAAAGAGTGAACACAGAGAGTCCAGTTGCATTCTGGGCTGCGTAAAGGCTCCCCTGGGGAGTTCAGTTGTACCTAAAGGCTTCCTTTGGGGGCAATTTTTGATGGGTGAAAGGGGCTTTGTATGCGATTTCTGGGGCCCTATTTTCAATTCCTCTCAGATTCTGGGTAGGTATGTATTTAGGGTTGTTCAGAAAGAGCGAACACAGAGAGTCCAGTTGCATGTGGGGCTGCGTAAAGGCTCCCCTGGGGAGTTCAGTTGTACCCAAAGGCTTCCTTTGGGGGCAATTTTTGATGGGTGAAAGGGGCTCTGTACGTGATTTCTGGGGTCATATTTTCAAGTACCCTCTGTTTCCGGTTAGGGATGTATTAAGGTTGTTCAGAAAGAGCGAACACAGAGAGTCAAGTTGCTTGTGGGGCTGCGTAAAGGCACCCCTGGGGAGTTCAGTTGTACCGAAAGGCTTCCTTTGGGGGCAATTTTTGATGGGCGAAAGGGGCTCTGTACGCCGTTTCTGGGGTCCTATTTTAAATTCCTCTCAGATTCCGGGAACTGATGTATTTATGGTTGTTCAGAAAGAGCGAACACAGAGGGTCCAGTTGCATGTGGGGCTGCGTGAAGGCTCCCCTGGGGAGTTCAGTTGTACCCAAAGGCTTCCTTTGGGGGCAATTTTTGATGGCCGAAAGGGCGTCTGTACGCAGTTTCTGGGGTCCTATTTTCAATTCCTCTCAGATTCCTGGTAGGGAGATATTTAGGGTTGTTCAGAAAGAGCGAACACAGAGAGTCCAGTTGAATTTTGGGCTGCGTATAGGCTCCCCTGGGGAGTTCAATTGTACCCAAAGGCTTCCTTTGGGGGCAATTTTTGATGGGTGAAAGGGGCACTGTATGTGTTTTCTGGGGTCCTATTTTCAATTCCTCTCAGATTCCGGTTAGGGATGTATTAAGTTTGTTCGGAAAGAGCGAACACAGAGAGTCCCGTTGCATGTGGGGCTTCGTAGAGGCTCCCCTGGGGAGTTCTCTTGTACCCAAAGGCTACCTTTGGGGGCAATTTTTGATGGGCGAAAGGGGCTCTGTACGCCATTTCTGGGGTCCTATTTTAAATTCCTTTCAGATTCCGGGAACGGATGTATTTAGGGTTGTTCGGAAAGAGCGAACACAGAGAGTCCCGTTGCATGTGGGGCTGCGTAGAGGCTCCCCTGGGGAGTTCAGTTGTACCCAAAGGCTTCCTTTGGGGGCAATTTTTGATGGGTGAAAGGGGCTCTGTACGTGATTTCTGGGGTCATATTTTCAAGTACCCTCTGTTTCCGGTTAGGGATGTATTAAGGTTTTTCAGAAAGAGCAAACACAGAGAGTCAAGTTGCATTTTGGGCTGCGTGAAGGCTCCCCTGGGGAGTTCAGTTGTACCCAAAGGCTTCCTTTCAGGGCGATTTTTGATGGGATAAAGGGCCGCTGTACGTGATTTCTGGGGTCATATTTATATTCCTCTCATATTCTGGGTAGGGATGTATTTAGGGTTGTTCAGAAAGAGCGAACACAGAGAGTCCAGTTGCATGTGGGGCTGTGTAAAGGCTCCCCTGGGGAGTTCAGTTGTACCCAAAGTCTTCCTTTGGGGGCAATTTTTTATGTCCGAAAGGGCGTCTGTACGCAGTTTCTGGTGTCCTATTTTAAATTACTCTCACATTCCGGGTAGGGATATATTTAGGGTTGTTCGGAAAGAGCGAACAAAGAGAGTCCAGTTGAATTTTGGGCTGCGTATAGGCTCCCCTGGGGAGTTCAGTTGTACCTAAAGGCTTCCTTTGGGGGCAATTTTTGATGGGTGAAAGGGGCACTGTATGTGATTTCTGGGGTCCTATTTTCAATTCCTCTCAGATTCCGGTTAGGGATGTATTAAGGTTGTTCAGAAAGAGCGAACACAGAGAGTCCAGTTGCATGTGGGGCTGCGTGAAGGTTAACCTGGGGAGTTCTGCTGTACCCAAAGGCTTCCTTTGGGGGCAATTTTTGATGGGCGAAAGGGGCTCTGTACGCCGTTTCTGGGGTCCTGTTTTAAATCCCTCTCAGATTCCGGTTAGGGATGTTTTTAGGGTTGTTCAGAAAGAGCGAACACAGAGAGTCCCGTTGCATGTGGGGCTGCGTAGAGGCTCCCCTGGGGAGTTCAGTTGTACCCAAAGGCTTCCTTTGGGGGCAATTTTTTATGTCCGAAAGGGCGTCTGTACGCAGTTTCTGGTGTCCTATTTTAAATTACTCTCACATTCCGGGTAGGGATATATTTAGGGTTTTTCAGAAAGAGCGAACACAGAGAGTCCAGTTGAATTTTGGGCTGCGTATAGGCTCCCCTGGGGAGTTCAGTTGTACCCAAAGGCTTCCTTTGGGGGAAATTTTTGATGGGTGTAAGGGGCACTGTATGTGATTTCTGGGGTCCTATTTTCAATTCCTCTCAGATTCCGGTTAGGGATGTATTAAGGTTGTTCAGAAAGAGCGAACACAGAGAGTCCAGTTGCATTTTGGGCTGCGTGAAGGCTCCCCTGGGGAGTTCAGTTGTACCCAAAGGCTTCCTTTGGGGGCAATTTTTGATGGGTGAAAGGGGCTTTGTACGCTATTTCTGGGGTCCTATTTACAATTCCTCTCATATTCTGGGTAGGGATGTATTTAGGGTTGTTCGGAAAGAGCGAACACAGAGAGTTTCGTTGCATGTGGGGCTGCGTAGAGGCTCCCCTGGGGAGTTCAGTTGTACGCAAAGCCTTCTTCTGCGGGCACTTTTTGATGGGCGAAAGGGGCTGGCAATGCGATTTCTTTGGTCCTATTTGGAATTGCTCTGCGATGCCGGGTAGGGCTATGTTTCAGGTTGCTCAGAAAGAGCAAACACAGAGGGTTCATGTGCATGTGGGGCTGCATGAATGCCCCCCTGGGGAGTTCAGTTGTACCCAAAACCTTCCTTTGAGGGCAACTTTTGATGGGTGAAAGGGGCTTTGTACGTGATTTCTGGGGCCCTATTTTCAATTCCTCTCAGATTCTGGGTAGGGATGTATTTAGGGTTGTTCAGAAAGAGCGAACACAGAGAGTCCAGTTGCATGTGGGGCTGCGTAAAGGCTCCCCTGGGGAGTTCAGTTGTACCTAAAGGCTTCCTTTGGGGGAAGTTTTTGAGGGGCCAAAGGGGCGTTGTACGTGGTTTCTGGGGTCCTATTTTCAATTCCTCTCAGATTCCTGGTAGGGAGATATTTAGGGTTTTTAAGAAAGAGTGAACACAGAGAGTCCAGTTGCATTCTGGGCTGCGTAAAGGCTCCCCTGGGGAGTTCAGTTGTACCTAAAGGCTTCCTTTGGGGGCAATTTTTGATGGGTGAAAGGGGCTTTGTATGCGATTTCTGGGGCCCTATTTTCAATTCCTCTCAGATTCTGGGTAGGTATGTATTTAGGGTTGTTCAGAAAGAGCGAACACAGAGAGTCCAGTTGCATGTGGGGCTGCGTAAAGGCTCCCCTGGGGAGTTCAGTTGTACCCAAAGGCTTCCTTTGGGGGCAATTTTTGATGGGTGAAAGGGGCTCTGTACGTGATTTCTGGGGTCATATTTTCAAGTACCCTCTGTTTCCGGTTAGGGATGTATTAAGGTTGTTCATAAAGAGCGAACACAGAGAGTCAAGTTGCTTGTGGGGCTGCGTAAAGGCACCCCTGGGGAGTTCAGTTGTACCGAAAGGCTTCCTTTGGGGGCAATTTTTGATGGGCGAAAGGGGCTCTGTACGCCGTTTCTGGGGTCCTATTTTAAATTCCTCTCAGATTCCGGGAACTGATGTATTTATGGTTGTTCAGAAAGAGCGAACACAGAGGGTCCAGTTGCATGTGGGGCTGCGTGAAGGCTCCCCTGGGGAGTTCAGTTGTACCCAAAGGCTTCCTTTGGGGGCAATTTTTGATGGCCGAAAGGGCGTCTGTACGCAGTTTCTGGGGTCCTATTTTCAATTCCTCTCAGATTCCTGGTAGGGAGATATTTAGGGTTGTTCAGAAAGAGCGAACACAGAGAGTCCAGTTGAATTTTGGGCTGCGTATAGGCTCCCCTGGGGAGTTCAATTGTACCCAAAGGCTTCCTTTGGGGGCAATTTTTGATGGGTGAAAGGGGCACTGTATGTGTTTTCTGGGGTCCTATTTTCAATTCCTCTCAGATTCCGGTTAGGGATGTATTAAGTTTGTTCGGAAAGAGCGAACACAGAGAGTCCCGTTGCATGTGGGGCTTCGTAGAGGCTCCCCTGGGGAGTTCTCTTGTACCCAAAGGCTACCTTTGGGGGCAATTTTTGATGGGCGAAAGGGGCTCTGTACGCCATTTCTGGGGTCCTATTTTAAATTCCTTTCAGATTCCGGGAACGGATGTATTTAGGGTTGTTCGGAAAGAGCGAACACAGAGAGTCCCGTTGCATGTGGGGCTGCGTAGAGGCTCCCCTGGGGAGTTCAGTTGTACCCAAAGGCTTCCTTTGGGGGCAATTTTTGATGGGTGAAAGGGGCTCTGTACGTGATTTCTGGGGTCATATTTTCAAGTACCCTCTGTT
This sequence comes from Mergus octosetaceus, assembly GCA_036873955.1. Taxonomy (NCBI): domain Eukaryota; kingdom Metazoa; phylum Chordata; class Aves; order Anseriformes; family Anatidae; genus Mergus; species Mergus octosetaceus. The sequence goes on from CM072286.1 coordinate 1,246,810, forward strand.
TCCGGTTAGGGATGTATTAAGGTTTTTCAGAAAGAGCAAACACAGAGAGTCAAGTTGCATTTTGGGCTGCGTGAAGGCTCCCCTGGGGAGTTCAGTTGTACCCAAAGGCTTCCTTTCAGGGCGATTTTTGATGGGATAAAGGGCCGCTGTACGTGATTTCTGGGGTCATATTTATATTCCTCTCATATTCTGGGTAGGGATGTATTTAGGGTTGTTCAGAAAGAGCGAACACAGAGAGTCCAGTTGCATGTGGGGCTGTGTAAAGGCTCCCCTGGGGAGTTCAGTTGTACCCAAAGTCTTCCTTTGGGGGCAATTTTTTATGTCCGAAAGGGCGTCTGTACGCAGTTTCTGGTGTCCTATTTTAAATTACTCTCACATTCCGGGTAGGGATATATTTAGGGTTGTTCGGAAAGAGCGAACAAAGAGAGTCCAGTTGAATTTTGGGCTGCGTATAGGCTCCCCTGGGGAGTTCAGTTGTACCTAAAGGCTTCCTTTGGGGGCAATTTTTGATGGGTGAAAGGGGCACTGTATGTGATTTCTGGGGTCCTATTTTCAATTCCTCTCAGATTCCGGTTAGGGATGTATTAAGGTTGTTCAGAAAGAGCGAACACAGAGAGTCCAGTTGCATGTGGGGCTGCGTGAAGGTTAACCTGGGGAGTTCTGCTGTACCCAAAGGCTTCCTTTGGGGGCAATTTTTGATGGGCGAAAGGGGCTCTGTACGCCGTTTCTGGGGTCCTGTTTTAAATCCCTCTCAGATTCCGGTTAGGGATGTTTTTAGGGTTGTTCAGAAAGAGCGAACACAGAGAGTCCCGTTGCATGTGGGGCTGCGTAGAGGCTCCCCTGGGGAGTTCAGTTGTACCCAAAGGCTTCCTTTGGGGGCAATTTTTTATGTCCGAAAGGGCGTCTGTACGCAGTTTCTGGTGTCCTATTTTAAATTACTCTCACATTCCGGGTAGGGATATATTTAGGGTTTTTCAGAAAGAGCGAACACAGAGAGTCCAGTTGAATTTTGGGCTGCGTATAGGCTCCCCTGGGGAGTTCAGTTGTACCCAAAGGCTTCCTTTGGGGGAAATTTTTGATGGGTGTAAGGGGCACTGTATGTGATTTCTGGGGTCCTATTTTCAATTCCTCTCAGATTCCGGTTAGGGATGTATTAAGGTTGTTCAGAAAGAGCGAACACAGAGAGTCCAGTTGCATTTTGGGCTGCGTGAAGGCTCCCCTGGGGAGTTCAGTTGTACCCAAAGGCTTCCTTTGGGGGCAATTTTTGATGGGTGAAAGGGGCTTTGTACGCTATTTCTGGGGTCCTATTTACAATTCCTCTCATATTCTGGGTAGGGATGTATTTAGGGTTGTTCGGAAAGAGCGAACACAGAGAGTTTCGTTGCATGTGGGGCTGCGTAGAGGCTCCCCTGGGGAGTTCAGTTGTACGCAAAGCCTTCTTCTGCGGGCAGTTTTTGATGGGCGAAAGGGGCTGGCAATGCGATTTCTTTGGTCCTATTTGGAATTGCTCTGCGATGCCGGGTAGGGCTATGTTTCAGGTTGCTCAGAAAGAGCAAACACAGAGGGTTCATGTGCATGTGGGGCTGCATGAATGCCCCCCTGGGGAGTTCAGTTGTACCCAAAACCTTCCTTTGAGGGCAACTTTTGATGGGTGAAAGGGGCTTTGTACGTGATTTCTGGGGCCCTATTTTCAATTCCTCTCAGATTCTGAGTAGGTATTTATTTAGGGTTGTTCAGAAAGAGCGAACACAGAGAGTCCCGTTGCATGTGGGGCTGCGTAGAGGCTACCCTGGGGAGTTCAGTTGTACCCAAAGGCTTCCTTTGGGGGCAATTTTTGATGGCCGAAAGGGCGTCTGTACGCAGTTTCTGGTGTCCTATTTTAAATTACTCTCACATTCCGGGTAGGGATATATTTAGGGTTTTTCAGAAAGAGCGAACACAGAGAGTCCAGTTGAATTTTGGGCTGCGTATAGGCTCCCCTGGGGAGTTCAGTTGTACCCAAAGGCTTCCTTTGGGGGAAATTTTTGATGGGTGTAAGGGGCACTGTATGTGATTTCTGGGGTCCTATTTTCAATTCCTCTCAGATTCCGGTTAGGGATGTATTAAGGTTGTTCAGAAAGAGCGAACACAGAGAGTCCAGTTGCATTTTGGGCTGCGTGAAGGCTCCCCTGGGGAGTTCAGTTGTACCCAAAGGCTTCCTTTGGGGGCAATTTTTGATGGGTGAAAGGGGCTTTGTACGCTATTTCTGGGGTCCTATTTACAGTTCCTCTCATATTCTGGGTAGGGATGTATTTAGGGTTGTTCGGAAAGAGCGAACACAGAGAGTCCCGTTGCATGTGGGGCTGCGTAGAGGCTCCCCTGGGGAGTTCAGTTGTACGCAAAGCCTTCTTCTGCGGGCACTTTTTGATGGGCGAAAGGGGCTGGCAATGCGATTTCTTTGGTCCTATTTGGAATTCCTCTGCGATGCCGGGTAGGGCTATGTTTCAGGTTGCTCAGAAAGAGCAAACACAGAGGGTTCATGTGCATGTGGGGCTGCATGAATGCCCCCCTGGGGAGTTCAGTTGTACCCAAAACCTTCCTTTGAGGGCAACTTTTGATGGGTGAAAGGGGCTTTGTACGCGATTTCTGGGGCCCTATTTTCAATTCCTCTCAGATTCCGGAAAGGGATGTATTTAGGGTTGTTCAGAAAGAGCGAACACAGAGAGTCCAGTTGCATGTGGGGCTGCGTGAAGGCTCCCCTGGGGAGTTCTGTTGTACCCAAAGGCTTCCTTTGGGGGCAATTTTTGATGGGTGAAAGGGGCTTTGTACGCGATTTCTGGGGCCCTATTTTCAATTCCTCTCAGATTCTGAGTAGGTATTTATTTAGGGTTGTTCAGAAAGAGCGAACAAAGAGAGTCCAGTTGCATGTGGGGCTGCGTAAAGGCTCCCCTGGGGAGTTCAGTTGTACCCAAAGGCTTCCTTTGGGGGCAATTTTTGATGGGTGAAAGGGGCTCTGTACGTGATTTCTGGGGTCCTATTTTCAAGTACCCTCTGTTTCCGGTTAGGGATATATTAAGGTTGTTCAGAAAGAGCGAACACAGCGAGTCCAGTTGCATGTGGGGCTGCGTAAAGGCTCCCCTGGGGAGTTCAGTTGTACCTAAAGGCTTCCTTTGGGGGAAGTTTTTGAGGGGCCAAAGGGGCTTTGTACATGGTTTCTGGGGTCCTATTTTCAATTCCTCTCAGATTCCTGGTAGGGAGATATTTAGGGTTTTTAAGAAAGAGCGAACACAGAGAGTCAAGTTGCTTGTGGGGCTGCGTAAAGGCACCCCTGGGGAGTTCAGTTGTACCGAAAGGCTTCCTTTGGGGGCAATTTTTGATGGGCGAAAGGGGCTCTGTACGCCGTTTCTGGGGTCCTATTTTAAATTCCTCTCAGATTCCGGGAACTGATGTATTTATGGTTGTTCAGAAAGAGCGAACACAGAGGGTCCAGTTGCATGTGGGGCTGCGTGAAGGCTCCCCTGGGGAGTTCAGTTGTACCCAAAGGCTTCCTTTGGGGGCAATTTTTGATGGCCGAAAGGGCGTCTGTACGCAGTTTCTGGTGTCCTATTTTAAATTACTCTCACATTCCGGGTAGGGATATATTTAGGGTTTTTCAGAAAGAGCGAACACAGAGAGTCCAGTTGAATTTTGGGCTGCGTATAGGCTCCCCTGGGGAGTTCAATTGTACCCAAAGGCTTCCTTTGGGGGCAAATTTGATGGGTGAAAGGGGAACTGTATGTGTTTTCTGGGGTCCTATTTTAAATTCCTCTCAGATTCCGGGAACGGATGTATTTAGTGTTGTTCGGAAAGAGCGAACACAGAGAGTCCCGTTGCATGTGGGGCTGCGTAGAGGCTCCCCTGGGGAGTTCAGTTGTACCCAAAGGCTTCCTTTGGGGGCAATTTTTGATGGGTGAAAGGGGCTCTGTACGTGATTTCTGGGGTCATATTTTCAAGTACCCTCTGTTTCCGGTTAGGGATGTATTAAGGTTTTTCAGAAAGAGCAAACACAGAGAGTCAAGTTGCATTTTGGGCTGCGTGAAGGCTCCCCTGGGGTGTTCAGTTGTACCCAAAGGCTTCCTTTCAGGGCGATTTTTGATGGGTTAAAGGGCCGCTGTACGTGATTTCTGGGGTCATATTTATATTCCTCTCATATTCTGGGTAGGGATGTATTTAGGGTTGTTCAGAAAGAGCGAACACAGAGAGTCCAGTTGCATGTGGGGCTGCGTAAAGGCTCCCCTGGGGAGTTCTGTTGTACCCAAAGGCTTCCTTTGGGGGCAATTTTTTATGTCCGAAAGGGCGTCTGTACGCAGTTTCTGGTGTCCTATTTTAAATTACTCTCACATTCCGGGTAGGGATATATTTAGGGTTGTTCGGAAAGAGTGAACAAAGAGAGTCCAGTTGAATTTTGGGCTGCGTATAGGCTCCCCTGGGGAGTTCAGTTGTACCCAAAGGCTTCCTTTGGGGGCAGTTTTTGATGGGTGAAAGGGGCACTGTATGTGATTTCTGGGGTCCTATTTTCAATTCCTCTCAGATTCCGGTTAGGGATGTATTAAGGTTGTTCAGAAAGAGCGAACACAGAGAGTCCAGTTGCATGTGGGGCTGCGTAAAGGCTCCCCTGGGGAGTTCAGTTGTACGCAAAGCCTTCCTCTGCGGGCACTTTTTGATGGGCGAAAGGGGCTGGCAATGCGTTTTCTTTGGTCTTATTTGGAATTGCTCTGCGATGCCGGGTAGGGCTATGTTTCAGGTTGCTCAGAAAGAGCAAACACAGAGGGTTCATGTGCATGTGGGGCTGCATGAATGCCCCCCTGGGGAGTTCAGTTGTACCCAAAACCTTCCTTTGAGGGCAACTTTTGATGGGTGAAAGGGGCACTGTATGTGATTTCTGGGGTCCTATTTTAAATTCCTCTCAGATTCCGGGAAGGGATGTATTTAGGGTTGTTCAGAAAGAGCGAACACAGAGAGTCCAGTTGCATGTGGGGCTGCGTGAAGGCTCCCCTGGGGATTTTAGTTGTACCCAAAGGCTTCCTTTGGGGGCAATTTTTGATGGGTGAAAGGGGCTTTGCACGCGATTTCTGGGGTCTTATTTACAATTCCTCTCAGAATCTGGGTAGGGATGTATTTAGGGTTGTTCAGAAAGAGCGAACACAGAGAGTCCAGTTGCATGTGGGGCTGCGTAAAGGCTCCCCTGGGGAGTTCAGTTGTACCTAAAGGCTTCCTTTGGGGGAAGTTTTTGAGGGGCCAAAGGGGCTTTGTACGTGGTTTCTGGGGTCCTATTTTCAATTCCTCTCAGATTCCTGGTAGGGAGATATTTAGGGTTTTTAAGAAAGAGTGAACACAGAGAGTCCAGTTGCATTTTGGGCTGCGTAAAGGCTCCCCTGGGGAGTTCAGTTGTACCTAAAGGCTTCCTTTGGGGGCAATTTTTGATGGGTGAAAGGGGCTTTGTATGCGATTTCTGGGGCCCTATTTTCAATTCCTCTCAGATTCTGGGTAGGTATGTATTTAGGGTTGTTCAGAAAGAGCGAACACAGAGAGTCCAGTTGCATGTGGGGCTGCGTAAAGGCTCCCCTGGGGAGTTCAGTTGTACCCAAAGGCTTCCTTTGGGGGCAATTTTTGATGGGCGAAAGGGGCTCTGTACGCCGTTTCTGGGGTCCTATTTTAAATTCCTCTCAGATTCCGGGAACTGATGTATTTATGGTTGTTCAGAAAGAGCGAACACAGAGGGTCCAGTTGCATGTGGGGCTGCGTGAAGGCTCCCCTGGGGAGTTCAGTTGTACCCAAAGGCTTCCTTTGGGGGCAATTTTTGATGGCCGAAAGGGCGTCTGTACGCAGTTTCTGGGGTCCTATTTTAAATTACTCTCACATTCCGGGTAGGGATATATTTAGGGTTGTTCAGAAAGAGCGAACACAGAGAGTCCAGTTGAATTTTGGGCTGCGTATAGGCTCCCCTGGGGAGTTCAATTGTACCCAAAGGCTTCCTTTGGGGGCAAATTTGATGGGTGAAAGGGGCACTGTATGTGTTTTCTGGGGTCCTATTTTAAATTCCTCTCAGATTCCGGGAACGGATGTATTTAGGGTTGTTCGGAAAGAGCGAACACAGAGAGTCCCGTTGCATGTGGGGCTGCGTAGAGGCTCCCCTGGGGAGTTCAGTTGTACCCAAAGGCTTCCTTTGGGGGCAATTTTTGATGCGTGAAAGGGGCTCTGTACGTGATTTCTGGGGTCATATTTTCAAGTACCCTCTGTTTCCGGTTAGGGATGTATTAAGGTTTTTCAGAAAGAGCAAACACAGAGAGTCAAGTTGCATTTTGGGCTGCGTGAAGGCTCCCCTGGGGAGTTCAGTTGTACCCAAAGGCTTCCTTTCAGGGCGATTTTTGATGGGTTAAAGGGCCGCTGTACGTGATTTCTGGGGTCATATTTATATTCCTCTCATATTCTGGGTAGGGATGTATTTAGGGTTGTTCAGAAAGAGCGAACACAGAGAGTCCAGTTGCATGTGGGGCTGTGTAAAGGCTCCCCTGGGGAGTTCAGTTGTACCCAAAGGCTTCCTTTGGGGGCAATTTTTTATGTCCGAAAGGGCGTCTGTACGCAGTTTCTGGGGTCCTGTTTTAAATTACTCTCACATTCCGGGTAGGGATATATTTAGGGTTGTTCAGAAAGAGCGAACAAAGAGAGTCCAGTTGAATTTTGGGCTGCGTATAGGCTCCCCCGGGGAGTTCAGTTGTACCTAAAGGCTTCCTTTGGGGGCAGTTTTTGATGGGTGAAAGGGGCACTGTATGTGATTTCTGGGGCCCTATTTTCAATTCCTCTCAGATTCCGGTTAGGGATGTATTAAGGTTGTTCAGAAAGAGCGAACACAGAGAGTCCAGTTGCATTTTGGGCTGCGTGAAGGCTCCCATGGGGAGTTCAGTTGTACCCAAAGGCTTCCTTTGGGGGCAATTTTTGATGGGTGAAAGGGGCTTTGTACGCGATTTCTGGGGTCCTATTTACAATTCCTCTCAGATTCCGGGAACGGATGTATTTAGGGTTGTTCAGAAAGAGCGAACACAGAGAGTCCAGTTGCATGTGGGGCTGCGTAAAGGCTCCCCTGGGGAGTTCAGTTGTATGCAAAGCCTTCCTCTGCGGGCACTTTTTGATGGGCGAAAGGGGCTGGCAATGCGTTTTCTTTGGTCCTATTTGGAATTGCTCTGCGATGCCGGGTAGGGCTATGTTTCAGGTTGCTCAGAAAGAGCAAACACAGAGGGTTCATGTGCATGTGGGGCTGCATGAATGCCCCCCTGGGGAGTTCAGTTGTACCCAAAACCTTCCTTTGAGGGCAACTTTTGATGGGTGAAAGGGGCACTGTATGTGATTTCTGGGGTCCTATTTTAAATTCCTCTCAGATTCCGGGAAGGGATGTATTTAGGGTTGTTCAGAAAGAGCGAACACAGAGAGTCCAGTTGCATGTGGGGCTGCGTGAAGGCTCCCCTGGGGAGTTCTGTTGTACCCAAAGGCTTCCTTTGGGGGCAATTTTTGTTGGGGAAAGGGGCTTTGCACGCGATTTCTGGGGTCTTATTTACAATTCCTCTCAGATTCTGGGTAGGGATGTATTTAGGGTTGTTCAGAAAGAGCGAACACAGAGAGTCCAGTTGCATGTGGGGCTGCGTAAAGGCTCCCCTGGGGAGTTCAGTTGTACCTAAAGGCTTCCTTTGGGGGAAGTTTTTGAGGGGCCAAAGGGGCTTTGTACGTGGTTTCTGGGGTCCTATTTTCAATTCCTCTCAGATTCCTGGTAGGGAGATATTTAGGGTTTTTAAGAAAGAGTAAACACAGAGAGTCCAGTTGCATTTTGGGCTGCGTAAAGGCTCCCCTGGGGAGTTCAGTTGTACCTAAAGGCTTCCTTTGGGGGCAATTTTTGATGGGTGAAAGGGGCTTTGTATGCGATTTCTGGGGCCCTATTTTCAATTCCTCTCAGATTCTGGGTAGGTATGTATTTAGGGTTGTTCAGAAAGAGCGAACACAGAGAGTCAAGTTGCTTGTGGGGCTGCGTAAAGGCACCCCTGGGGAGTTCAGTTGTACCGAAAGGCTTCCTTTGGGGGCAATTTTTGATGGGCGAAAGGGGCTCTGTACGCCGTTTCTGGGGTCCTATTTTCAATTCCTCTCAGATTCCGGGAACTGATGTATTTATGGTTGTTCAGAAAGAGCGAACACAGAGGGTCCAGTTGCATGTGGGGCTGCGTGAAGGCTCCCCTGGGGAGTTCAGTTGTACCCAAAGGCTTCCTTTGGGGGCAATTTTTGATGGCCGAAAGGGCGTCTGTACGCAGTTTCTGGGGTCCTATTTTAAATTACTCTCACATTCCGGGTAGGGATATATTTAGGGTTGTTCAGAAAGAGCGAACACAGAGAGTCCAGTTGAATTTTGGGCTGCGTATAGGCTCCCCTGGGGAGTTCAATTGTACCCAAAGGATTCCTTTGGGGGCAATTTTTGATGGGTGAAAGGGGCACTGTATGTGTTTTCTGGGGTCCTATTTTCAATTCCTCTCAGATTCCGGTTAGGGATGTATTAAGTTTGTTCGGAAAGAGCGAACACAGAGAGTCCCGTTGCATGTGGGGCTTCGTAGAGGCTCCCCTGGGGAGTTCTCTTGTACCCAAAGGCTACCTTTGGGGGCAATTTTTGATGGGCGAAAGGGGCTCTGTACGCCATTTCTGGGGTCCTATTTTAAATTCCTCTCAGATTCCGGGAACGGATGTATTTAGGGTTGTTCGGAAAGAGCGAACACAGAGAGTCCCGTTGCATGTGGGGCTGCGTAGAGGCTCCCCTGGGGAGTTCAGTTGTACCCAAAGGCTTCCTTTGGGGGCAATTTTTGATGGGTGAAAGGGGCTCTGTACGTGATTTCTGGGGTCATATTTTCAAGTACCCTCTGTTTCCGGTTAGGGATGTATTAAGGTTTTTCAGAAAGAGCAAACACAGAGAGTCAAGTTGCATTTTGGGCTGCGTGAAGGCTCCCCTGGGGAGTTCAGTTGTACCCAAAGGCTTCCTTTCAGGGCGATTTTTGATGGGTTAAAGGGCCGCTGTACGTGATTTCTGGGGTCATATTTATATTCCTCTCATATTCTGGGTAGGGATGTTTTTAGGGTTGTTCAGAAAGAGCGAACACAGAGAGTCCAGTTGCATGTGGGGCTGCGTGAAGGTTAACCTGGGGAGTTCTGCTGTACCCAAAGGCTTCCTTTGGGGGCAATTTTTGATGGGCGAAAGGGGCTCTGTACGCCGTTTCTGGGGTCCTGTTTTAAATCCCTCTCAGATTCCGGTTAGGGATGTTTTTAGGGTTGTTCAGAAAGAGCGAACACAGAGAGTCCAGTTGCATGTGGGGCTGCGTGAAGGCTCCCCTGGGGAGTTCAGTTGTACCCAAAGGCTTCCTTTGGGGGCAATTTTTTATGTCCGAAAGGGCGTCTGTACGCAGTTTCTGGTGTCCTATTTTAAAGTACTCTCACATTCCGGGTAGGGATATATTTAGGGTTTTTCAGAAAGAGCGAACACAGAGAGTCCAGTTGAATTTTGGGCTGCGTATAGGCTCCCCTGGGGAGTTCAGTTGTACCCAAAGGCTTCCTTTGGGGGAAATTTTTGATGGGTGTAAGGGGCACTGTATGTGATTTCTGGGGTCCTATTTTCAATTCCTCTCAGATTCCTGGTAGGGAGATATTTAGGGTTTTTAAGAAAGAGTGAACACAGAGAGTCCAGTTGCATTTTGGGCTGCGTGAAGGCTCCCCTGGGGAGTTCAGTTGTACCCAAAGGCTTCCTTTGGGGGCAATTTTTGATGGGTGAAAGGGGCTTTGTACGCGATTTCTGGGGTCCTATTTACAATTCCTCTCATATTCTGGGTAGGGATGTATTTAGGGTTGTTCAGAAAGAGCGAACACAGAGAGTCCAGTTGCATGTGGGGCTGCGTAAAGGCTCCCCTGGGGAGTTCAGTTGTACGCAAAGCCTTCCTCTGCGGGCACTTTTTGATGGGCGAAAGGGGCTGGCAATGCGATTTCTTTGGTCCTATTTGGAATTCCTCTGCGATGCCGGGTAGGGCTATGTTTCAGGTTGCTCAGAAAGAGCAAACACAGAGGGTTCATGTGCATGTGGGGCTGCATGAATGCCCCCCTGGGGAGTTCAGTTGTACCCAAAACCTTCCTTTGAGGGCAACTTTTGATGGGTGAAAGGGGCTTTGTACGCGATTTCTGGGGCCCTATTTTCAATTCCTCTCAGATTCCGGGAAGGGATGTATTTAGGGTTGTTCAGAAAGAGCGAACACAGAGAGTCCAGTTGCATGTGGGGCTGCGTGAAGGCTCCCCTGGGAAGTTCTGTTGTACCCAAAGGCTTCCTTTGGGGGCAATTTTTGATGGGTGAAAGGGGCTCTGTACGTGATTTCTGGGGTCCTATTTTCAAGTACCCTCTGTTTCCGGTTAGGGATATATTTAGGGTTGTTCAGAAAGAGCGAACACAGAGAGTCCAGTTGAATTTTGGGCTTCGTAGAGGCTCCCCTGGGGAGTTCAGTTGTACCCAAAGGCTTCCTTTGGGGGCAATTTTTTATGTCCGAAAGGGCGTCTGTACGCCATTTCTGGGGTCCTATTTTAAATTCCTCTCAGATTCCGGGAACGGATGTATTTAGGGTTGTTCGGAAAGAGCGAACACAGAGAGTCCCGTTGCATGTGGGGCTGCGTAGAGGCTCCCCTGGGGAGTTCAGTTGTACCCAAAGGCTTCCTTTGGGGGCAATTTTTGATGGGTGAAAGGGGCTCTGTACGTGATTTCTGGGGTCATATTTTCAAGTACCCTCTGTTTCCGGTTAGGGATGTATTAAGGTTTTTCAGAAAGAGCAAACACAGAGAGTCAAGTTGCATTTTGGGCTGCGTGAAGGCTCCCCTGGGGAGTTCAGTTGTACCAAAGGCTTCCTTTCAGGGCGATTTTTGATGGGTTAAAGGGCCGCTGTACGTGATTTCTGGGGTCATATTTATATTCCTCTCATATTCTGGGTAGGGATGTATTTAGGGTTGTTCAGAAAGAGCGAACACAGAGAGTCCAGTTGCATGTGGGGCTGTGTAAAGGCTCCCCTGGGGAGTTCAGTTGTACCCAAAGGCTTCCTTTGGGGGCAATTTTTTATGTCCGAAAGGGCGTCTGTACGCAGTTTCTGGTGTCCTATTTTAAATTACTCTCACATTCCGGGTAGGGATATATTTAGGGTTGTTCGGAAAGAGCGAACAAAGAGAGTCCAGTTGAATTTTGGGCTGCGTATAGGCTCCCCTGGGGAGTTCAGTTGTACCCAAAGGCTTCCTTTGGGGGCAATTTTTGATGGGTGAAAGGGGCACTGTATGTGATTTCTGGGGCCCTATTTTCAATTCCTCTCAGATTCCGGTTAGGGATGTATTAAGGTTGTTCAGAAAGAGCGAACACAGAGAGTCCAGTTGCATGTGGGGCTGCGTGAAGGTTAACCTGGGGAGTTCTGCTGTACCCAAAGGCTTCCTTTGGGGGCAATTTTTGATGGGCGAAAGGGGCTCTGTACGCCGTTTCTGGGGTCCTGTTTTAAATCCCTCTCAGATTCCGGTTAGGGATGTTTTTAGGGTTGTTCAGAAAGAGCGAACACAGAGAGTCCCGTTGCATGTGGGGCTGCGTAGAGGCTCCCCTGGGGAGTTCAGTTGTACCCAAAGGCTTCCTTTGGGGGCAATTTTTGATGGCCGAAAGGGCGTCTGTACGCAGTTTCTGGGGTTCTATTTTAAATTCCTCTCACATTCCGGGTAGGGATATATTTAGGGTTGTTCAGAAAGAGAGAACACAGAGAGTCCAGTTGAATTTTGGGCTGCGTATAGGCTCCCCTGGGGAGTTCAGTTGTACCCAAAGGCTTCCTTTGGGGGAAATTTTTGATGGGTGTAAGGGGCACTGTATGTGATTTCTGGGGTCCTATTTTCAATTCCTCTCAGATTCCGGTTAGGGATGTATTAAGGTTGTTCAGAAAGAGCGAACACAGAGAGTCCAGTTGCATGTGGGGCTGCGTGAAGGCTCCCCTGGGGAGTTCTGTTGTACCCAAAGGCTTCCTCTGGGGGCAATTTTTGATGGGTGAAAGGGGCTTTGTACGCGATTTCTGGGGCCCTATTTTCAATTCCTCTCAGATTCTGAGTAGGTATTTATTTAGGGTTGTTCAGAAAGAGCGAACACAGAGAGTCCAGTTGCATGTGGGGCTGCGTAAAGGCTCCCCTGGGGAGTTCAGTTGTACCCAAAGGCTTCCTTTGGGGGCAATTTTTGATGGGTGAAAGGGGCTCTGTACGTGATTTCTGGGGTCCTATTTTCAAGTACCCTCTGTTTCCGGTTAGGGATATATTAAGGTTGTTCAGAAAGAGTGAACACAGAGAGTCAAGTTGCTTATGGGGCTGCGTAAAGGCACCCCTGGGGAGTTCAGTTGTACCCAAAACCTTCCTTTGGGGGCAATTTTTGATGGGTGAAAGGGGCACTGTATGTGTTTTCTGGGGTCCTATTTTCAATTCCTCTCAGATTCCGGTTAGGGATGTATTAAGTTTGTTCGGAAAGAGCGAACACAGAGAGTCCAGTTGCATGTGGGGCTGCGTAAAGGCTCCCCTGGGGAGTTCAGTTGTACCTAAAGGCTTCCTTTGGGGGAAGTTTTTGAGGGGCCAAAGGGGCTTTGTACGTGGTTTCTGGGGTCCTATTTTCAATTCCTCTCAGATTCCTGGTAGGGAGATATTTAGGGTTTTTAAGAAAGAGTGAACACAGAGAGTCCAGTTGCATTTTGGGCTGCGTAAAGGCTCCCCTGGGGAGTTCAGTTGTACCTAAAGGCTTCCTTTGGGGGAAGTTTTTGAGGGGCCAAAGGGGCTTTGTACGTGGTTTCTGGGGTCCTATTTTCAATTCCTCTCAGATTCCTGGTAGGGAGATATTTAGGGTTTTTAAGAAAGAGTGAACACTGAGAGTCCAGTTGCATTTTGGGCTGCGTAAAGGCTCCCCTGGGGAGTTCAGTTGTACCTAAAGGCTTCCTTTGGGGGCAATTTTTGATGGGTGAAAGGGGCTTTGTATGCGATTTCTGGGGCCCTATTTTCAATTCCTCTCAGATTCTGGGTAGGGATGTATTTAGTGTTGTTCAGAAAGAGCGAAAACAGAGAGTCCAGTTGAATTTTGGGCTGCGTATAGGCTCCCCTGGGGAGTTCAGTTGTACCCAAAGGCTTCCTTTGGGGGAAATTTTTGATGGGTGTAAGGGGCACTGTATGTGATTTCTGGGGTCCTATTTTCAATTCCTCTCATATTCTGGGTAGGGATGTATTTAGGGTTGTTCAGAAAGAGCGAACACAGAGAGTCCAGTTGCATTTTGGGCTGCGTGAAGGCTCCCCTGGGGAGTTCAGTTGTACCCAAAACCTTCCTTTGGGGGCAATTTTTGATGGGTGAAAGGGGCTCTGTACGTGATTTCTGGGGTCATATTTTCAAGTACCCTCTGTTTCCGGTTAGGGATATATTAAGGTTGTTCAGAAAGAGCGAACACAGAGAGTGAAGTTGCTTGTGGGGCTGCGTAAAGGAACCCCTGGGGAGTTCAGTTGTACCCAAAACCTTCCTTTGGGGGCAATTTTTGATGGGTGAAAGGGGCACTGTATGTGTTTTCTGGGGTCCTATTTTCAATTCCTCTCAGATTCCTGTTAGGGATGTATTAAGTTTGTTCAGAAAGAGCGAACACAGAGAGTCCCGTTGCATGTGGGGCTGCGTAGAGGCTCCCCTGGGGAGTTCTCTTGTACCCAAAGGCTACCTTTGGGGGCAATTTTTGATGGGCGAAAGGGGCTCTGTACGCCGTTTCTGGGGTCCTATTTTCAATTCCTCTCAGATTCCGGGAACGGATGTATTTAAGGTTGTTCGTAAAGAGCGAACACAGAGAGTCCCGTTGCATGTGGGGCTGCGTACAGGCTCCCCTGGGGAGATCAGTTGTACCCAAAGGCTTCCTTTGGTGGCAATTTTTGATGGGTGAAAGGGGCTCTGTACGTGATTTCTGGGGTCATATTTATATTCCTCTCATATTCTGGGTAGGGATGTATTTAGGGTTGTTCAGAAAGAGCGAACACAGAGAGTCCAGTTGCATGTGGGGCTGCGTAAAGGCTCCCCTGGGGAGTTCAGTTGTACCCAAAGGCTTCCTTTGGGGGCAATTTTTTATGTCCGAAAGGGCGTCTGTACGCAGTTTCTGGTGTCCTATTTTAAATTACTCTCACATTCCGGGTAGGGATATATTTAGGGTTGTTCAGAAAGAGCGAACACAGAGAGTCCAGTTGAATTTTGGGCTGCGTATAGGCTCCCCTGGGGAGTTCTGTTGTACCCAAAGGCTTCCTTTGGGGGAAATTTTTGATGGGTGAAAGGGGCTTTGAACGCGATTTCTGGGGTCCTATTTACAATTCCTCTCAGATTCTGGGTAGGGATGTATTTAGGGTTGTTCAGAAAGAGCGAACACAGAGAGTCCAGTTGCTTGTGGGGCTGCGTAAAGGCTCCACTGGGGAGTTCAGTTGTACCTAAAGGCTTCCTTTGGGGGAAGTTTTTGAGGGGCCAAAGGGGCTTTGTACGTGGTTTCTGGGGTCCTATTTTCAATTCCTCTCAGATTCCTGGTAGGGAGATATTTAGGGTTTTTAAGAAAGAGTGAACACAGAGAGTCCAGTTGCATTTTGGGCTGCGTAAAGGCTCCCCTGGGGAGTTCAGTTGTACCTAAAGGCTTCCTTTGGGGGCAATTTTTGATGGGAGAAAGGGGCTTTGTATGCGATTTCTGGGGCCCTATTTTCAATTCCTCTCAGATTCCTGGTAGGGAGATATTTAGGGTTTTTAAGAAAGAGTGAACACAGAGAGTCCAGTTGCATTTTGGGCTGCGTAAAGGCTCCCCTGGGGAGTTCAGTTGTATCCAAAACCTTCCTTTGGGGGCAATTTTTGATGGGTGAAAGGGGCTTTGTATGCGATTTCTGGGGTCCTATTCTCAATTCCTCTCAGATTCTGGGTAGGTATTTATTTAGGGCTGTTCAGAAAGAGCGAACACAGAGAGTCCAGTTGCATGTGGGGCTGCGTAAAGGCTCCCCTGGGGAGTTCAGTTGTACCCAAAGGCTTCCTTTGGGGGCAATTTTTGATGGGTGAAAGGGGCTCTGTACGTGATTTCTGGGGTCATATTTTCAAGTACCCTCTGTTTCCGGTTAGGGATATATTAAGGTTGTTCAGAAAGAGCGAACACAGAGAGTCCCGTTGCTTGTGGGGCTGCGTAAAGGCACCCCTGGGGAGTTCAGTTGTACCCAAAGGCTTCCTTTGGGGGCAATTTTTGATGGGTGAAAGGGGCTCTGTACGTGATTTCTGGGGTCATATTTATATTCCTCTCATATTCTGGGTAGGGATGTATTTAGGGTTGTTCAGAAAGAGCGAACACAGAGAGTCCAGTTGCATGTGGGGCTGCGTAAAGGCTCCCCTGGGGAGTTCTGTTGTACCCAAAGGCTTCCTTTGGGGGCAATTTTTTATGTCCGAAAGGGCGTCTGTACGCAGTTTCTGGTGTCCTATTTTAAATTACTCTCACATTCCGGGTAGGGATATATTTAGGGTTGTTCAGAAAGAGCGAACACAGAGAGTCCAGTTGAATTTTGGGCTGCGTATAGGCTCCCCTGGGGAGTTCAGTTGTACCCAAAGGCTTCCTTTGGGGGCAATTTTTGATGGGTGAAAGGGGCACTGTATGTGATTTCTGGGGTCCTATTTTTAATTCCTCTCAGATTCCGGTTAGGGATGTATTAAGGTTGTTCAGAAAGAGCGAACAAAGAGAGTCCAGTTGCATGTGGGGCTGCGTGAAGGCTCCCCTGGGGAGTTCTGTTGTACCCAAAGGCTTCCTTTGGGGGAAATTTTTGATGGGTGAAAGGGGCTTTGAACGCGATTTCTGGTGTCCTATTTTAAATTACTCTCACATTCCGGGTAGGGATATATTTAGGGTTGTTCAGAAAGAGCGAACACAGAGAGTCCAGTTGAATTTTGGGCTGCGTATAGGCTCCCCTGGGGAGTTCAGTTGTACCCAAAGGCTTCCTTTGGGGGCAATTTTTGATGGGTGAAAGGGGCACTGTATGTGATTTCTGGGGTCCTATTTTCAATTCCTCTCAGATTCCGGTTAGGGATGTATTAAGGTTGTTCAGAAAGAGCGAACACAGAGAGTCCAGTTGCATGTGGGGCTGCGTGAAGGCTCCCCTGGGGAGTTCAGTTGTACCTAAAGGCTTCCTTTGGGGGAAGTTTTTGAGGGGCCAAAGGGGCTTTGTACGTGGTTTCTGGGGTCCTATTTTCAATTGCTCTCAGATTCCTGGTAGGGAGATATTTAGGGTTTTTAAGAAAGAGTGAACACAGAGAGTCAAGTTGCTTGTGGGGCTGCGTAAAGGCTCCCCTGGGGAGTTCAGTTGTACCCAAAGGCTACCTTTGGGGGCAATTTTTGATGGGTGAAAGGGGCTCTGTATGCGATTTCTGGGGCCCTATTTTCAATTCCTCTCAGATTCTGGGTAGGTATGTATTTAGGGTTGTTCAGAAAGAGCGAACACAGATAGTCCAGTTGCATGTGGGGCTGCGTAAAGGCTCCCCTGGGGAGTTCAGTTGTACCCAAAGGCTTCCTTTGGGGGCAATTTTTGATGGGTGAAAGGGGCTCTGTACGTGATTTTTGGGGTATATTTTCAAGTACCCTCTGTTTCCGGTTAGGGATGTATTAAGGTTGTTCAGAAAGAGCGAACACAGAGAGTCAAGTTGCTTGTGGGGCTGCGTAAAGGCTCCCCTGGGGAGTTCAGTTGTACCGAAAGGCTTCCTTTGGGGGCAATTTTTGATGGGTGAAAGGGGCTCTGTACGTGATTTCTGGGGTCATATTTTCAAGTACCCTCTGTTTCCTGGTAGGGATGTATTAAGGTTTTTCAGAAAGAGCAAACACAGAGAGTCAAGTTGCATTTTGGGCTGCGTGAAGGCTCCCCTGGGGAGTTCAGTTGTACCCAAAGGCTTCCTTTCAGGGTGATTTTTGAGGGGTTAAAGGGCCGCTGTACGTGATTTCTGGGGTCATATTTATATTCCTCTCATATTCTGGGTAGGGATGTATTTAGGGTTGTTCAGAAAGAGCGAACACAGAGAGTCCATTTGCATGTGGGGCTGCGTAAAGGCTCCCCTGGGGAGTTCAGTTGTACCCAAAGGCTTCCTTTGGGGGCATTTTTTTTTGTCCGAAAGGGCGTCTGTACGCAGTTTCTGGTGTCCTATTTTAAATTACTCTCACATTCCGGGTAGGGATATATTTAGGGTTGTTCAGAAAGAGCGAACACAGAGAGTCCAGTTGAATTTTGGGCTGCGTATAGGCTCCCCTGGGGAGTTCAGTTGTACCCAAAGGCTTCCTTTGGGGGCAATTTTTGATGGGTGAAAGGGGCACTGTATGTGATTTCTGGGGTCCTATTTTCAATTCCTCTCAGATTCCGGTTAGGGATGTATTAAGGTTGTTCAGAAAGAGCGAACACAGAGAGTCCAGTTGCATGTGGGGCTGCGTAAAGGCTCCCCTGGGGAGTTCAGTTGTACCCAAAGGCTTCCTTTGGGGGCAATTTTTGATGGGAGAAAGGGGCTTTGTATGCGATTTCTGGGGCCCTATTTTCAATTCCTCTCAGATTCCTGGTAGGGAGATATTTAGGGTTTTTAAGAAAGAGTGAACACAGAGAGTCCAGTTGCATTTTGGGCTGCGTAAAGGCTCCCCTGGGGAGTTCAGTTGTACCCAAAACCTTCCTTTGGGGGCAATTTTTGATGGGTGAAAGGGGCTTTGTATGCGATTTCTGGGGTCCTATTTTCAATTCCTCTCAGATTCTGGGTAGGTATTTATTTAGGGCTGTTCAGAAAGAGCGAACACAGATGGTCCAGTTGCATGTGGGGCTGCGTAAAGGCTCCCCTGGGGAGTTCAGTTGTACCCAAAGGCTTCCTTTGGGGGCAATTTTTGATGGGTGAAAGGGGCTCTGTACGTGATTTCTGGGGTCATATTTTCAAGTACCCTCTGTTTCCGGTTAGGGATATATTAAGGTTGTTCAGAAAGAGCGAACACAGAGAGTCCCGTTGCTTGTGGGGCTGCGTAAAGGCTCCCCTGGGGAGTTCAGTTGTACCCAAAGGCTTCCTTTGGGGGCAATTTTTGATGGGTGAAAGGGGCACTGTATGTGTTTTCTGGGGTCCTATTTTCAATTCCTCTCAGATTCCGGTTAGGGATGTATTAAGTTTGTTCGGAAAGAGCGAACACAGAGAGTCCCGTTGCATGTGGGGCTGCGTAGAGGCTCCCCTGGGGAGTTCTCTTGTACCCAAAGGCTACCTTTGGGGGCAATTTTTGATGGGCGAAAGGGGCTCTGTACGCCGTTTCTGGGGTCCTATTTTCAATTCCTCTCAGATTCCGGGAACGGATGTATTTAAGGTTGTTCGTAAAGAGCGAACACAGAGAGTCCCGTTGCATGTGGGGCTGCGTACAGGCTCCCCTGGGGAGATCAGTTGTACCCAAAGGCTTCCTTTGGGGGCAATTTTTGATGGGTGAAAGGGGCGCTGTACGTTATTTCTGGGGTCCTATTTATATTCCTCTCAGATTCCGGTTAGGGATGTATTTAGGGTTGTTCAGAAAGAGCGAACACAGAGAGTCCAGTTGCATGTGGGGCTGCGTAAAGGCTCCCCTGGGGAGTTCTGTTGTACCCAAAGGCTTCCTTTGGGGGAAATTTTTGATGGGTGAAAGGGGCTTTGAACGCGATTTCTGGTGTCCTATTTTAAATTACTCTCACATTCCGGGTAGGGATATATTTAGGGTTGTTCAGAAAGAGCGAACACAGAGAGTCCAGTTGAATTTTGGGCTGTGTATAGGCTCCCCTGGGGAGTTCAGTTGTACCCAAAGGCTTCCTTTGGGGGCAATTTTTGATGGGTGAAAGGGGCACTGTATGTGATTTCTGGGGTCCTATTTTCAATTCCTCTCAGATTCCGGTTAGGGATGTATTAAGGTTGTTCAGAAAGAGCGAACACAGAGAGTCCAGTTGCATGTGGGGCTGCGTGAAGGCTCCCCTGGGGAGTTCAGTTGTACCTAAAGGCTTCCTTTGGGGGAAGTTTTTGAGGGGCCAAAGGGGCTTTGTACGTGGTTTCTGGGGTCCTATTTTCCATTGCTCTCAGATTCCTGGTAGGGAGATATTTAGGGTTTTTAAGAAAGAGTGAACACAGAGAGTCAAGTTGCTTGTGGGGCTGCGTAAAGGCTCCCCTGGGGAGTTCAGTTGTACCCAAAGGCTTCCTTTGGGGGCAATTTTTGATGGGTGAAAGGGGCTCTGTATGCGATTTCTGGGGCCCTATTTTCAATTCCTCTCAGATTCTGGGTAGGTATGTATTTAGGGTTGTTCGGAAAGAGCGAACACAGATAGTCCAGTTGCATGTGGGGCTGCGTAAAGGCTCCCCTGGGGAGTTCAGTTGTACCCAAAGGCTTCCTTTGGGGGCAATTTTTGATGGGTGAAAGGGGCACTGTATGTGATTTCTGGGGTCCTATTTTCAATTCCTCTCAGATTCCGGTTAGGGATGTATTAAGGTTGTTCAGAAAGAGCGAACACAGAGAGTCCAGTTGCATGTGGGGCTGCGTAAAGGCTCCCCTGGGGAGTTCAGTTGTACCCAAAGGCTTCCTTTGGGGGCAATTTTTTATGTCCGAAAGGGCGTCTGTACGCAGTTTCTGGTGTCCTATTTTAAATTACTGTCACATTCCGGGTAGGGATATATTTAGGGTTGTTCAGAAAGAGCGAACACAGAGAGTCCAGTTGAATTTTGGGCTGCGTATAGGCTCCCCTGGGGAGTTCTGTTGTACCCAAAGGCTTCCTTTGGGGGAAATTTTTGATGGGTGAAAGGGGCTTTGAACGCGATTTCTGGGGTCCTATTTACAATTCCTCTCAAATTCTGGGTAGGGATGTATTTAGGGTTGTTCAGAAAGAGCGAACACAGAGAGTCCAGTTGCTTGTGGGGCTGCGTAAAGGCTCCACTGGGGAGTTCAGTTGTACCTAAAGGCTTCCTTTGGGGGAAGTTTTTGAGGGGCCAAAGGGGCTTTGTACGTGGTTTCTGGGGTCCTATTTACAATTCCTCTCAGATTCCTGGTAGGGAGATATTTAGGGTTTTTAAGAAAGAGTGAACACAGAGAGTCCAGTTGCATTTTGGGCTGCGTAAAGGCTCCCCTGGGGAGTTCAGTTGTACCTAAAGGCTTCCTTTGGGGGCAATTTTTGATGGGAGAAAGGGGCTTTGTATGCGATTTCTGGGGCCCTATTTTCAATTCCTCTCAGATTCCTGGTAGGGAGATATTTAGGGTTTTTAAGAAAGAGTGAACACAGAGAGTCCAGTTGCATGTGGGGCTGCGTAAAGGCTCCCCTGGGGAGTTCTGTTGTACCCAAAGGCTTCCTTTGGGGGAAATTTTTGATGGGTGAAAGGGGCTTTGAACGCGATTTCTGGTGTCCTATTTTAAATTACTCTCACATTCCGGGTAGGGATATATTTAGGGTTGTTCAGAAAGAGCGAACACAGAGAGTCCAGTTGAATTTTGGGCTGTGTATAGGCTCCCCTGGGGAGTTCAGTTGTACCCAAAGGCTTCCTTTGGGGGCAATTTTTGATGGGTGAAAGGGGCACTGTATGTGATTTCTGGGGTCCTATTTTCAATTCCTCTCAGATTCCGGTTAGGGATGTATTAAGGTTGTTCAGAAAGAGCGAACACAGAGAGTCCAGTTGCATGTGGGGCTGCGTGAAGGCTCCCCTGGGGAGTTCAGTTGTACCTAAAGGCTTCCTTTGGGGGAAGTTTTTGAGGGGCCAAAGGGGCTTTGTACGTGGTTTCTGGGGTCCTATTTTCAATTGCTCTCAGATTCCTGGTAGGGAGATATTTAGGGTTTTTAAGAAAGAGTGAACACAGAGAGTCAAGTTGCTTGTGGGGCTGCGTAAAGGCTCCCCTGGGGAGTTCAGTTGTACCCAAAGGCTTCCTTTGGGGGCAATTTTTGATGGGTGAAAGGGGCTCTGTATGCGATTTCTGGGGCCCTATTTTCAATTCCTCTCAGATTCTGGGTAGGTATGTATTTAGGGTTGTTCGGAAAGAGCGAACACAGATAGTCCAGTTGCATGTGGGGCTGCGTAAAGGCTCCCCTGGGGAGTTCAGTTGTACCCAAAGGCTTCCTTTGGGGGCAATTTTTGATGGGTGAAAGGGGCACTGTATGTGATTTCTGGGGTCCTATTTTCATTTCCTCTCAGATTCCGGTTAGGGATGTATTAAGGTTGTTCAGAAAGAGCGAACACAGAGAGTCCAGTTGCATGTGGGGCTGCGTAAAGGCTCCCCTGGGGAGTTCAGTTGTACCCAAAGGCTTCCTTTGGGGGCAATTTTTTATGTCCGAAAGGGCGTCTGTACGCAGTTTCTGGTGTCCTATTTTAAATTACTGTCACATTCCGGGTAGGGATATATTTAGGGTTGTTCAGAAAGAGCGAACACAGAGAGTCCAGTTGAATTTTGGGCTGCGTATAGGCTCCCCTGGGGAGTTCTGTTGTACCCAAAGGCTTCCTTTGGGGGAAATTTTTGATGGGTGAAAGGGGCTTTGAACGCGATTTCTGGGGTCCTATTTACAATTCCTCTCAAATTCTGGGTAGGGATGTATTTAGGGTTGTTCAGAAAGAGCGAACACAGAGAGTCCAGTTGCTTGTGGGGCTGCGTAAAGGCTCCACTGGGGAGTTCAGTTGTACCTAAAGGCTTCCTTTGGGGGAAGTTTTTGAGGGGCCAAAGGGGCTTTGTACGTGGTTTCTGGGGTCCTATTTACAATTCCTCTCAGATTCCTGGTAGGGAGATATTTAGGGTTTTTAAGAAAGAGTGAACACAGAGAGTCCAGTTGCATTTTGGGCTGCGTAAAGGCTCCCCTGGGGAGTTCAGTTGTACCTAAAGGCTTCCTTTGGGGGCAATTTTTGATGGGAGAAAGGGGCTTTGTATGCGATTTCTGGGGCCCTATTTTCAATTCCTCTCAGATTCCTGGTAGGGAGATATTTAGGGTTTTTAAGAAAGAGTGAACACAGAGAGTCCAGTTGCATTTTGGGCTGCGTAAAGGCTCCCCTGGGGAGTTCAGTTGTACCCAAAACCTTCCTTTGGGGGCAATTTTTGATGGGTGAAAGGGGCTTTGTATGCGATTTCTGGGGTCCTATTTTCAATTCCTCTCAGATTCTGGGTAGGTATTTATTTAGGGCTGTTCAGAAAGAGCGAACACAGAGAGTCCAGTTGCATGTGGGGCTGCGTAAAGGCTCCCCTGGGGAGTTCAGTTGTACCCAAAGGCTTCCTTTGGGGGCAATTTTTGATGGGTGAAAGCGGCTCTGTACGTGATTTCTGGGGTCATATTTTCAAGTACCCTCTGTTTCCGGTTAGGGATATATTAAGGTTGTTCAGAAAGAGCGAACACAGAGAGTCCCGTTGCTTGTGGGGCTGCGTAAAGGCACCCCTGGGGAGTTCAGTTGTACCCAAAGGCTTCCTTTGGGGGCAATTTTTGATGGGTGAAAGGGGCACTGTATGTGTTTTCTGGGGTCCTATTTTCAATTCCTCTCAGATTCCGGTTAGGGATGTATTAAGTTTGTTCGGAAAGAGCGAACACAGAGAGTCCCGTTGCATGTGGGGCTGCGTAGAGGCTCCCCTGGGGAGTTCTCTTGTACCCAAAGGCTACCTTTGGGGGCAATTTTTGATGGGCGAAAGGGGCTCTGTACGCCGTTTCTGGGGTCCTATTTTCAATTCCTCTCAGATTCCGGGAACGGATGTATTTAAGGTTGTTCGTAAATAGCGAACACAGAGAGTCCCGTTGCATGTGGGGCTGCGTACAGGCTCCCCTGGGGAGATCAGTTGTACCCAAAGGCTTCCTTTGGGGGCAATTTTTGATGGGTGAAAGGGGCTCTGTACGTGATTTCTGGGGTCATATTTATATTCCTCTCATATTCTGGGTAGGGATGTATTTAGGGTTGTTCAGAAAGAGCGAACACAGAGAGTCCAGCTGCATGTGGGGCTGCGTAAAGGCTCCCCTGGGGAGTTCTGTTGTACCCAAAGGCTTCCTTTGGGGGAAATTTTTGATGGGTGAAAGGGGCTTTGAACGCGATTTCTGGTGTCCTATTTTAAATTACTCTCACATTCCGGGTAGGGATATATTTAGGGTTGTTCAGAAAGAGCGAACACAGAGAGTCCAGTTGAATTTTGGGCTGTGTATAGGCACCCCTGGGGAGTTCAGTTGTACCCAACGGCTTCCTTTGGGGGCAATTTTTGATGGGTGAAAGGGGCACTGTATGTGATTTCTGGGGTCCTATTTTCAATTCCTCTCAGATTCCGGTTAGGGATGTATTAAGGTTGTTCAGAAAGAGCGAACACAGAGAGTCCAGTTGCATGTGGGGCTGCGTGAAGGCTCCCCTGGGGAGTTCTGTTGTACCCAAAGGCTTCCTTTGGGGGCAATTTTTGATGTCCGAAAGGGCGTCTGTACGCAGTTTCTGGTGTCCTATTTTAAATTACTCTCACATTCCGGGTAGGGATATATTTAGGGTTGTTCAGAAAGAGCGAACACAGAGAGTCCAGTTGCATTTTGGGCTGCGTGAAGGCTCCCCTGGGGAGTTCAGTTGTACCCAAAGGCTTCCTTTGGGGGCAATTTTTGATGGGTGAAAGGGGCACTGTATGTGATTTCTGGGGTCCTATTTTCAATTCCTCTCAGATTCCGGTTAGGGATGTATTAAGGTTGTTCAGAAAGAGCGAACACAGAGAGTCCAGCTGCATGTGGGGCTGCGTGAAGGCTCCCCTGGGGAGTTCTGTTGTACCCAAAGGCTTCCTTTGGGGGAAATTTTTGATGGGTGAAAGGGGCCTTGAACGCGATTTCTGGGGTCCTACTTACAATTCCTCTCAGATTCTGGGTAGGGATGTATTTAGGGTTGTTCAGAAAGAGCGAACACAGAGAGTCCAGTTGCATGTGGGGCTGCGTAAAGGCTCCCCTGGGGAGTTCAGTTGTACCCAAAGGCTTCCTTTGGGGGCAATTTTTGATGGGTGAAAGGGGCTCTGAACATGATTTCTGGGGTCATATTTTCAAGTACTCTCTGTTTCCGGTTAGGGATGTATTAAGGTTGTTCAGAAAGAGCGAACACAGAGAGTCAAGTTGCATTTTGGGCTGCGTGAAGACTCCCCTGGGGAGTTCAGTTGTACCCAAAGGCTTCCTTTGGGGGCAATTTTTGATGGGTGAAAGGGGCTCTGTACGTGATTTCTGGGGTCATATTTTCAAGTACCCTCTGTTTCCGATAAGGGATGTATTAAGGTTGTTCAGAAAGAGCGAACACAGAGGGTCCAGTTGCATGTGTGGCTGCGTGATGGCTCCCCTGGGGAGTTCAGTTGTACCGAAAGGCTTCCTTTGGGGGCAATTTTTGATGGGCGAAAGGGGCTTGGAATGCGTTTTCTGGGGCCATATATGGAATTCCTCTCCGATGCTGGGTAGGGGTATGTTTCGGGTTGCTCAGAAAGAGCGAACACAGAGGGATCAGTTGCATATGGGGCACCGTAAAGGCTCCCCTGGGGAGTTCAGTTGTACCCAATGCCTTAGTTTGAGGGCACTTTTTGATGGACGATAGGGGCTTGGAACGCGTTTTCTTTGGACCTATTTTGAATTCCTCTACAATGCCAGGTAGGGCTTTATTTCAGGTTTCTCAGAAAGAACGAACACAGAGGGTTCATCTGCATGTGGGGCTGCATGAATGCTCTCTTGGCGAGTACAGTTGTACCCAAGGCCTTCCTTTGAGGGCACTTTTTAATGGGTGAAAGGGGCTTGGAATGCGTTTTCTGGGGCCTTATTTGGAATTCCTCTCCGATGCTGGGTAGGGCTATGTTTCAGGTTGCTCAGAAAGAGCGAACACAGAGGGTGCAGTTGCATGTGGGGCTGCGTGAATGCTCTCCTGGGGAGTTCAGTTGTACCCAAAGCCTTCCTCTGGGGGCACTTTTTGATGGGCAAAAGGGGCTTTGAATGCGATTTCTTTGGACATGTTTTGAATTCCTCTCCGACGCCGGGTATGGCTATGTTTCGGGTTGGTCAGAAAGAGCGATAACAGAGGGTTCACTTGCATATGGGGCAACGTAAAGGCTCGCTGGGGAGTTCAGTTGTACCCAATGCCTTCATATGAGGACACTTTTTGATGGGCGAAAGGGGCTTTGAATGCGTTTTCTTTGGACCTTTTTTGAATTCCTCTCCGATGCCGGGTAGGGCTATGTTTTGGGCTGCTCAGAAAGAGCGAACACAGAGGGTCCAGTTGCATGTGTGGCTCCATGAATGCTCGCCTGGGGATTTCACTTGTATACAAAGCCTTCCTTTGAGGGCAATTTTCGATGGGCAAAAGGGTCTTTGAACGCGTTTTGTTTGGACCTATTTTGAATTCCTCTACGATGCCAGGAAGGGCTTTATTTCAGGTTGCCCAGAAAGATCGAACACAGAGGGTCCATCTGCATGTGGGGCTGCGTGAAGGCTCCCCTGGGGAGTTCAGTTGTACCCAAAGCCTTCCTCTGGGGGCACTTTTTGATGGGCAAAAGGGGCTTTGAACGCGTTTTCTTTGGAAACGGTTTGAATTCCTCTCCGATTCCGCGTAGGGGTATATTTTAGGTCGCTCAGAAGGAGCGAACACAGAGGGTCCAGCTGCTTGTGGGACTGCATGAATGCTCCCCTGGGGAGTTCAGTTGTTCCCAAAGCCTTCCTTTGAGGGCACATTTTGATGGGCGAAACGGGCTTTGAACGCGTTTTCTTTGGACATTTTTTGAATTCCTCTCCGATGCCGGGTAGGGCTATGTTTCGAGTTGCTCAGAAAGAGCGAACACAGAGGATGCAGTTGCATGTGGGGCTGCATGAATGCTCTCCTGGGGCCTTCCGTGTACCAAAAGTCTTCCTCTAGGGGAACTTTTTGATGGGCGAAAGGGGCTTTGAATGCGTTTTCTGGGGCGTTATTTGGACTTCTTCTTTCGTAACGGGTAGGGCTATGTTTCCTGTTGCTCAGAAAGAGCGAATTCAGAGGGTCTAGTTGCATGTGTGGCTGCGTGAAGGCTCCCCTGGGGAGTTCAGTTTTACCCAAAGCCTTCCTCTGGGGGCACTTTGTGATGGGCGAAAGGGGCTTTGAACGCGTTCTCTTGGGCCCTATTTTAAATTCCACTCCCGTGCTTGGTACGGCTATGTTTCAGGTTGCTCAGAAAGAGCAAACACAGAGGATCCAGCTGCATGTGGGACTGTGTGAATGCTCTCCTGGGGAGATCAGTTGTACCCAAAGCCTTCCTTTGAGGGCACCTTTTTTTTTTGCCAAAGGGGCTTTGAACCTTTTTTCTGGGGCCCTATTTTGAATTCCTCTCCCATGCCTGGTAAGGCTATGTTTCGTGTTGTTCAGAAAGAGTGAACAGAGAGGGTCCAATTGCATGTGTGGCTGCGTGAAGGCTCCCCAGGGGAGTTCAGTTGTATCCAAAGCCTTCCTTTGAGGTCAAGTATTGATGGGCGAAATGGGCTTGGAATACGTTTTCTGGGGCCCTATTTGGAATTCCAAACCGATGCTGGATAGGGCTATGTTTCGGGTTGCTCAGAAAGAGCGTACACAGAAGGTCCAGTTGCATGTGTGGCTGTCTGAAGGCTCCCCTGGGGAGTTCAGTTGTATCCAAAGCCTTTCTCTGGGGGCACTTTTTGATGGGCGAAAGGGGCTTGGAATGCGTTTTCTCGGGCCTTATTTGGACTTCCTCTCCGATGTCAGGTAGGGCTATGTTATGGGTTGCTCAGAAAGAGCGTACACAGAGGGTCCAGTTGCATGTGTGGCTGCGTGAAGAATACCCTTGAGGAGTTCAGTTGTACCCTAAGCCCTCCTTTGAGGGCACTTTTTGATGGGCGAAAGGGGCTTTGAACGCGTTTTCTGGGGCTCTATTTTGAATTCCTCTCCCATGCTGGGTAGGGCTATGTTTCGTGTTGCTCAGAAAAAGCGAACACATAGGGTTCATGTGCATGTGGGGCTGCATGAATGCTCCCCTGGGGAGCTCAGTTGTACCCAATGCCTTCCTCTGGGGGCACTTTTTGATGGGCGAAAGGGGCTTCGAACGCGTTTTCTTTGGACTTTTTTTGAATTCCTCTGCGATGTCGTGTAAAGCTATGTATCGGGTTGCTCAGGAAGAGCGAACACAGAGGGTTCAGTTGCATGTTGGGAAATGTAAAGGCTCCCCTGGGGAGTTCCGTTATACCTAATGCCTTCCTTTGACGGCACTTTTTGATGGGAGAAAGGGGATGGAATGTGTTTTCTGGGGCCCTTTTTGGAATTACACACCGATGCTGGATAGGGCTATGTTTCGGGTTGCTCAGAAAGAGTGAACACAGGGGGTCCAGCTGCATGTGGGGCTGCATGAATGCTCTCCTCGGGAGTTCCGTTGTACCCAAAGCCTTCCTCTAGGGGCACTTTTTCTTGGGTGAAAGGGTCTTGGAATGCGTTTTCTGGGGCCCTATTTGGAATTCCACTCCCATGCTGGATAGGGTTATATTTGGAGTTGCTCAGAAAGAGCGAACACAGAGGGTCCAGTTGCATGTGGGGCTGCATGAATACTCCCCTGGGGAGTTCAGTTGTACCCAAAGCCTTCCTTTGAGGGCAATTTTTGATGGGCGAAAGGGGCTTTGAACGCGTTTTCTTTGGACCTTTTTTGAATTCCTCTCCGATGCTGGGTAGGGCTATGTTTCGGGTTGGTCAGAAAGAGCAAACACAGAGGGTCCAGTTGCATGTGTGGCTGCGTGAAGGCTCCCCTGGGGAGTTCAGTTGTATCCATAGACTTCCGTTGAGGGCACTTTTTGATGGGCATAAGGGGCTTGGAATGCTTTTTCTGGGGCCGTATTTGGACTTCCTCTCCGATGAGAGGTAGGGTTATTTTTCGGGTTCCTCAGAAAGAGCGAACACAGAGGGTTCATGTGCATGTGGGGCTGCATGAATGCTCCCCTGGGGAGTTCCGTTGTATCCTAAGCCTGCCTTTTAGGGCACTTTTTGATGTGTGAAAGGGGCTTTGAACGCGTTTTCGTTGGACTGTTTTTGAATTCTTCTGCGATGTCGGGTAAAGCTATGTTTCGGGTTGCTCAGAAAGAGCGAACACAGAGGGTTTAGTTGCATGTGGGGAAATGTAAAGGCTCCCCTGGGGAGTTCAGTTGTACCTAATGCCTTCCTTTGAGGGCACTTTTTGATGGGCGAAAAGGGCTTGGAACGCATTTTCTTTAGATCTTTTTTAATTCCTCTCCGATGCCGGGTAGGGCTATGTTTCAGGTTGCTCAGAAAGAGCGAACACAGAGGATGCAGTTGCATGTGGGACTGCGGGAATGGTCTCACGGGGAGTTCAGTTGTACCCAAAGCCTTCCTTTGAGGGCAAATGTTTGATGGTCGGAAGGGCTTGGAATGCGTTTTCTGGGGCCCTATTTGGAATTCCACACCGATGCTGGATAGGGCTATGTTTCGGGTTGCTCAGAAAATGCGTACACAGGGGGTCCAGTTGCATGTGTGGCTGTGTGAAGGCTCCCCTGGGGAGTTCAGTTGTATCCAAAGCCTTTCTCTGGGGGCACTTTTTGATGGGCAAAAGGGGCTTGGAATGCGTTTTCTGGGGCCGTATTTGGACTTCCTCTCCGATGACAGGTAAGGCTATGTTATGGGTTGCTCAGAAAGAGCGAACAGAGAGGGTCCAGCTGCATGTGGGGCTGCATGAATACTCCCCTGGGGAGTTCAGTTGTACCCAAAGCCTTCCTTTGGGAGCACTTTTTGATGGGTGAAAGGGGCTTGGAACACATTTTCTTGGGACCTTTTTTGAATTCATCTCCGATGCCGGGTAGGGCTTTGTTTTGGGTTGCTGAGAAAGAGCGAACACAGATGGTTCATGTGCATGTGGGGCTGCATGAATGCTCTCCTGGGGAGTTCCGTTGTACCCAAAGCCTTCCTCTAGGGGCACTTTTTGATGGGCGAAAGGGGCTTTGAACTCGTTTTCTTTGGACCATTTTTGAATACCTCTCCGATGCCGGGTAAGGCTATGTTTTGTGTTGCTCAGAAAGAGCAAACACAGAGGGTCCAGTTGCATGTGTGGCTGTGTGAAGGCTCCCCTGGGGAGTTCAGTTGTACCCAAAGCCTTCCTTTGAGGGCTAGTTTTGATGGGCGAAAGGGGTTTGGAATGCATTTTCTCGGGCCCTCTTTGGACTTCCTCTCCGATGTTGGATAGGGCTATGTTTCGGGTTGCTCAGAAAGAGCGAACACAGAGGGTCCAGCTGCATGTGGGGCTGCATGAATGCTCCCCTGGGGAGTTCAGTTGTACCCAATGCCTTCCTTTGAGGGCACTTTTTGATGGGCGAAAGGGGCTTTGAACGCGTTTTCTTTGGACCTTTTTTGAATTCCTCTGTGATGCCGGGTAGGGCTATATTTCGGGTTGCTTACAAAGAGCAAACACAGTGGGTTCATGTGCATGTGGGGCTGCATGAATGCTCCCCTGGGGAGTTTAGTTTTATCCAAAGCCTAACGTTGAGGCCACTATTTGATGGGCGAAAGGGGCTTTGAATGCGTTTTCTGGGGCCATATTTGGACTTCTTCTTTGATACTGGGTAGGGCTTTGTTTCCGGTTGCTCAGAAAGAGCGAATATAGAGGGTCCAGTTGCAAGTGTAGCTGTGTGAAGGCTCCCCTGGGGAGTTCAGTTTTATCCCAAGCCTTCCTTTCAGGGCACTTTTTGATGGGCGAAAGAGGATTGGAATGCGTTTTGTAGGGCCGTATTAGGACTACTTCTCCGACACCAGGTAGGGCTATGTTTCGGGTTGCTCAGAAAGAGCGAACACAGAGGGTCCAGCTGCATGTGGGGCTGCGTGAAGGCTCCCCTGGGGAGTTCAGTTGTACCCAATGCCTTACTTTGAGGGCAATTTTTGATGTGCGAAATGGGCTTTGAAAGTGTTTTCTTTGGACCTTTTTTGAATTCCTCTCCGAAGCAGGGTAGGGTTATGTTATGGGTTGCTCAGAAAGAGCGAACACAGAGGGTCCTGTTGCATGTGTGGCTGCGTGAAGGCTGCCCTGGGGAGTTCAGTTGTATCCATAGACTTCTTTTGAGGGCACTTTTTGATGGGAGAAACTGTATTGGAATGCTTTTTTGGGTCCGTATTTGGACATCCTCTCCGATGACAGGTAGGGTTATGTTTCAATTTCCTCAGAAAGAGCGAACAGAGAGGGTTCATGTGCATGTGGGGCTGCATGAATGCTCTCACGGGGAGTTCCGTTGTACCCAAACACTTTCTCTAGGGGCACTTTCTAATGGGTGAAAGGGACTATGGACGCGTTTTCATGGGCCTTATTTTGAATTCCTCTCCGATGCCGGTTAGGGCTATGATTCGGGTTGCTCAGAAAGAGCGAACACAGAGGGTTCAGTTCCATGTGGGGCTGCATGAATGCTCTCATGGGGAGTTTCGTTGTACCCAAAGCCTTTCTCTGGGGGCACTTTCTAATGGGTGAAAGGGACTATGGACGCGTTTTCTTTGGACCTTTTTTGAATTCCTCTCCGATGCCGGGTAGGGATATGTTTCGTGTTGCTTAAAAAAGCCAACACAGAGGGTCCAGTTGCATGTGTGGCTGCGTGAAGGCTCCCCTAGGGAGTTTAGTTGTATCCAATGCCTTTCTTTGAGGGGTAGTTTTGATGGGCAAAAGGGGCTTGGAATGCGATTTCTGGGGCCGTAATTGGACTTCCTCTCCGATGTCAGGTAAGGCTAAATTTCTGGTTGCTCAGAGAGAACGAACGCAGAGGGTCCAGGTGCATGTGTGGCTGCGTGAAGGCTCCCCTGGGGAGTTCAGTTGTATCCAAAGCCTTCTTTTGAGGGTAAGTTTTGAAGGGCAAAATGGTTTTAACACGTTTTCTTTGGACCTGTTTTGAATTCCTCTACGATGCCAGATAGGGCTATGTTTCTGCTTGTTCAGAAAGAGCGAACACAGAGGGTCCAGCTCCATGTGGGGCTGCATGAATGCTCCCCTGGGGAGTTCAGTTGTACCCAAAGCCTTCCTTAGCGGGCACTTTTTGAAGGGTGAAAGGGGCTTGGAACACATTTTCTTGGGACCTTTTTTGAATTCTTCTCCGATGAGAGGTAGGGCTACGTTTCGGGTTGGTCAGAAATAGCGAACACAGATGGTTCATGTGCATGTGGGGCTGCATGAATGCTCCCCTGAGGAGTTCAGTTGTACCTAAAGCCTTCCTCTAGGGGCACTTTTTGATGGGCGAAAGAGGCTTTGAACGCGTTTTCGTTGGACTGTTTTTGAATTCTTCTGCGATGTCGGGTAAAGCTATGTTTCGGGTTGCCCTAGAAAGAGCGAACACAGAGGGTTCAGTTGCATGTTGGGAAATGTAAAGGCTCCCCGGGGGAGTTCAGTTGTACCTAATGCCTTCCTTTGAGGGCACTTTTTGATGGGCGAAAGGGGCTTGGATCGCGTTTTCTTTGGATCTTTTTAGAATTCCTCTCCGATGCCGGGTAGGGATATGTTTCAGGTTGTTCAGAAAGAGCGAACACAGAGGATGTAGTTGCATGTGGGACTGCGTGAATGGTCTTCTGTGGAGTTCAGTTGTACCCAAAGCCTTCCTCTGAGGGCACTTTTTGATGGTCGGAAGGGCTTGGAATGTGTTTTCTGGGGCCCTATTTGGAATTCCACACCGATGCTTGATAGGGCTATGTTTCGGGTTTCTCAGAAAGAGCGTACACAGATGGTCCAGTTGCATGTGTGGCTGCGTGAAGGCTCCCCTGGGGAGTTCAGTTGTATCCAAACCTTCCTTTGAGGGCACTTTTCGATGGGCGAAAGGGGCTTGGAATGCGTTTTCTGGGGCCTTATTTGGACTTCCTCTCCGATGATAGGTAGGGTTATATTTCGGGGTTCTCAGAAAGAGCGAACACAGAGGGTCCAGTTGCATGTGGGACTGCGTGAATGCTCTCCTGGGGAGTTCCGTTGTACCCAAAGACTTGCTATAACGGAACTTTTTGATGGTCGGAAGGGGTTGGAAGGTGTTTTCAGTGGCCTTATTTGGACTTCCTCTCCGATGAGAGGTAGGGTTATATTTCGGGGTTCTCAGAAAGAGCGAACACAGAGGGTTCATGTGCATGTGGGGTGCATGAATGCTCCCCTGGGGAGTTCAGTTTTATCCAAACCCAAACTTTGAGGGCAATTTTTGATGGGCGAAAGGGGTTTGAACGCGTATTCTGGGGCCCTACTTGGATTTCTTCTTTGATACTGGGTAGGGCTATTTTTCCGGTTGCTCAGAAAGAGCGAATACAGAGGGTCCAGTTGCAAGTGTGGCTGTGTGAAGGCTCCCCTGGGGAGTTCAGTTGTATCCCAAGCCTTCCTTTGAGGGCACTTTTTGATGGGCGAAAGGGGCTTGGAATGCATTTTACGGGGCTGTATTGGACTTCCTCTCCGATGACAGATAGGCTTAAATTTTAGTTGCTCAGAAAGAGCGAACACAGAGGGTCCAGCTCCATGTGGGGCTGCATGAATGATCTTTTTGGGAGTTCAGTTGTTCCCAAAGCCTTCCTCTGGGGGCACTTTCTGATGGGTGAAAGGGGCTTTGAATGCGTTTTCTTTGGAGCTTTTTTGAATTCCTCTGCGATGCCCGGTAGGGCTATGTATCGGGTTTGTCACAACGAGCAAACACAGAGGGTCCAGTTGCATGTGTGGCTGCGTGAAGGCTCGCCTAGGGAGTTCAGTTGTACCCAAAGCGTGCCTTTGGAGGCAGTTTTTGTTGGGTGAAAGGGGCTTGGAATGCAATTTCTGGTGCTGTCTTTGGACTTCCTCTCCGATGCCAGGTAAGGCTAAGTTTCGGGTTGTTCAGAGAGAACGAACGCAGAGGGTCCAGGTGCATGTGTGGCTGCGTGAAGGCTCCCCTGGGGAGTTCAGTTGTATCCAAAGCCTTCTTTTGAGGGTAAGTTTTGATGGGCGAAAGGGGCTTTTAACACGTTTTCTTTGGACCTGTTTTGAATTCCTCTCCGATGCCAGGTAGGGCTATGTTTCTGGTTGCTCAGAAAGAGCGAACACAGAGGGTCCAGCTGCATGTGGGGCACCGTAAACTCTCCCCTGGGGAGTTCAGTTGTACCCAATGCCTTACATTGAGGGCACTTTTTGATGGGCGAAAGGGGCTTGGAATGCGTTTTCTTTGGACCTTTTTGAATTCCTCTCCGATGCCGGGTAGGGCTATGTTTTGTGTTGTTCAGAAATAGCGAACACAGAGGGTGCAGCTGCATGTGGGGCTGCCTGATGGCTCCCCTGGGGAGTTCAGTTGTACCGAAAGCCTTCCCTTGAGGGCAATTTTTGATGGTCGGTAGGGGTTGGAATGTGTTTTCAGTGGCCGTATTTGGACTTCCTCTCCGATGAGAGGTAGGGTTATATTTTGTGTTTCTCAGAAAGAGCGAACACAGAGGGTTCATGTGCATGTGGGGTGCATGAATGCTCCCCTGGGGAGTTAAGTTTTATCCAAACCCTAACTTTGAGGGCAATTTTTGATGGGCGAAAGTGGTTTGAACGCGTTTTCTGGCGCCCTATTTGGACTTCTTCTTTGATACTGGGTAGGGCTATTTTTCCGGTTGCTCAGAAAGAGCGAATACAGAGGGTCCAGTTGCAAGTGTGGCTGCGTGAAGGCTCCCCTGGGGAGTTCAGTTGTATCCCAAGCCTTCCTCTGGGGGCTCTTTTTGATGGGCGAAAGGGGCTTTGAACGCATTTTCTAGGACCCTTTTTTGAATTCCACTCCCGTGCTTGGTACCGCTATGTTTCAGGTTGCTCAGAAAGAGCAAACACAGAGGATCCAGCTGCATGTGGGACTGTGTGTATGCTCTCCTGGGGAGATCAGTTGTACCCAAAGCCTTCCTTTGAGGGCACCTTTTGTTTTTGCGAAAGGGGCTTTGAACCCTTTTTCTGGGGCCCTATTTGGAATTCCTCTCCCATGCCTGGTAGGGCTATGTTTCGTGTTGCTCAGAAAGAGCGAACAGAGAGGGTCCAGTTGCATGTGTGGCTGCGTGAAGGCTCCCCAGGGGAGTTCAGTTGTATCCAAAGCCTTCCTTTGAGGTCAAGTATTTATGGGCGAAATGGGCTTGGAATACGTTTTCTGGGGCCGTATTTGGAATTCCTCTCCAATGCCGGGTAGTGTTATGTTTCGGGTTGCTCGGAACGAGCGAACACAGAGGTTCCAGTTGCATGTGTGGCTGCGTAAAGACTACCCTGGGGAGTACATTTGTACCCTAAGCCCTCCTTTGAGGGCACTTTTTGATGGGCGAAAGGGGCTTTGAACGCGTTTTCTGGGGCCCTATTTTGAATTCTTCTCCGATGCCGGGTAGGGCTATGTGTTGGGTTGCTCGGAAACAGTGAACACAGAGGGTCTAGCTGCATTTGTGGCTGCGTGAAGGCTCCCCTAGGGAGTTCGGTTGTACCCAATGCCTTCCTTTGAGGGCACTTTTTGATGGGAGAAAGGGGCTGGCAATGCGTTTTCTTTGCTCCTATTTGGAATTGCTCTGCGATGCCGGGTAGGACTATGTTTCGGGTTGCTCAGAAAGTGCGAACACAGACGGTTCATGTGCATGTGGGATTGCATAAATGCCCCCCTGGGGAGTTCCGTTGTATCCAAAACCTTCTTTGAGGGCAACTTTTGATGGGCGAAAGGGGTTTGGAATGCGTTTTCTGGGGCCCTATTTGGAATTCCTCTCCAATGCCGGGTTGGGTTATGTTTCAGGTTGCTCAGTAAGACCGAACACAGAGGGTTCAGTTTCATGTGTGATGCGTGAAGGCTTCCCTGGGGAGTTCACTTGTACCCAAAGCCTTCGTCTGGGGGCACTTTTTGATGGGCAAAGGGGCTGGCAATGCGTTTTCTTTGATCCTATTTGGAATTCCTCTGCGATGCTGGGTAGGGCTAGTTTCCGGGTTGCTCAGAAAGAGCGAATACAGAGGGTTCATGTGCATGTTGGGCTGCATGAATGCCCCCCTGGGGAGTTAAGTTGTATGCAAAGCCTTCCTTTGAGGGCACTTTTTGATGGGCGAAAAAGGACTTGAACGCGATTTCTTTGGACCTTTTTTGAATTCCTCTCCGATGCTGGGTAAAGCTATGTTTCGGGTTGCTCAGAAAGAGCGAACACAGAGGGTTCAGTTGCATGTGGGACACTCTAAAGGCTCGCCTGGGGAGTTCAGTTGTACCCAAAGCCTTCCTTTGAGGGCAATTTTTGATGGGCGAAAGAGGCTTTAACGCGTTTTCTATGGACCTATTTTGAATTCCTCTCCGACGTCGGGAAGGCTATGTTTTGGGTTGCTCAGAAAGAGCAAACACAGAGGGTCCAGATGCATATGTGGCTGCATGAATGCTCCCCTGGGGAGTTCAGTTGTACCCAAAGCCTTCCTTTGAGGGCACTTTTTGATGGTCGGAAGGGTTTGGAATGCGTTTTCTGCGGCCCTATTTGGACTTCCTCTCCGATGCTGGATAGGGCTATGTTTCGGGTTGCTCAGAAATAGCGAATAGAGAGGGTCCATTTGCATGTGGGACTGCGTGAGTGCTCTCCTGGGGAGTTCAGTTGTACCCAAAGCCTTCCTTTGACGTCAAGTTTTAATGGGCGAAAGGGGCTTGGAATGCGTTTTCTGGGGTCCTATTTGGAATTCCTCTCCAATGCCGGGTAGGGCTATGTTTCAGGTTGCTCAGAAAGAGCGAACTCAGAGGGTTCAGTTGCATGTGGGGCACTGTAAAGGCTCCTCTGGGGAGTTCAGTTGTACTGAAAACCTTCCTTTGCGGCCAATTTATGATGGGCGAAAGGGCCTTTGAACTCGTTTTCTCTGTACCATTTTTGAATTCCTCTCCGATGCCGGGTAATGCTATGTTTTGGGTTGCTCAGAAAGAGCGAACACAGAGGGTCCAGCTGCATGTGGGGCTGCATGAATGCTTCCCTGGGGAATTCAGTTGTACCCAAAGCCTTCCTCTGGGGCACTTTTTGATGGGCGAAAGGGGCTTTGAACGCGTTTTCTGGGGCCCTATTTTGAATTCTTCTCCGATGCCGGGTAGGGCTATGTGTTGAGTTGCTCGGAAACAGTGAACACAGAGGGTCTAGCTGCATTTGTGGCTGCGTGAAGGCTCCCCTAGGGAGTTCGGTTGTACCCAATGCCTTCCTTTGAGGGCACTTTTTGATGGGAGAAAGGGGCTGGCAATGCGTTTTCTTTGCTCCTATTTGGAATTGCTCTGCGATGCCGGGTAGGAGTATGTTTCGGGTTGCTCAGAAAGAGCGAACACAGAGGGTTCATGTGCATGTGGGATTGCATAAATGCCCCCCTGGGGAGTTCAGTTGTATCCAAAACCTTCCTTTGAGGGCAACTTTTGATGGGCGAAAGGGGCTTGGAATGCATTTTCTGCGGCCCTATTTGGAATTCCTCTCCAATGCCGGGTTGGGTTATGTTTCAGGTTGCTCAGTAAGACCGAACACAGAGGGTTCAGTTTCATGTGTGATGCGTGAAGGCTTCCCTGGGGAGTTCACTTGTACCCAAAGCCTTCGTCTGGGGGCACTTTTTGATGGGCAAAAGGGCTGGCAATGCGTTTTCTTTGATCCTATGTGGAATTCCTCTTCGATGCCGGGTAGGGCTAGTTTCCGGGTTGCTCAGAAAGAGCGAATACAGAGGGTTCATGTGCATGTTGGGCTGCATGAATGCCCCCCTGGAAAGTTCAGTTGTATGCAAAGCCTTCCTTTGAGGGCACATTTGATGGGCGAAAAAGGACTTGAACGCTTTTTCTTTGGACCTTTTTTGAATTCCACTCCCATTCCGGGTAGGTCTATGTTTTGGGATGCTCAGAAAGAGTGAACACAGAAGGTCCAGTTGAACGTGTGGCTGAGTGAAGGCTCCCCTGGGGTGATCACTTGTACCCAAAGCCTTCTTCTGGCGGCACTTTTTGATGGGCGAAAGGGGCTGGTAAAGCGTTTACTTTCGTCCTATTTGGAATTCCTCTGCGATGCCGGTTAGGGCTATGTTACGGGTTGCTCAGAAAGAGCGAACACAGAGGGTCCAGTTGCATGTGTGGCTGCGTGAAGGCTCCCCTGGGGAATTCAGTTGTATCCTAAGCCTTCCTTTGAGGGCACTTCTTGATGGGTGAAAGGGGCTTGGAATGCTTTTTCTGGGGCCGTATTTGGACTTCCTCTCCGATGAGAGGTTTGTTTATGTTTCAGGTTGCTCAGAAAGAGCGAACACAGAGGGTTCATGTGCATGTGGGGCTGCATGAATGCCCCCCTGGGGAGTTAAGTTGTATGCAAAGCCTTCCTTTGAGGGCACTTTTTGATGGGCGAAAAAGGACTTGAACGCGATTTCTTTGGACCTTTTTTGAATTCCTCTCCGATGCTGGGTAAAGCTATGTTTCAGGTTGCTCAGAAAGAGCGAACACAGAGGGTTCAGTTGCATGTGGGACACTCTAAAGGCTCACCTGGGGAGTTCAGTTGTACCCAAAGCCTTCCTTTGAGGGCAATTTTTGATGGGCGAAAGAGGCTTTAACGTGTTTTCTTTGGACCTATTTTGAATTCCTCTCCGACGTCGGGAAGGCTATGTTTTGGGTTGCTCAGAAAGAGCAAACACAGAGGGTCCAGATGCATATGTGGCTGCATGAATGCTCCCCTGGGGAGTTCAGTTGTACCCAAAGACTTCCTATGGGGGCACTTTTTGATGGTCGAAAAGGGCTTTGAATGCGTTTCTGGGGCCCTATTTGGACTTCCTCTCCGATGCTGGATAGGGCTATGTTTCGGGTTGCTCAGAAATAGCGAATAGAGAGGGTCCAGTTGCATGTGGGACTGCGTGATTGCTCTCCTGGGGAGTTCAGCTGTACCCAAAGCCTTCCTTTGAGGGCACTTTTTGATGGTCGGAAGGGGTTGGAATTTGTTTTCTGGGGCCCTATTTGAAATTTTAATCCTATGATGGATAGGGCTATGTTTCGAGTTGCTTAGAATGAGCGAACACAGAGGTTCCAGCAGCATGTGGGGCTGCATGAAGGCTCCCCTGGGGAATTCAGTTGTATCCAAAGTCTTCCTTACAGGGCACTTTTTGATGGGCGAAAGGGGCTTGGAACGCGTTTTCTTTGGACCTTTTTTGAATTCCTCTCCGATGCCGGGTAGGGATATGTTTCGGGTTGCTCAGAAAGAGCAAACACAGAGGGTCCAGTTGCATGTGTGGCTGCGTGAAGGCTCCCCTGGGGAATTCAGTTGTATCCTAAGCCTTCCTTTGAGGGCACTTTTTGATGGGCGAAAGGGGCTTGGAATGCTTTTTCTGGGGCCGTATTTGGACTTCCTCTCCGATGAGAGGTAGGGTTATGTTTCGGGTTCCTCAGAAAGAGCGAACACAGAGGGTTCATGTGCATGTGTGGCTGCGTGAAGGCTCCCCTGGGGAGTTCAGTTGTATCCAAAGCCTTCCTTTGGGGGCACTTTTTGATGGGTGAAAGGGGCTTGGAACACATTTTCTTTGGACCTTTTTTGAATTCTTCTCCGATGCCAGGTAGGGCTACGTTTCAGGTTGGTCAGAAAGTGCGAACACAGATGGCTCACGTGCATGTGGAGCTGCATGTATGTTCTCCTTGGGAGTTCCGTTGTACCCAAAGCCTTCCTCTAGGGGCACTTTTTGATGGTCGAAAAGGGCTTTGAATGCGTTTCTGGGGCCCTATTTGGACTTCTTCTTTGATACTGGGTAGGGCTATGTTTCCAGTTGCTCAGAAAGAGCGAATAGAGAGGGTCCAGTTGCATGTGGGACTGCGTGATTGCTCTCCTCGGGAGTTCAGCTGTACCCAAAGCCTTCCTTTGAGGGCACTTTTTGATGGTCGGAAGGGGTTGGAATTTGTTTTCTGGGGCCCTCTTTGAAATTTTAATCCTATGATGGATAGGGCTATGATTCGAGTTGCTTAGAATGAGCGAACACAGAGGTTCCAGCAGCATGTGGGGCTGCATGAAGGCTCCCCTGGGGAGTTCAGTTGTATCCAAAGTCTTCCTTACAGGGCACTTTTTGATGGGCGAAAGGGGCTTGGAACGCGTTTTCTTTGGACCTTTTTTGAATTCCTCTCCGATGCCGGGTAGGGATATGTTTCGGGTTGCTCAGAAAGAGCAAACACAGAGGGTCCAGTTGCATGTGTGGCTGCGTGAAGGCTCCCCTGGGGAATTCAGTTGTATCCTAAGCCTTCCTTTGAGGGCACTTTTTGATGGGCGAAAGGGGCTTGGAATGCTTTTTCTGGGGCCGTATTTGGACTTCCTCTCCGATGAGAGGTAGAGTTATGTTTCGGGTTCCTCAGAAAGAGCGAACACAGAGGGTTCATGTGCATGTGTGGCTGCGTGAATGCTCCCCTGGGGAGTTCCGTTGTATCCGAAGCCTTCCTTTGAGGGCACTTTTTGATGGGCGAAAGGGGCTTTGATCGCGTTTTATTTGGACTTTTTTTGAATTCCTCTGCGATGTCGGGTAAAGCTATGTTTCGGGTTGCTCAGAAAGTGCGAACACAGATGGCTCACGTGCATGTGGAGCTGCATGTATGTTCTCCTGGGTAGTTCCGTTGTATCCAAAGCCTTCCTCTAGGGGCACTTTTTGATGGGCGAAAGGGGCTTTGAATGCGTTTTTGGGGCCCTATTTGGACTTCTTCTTTGATACTGGGTAGGGCTACGTTTCCGGTTGCTCAGAAAGAGCGAATACAGAGGGTCCAGGTGCATGTGGGACTGCGTGCGTGCTCTCCCGAGGAGTTCAGTTGTACCCAAAGCCTTCCTTTGAGGGCACTTTTTGATGGGCGAAAGGGGCTTTGAATGCGTTTTCTTTGGACCTTTTTTGAATTCCTCTCCGATGCCGGGTACGGATATGTTTAAGGTTGTTCAGAAAGAGAGAACACAGAGGGTCCAGTTGCATGTGTGGCTGCATGAAGGCTCCCTTGGGGAGTTCAGTTTTATCCAAAGCCTTCCTATGAGGGCACTTTTAGATGGGCTAAAGGGGCTTGGAATGCGTTTTCTGGGGCCGTATTTGGACTTCGTCTCCGATGACAGGTAGGGCTATGTTTCATTTTGCTCAGACTGACCGAACACAAAGGTTCCAGCACCATGTGGGGCTGCATGAAGGCTCCCCTGGGGAGTTCAGTTGTATCCAAAGCCTTCCTTTGAGGGCACTTTTTGATGGGCGAACGGGCCTTGGAACGCGTTTTCTTTGGACCTTTTTTGAATTCCTCTCCAATGCCGGGTAGGGCTATGTTTTGTGTTGGTCAGAAAGAGCGAACACAGAGGGTTCATGTGCATGTGGGGCTGCATGAATACTCCCCTGTGGAGTTCAGTTGTACCCAAAGCCTTCCTTTGGGGGCACTTTTTGATGGGTGAAAGAGGCTTGGAACACGTTTTCTTGGGACCTTTTTTGAATTCCTCTCCAATGCCGGGTAGGGCTCTGTTTCGGGTTCCTCAGAAAGAGCGAACACAGAGGGTCCAGTTGCATGTGGGGCTGCATGAAGGCTCCCCTGGGGAGTTCCGTTGTATCCTAAGCCTTCCTTTGAGGGCACTTTTTGATGTGTGAAAGGGGCTTTGAAAGCGTTTTCGTTGGACTTTTTTTGAATTCTTCTGCAATGTCGGGTAAAGCTATGTTTCGGGTTGCTCAGAAAGAGCGAACACAATGGGTTCAGTTGCATGTGGGGAAATGTAAAGGCTCCCCTGGGGAGTTCAGTTGTAACTAATGCCTTCTTTTGAGGGCACTTTTTGATGGGCGAAAGGGGCTTGGAACGCGTTTTCTTTGGATCTTTTTAGAATTCCTCTCCGATGCCGGGTAGGGCTATGTTTCCGGTTGCTCAGAAAGAGCGAACACAGAGGATGCACTTGCATGTGGGACTGCGTGAATGGTCTCCTGTGGAGTTCAGTTGTACCCAAAGCCTTCCTTTGAGGGCAATTTTTGATGGTCGGAAGGGCTTGGAATATATATTCTGGGACCCTATTTGGAATTCCACACCGATGCTGGATAGGGCTATGTTTCGGGTTGCTCAGAAAGAGCGTACACAGGGGGTCCAGTTGCATGTGTGGCTGCGTAAAGACTACCCTGGGGAGTACAGTTGTACCCTAAGCCCTCCTTTGAGGGCACTTTTTGATGGGCGAAAGGGGCTTTGAACGTGTTTTCTGGGGCCCAATTTTGAATTCTTCTCCGATGCCGGGTAGGGCTATGTGTTGGGTTGCTCGGAAACAGTGAACACAGAGGGTCTAGCTGCATTTGTGGCTGCGTGAAGGCTCCCCTAGGGAGTTCGGTTGTACCCAATGCCTTCCTTTGAGGGCACTTTTTGATGGGAGAAAGGGGCTGGCAATGCGTTTTCTTTGCTCCTATTTGGAATTGCTCTGCGATGCCGGGTAGGAGTATGTTTCGGGTTGCTCAGAAAGAGCGAACACAGAGGGTTCATGTGCATGTGGGATTGCATAAATGCCCCCCTGGGGAGTTCAGTTGTATCCAAAACCTTCCTTTGAGGGCAACTTTTGATGGGCGAAAGGGGCTTGGAATGCATTTTCTGGGGCCCTATTTGGAATTCCTCTCCAATGCCGGGTTGGGTTATGTTTCAGGTTGCTCAGTAAGACCGAACACAGAGGGTTCAGTTTCATGTGTGATGCGTGAAGGCTTCCCTGGGGAGTTCACTTGTACCCAAAGCCTTCGTCTGGGGGCACTTTTTGATGGGCAAAAGGGCTGGCAATGCGTTTTCTTTGATCCTATGTGGAATTCCTCTTCGATGCCGGGTAGGGCTAGTTTCCGGGTTGCTCAGAAAGAGCGAATACAGAGGGTTCATGTGCATGTTGGGCTGCATGAATGCCCCCCTGGAAAGTTCAGTTGTATGCAAAGCCTTCCTTTGAGGGCACATTTGATGGGCGAAAAAGGACTTGAACGCTTTTTCTTTGGACCTTTTTTGAATTCCACTCCCATTCCGGGTAGGTCTATGTTTTGGGATGCTCAGAAAGAGTGAACACAGAAGGTCCAGTTGAACGTGTGGCTGAGTGAAGGCTCCCCTGGGGTGATCACTTGTACCCAAAGCCTTCTTCTGGGGGCACTTTTTGATGGGCGAAAGGGGCTGGTAAAGCGTTTACTTTCGTCCTATTTGGAATTCCTCTGCGATGCCGGTTAGGGCTATGTTACGGGTTGCTCAGAAAGAGCGAACACAGAGGGTCCAGTTGCATGTGTGGCTGCGTGAAGGCTCCCCTGGGGAATTCAGTTGTATCCTAAGCCTTCCTTTGAGGGCACTTTTTGATGGGCGAAAGGGGCTTGGAATGCTTTTTCTGGGGCCGTATTTGGACTTCCTCTCCGATGAGAGGTTTGTTTATGTTTCCGGTTGCTCAGAAAGAGC
Source organism: Mergus octosetaceus (assembly GCA_036873955.1). NCBI lineage: Eukaryota > Metazoa > Chordata > Aves > Anseriformes > Anatidae > Mergus > Mergus octosetaceus. The sequence goes on from CM072286.1 coordinate 1,289,131, forward strand.
GAACACAGAGGGTTCATGTGCATGTGGGGCTGCATGAATGCCCCCCTGGGGAGTTAAGTTGTATGCAAAGCCTTCCTTTGAGGGCACTTTTTGATGGGCGAAAAAGGACTTGAACGCGATTTCTTTGGACCTTTTTTGAATTCCTCTCCGATGCTGGGTAAAGCTATGTTTCAGGTTGCTCAGAAAGAGCGAACACAGAGGGTTCAGTTGCATGTGGGACACTCTAAAGGCTCACCTGGGGAGTTCAGTTGTACCCAAAGCCTTCCTTTGAGGGCAATTTTTGATGGGCGAAAGAGGCTTTAACGCGTTTTCTTTGGACCTATTTTGAATTCCTCTCCGACGTCGGGAAGGCTATGTTTTGGGTTGCTCAGAAAGAGCAAACACAGAGGGTCCAGATGCATATGTGGCTGCATGAATGCTCCCCTGGGGAGTTCAGTTGTACCCAAAGCCTTCCTCTGGGGGCACTTTTTGATGGTCGAAAAGGGCTTTGAATGCGTTTTTGGGGCCCTATTTGGACTTCCTCTCCGATGCTGGATAGGGCTATGTTTCGGGTTGCTCAGAAATAGCGAATAGAGAGGGTCCAGTTGCATGTGGGACTGCGTGATTGCTCTCCTGGGGAGTTCAGCTGTACCCAAAGCCTTCCTTTGAGGGCACTTTTTGATGGTCGGAAGGGGTTGGAATTTGTTTTCTGGGGCCCTATTTGAAATTTTAATCCTATGATGGATAGGGCTATGTTTCGAGTTGCTTAGAATGAGCGAACACAGAGGTTCCAGCAGCATGTGGGGCTGCATGAAGGCTCCCCTGGGGAATTCAGTTGTATCCAAAGTCTTCCTTACAGGGCACTTTTTGATGGGCGAAAGGGGCTTGGAACACGTTTTCTTTGGACCTTTTTTGAATTCCTCTCCGATGCCGGGTAGGGATATGTTTCGGGTTGCTCAGAAAGAGCAAACACAGAGGGTCCAGTTGCATGTGTGGCTGCGTGAAGGCTCCCCTGGGGAATTCAGTTGTATCCTAAGCCTTCCTTTGAGGGCACTTTTTGATGGGCGAAAGGGGCTTGGAATGCTTTTTCTGGGGCCGTATTTGGACTTCCTCTCCGATGAGAGGTAGGGTTATGTTTCGGGTTCCTCAGAAAGAGCGAACACAGAGGGTTCATGTGCATGTGTGGCTGCGTGAAGGCTCCCCTGGGGAGTTCAGTTGTATCCAAAGCCTTCCTTTGGGGGCACTTTTTGATGGGTGAAAGGGGCTTGGAACACATTTTCTTTGGACCTTTTTTGAATTCTTCTCCGATGCCAGGTAGGGCTACATTTCAGGTTGGTCAGAAAGTGCGAACACAGATGGCTCACGTGCATGTGGAGCTGCATGTATGTTCTCCTTGGGAGTTCCGTTGTACCCAAAGCCTTCCTCTAGGGGCACTTTTTGATGGTCGAAAAGGGCTTTGAATGCGTTTCTGGGGCCCTATTTGGACTTCTTCTTTGATACTGGGTAGGGCTATGTTTCCAGTTGCTCAGAAAGAGCGAATAGAGAGGGTCCAGTTGCATGTGGGACTGCGTGATTGCTCTCCTCGGGAGTTCAGCTGTACCCAAAGCCTTCCTTTGAGGGCACTTTTTGATGGTCGGAAGGGGTTGGAATTTGTTTTCTGGGGCCCTCTTTGAAATTTTAATCCTATGATGGATAGGGATATGATTCGAGTTGCTTAGAATGAGCGAACACAGAGGTTCCAGCAGCATGTGGGGCTGCATGAAGGCTCCCCTGGGGAGTTCAGTTGTATCCAAAGTCTTCCTTACAGGGCACTTTTTGATGGGCGAAAGGGGCTTGGAACGCGTTTTCTTTGGACCTTTTTTGAATTCCTCTCCGATGCCGGGTAGGGATATGTTTCGGGTTGCTCAGAAAGAGCAAACACAGAGGGTCCAGTTGCATGTGTGGCTGCGTGAAGGCTCCCCTGGGGAATTCAGTTGTATCCTAAGCCTTCCTTTGAGGGCACTTTTTGATGGGCGAAAGGGGCTTGGAATGCTTTTTCTGGGGCCGTATTTGGACTTCCTCTCCGATGAGAGGTAGGGTTATGTTTCGGGTTCCTCAGAAAGAGCGAACACAGAGGGTTCATGTGCATGTGTGGCTGCGTGAATGCTCCCCTGGGGAGTTCCGTTGTATCCGAAGCCTTCCTTTGAGGGCACTTTTTGATGGGTGAAAGGGGCTTGGAACACATTTTCTTTGGACCTTTTTTGAATTCTTCTCCGATGCCAGGTAGGGCTACATTTCAGGTTGGTCAGAAAGTGCGAACACAGATGGCTCACGTGCATGTGGAGCTGCATGTATGTTCTCCTTGGGAGTTCCGTTGTACCCAAAGCCTTCCTCTAGGGGCACTTTTTGATGGGCGAAAGGGGCTTTGAATGCGTTTTCTGGGGCCCTATTTGGACTTCTTCTTTGATACTGGGTAGGGCTACGTTTCCGGTTGCTCAGAAAGAGCGAATACAGAGGGTCCAGGTGCATGTGGGACTGCGTGCGTGCTCTCCCGAGGAGTTCAGTTGTACCCAAAGCCTTCCTTTGAGGGCACTTTTTGATGGGCGAAAGGGGCTTTGAATGCGTTTTCTTTGGACCTTTTCTGAATTCCTCTCCGATGTCGGGTACGGATATGTTTAAGGTTGTTCAGAAAGAGAGAACACAGAGGGTCCAGTTGCATGTGTGGCTGCATGAAGGCTCCCTTGGGGAGTTCAGTTGTATCCAAAGCCTTCCTTTGAGGGCACTTTTAGATGGGCTAAAGGGGCTTGGAATGCGTTTTCTTGGGCCGTATTTGGACTTCGTCTCCGATGACAGGTAGGGCTATGTTTCAGTTTGCTCAGACTGACCGAACACAGAGGTTCCAGCACCATGTGGGGCTGCATGAAGGCTCCCCTGGGGAGTTCAGTTGTATCCAAAGCCTTCCTTTGAGGGCACTTTTTGGTGGGCGAAAGGGCCTTGGAACGCGTTTTCTTTGGACCTTTTTTGAATTCCTCTCCAATGCCGGGTAGGGCTATGTTTTGGGTTGGTCAGAAAGAGCGAACATAGAGGGTTCATGTGCATGTGGGGCTGCATGAATACTCCCCTGTGGAGTTCAGTTGTACCCAAAGCCTTCCTTTGGGGGCACTTTTTGATGGGTGAAAGAGGCTTGGAACACGTTTTCTTGGGACCTTTTTTGAATTCCTCTCCAATGCCGGGTAGGGCTCTGTTTCGGGTTCCTCAGAAAGAGCGAACACAGAGGGTCCAGTTGCATGTGGGGCTGCATGAAGTCTCCCCTGGGGAGTTCCGTTGTATCCTAAGCCTTCCTTTGAGGGCACTTTTTGATGTGTGAAAGGGGCTTTGAAAGCATTTTCGTTGGACTTTTTTTGAATTCTTCTGCAATGTCGGGTAAAGCTATGTTTCGGGTTGCTCAGAAAGAGCGAACACAATGGGTTCAGTTGCATGTGGGGAAATGTAAAGGCTCCCCTGGGGAGTTCAGTTGTAACTAATGCCTTCTTTTGAGGGCACTTTTTGATGGGCGAAAGGGGCTTGGAACGCGTTTTCTTTGGATCTTTTTAGAATTCCTCTCCGATGCCGGGTATTGTTATGTTTCCGGTTGCTCAGAAAGAGCGAACACAGAGGATGCAGTTGCATGTGGGACTGCGTGAATGGTCTCCTGTGGAGTTCAGTTGTACCCAAAGCCTTCCTTTGAGGGCAATTTTTGATGGTCGGAAGGGCTTGGAATATATATTCTGGGACCCTATTTGGAATTCCACACCGATGCTGGATAGGGCTATGTTTCGGGTTGCTCAGAAAGAGCGTACACAGGGGGTCCAGTTGCATGTGTGGCTGCGTAAAGACTACCCTGGGGAGTACAGTTGTACCCTAAGCCCTCCTTTGAGGGCACTTTTTGATGGGTGAAAGGGGCTTTGAACGCTTTTTTTGGGGCCCTATTTTGAATTCTTCTCCGATGCCGGGTAGGGCTATGTGTTGGGTTGCTCGGAAACAGTGAACACAGAGGGTCTAGCTGCATTTGTGGCTGCGTGAAGGCTCCCCTAGGGAGTTCGGTTGTACCCAATGCCTTCCTTTGAGGGCACTTTTTGATGGGAGAAAGGGGCTGGCAATGCGTTTTCTTTGCTCCTATTTGGAATTGCTCTGCGATGCCGGGTAGGACTATGTTTCGGGTTGCTCAGAAAGAGCGAACACAGAGGGTTCATGTGCATGTGGGATTGCATAAATGCCCCCCTGGGGAGTTCAGTTGTATCCAAAACCTTCCTTTGAGGGCAACTTTTGATGGGCGAAAGGGGCTTGGAATGCATTTTCTGGGGCCCTATTTGGAATTCCTCTCCAATGCCGGGTTGGGTTATGTTTCAGGTTGCTCAGTAAGACCGAACACAGAGGGTTCAGTTTCATGTGTGATGCGTGAAGGCTTCCCTGGGGAGTTCACTTGTACCCAAAGCCTTCGTCTGGGGGCACTTTTAGATGGAAAAAGGGGCTGGCAATGCGTTTTCTTTGATCCTATGTGGAATTCCTCTTCGATGCCGGGTAGGGCTAGTTTCCGGGTTGCTCAGAAAGAGCGAATACAGAGGGTTCATGTGCATGTTGGGCTGCATGAATGCCCCCCTGGGGAGTTCAGTTGTATGCAAAGCCTTCCTTTGAGGGCACTTTTTGATGGGCGAAAAAGGACTTGAACGCTTTTTCTTTGGACCTTTTGTGAATTCCACTCCCATTCCGGGTAGGTCTATGTTTTGGGATGCTCAGAAAGAGTGAACACAGAAGGTCCAGTTGAACGTGTGGCTGAGTGAAGGCTCCCCTGGGGTGATCACTTGTACCCAAAGCCTTCTTCTGGGGGCACTTTTTGATGGGCGAAAGGGGCTGGTAAAGCGTTTACTTTCGTCCTATTTGGAATTCCTCTGCGATGCCGGTTAGGGCTATGTTACGGGTTGCTCAGAAAGAGCGAACACAGAGGGTCCAGTTGC